>JAYEVE010000110.1:0-600000 GCA_036346375.1 Guadua angustifolia | reverse complement strand
GATTAGGTACCTCGGTGCCGATCGAGTAAGGAAGGCAAGGATTCAGACCTTGAAGAGCGATTTCGAGGCTCTACGCATAAAGGAAACTGATTCCATTGATGAGTTTGCCGGAAAACTTACTAGCCTGGCAAGCAAATTCAGTGGGCTCAGTGAAATCCTGGAGGACATGCACTTGTCAAGAAGCTCCTCGCCTCTGAACCAGACAAGTTTCTGCGTATGGTGGCTGCCATTGAGCAGTTTGCTGATGTGGAGACCATGCCGTTCGATGAGGTTAACGACGCCTCATGATGTGATGTGAGAGAATGGAGGAGGTGGCCAGATTCAGTCACGATTGGAGGTGATGTGATGGAGGTGCGGAGGAGGCCGGTGGCGGGAGGTGGGATGGCGATGACTATTAGGGAGAAGACAGATGAAGCTGGTGGTTGGAGAAGAGGGGAAGAAGAGGAAGATGGATAAAAGAGTCTTTTCACTGTCCATTTAATAGTTCTTGGGCGACGGAAGTGGCACGGAAGGTACAAAATAAAAACTTAATGTCATACAGGAAAGTAAAAAAATTTTTGTGGTAAATCTGATATTAGGTAAAAACTCAGTGGTATATTGAAAATTTTCTCAAACAAAATAAAAAACTTAAATGTCACAGAGGGAAGCGAAAATTTTTTTATGACAAATCTAAAATCAGGTCATCACACAGTAGCATATCATTTGCATCGTGTGGTAGCAAGAAAATATCACGAAGACAAGTACTTTCTTTGTGTTTTCTTAGGTTACTCCCTAATCTTACATGATATACTTGTCATTTTGTAAGGGCATGTACAGTGGTA
Source organism: Guadua angustifolia (assembly GCA_036346375.1). Taxonomy (NCBI): domain Eukaryota; kingdom Viridiplantae; phylum Streptophyta; class Magnoliopsida; order Poales; family Poaceae; genus Guadua; species Guadua angustifolia. The sequence goes on along the minus strand of JAYEVE010000110.1, from coordinate 599,179 downwards.
TAGACGGCAACTGTCTATAATATATCTCCACATCATCTATAGACAACACTAAAAATAACTCATATAATAGATCGCCTATATAGTTGTTCTGTAATGTTCTCTCATCCAAATAATGATTGTCTATACAATGGTACATAAAATAGAAAGTCATCTATAAGACCGTCTCATTAAATAGTAGACAACACTTTTCTCTCCTCCACATCACCTAAAATCCTAGGTAGTATGGTTTACAGACAAATGACATGTACCATTGTACATGCTCTAAGTATGAGGTGTACTTTCGACAGTATGAGCTGTAATTGATAAGGACAATGACAGCGTAAATATATAAAAACTAAATGTACTATATTTGTTGATATAGTCTTCAATATTCATAACTATAATAAAAAAAACTCATTATTTGTTTCAAATTCTAAACTCTCATTTCTATCATTGTATATTTGTCCGGCCAAGCAACTACTACCTCTATTCAAGTTTACATGACTTATTTCCTCTTGTGCACGAGAACAGGGAAGGTTGGTCAGGTGAGGTGAGGTCACCTTGGCGACGCATTTCCTGGTGCGGCGCTGCACCGTGCTGCTCCAACCAACCATGAACGCCACCCCCACCACCAGCCCCATGACCATCCCCGAGATGAGGCCAAGCCCATCTCCCTGGCCGCAAAAGCTTGGATCGCTACTGGTAATTCCTTCCTACCACATGAAGCATTAATTTGAGCCGCTCGAGGAGATGTAGCAAGGGGAAGAAGGCAACGGCGGAGAGGGCAATGTGGCTGGCACGCAGGAGATCGTTTAGGTTGGGTACCTTAATTTATGTGGGGTTAGGAAGTAAGAACACATGATTTTCTCCTTGCGAGCCCAACACCGGCTGGATCTGGCCAGCCGGGGGTAGCGTGAGAGAGGGAAAGGGGAGGAGACGACGGCGGAGCGAGGGCGATGTACAGCGGTGGCAATGGCTTGGAGGAGGGCATCGGAGGGCGACGGGGAAAACGAGAGCGCCCGCTGGAGGCCTCCCCGGGGAAGGATTTCTTTGCGACGTAGGGTCTGCACTCGGGGGGCGCGGGGATGGCACCACTAGGGATGAAAACGGAACGGAAACGGTCGGTAAATAGCTATTATGTTTCCATTTCCATATTTTTTATCGGTAACGGAAACGAAATCGGAAACCCCGGAAACGGATACGGAAACGGAAGCGGAACGGAACGGAGCGGATACGGATACGGAAATGGAAAATTTTACAAGAATGTAGTACATGATCTATTCAAAGTTCCAAACATACCAACATTGAATGGTATTGTAGTTACAAAGAAAAACATCTTAATAACATTAGCAGGAATTATGACTTTCACTGTTTGCCTGTAACTACAGAATGTACTTCAGATTGAATATGCAAATATATTTTGCTGTTGTGCATTTGGTTGTACTGATTTTATTGAAAGCAACATAATGTCTTACAGCCAAAAGAAAGCAAAGGCTGGGAACTCGAGTTTTCAGGACAAACTACAGAAACTTAATACATACTTGCATTTGATATCCAAGTGGATGCCAAGTAGCCATCTTCCTGAAAGCTTAACATAATACATACTTGCAGACCAACTACTTACAGTCAAATAAAAGAATACACCCAAAAACATTAACAGTGAGTGAAGTAGTGTGTAAAACGGTACTTAGACATCAGGAATTAGTTTGGATAAAAAGAGCACTGGCAATACACAACAACTCGGACATCTGAGCATAATACATTAATCTTTGCTCTTGTAGTGAAGTTATCTGTTAACCACCTTACATCATATACTCCTACAAATAAGCTATAGCTTGACACAATATAGCTGTAAGGGGATTAGGGAAAGAGACTTTACCAGATTTATGCTTTTTGGAGGAAGAAGTAATCAGATCATTGACTTTCTTTTCAGCAGCTGCAGTCTGAGTTGACCTTCTAGTTTTTAAGTAGTTTTGGGATTGACATGCTCACCAGTTGCAGTTCTTGCAAGGCCTTTTTTTCTTGTCGGCATTTTTCAATCAAGCAGAATCCTTATCCATAGCTGATGCATATACAAGAACAGGAACACCAGGCCGTACAACACGTTTTCCTCTGCCAAGACTGTTCAGGGTAATTGCACAAATTCCTTCAGAATAACTTTCAGAGCGCAGACCTGATGGAAGTTAACAAAGGAAATTAGCTATCAGCAGAATAACAAAGTTCTTCTCAAATTTCTCTCAGTCAAATTCCAGTATAGTTGGGACTAAATAAAAGGATGATTCAGGATGACAAGGAGGATTACATTTGCCACAAAATGTTGATTAATGATTACAACCACAGTATTCTAAATCCGACTTGTCATCATGACCTATAAACTCTCGCCACTTGTTTGCAAAAAAGATTTCATGATTCTGCAAATTCGCCGACGACTTCTATCTAGCCTATTTTTAAAAAAACCCCAAAAAAAACTAAAATTACATTTAGGTCCTCCTATGTTTTTTTTTTTGCAAAAAAACTCTAAACCAAATTTCGTACTAGTGAAATGAGCATCCAGCCAGATCTAGTAAATCCAGGCGCACTACGTAGTAACCATTCACGGATCTACGTAACCAAAGCAGCAGCAACCACTAAACCACATCAACGTAGACTCAAAACGATGTACTACTGAGCAGAGAAAGCCCTCGTGAACTAAAAAATTAGTCCAGTCAGAAAACATCCCTTGTGAACCGAGAAAAAAAAACCCATCGTTATTTAATCCGTCGTCGGTCGGGATCGTGTGTGCTGCTTTGTTTCTTCCGGAACCAGAACTTGCAGTGGAAACATATAATTCTTGGGCAAACCAGTCCCATACATGAGGAACAGGCTCACAAGCGCGCACACAGAAAAGACAGAGATACACAGCAGCTCATGAACCAAACAGGAAGCGTACGTGGTTGGATACGATGATACCATCACACCTGTCCACAAACACACACGGGGTAACACTAGCTTGCCAGTTTCACAACCTGCAGCAGCACAACGGTGACACCACGGTCCACGGGTAACAAACCACCATACTGGTTAATTTAGCACCAACCGGATGCTCTCCTCATTATTCACTCATGCACATTCACACTGATTATTTATAGGACCCAATCAAGGCAAACAAGTGTACAACACGACGTTGTTGCGTGTCACGATGCTGTAGCCTGTTTAGAATTATTCTTTAGGAATCATCGCTCCACCAATGGCAATTTCTGATGATTAATTATCATCGCTCATCCAATGGCAAATTGTAATGATTAATTATCATTTGAGAGCGAAAGCTTCTATAAAGCAAAGCGTTCGATTTGATAATGTTATCACTGGCCACATTGATGTTGCTGAATCCCCGATGAGATGATGGTGAAGTGCAGGTGTTACTGTGGTAAAGCTTCTCAGTTAAGCTCAAAGGAAGATAAATTCTACAGTGGATAATATAGATAGTAAGTAATGGTAGCAGAAATCAAATCTAATCATCCATCACTTAAGGGTATTTTAGACTTTTTCTATCCATTCATCTGGGGTATTTTATATTTTTCCTAATTCATTCACAGTTTTGGATTCACCGAATACCTGATGATCTTCAGAGGCTTCTTATTTGTTCATCCGCCATTCATCAGAATCACATAATGTATTTTACCACGGAGGACAAAGAGTATGATGAAATTTTTTAACATTTTACCTCTCTCTAAATTTTACTACCAATACTACAGGTAGTAGTATGACTAGATCTAAATTAATTTCAACCATTAGATTCAATGGAATAGACGGTTTATAATGATTTTGGAAAGACCCAAACACAAAAAGGCTAAAACTACTATTACTCAGTGACAAAGTTTCTTATACCTAATCTCTCTAATGTGAATTGAAGCCTAAGAACAATAAGCAGGACAACAAATCCAACCTATTGAACTCCTTTACACTATAAATTTTCTGAATAGAGTTCTGTACGTCTCTTCTGTCAAAATGTGGTTGCTTTCTGCTAAAGCAACAATGCGTGGATGACTTCTCTTTCCTTCTTCCGATTACGCCGGACCAAGTTAAGAGAACACTATTTTGCGTCATTTTTTATCTACGACTTTTGCTACTGCTTTTTCCTTGTCTTATGTCTCAAAGCAAGTAATCTGCACTGATGGATAAAGAAACATAGAAGTATTTGTATCCCAAAAAAAAAAAATCCGTGTATGCCATTCAGAGTTAACCCAATCTCTAATCTTTCACTAGAAAAAGTGTACTTCCTTTTATACCACTAAAAAAACTTCCATATCCCTTCATAATACCATTGCTGTTAGGAGCTTAAGGAGTTAACAAAATTTATTTCATTCAATTTAAAGCTTATTTGCAAAAGTTCTATGTATGATATATTTTAAACTCTTTCTTTAAATTTGAATTTAAAATTTACACAGAGTTCATTTTCAAAATATTTTTGCATAATTTGAATATAATAGATTTTATATGAATTTATAATTTTATTTTATTTTATTATAAGTTAAATTGCAAAAGATATGATTACTTGAATGTGCTAGGATATTGATAAATACCAGAAAATAGAAAGTTGCCTGTTTTGGAAATTACGCTTTTGAACTGAGAAAGTGCTTTCCATTTTTGGGCGAGGCCGGGCTGAGGCGCTGACACGCCGGGCCCTCTTGGCAGTGGGCTGCGCAGCGCGGAGCAGCTGACTGCACGGGCCCACGGGGCAGAGACTGCACAGCTCAAGGTCTGACCAGCTGGCCCCGTTGTGCAGCGACAGAGAGCAGAGACGCCAGATTTCTGGCTTGCCGGCGGCGAAGCACCGCCGGAACCGGCAAATCGATAGCACAGAAGGCTATATCTCATCACTGCGCATCTGGGGATGGGTTTTATTGCAATTTTTGGTGACCGGAGCATAGCTCCCAACGGCGCATGGTGGCCGGCCATGGCGGTGACCACCGCGACGGAGCTATGGGCTGATTCAGTGAAAGAAAATGGGTGCTAAGGCTTCACCGTAATTAGAGAGTTTCGTTTTTGGGGGCTCACCGTGAGGATGAAGTTTCGTGCAGCGTCGGCGACGTGTGACTGGAGGTGGGGAAGAAGGCGCACGCGGTGGAGGAGCTACGGCCAACTAGTGTTCAAATTAACAGAAGGCTTTAGCTCGTGGTTGATTAGAAATGCAGTAGATGCAAGGAATTGAAGAATGGTTGTTGATGCTGGAAGCTTGGTTGAGAAAAGTGATGGCGGCAGGATGTGGTCGGAAATGGGCAAGAATGACAGGGAAACTCGGAATCGAGGTCTTGTGTGCTGAGGTGTTTGTGTGCTGCTCAGGATGATGCGGGATTGTTTTTATAGCCAATTAAGTCGGTAGCTACTAGTTCTGAACACAAGCCAGGGAATGGCGGCTCGGTTGAGCTGCTGCGCGAGAGTTCTCGGCCGCAACAGCGTGCATCCAGGAGAAATGATCACCGTAGCAGTGTACTGGTAGAGATGGCAGGTGATGTGGCGGTCTTGGGTTGTGAGTTGCGGCGCAGCCAGGACAAGAAATGAGACGGTGCTGCTCTGGTGGAGAGGTAGGAGGAAGAAGAAAGAAGACGCTGGACTGTGCTACGCTGGCTGACAGGTGGGACGAATCTGGTGGTGGAGGCTGTCGGCAGGGGCCAGCTATGGTTGAGGGCCCACTGGCCAGTCACACAGCGACTAACTAGATTTTTACAGCTTCTTGACAGCTCGGGGTAGATCCATAGTTTAAAGTTATTATTCCAACCAGGTTATTTTTGAAAATTTGAACATAGGTCGGCAACGTAGAGTCCATCTCCCAGTAAAATATTTAGGTAAAACCTAGTGGTAGAAATTTTATTAAAATTCTGGCAATGCAATCTCTAAATTTTTGTTTGTTCTGTTTTGTATTTAATTGATGACAAAAATGAGGTTTATATTTTATTTATATTTTTATGGATGTTTAAAATCACAATATTTATCTTCTGTAAAATTTTCAGAGTTTTATAATTAATATTTAAATTATGAAAATTCTGACATTGAAGTTTTCAAATTTATTTACTTTCAGTTTTTAATTTTTAAAAGATTAAAATATAAGTTTTAATTTTTGATATTTTTACTAGAGGTATATATAAAGTTGATGTCAGCATGATAAAAATCTTGGATTCATGAAAGCTATACAAATTTCTACACAAATCTGACAAGATCAAGATTGATATCTTATCTCATGATTATAATATATATTTAATATATTTTATTGGTTCAGGTCATCTTAAACTTCAAGGGTAAGGTCCTAGGGTATTCTAGAGTGCTCTGATATTTTATTACAATTTTTTCAGATTTTTGTTGATTTTATGTTTTTACCTTTTTACTTTTACCATTTTACCATTTCACTTTATTGATTTTCTTTTTAAAAGCAAAAGCTCAAGAAAAATCAATAATGCTAGTAAATTCAGGAAAAATGGAAACCCAGATTAAGAACATATTTCAAATTCATTTTTATAGTTTGTTTGCTTTGGAAGAAATAGTTTTAATATTGAAATCTTTCTTTTCTTTAAGATTAAAATGCAAGAAAATAAGGAAAAGATATTGTTTTAAATCAAAATCTTAATTTAAATTAAAATTTTTATTCAATTCCATTTTTAGATTTTGAATTTTTCTATTTTTCCTATTTTTGAATTTTTTTGAGATGTTACATGAACATTAATATGCAGTCTGTGAGGCGTGTCTACGTGCACGCGGGCATTGCATTGTACATGCAGGCTCCAAGTGATGGAATGCCAAGGGATAAGGAAGAAGCAGCATTTACCGTAACGTATTTGCAGCCACCGGCTAGCTAGCTTGTACACCGGTGGACCGACTATATATCCATTACTCGACTACTTACTTGATAACTCATCCAAAAACGGAGGTAGTCGATTGATAGGTCAGTGAAATTGTACGCCTATTGGTTCTCCAGAAAATAAAAGAGAACATTTTGCCCTTGTGCATTAGGCCATTCTTTAGCACAATTTAAGGACTTTGGAACGAATAATGTTATTTTAAATAATGTTCGATATAGGAGCGTGAAGCGTGTGCAAGTTGGATCAATTTTGCACTAGATGAGCGCCCAACATATGTCTGGATGAGAAGGGTGGTCGCGCTCGGTACGTGCCTATTCATTAATCGATCGGGAACTTCTCCAACGCGAGTTATAACAGGCCGAGAATTCCTGACGGTGGGCCTTGATGCGCCGAGATGTCCTTCGTGTAGACCTCAATGGGCCAATTCTTTGGTACGGGCCTAAATGGTCAAAATTCTCTTTTATGGGCCGAAAATTCTTCGCTGTGGGCATTATGATGCTGAGCATTTCTTCATATGGGTCATGATGGGCCATAAAGCTTTTCATGTAGGCCTCGTGCGGTCGAGGATTTATTTGTATGGATCTCAAAATCGGCCGATTACCAGGTCCAAATTTGGGTTTAACATAGTAATTAACAAAATAATTAAGTGGAACCCCGCGCTGCTTTGCCTCGCAGCCAAGACATGGCCAAGCACCTCCTCCGCCGCGGCGCCCCCGTTGTAGTGGCCGAGGACGCCAGACACGTCCGCGCCGTCGATGCTTGTGGCATGGAACTCGAACCTAGCTAGTATGCCTGGATGGCTGCCGAGGGTACGGCAGCAGGGGACTCGTGGGCGGGACGGGGCTGAACGACGGCGAGGTGGCCGAGTTGAATGGCGCCGGCGCCTACGGGAACGGATGGATGAATGGCACGCACTGCATCCACGTCAGGCTGCTGGTCGTGTCCAGCGCGAGGACGTAGGTGTGATGGGTAGGGGTGGGCACAATTTAACCGAAACCGAAAAACCGAACCGAACCGAACCGAATTAACCGAAAAATTCGGTTTTTTTCGGTATTCGGTGTTCGATTCGGTTTTTCTTTTGTTATTATTCGGTGTACGGTGTTCAGTTCGGTTTTCGTAACCTGGAAACCGATTAACCGAATGCACCGAATAAATATCCGCGAGTCCCGATTCATCTCTCGTAATCCTCATTCGGTTCCTTCGGCCTTCGGGAGACTTCCGGCTCTTCTCCCCCGATTCATCCCCTCCCCATTCCCTAATCCCCCATTCATCCCCTTCCCAGTCCACAATCTCCAATCCCCATCCGATTCAGTGATTTCGGCGGCTCACAATCGATTGCGGCACCCGAGTAGCAAGCCGATGACAGCGCACACGACGCTGTGGGACGGCAGCTACTGGGCGATGCGGCACTGCGACGTCAAGATCGACTGGAGCGACACTCCCTTCGTCGTCTCCTACCGTGGCTACTACGCCAACGCCTGCGTCAACACTCAACAACGACAGCTTGTCCTTGTGCCCGCAACTCCGCAACGCTCGGACGCCAGGGGTCGAGTGCTTCCCCACCGAGTGCTTCCTGCAGGGCTTCCCCATCGATTGAATCGGTTGGTTTCTTGGCAAATCGATCGATTGCTCCATTGAATCAGTAGATCGTGAGTTTCTTGAACTGCTGCTGTTCATTTGATAGACATGTTATTGTGCCATTTCTCATGTACATTTTGTAATGCATTTAGTAAGTTTCTTACAACTTTTCCAACCAAATCTTCTGCATCGAAGTGTGTTCAAATAAATTGTTGCTGTTTTTGATTTTCTAAATGCAACAATTCAATTTATATTCTCCTGAAACTTTTTAGGTATGACTTGGAGATGACTTAGGACCCAAATGGATTTTCTAAGGATTTTATGTCCACTTGGTTTTGAGAGTTAGGGTTGAGATGTCATCCCTAGGTTAAATAAAGGAATTTTCTTAAGTAACATAAATCCAAAAAGAAAACACCAAATAAGATTTTCAAGATAAAGCCATAATTCATTTTTAGAATTTGATTTCTCATACATGTACTTGAGATCAATCAAACAAGAAGCGTACGTGGTTGGATATGATGATATATACCATCACACCTGTCCACAAACACACACGGGGTAGCACTAGCTAGCCAGTTTCACAACCTGCAGCAGCACAACGTACGGTAAATTAAGCACCAACCAGATGCTCTCCTCATTATTCATTCAGAGTCGAGGCGATAGATCATGGATGTGCCTTCAGCGAGCTTCTCAGCAGGTGCAAGGGTTGCACTTGCAGTTGGAGCCACAGCTGCAGCCATGGGCGGTCTCGCCGGACTCGGCCGCCTTCTCGAGCTGCGCCTTCTCCGGCGCGACGCCGACGACCACGGTTGCCTGGCTGCTGCTGCTCTTCTCTTCCAAGTCAGGGTACATCTTTCTGCAACCGGCGAATCAAGTTAATTAACCAGCACAACTCAAAGAAATTCTTCACTAGTGATATGATTCACTGCTACTGAAACAAACGATCAGTAAGCATGCATGCATACCCGCACTTGCAGCTTGAGCCGCAGCTGCAGCCTGATCCACAACTGCAAGACATCTTGTTCGCAGGCCTGCCTCTCTGTAAGCTCAAACAGCTCAGGATGAAGGGAGAAGAAGAGCTTTGAGATGATGAGCACAGTGCATACACTGGATTCCTACGCCACTATTTATAGGACCCAATCAAAGCAAATAAGCTATAGGCTGTTTAGAATTAGTCTAGGAATTATCGCTCCCCCAATGGCAATAGTCTAGACGGAACGTGGTTGACTTCTCTGCCCTTCTTCCGATTATGCCGAGCAAATTAATTAAGATAAATGACCTAATAATATTAGAAAACACTATTTTGCGTCCTTTTTTTATCTATGACTTTTGCTACTGCTAGTGGGCAAGAAATGGACCTTATCTGCTCCTTTCGCCATGTCTTGTGTCGGAAAGCAAGTAATCTGCACTGATGGCATAAAGAAACATAGAAGTATTTGTATCGGGGAAAAAAAATTTCGTGTATGCCATTCAGAATTAATCCAATCCCTAATCTGCTACTAGAAAAAGTGTACTTCCTTCTATACCACTAAAAACAACTTTCCACATCCCTTCCGTAATACCATGGCGTTAGTTCTATTAGGGCAATCGGCCATTAGTGCTCGGAAACTTGTCATACTTTTTGAAAAATGTCTATCTTATCCTTGGCCCTCTCAAAATCAGGGGCCACGTGTCAGTACGGACGTGATGTACACAGAAGTGCAATAAACCGAGGGGCCCACGTGTCATATAGGTGGGTCCACCGGTCGGGAACTGCATTCCCCTCCTCGTGCTATGATATGATCAACCGCTGCACGGGTTTTGTCATTTCAGCAACAGAATATTGTACATCTCGCTCCTCCCTCCTCCTCCGTGTCAAACTCGCCTTCGTCCTCCCAAAATTCCTCATATTAAAATAATATAAAGCTAAGGTGATATTGAAAATGACTAGATCTGGCCCTAATTATTATCTCTAAGGAGATGACCCTGACCTCGTTACATATATATACTGATTTTATTTCCCCGATTTTTCGTAGCTTCTGTTTTTTATGGTATATTTCTCATCTTCTGTGAGACTGTGACCACATGAAATTTCTTAGAAAGAAGATTTGTTGACCGGAAGCTGACATTACAGGAGAAGAGCCATATCAACACGCAAGCACATGTCAAGAAAGTCGGCACAAGTCGTCGTAATGTTTGAAAACACACACGCAGAACAGATAAAGTTGATCAAATTAAAAAGAACACGAGATATAGATTTAACATGAAAAACCTTTACGAGAAAAAACTACGTGCGTCAGCCGGCAAATCTTCACTATTTTCTAGAGAGTTACAAAATAACGCAGGGATCAAATTGGTCCGTGCGGCTTACAAGAAGGTATATATAGATGGTGACGACTTAGGATCCAACTTGAGAACTAATCCGTAATAATCCATACCGCGGAGAGTCCCTCCCCACACCCCAGACGTCCCTAGCGGCGGCATGACTTGATGGGCAGCTCACCTGCTCATGGCAAGGGCAACAAATGCGACTTGTTCATGTGCTTGACTTGAGCACGGGAGGTCTTTCTGAGCATACGGATCAAAGATCAATTTTTTACTGTTTGATGGATTTTTTGTATGCAAAATTTATTAAATAAAATAAAGAAGCAGAGTTTCACATGTCAGTAAAACTATTGACATGTAAATTATAAAATTTTCAGAGGCATTTATAGCTTGCGAGTCTCGCATGTTGTCAAATATTTTTACGGATAAACTATCTAATATTAGACTTGTTTGGAAGTAGTTGTCGTAAGGAGCACAGAAATTTAAATGGAGCACCAATCCGATACTTGGTTTAAAGAAAAATATGATCTTCAGAATGTTAATCATCGATATGTACAAAGCAAGAAAATCGACTAGCTCGCTTTAGTCAGCATGCATGTGTACGTACGTACATGCATGTCTCGGTCAGAATAAGTGCTAGCTGTAGATTCACCACTGCACCAACACGTGGAATGAAACTAGATTAGAATGCCTACTATTGCACCTACCCGTGCTGTATGGTAACACCATTTTCTTTACCGTGAAATTCACTCCACATCAAAATTAGTTTAAGTGGACTGGATTACTTACAGTGACATTTTACTAACTAAAGCTAAGAGATTCAAATGGCGCCATGTACCTAACCAAAGCAGCAACCTGCACCATGCATTCAATATCTCCAGCGAACAGCAATTTCTTTTGCAGCTGATCGAGCGTTAAAATATAATTCTCTAGATGTGTTGGCTGGAGGGATCATTGAATAACGCATGTACACGTACGAATCGACATTTTTTAATTTACATTAAGATCAATGGGAACGACTATAATATGCAAGCACGGTGCTCTGGTTTCGCCTCTGAGGCAGCTGAGCAAGAGCGAGCGAGCATCCTTAATTTTCTCCAACCCAACGTACGTAAGTGCCCAACCCCCCTCTAGAGGAGCTTCTCGCTCGCTTAATTTGTCCTCTGGTTTCCCCTGTTTCTTCTAAATTGTTTCTGATCTATACGAGCTTCTCCTGCTTAAAATTCTGTAGATCTGCCTTTCTTGTTGTTAGCAATTAATGCTAGCTAGCGTACGTTTTCTTCTATTAAAGAAAAAAGAGGCTACCTGTGGTAAACTGATTAGTAGTATTTTTCTCCCCTTGTTGATATGCAATTCTATTTCTGAGTTTGAACTTGACATAAAAGTCTCCCTCATCAATGGCTCCAATGTCGTATATAGTCAGATCAACTCCTAGAAGAATTCCACCTGACCGTCCATGAGGTGCCATGCAATGCCATATATAATCCCGACCACCACACAGTTTCCTCAAGGTCACATCTGAGAACTGATCCCGACCAGTTTCCATGAGAGCAATAAAATCAAGTTGCTCCTCTTTTACCATACCTCCAAATAGCCATGTTTACTCAAGTCTCCAAGACCTGTGCTATTCCAAAAGGTCCCTTTCATTTGAGACACAATTTGGATGGAGTTGTGGGTTTTTTAAGTGTAAAACCCACTTTATTCTTTTTACCTGAGTTATATTTCTTTCTACGAGGGATCGCATTTAGCTCACAACAAATGTGATCATATCCCTCTTCATACATCCCATCTTCACAATCTCCACTAATGTGGTTGAGCCGTGTCTCTAATTCATCTTCTTCTTCCTCAACCAGGTTAATCTTTGGTGAGGGTGATTTAAACTTATTTTTGTTCTCCTTAGCTGAAACCCTAAGCCTATCTATTTCTATGTTTTTAAGAGAGGTAATAGAAGAAGTAATAGCACTATCATCTCTACCCATAGAAACCCTTAGGTTGGCAATTCTAGATGATATAATAGCATCTGAAATGGATGGGAAGGATAAAGTACCTAGTTTAGTTGGCATGTCCAGTTTCTTCTTAGCTACTAAACACTTCGCCTTTTCCATCAACTCTCCATCTCCAAGTGCTGCATTTTTCTTGCTGGATCTCCTCTCCCCAGAAAATTTCGCAGACAACGTAGTGGGAACCCTTTCTATTCCAATCACCACATTCAGCGCCTAGAGAGCATCTGCCATGGCCAAATTAGACATATTGGCACGTATACCATTTTGCTTAGCTAAAGCTTGTAACATTTGACGTGGAAGACCATGACAATCCGTGGAGGAAGGAACTATATGTTGCTGATCAGGTATAGAAGTAGAGTCAACGACACTTGCAGCAACAATGTGTGCCGTTGGCATCATATTCAGAGGTAGAGATTCAGATGGTGCCGCAAGCACAAGAGCACTCCCTTCTTCATTCAAAGGTGCATCAACAATATGTTCCTCAACTATAATTTCAGCTTGTGCATCTTCAGCTTGAGTGACCCCATTAGCATCCTCTGCCATCACCTTACAAACCGCCTGCTGCTAGACCACAAAACGTAGCAACCGATTTCGATCCATGCAGCAATGGGCATTGAGGAGTGAAATGCTCCTCCTCACAGATTTCACAGCAGATGACAAACTTCTTTTTCTTTTTAGCTAATGGTTCTCCCACTGGTTGCAACCCCTTATGCTTCATAGATGGAGTCCCAGAAGAATCCCCCTTCTCAGTAATAGCTCTAACCTGTCTGTTTGCACCATCAAAAGAAACTGCAATGGGCATCATCTCGCGAGCGCCTCTACTCTGACCACCTTCAGAACCAGCATTGCTTGTGCCTTCTCCATGTCCAATACCAAAAGCACAACCATGACTGCCTCCACACCACCTCGCCGTCCACCAGTCATAGGTTGCACCTGCCCACGGCCACCATCATCATCTTGTCGCTCCCTACCATGCCCACGACCAAAAGGCCGCAGAGGTTGACCACCGCCACCACGATGCGATCTGAAAGGAAATTGACCACCATAGTTGCGTCCTTGTTGCCGATCCCCACCTTCAGCACCTCCAACACCAGCAGATCCTACCACACCTCCGGCCATGAGAACAACTGTGTAGGAGCGCCAACCCGCATGAGGACTAGGTTTTCTCGTGAGTTTTCGATGCAACGAGGCTAATCCGGGTTACGGCATGCCCATCTTGACAAATAGCCCAGGGTGTGTTGCGGCCCAACACGCTTACGCCCACCAAACTCTGGACTCGGAATTTGAATGAACGAAAATTCAGGATGTCGCGTCTGACCGATTGGCCGTCGTTGCTCTGGTGATGAGAAACCGGCACCGCACTAAACTTCTGTTAGCTTGGGTTGAAGGAAATCCCCTAGCGTCAGCAATGGTGAGGAACGAGATTTCGGCAACGGCCCCTTCCATGACCTCTTATAATTCCACGGCCAAAACCCGTCACGAATTGCAGGAGATAACCTTGTCCTATCATGGTATCTCGAAGGACCACACTGCAGCCCATTGGTCTTAGACTTCGCTTGAGAAATCCCCAATGATGGTCCTGCAAAACCTACCATTTTGACCTAAAGAAATTTGGTTATTGCATGGCAGGAAACTGTCAATTGAAAAGAGTTTCTAATACAAATTCCTCTGCACTCCACCTAAAACAGCTCTGGAGTCTAGAGGCAGAGCGAAAGAATTTCACCCAAAAGGGCACAGATGACTGTGACAGCGCCAGCAAAAAAATTGTGATGAAAACCTCTCGAAAATACTGATCTCAGAAGATGGCATATGATCTAAACATCACCCGGACCAGAGCCAAAAAATAAACTCCCGATGATCTGCAGAAAAGTAAACAACAGAAGCCTTTAACCGTTATCTTTTTTCACTTTATCATGATGAAATCAGCTTCCTTGACATGCGGTGTACAAAATTTGCTGAAGTAATACTGTGACGGTCACGCCCCGCGTGTTATGAAATATTTTTATATGCGGAACCTATCGTTATTAGACTCGTTTAAAACGATTTGATCTTTGGAACGGCGGAGGTTCAAATGGATCCCAAGTCAACTATATATAAAACAAGCTAGTGTAAAGCAAACGTCAAATCGGTCGCTTACATACATCGTCAGCATCATACTTGTTTGGCAGATTCTGTGCATGGCTGACATTCGGTGCAGACAAGAGAGAAAAGCAGAGAAACAGGGAAGGCGCCGCAGTGGCTCCGGGCAGTGGCTGCAAACGGAAAAAACTCATTATTTGTGTCAAAATCTGAAGTCTCATTTTATATTTGTACGGCCAAGCAACTACTGCCTCTGTTCAAGTTTATATGGTGTATTTCCTCTTAGCATATAGACCAAAGAGATAATAAAAGTGATTAATCTATCCCTAATTATTATCCGTAAGCTAGCACTATATTCAATACTTGCATATAGAGAATATAAAGTAAAGTTAAATATTTATTAGGGCATAAAGGGAATGTCACACTAATTTTGTATTAAAATATAAAATACGTTTTATATTTATGGATAAGATTATTTAAAAAAATTATGCCCTACGATTCTGTACAGAGGAAGTATTATTTCCATTCGGAGGCAAGGACGACATATGAATCACAACGACGGATATCCTCTGCCCCTCTGCGGGATGTTGAGAATTACCAACAAAGGGTAATTTTCTAGACTATTATACAAGAACGTTTCTGGTAACGTTTATCAAAAGGCGTGATGCTACATTTCTGTACATTGTTCTGACTGGGAGAACAATAAAACGTCACTCGTGCGGAAAGATCATGTCAAATTCATAGCCACATACAAGTCCGATGTGTGAAAATCATGTCACTCGTGCGGAAAAATCATGTCAAATTCTTAGCCACATACTCGTGCTGACACAGGGGAAGAAAGTGGTGCTAGTGACACCGCTCCATGGTGAAACGATGATCAAATTGGTGAGCGGAGAAGGTAGTGGAGACTGTGCAAGAA
The DNA here is from genome assembly GCA_036346375.1 of Guadua angustifolia. Taxonomy (NCBI): domain Eukaryota; kingdom Viridiplantae; phylum Streptophyta; class Magnoliopsida; order Poales; family Poaceae; genus Guadua; species Guadua angustifolia. Next base: position 583,484 of record JAYEVE010000110.1, on the reverse strand, counting down.
ATTTAGGAGATGCTCACCGAGGCAAACAGGAAGATGGCCCGATTGCGATGATGTGCTTGCAGAAAGGTAAAATTGATTGAGGGGAAAGGTTCAAACAACTCAGGTAACATGATGTGACATGAGAGAATGGAGGAGCCTGGCTAGATTCAGTCGCGATTGGAGGTGATGGGATGGATGTGTGGAGGAGGCCGGCGGCAGGAGGTGGGATGGCAATGACTATTAGGGAGAAGGTAGATGAAGAGGAGGTTGAAGAAGAGGAAGATGGATAAAAGAGTCTTTTCACTATCCACTAGTCATGTGTCCATGCGTTGCAACGGAAACTCAAGTTGCGATAAAAAACTTATTTGCAAAGAGCACTAACAGTGGTAAAGGTGGGCAATTAAAGATCAGTGCCAAAGGTGGGTAATTAAAAAGTAATGACAAAGGTGGGTAATTAAAAAGCAATAGCAAATGTGAGTAATTTTTCACGAAGACAAGTACTTTCTTTGTGTTTTCTTAGGTTCCTCTCTAATCTTACGTGCTATACTTGTCATTTTGTAAGTATGGGGTGTACTTTTGACAGGTATGAGCTGTAATTGATAAGGACAATGACAGCGTAAATATAGAAAAACTAAATGTACTATGTTTGTTGATATAGCCTTCAATATTCATAACTATAATAAAAAAACTCATTATTTTTTGTGTTAAATTCTGAACGCTCATTTCTATCATTGTATATTTGTCCGGCCAAGCAACTAATGCCTCTGTTCAAGTTTACATGACATATTTCCTCTTGGCTCACAGCAAAGAGACATGTAAAATGACTAATCTATCTCTAATTATTATCTGTAAGCACTATATTCAATAGATGCATGCAGAGAATATAAAATCAAGCTAAATATTTATTAGGGTATAAAAGAAATATCATACTAATTTTATATTAAAATATAAAATATGTTACGGACAAGATCATTTACAAAAATATGCCTTATATTTTTATACTGAGGAAGTATTATTTCCATTCCGAGGCATAGTTCTTGCTTCAAGCAACACAATGTTAAGAATTACTAACAAAGGTAATTTTCTAGACTATTATACAAGAACGTTTCTGGTAACGTTTATCAAAAGGCGTGATGCTACATTTATGTACATACAATTGTTCTGACTGGGACAACAATAAAACGTCACATCCAGCACGTAAAGAAGTAGAAGGTTTGTTGTAACGTTTATCAAAAGGCGTGATGCTACCTGATCAAAAAAAAAAAAAAAAAGGCGTGATGCTACATTTCTGTACAGTTGTTCTGACTGGGACAACAATAAAACGTCACTCGTGTAGAAAGATCATATCAAATTCTTAGCCACATACCAGTCCGACGTGTGGAAAACTAATGGGAAATATTAGACACAAGCTCCCTAGCAGATCGAGCTCCCAGAGCATATCTGTTCTACAGCATCCTAGTTCATGACTTCTGAGCATATATGTTCTACAGCATACTTCTGCACAGAAGCTGAGCACGGAGCAACAAGAGGCGCCCGAGAGCAGGTGCAAGGGCCGCGTACCCATCCATATTCCATATCCGTTTTTGCTGCTCCCGTTCTTCAAGCTTCTTATCATCTCATGGTTACCATTTTGTCCTTGCAACCTCGCATGCATTTTTTTACTATTTTTTTTATAAAAAAAACTTCGCATGCATCTTGTTATCAATGCTAGCCTTTTCTTGTAAAAAATTGCTTCCAGATGAATACGAGAATGAGAAATTTTGGGGGGAAAAGAACGTTACCATCGAGAGGACTGATGAGACATGCATGGAGGCAGTGTAATCTTCGATTAAGATTAATTAATGGTGGAGATCAGATCAGATATATGACGCTTGGTTACACTTTCTTACAGCAAGAAACAAACCAGCTGCAGCAATGGCGGCGGTCCTGGATGCTTTTGCATCGTACGTCCAAAACATGGTGACGGAGATGGCGAAAGAAGAGGTGGGCATGCTACTTGGAGTCTCCGGCGAGATCGACAAGATGGACACCAAGCTTGGAGACCTCAAGAACTTCCTCGCCGACGCCGAGAGGAGGCGCATCACCGACCAAAGCGTGCAGGGGTGGGTGAGGGAGCTCAACGGCGCCATGTACGACGCCACCGACATCCTTGACCTCTGCCAACTCAAGGCCATGGAGCGTGGTCCATCTGCAGTAGACATGGGGTGTTTCAACCCCTTGCTCTTCTGCCTACAGAATCCCCTCTTCGCCCACCACATCAGCAGCCGCATCAAGGCTCTCAACCAGAAGCTGGACAGCATAAAGGAGCGTAGTGCCACCTTCAGCTTCGTCAACCTCGGTTCCTACAAGGACCGTAGCAGCAGGATGCGTTCCTCTCGCCCTACTGCCAGGCGCCACGAGACGATAGGGGAGCCTGTTCGGTCGGATGTTGTCGGGGAGAAGATCGAAGAGGACACGAGAAAGCTGGTGGAGATGCTGACAGCAAAGGAGGGCAACAGCAGCATCATGGTGGTCGCCATCGTGGGCGTCGGCGGGATCGGCAAGACCACCCTTGCCCAGGAGGTCTTCAACCATGACACCATTAAGGACAAGTTCGACAAGATGATATGGTTGAGCGTCAACCAAGACTTTGACAAGGCTGAGCTGCTCAGGACGGCCATCACCTTGGGTGGGGGAGACCACCGTGGAGAGAAAGCAATGGAAGTGCTTAGGCAAACCCTTACTACTGCCTTGACTGGGAAGGTGGTCTTGGTGGTGATGGATGACGTGTGGAACGAGAAAGCATGGGAGGGTGTGCTTGAGACGCCCTTGCGGAACGTTGTTGCTCCAGATAGTCGAGTCGTTGTCACCACAAGAGACGAAAGAGTTGCCCGAGGGATGAAAGCCATGCGTCCCTACCACCGTGTCGACAAACTAGAGACCGAAGATGCCTGGTTATTGCTCAAGAAGCAGGTTCGTTGGAATTAATTGATACTTCCTTTTTTTGTTTTAACTTTTTATGGTTTTTGAGATATTTTTTATTGCTAATGAATAATAATTACAAAGGTAGGAAAGTTGGACCAAAAATTCTGATTCTAGCTACGTTTAGTGTTAGCCTCCACGATGAACTGCTAGGGCTTAGATAAGAGGTGTCGCTATACATACACCCGTTCCGTACCTAATCTTCTCGACACATGGTCACTGTCCTTTTGGATTGTCCAAAGAGTGTAAATACTCTTGATCCCCGATCACAAGTCTCCGTAGAAGACTCCATCTCACAGATATGTCCAGTCAAAAACGTTAGTAAAAAAAAACACCATACTTAGAGCAAGTACACTAACAAAGCCCGCTACTTACTCCATCTCTTATCCATATCATTTAGAGTAAGAAGTAAAGCCATCTTGTATAATAACTATCTCTAAAGGTTGTCTCTAGAGAAATGCTAAAGCATTTAATTTGGATATTCAATACTAACTTCATCTTTGTGGTTATTGGCAAAACACTAACTTCAACACCAATAGTCGCTCGCATAGGCTCCAACACCGGCTTTTAGCTGGCATTAGCACCTATTTTTCTGTGCAATGTTGACTACTAAATAAGAGCCGGTTCTCTTCTCTCTCCTCATTTCTCACTCTTCCACATAGGACAAAGCTGCCGTGTACATGATAATAGAAAACTGAGGTGACCTTATTGTACGTGCTCTTTGGTTCTGTTTGTTGAGGCTTAGACTTTTTGGCTCATAATTTAAAGCCAACTTTTAGATTTAAACAACTTAAAAGTAATCAGCTTTTATACCTGGTAGAGGTGGGTACATAATTTTACTCTAACTACAATGACATTAGTGTAAGCCCAATTTTCAATAAGCCTCAAAAGCAACTCACTGATGGCTTTTAACTTTTAGTTATATATAGATTTATGGTTTTAAAAAAAAGCCCAAGTAAAAAGGTTCCTAGTTGTTTAGGTTTTATCTTTTTACCTTTTAAAAAAGACTAACCAAACGGGGTCTTAGATGTTGAGCATTGGTTGTGGGTCTCCCATGGTGGACATCCTTTTTCTTCCGTCCACATTGGGACAAGGTGTTGGACAGCGTCCTTCCTAGTTTACCAATTCCCCTCCCAACTGTCTTACTTTTGTGATTTCGTAATTATTATGTACTGTTAATAAAAATTTGGCTCGAGATATGACTTTGACTATTTTTTTATGACTTTACATTAAGATGTACTAATATATTACTCCCTCTGGTCACAAATAATTGTTGTTTTAGACATCAACATAGTCTCCACAACACAGTGTTGATCACTAATTTCTATCATAATATATATAAAACCCAATAAAATTATAATATTATGAAAGTACTTTTTGAGACAAATCTACACATATAATTTTCATGTATCCAATTTAAATATTTAAATAGATATTGATAGTCAAAGTTTTGAAAGTTTGACTGCACCTATGTCCAAAACAACAATTATTTGTGATTGGATGGAGTATTGTAAAAGTATTTTTAACTAAACTCTATTAATATAATTTTTCTATTGCCAATTAAGATAGTTTAAAACCGTTGGCGGTCAAGGCAGGGATTCTAACACTTAGGGGGTGTTTGACACAGCTCCAGCTCCACTAAAATCCATGGAGTTGGTGGAGTAGGGTATTTCTTAACTCTAAAAATTTATGGAGTTAGAGTGGTGGGTACATTAAAAATGTTTAGATGGGTCATCTTGTTTACATTTTAGACTAAAAATATAAACTTAATTCACTCTATTTTATCCTACAAGCTTGAGATCTAAAACTCTACCAAATAGGACCTTATTCTAGCACGGACGGAGCATGCAGTAACATCTGAATCAAGCTAATAATCTTTTTTTTATTAACAGCACCAGCTAGTTACATGTTACTCCCAAAGTACCTCTGGACGCATGCTCATAGCTCCTCTAGCTAGCTGTGCAATACATGCAATCACTTGTTTAATTTCACGGTGTTAAGTAGTGAAATCGTAAAAGGAGATCGACTGATCAAGATGTCTGTATGTTCGCACTTCTACAATTCACTTGCACATTCTTTCCTCGTCAAGCTGATTAGCAATTTTTCTCTAGAAAAAAACTGATTAGCAAATAAATAGAATCGGCGTACTAGCCGTTACCAACAAGTCCCGTATTAACTCTTATCAGTAAACTGCTTGCAGGTAGTCTCTAGTGAGAAAGATGAACCTGAGATTGATGACACGCTAAAGGACATTGGATTGAAAATCATAGCAAAATGTGGTGGTATGCCACTTGCTGTCAAAGTAATGGGAGGACTCTTACGCAAGAGGGAGAAACGACTAAGTGATTGGAACAAGGTTCTGAATGATGCTATATGGTCAGTATCTCAAATGCCCGAAGTGCTAAACAATGCAGTATACCTAAGCTACGAAGATTTGTCTCCCTGTCTGAAGCAGTGCTTTTTGCACTACTCCCTTCTCCCTAAAAATACAGTGTTCTATGATAATGAAATTGTTAGCATGTGGATTAGTGAAGGATTTCTTCATGGAAACTCAGATGAATTAGAGGAATTAGGAAGCGAGTGCTATAAGGAGTTAATATTGAGGAACCTTATAGAGCCAGATACCACGTACGCTGATCAATGGTTTTGCAACATGCATGATGTTGTTCGCTCATTTGCTCAGTCTGTTGCCAGAGACGAAGCACTCGTAGCTCAAAATGGTTCTTCGGTTGTCTCTAGTTCAAAAAAGATTCTTCGGCTGTCTCTAGAAAGGAAGGGGTTGGAGTCAGATGAGTTAGAGTGGAGTTCTTTACTTGCACAGACATCACTGAGAACACTAATATCAGTTGGCCATTTGAAGATTAAGCCTGGTGATTCATTGATTACTTTATCAAGTCTACGGACTCTACATGTAGACTGTGCAAACTTTGATGCATTGGTTGAATCTTTGTATCAACTCAAGCACTTGAGGTATTTGGCACTAAGAGAAACTGACGTATCTAGATTACCAGAAAACATCGGCAAGATGAGATTCATGCAGCACATTAGTCTTTATGGTTGTAAAAGTTTGGTGAAACTTCCTGATAGCATTGTGAGGCTAGGGCAGCTGAGGTATCTAAGCCTTAATGACACAACTATAAACAGCACACCTAGAGGTTTCGGAGCTCTAACAAATTTGAGGACACTACGTGGGTTTCCAGCCCACATGGATGGTGATTGGTGTAGTTTGGAAGAGTTAGGGCCTCTTTCCCAGCTCAGGATTCTCGGATTAAGGAATATGGATAATGTATCTGCTTCCTCGTCTGCCACAAAGGCCAAGCTTGGTGAAAAGGTGCATCTTACTGATTTATTCTTATGCTGCACCAGTAGGCTGGGAGATGATGGGTTGGTCAAAAAGGAAGGAGTCACTGAGGAAGAGCAGCGGCAAATCGAGGTGGTGTTTGATGAGCTCCGCCCACCGCCCTGCTTAGATAATCTTGAGATTTATGGATATTTTGGTCGTCGCCTCCCAGGGTGGATGATGTCCACATCAGCGACGCCCCTCATGAGCTTGAGGATTCTAATGATGGTGGACCTGGCCTGCTGCACCCAACTCCCTGATGGTTTGAGCCAGCTTCCCTATTTGCAGCACTTACAAATCGACCGCGCTCCAGCCATCAAGCGTGTTGGACCTGAATTCCTGCAGCTCTACCATCAGCATAGTCATCACCCATCATCCCAGGCTGCTGCTGTGTTTTTGAGATTGCACGAGATGATCTTAACAGGAATGATGGAATGGGAGGAGTGGGAGTGGGAGGCTGAGCAAGCAAATGTGCAAGCCTTGCCTGTCTTGGAGGAGCTTAAGCTCGAGCGCTGCAAGCTGAGGTGTGTTCCTTCGGGCCTCGCCTGCCATGCAAGGGCTTTGAAAAAACTATACATATACAGTGTCCAGCACCTTAACTCCCTGGAGAACTTTGCTTCCATTGTTGAGCTAGAAGTGTTTGACAACCCTGACCTAGAGAGGATCACTAATCTCCCCAAATTGCAAAAGCTTGTAATTGTGAACTGCCCAAAGCTCAAGGTACTGGAGGATGTCCCTACACTCCAGAGGCTCCAACTGGAGGACTACGACATAGAAACGCTCCCAGAATACATGCAAGATGTAAAAGCAAGGCATCTGCTGCTGGACTGCAGCCTAGAGCTACTCACTTCCATAGCTGCGGGACGATTTGGCCCTGAGTGGGGTAAGTTCAGCAATATGAAGCATGTCAAGGCGTATGCAGACGATGGAGACAATCATAGGAAATGGTACGTGCAGTACACAAGAGATCCCTCCGGCAACTTGGAGACAAATATCATTGTCAACTCTTCTTGATCTACAGGTAAACTAATACTACTGCTTCGTCTTAATTTGTTCGGTTACTCGTTTTAGTTTGACTTCTTTGTTTCGTCTTATTCCTTCATCTCTAATTCCAGGGGGTGTTTTCTGGGATCGTGGCAGTTTAATCTGAGATCTCACAAGACCGTTTTGGCTGGATGTGCCTTTGTAAGGGAGATGTTACTGTACATGAAAGGACACAGCAAAATACCGATCTCATCTTCCTTTGACTCTCTCTATTTCCTTCGGTGCTCGCTGCTATCCTAGTCATTTCGTACCTTTGTTCATCATGCAATAGGTGTGCCTTCACAAGGAAGATGTCCCTATACATGAAAGGACATAGCGAAAAACCGATCTCGCCTTCCTCTGACATTCTCTGTGTTCCTCCGGTGCTTGTTGCCACCCTAGTCATTCCATTCCTTTGCCTGTCATGAAACGTGTGTGAGGGAGAGCCAATCCGACGCTGACCTTAGAATGGCCTGCATAGGAGATCAGTGATAAGGTTTTTGGGAAGCGTCGTATCGTGTGACTGCTCGTCTTCATCTTCGTTCGACCTTGAACACTCAAGAATGACATCACCACCTCTTCCTCCATTGCCACCAGCATGACTTTATCTGGGGACCCTTAATTTATTTGGGGTTAGGAAATATGAACACATGATTTTCTCCTTGGGAGCCCAACACCAGCAGGATCTGGCCAGCCAAGCTGGGTGGAAGAAGGGCGAAGAAGAAGTTGGGGGCGGTGGGGTGGAAGAAGAGGTGGAGAAGAAGCGGCGGAGAAAAGGCCGGGGGAGTAGCGGGGCGGAAGAAGCGGTGGAGAAGAAGCCGAGGGGACCGGCGACAACAGCGGCTGTGGTTTTTTTAGCCCGTGAAAGGACAACGGCGGTAGCTTGAGAGACGGGAAAGTGAGGAGACGACGGCGGGGACGAGGGCAATGGCGATGGCTAGGAGGAGGTCAGCGGTGGGCGACGGGGAAAATGAGAGCGCCCTCTGGAGGCCTCAGCCGCCTCACCCGCCAAGATCGACAGCCTCACGAACACTGACCTGTAGGCAGACAAGGTATAAATGTGAGCATTTCTCCGCAGAACGCTGACGTGTCCCGCGTGTCAATTTTATAACATCAACTAGCTCTAAACTCTAACTTATTGAAGTAGTCGATCTCAATTATGATTTACGCAGCATTTACTTGACACTTGATGACGAACACATCTCCTTAGCATACTATACTCAATTTACTTAAGACAAGGAACACATCTCCTCAATATCTTGATCTTATTTTCGACGGGTATGACTCAGGACAGCAAACACATCTCCACAATGTTCGGACACATCTCTCACAAACTCAACATAGAACAGCGCACACATCGATCCCCAACGTGGAAGAAGAAATCAAATATTATCAGTGGGCTAAAGTGAAAGATGTCCTCTTAGGGGATAATAATACTAGATACTTTCAAATGATTGCTAATGGCAAACACAGGAAGAAAAGGATCTATTCCTTAGAATATGAGGACGGGAAACATTTTCCTTCGACAAACAGTAAAATTCGCTATAGTAAACGGATGTTGCAAGCATTCAAAAAAATGTTTCACGCGTTGACAGAAAATGTTGCAAACGTAGAAAAAAAAATGTTGCAAAAGGCGTCCGATAGGATGAGCAGAAATCGGGCGTCCGAGCGCTAGTTTCTCCCTATTTTTTATTGCTAACGAATAATAATTACAAAAGTAGGAAAGTTGGGGCAAAAATTTCGATTCTAGCTACATTTAGTTAAGAGGTGTCCCTATACATACACCTGTTCCGTATGTAATAATCTTCTCGACACATGATCACTGTCCTTTTGAATTCTCCAAAGATTGTAAATACTCTTGATCCCCGATGATCACAAGTCTCCGTAAAAGACTCCAACCGCTTCACTCTTGAGTTAATAGCTGTCTTACAAGGTTACCCTGTGCGGAGATGACCCTGACCTCGTTACATATATATTCTGATTTTATTTCCCCGATTTTTCGTAGCTTCTGTTTTTCATGCTATATTTCTCATCTTCTGTGAGACTGCTTTAGAAAGAAGATTTGTTGACCGGGAGCTGACATTACAGGAGAAGAGCCATATCAACACGCAAGCACATGTCAAGGAAGTCGGCACAAGTCGTCGTAATGTTTGAAAAAACACACGCAGAACAAATAAAGTTGATCAAATTAAAAAGAACACGAGATATAGATTTAACATGAAAAACCCTTACGAGAAAAAACCACGGGCGTCAGCCGGCAAATCTTCACTGTTTTCTAGAGAATTACAAAATAACGCAGGGATCAGATTGGTCCGTGCGGCTTACAAGAAGGTATATATAGATGGTGATGACTTAGGATCCAACTTGAAAACTAATCCGTAATAATCCATACCGCGGAGAGTCCCTCCCCACACCCCAGACGTCCCTATATAGCGGCGGCATGACTTGATGGGCAGCTCACCTGCTCATGGCAAGGGCATCAAATGCGACTTGTTCATGTGCTTGACTTGAGCACTGGAGGTCTTTCTGAGCATACGGCCGGATCAAAGATCAATTTTTTACTGTTTGATGGATTTTTTGTATGCAAAATTTATTAAATAAAATAAAGAAGCAGAGGTTCACATGTCAGTAAAACTATTGACATGTAACTTATAAAATTTTCAGAGGCATGCATCTATAGCTTGCGGGTCTCGCATGTTGTCAAATATTTTGACGGATAAACTATCTAGCTAATATTAGACTTGTCGTAAGGAGCACAGAAATTTAAATGGAGCACCAATCCGATACTTGGTTTAAAAATATGATCTTCAGAATTAATGTTAATCATCGATATGTACAAAGCAAGAAAATCGACTAACTCGCTTTAGTCAGCATGCATGTGTACGTACGTGAATACTTCCCACTTTACTTCAATTATTGAACTACTCGCCCGAATACCTCATTACTTCCATTGCTACTAGCCTACTATTGCACCTACCCGTGCTGTATGGTAACACCATTTTCTTTACCGTGAAATTCACTCCACATAAAAAATTAGTTTAAGTGGACTGGATTACTTACAGTGACATTTTACTAACTAGAGCTAAGAGATTCTTAACAGTGATCAGTGGAGTATATGTGACTAAAGGCGATCGAAGCATAATAACTCATCGAAGCATAATAGCTCAAGTCGTGAAGAGAAGTGTGCATGTGTTTATATATGTTCAACATGGCACGTCAGCGTCGGATTCCCGTGGTTCCCACCGTTGATTGACGTCCTCAATCCAAATGCCGCCATGTACCTAACCAAAGCAGCAGCAACCTGCACCATGCATTCAATATCTCCGGCGAACAGTAATTTCTTTTGCAGATCGAGCGTTAAAATTCTCTAGATGTGTTGGCTGGGGATCATTAAATAACGCATGTACTCGTACGAATCGACATTTTTTTATTTACATTAAGAAAGAAAGAAAAGACCGATAGATCTAGTTATTAATTTAAGGAGTTAAACCTCGTTAAATATGCAAGCACGGTGCTCTGGTTTCGCCTCTGAGGGCAGCTGAGCAAGAGCGAGCGAGCATCCTTAATTTTCTCCAACCCAACGTACGTAAGTGCCCAACCCCCCTCTAGAGGAGCTTCTCGCTCGCTTAATTTGTCCTCTGGTTTCCCCTGTTTCTTCTAAATTGTTTCTGATATATACGAGCTTGATCTCATGCTTAAAATTCTGTAGCTCTGTCCGGCTTTACAATTTTGGATGCACCTGTAGCATTTCTAGAATCTGTAGTCGAAACTAATGATGATATTGGAGATGACGTTTGATATATATGCTAACTTTGTTACAGCAGAAGGCAGCAAACCAGTTGCAGCAATGGCGGCGGTCCTGGATGCTTTTGTATCGTACGTCCAAAACATGGTGACGGAGATGGCCAAAGAAGAGGTGGACATGCTGCTCGGAGTCTCCGACGAGATCGACAAGATGGACACCAAGCTTGGGGATCTCAAGAAATTCCTCGCCGACGCTGAGAGGAGGCGCATCACCGACCAGAGCGTGCAGGGGTGGGTGAGGGAGCTCAACGGCGCCATGTACGACGCCACCGACATCCTCGATCTCTGCCAGCTCAAGGCCATGGAGCGTGGTCCATCCACGGTAGACATGGGGTGCTGCAACCCTTGCTCTTCGCTGCGGAATCCCCTCTTCGCCCATGACATCGGCAGCCGCATCAAGGCTCTCAACCGAGGCTAGATGGCATCAAGGAGCGGAGCGTGGCCTTCACCGTCAACCTCGGTTCCTCACGAGGACCATAGCAGCAGGATGCGTTCCACTCGCCTTTGCTGCCAGCGCCACGAGACGACGGGGAGCCTGTTCGGTCCGGATGTTGTCGGGAGAAGATCGAAGATGACACGAGAAAGCTGGTGGAGATGCTAACTGCAAAGGAGGGCAACAGCAACATCATGGTGGTCGCCATCGTGGGCGTCGGCGGGATCGGCAAGACCACCCTCGCCCGGGAGGTCTTCAACCACGACACCATTAAGGACAAGTTTGACAAGACGATATGGTTGAGCGTCAACCAAGACTTCGACAAGCCTGAGCTACTCAGGACGGCCATCACCTTGGCCGGGGGAGACCACCGTGGAGAGAAAGCAATGGAAGTGCTTAGGCAAACCCTTACTACTGCCTTGACAGGGAAGAAGGTCTTGCTGGTGATGGATGACATGTGGAATGAGAAAGCATGGGAGGGTGTGCTTGAGACGCCGTTGGGCAACGCTGCTGCTCCAGGCAGCCGAGTCATCGTCACCACAAGAGATGAAAGAGTTGCTCGAGGGATGAAAGCCGTGCGTCCCTACCGCCGTGTCGACGAATTAGGCATCGAAGATGCCTGGTTATTGCTCAAGAAGCAGGTCCGTTGGAATTAATTGATATTTCCTTCCTTCTTTTGTTTTAACTTTTTATGGTTTTTGAGATATTTTTTATTGCTAACAAATAATAATTACAAAAGTAGTACCAAAAATTCCGATTCTAGCTACGTTTAGTGTTAGCCTCCACGATGAACTGCTAGGGCGCTTGTTAAGAGGTGTCCCTATACATACACATGTTCCGTATGTAATCTTCTCGACACATGGTCACTGTCCTTTTGGATTGTCCAAAGAGTGTAAATACTCTCGATCCCTGATTATATAGAACAAAACTGATGTATACATGATAATACAAAGTGATGTGACTTTATTATACTTGCTTGTTGGCTCTATTTGTTGAAGCTTAGATTTTTGGTTTATAATTTAAAGCCAACTTTTAGATTTAAACAACTTAAAAGCAATTGGCTTTTATACATGATAGAGGTGGCTATATAATTTTACTCTAACTTCAGTGACAATAACGTAAGGCCAATTTTCAATAAGCCCCAAAAGCAAATCTCTGGTAGCTTTTGGTTTTTAGTTATATGCAGATTTATGGTTTAAAAAAAAGTCCAAGTAAAAAGGTTCCTAGTTGTTTAGGTTTTAGTTTTTTAACTTTTAAGTTGGCGAAAAACCAAACCAAACGGGGTATTTGATGTTGAGCATCGGTTGTGGGTCTCCCAAGGTGGACATCCTTTTTCTTCCATCCATATGGGGACAACTTGTTGGGACAGCGTCCTTCCTAGTTTACCAATTCCCCTTCCAACTGTCTTACTTTTGTGATTTTGTAATTATTATGTACTGTTAATAAAAATTTAGCTCTGAGATATGACTTTGACTATTTTTTATGACTTTACATTAAGATGTACTAATATATTACTCCCTCTGGTCACAAATAGTTGTTGTTTTAGACATCAACATGATCTCCAAAACACGGTGTTGATTACTAATTTCTATCATAATATATATAAAACCCAATAAAATTATAATATTATGAAAGTACTTTTCGAGACAAATCTACACAAATAATTTTCATGTATCCAATTTAAATATTTAAATAGATATTGATAGTTAAAGTTTTGAAAGTTTGACTGCACCTATATCCAAAACAACAATTATTTGTGGTTGGACGGAGTATTGTAAAAGTATTTTTAACTAAACTCTATTAATATAATTTTTATATAGCCAATTAAGATAGTTTAAAACCGTTGGCGGTCAAGGCAAGGTTTGACTGCATCTATATCCAAAACAACAATTATTTGTGGTTGGACGGAGTATTGTAAAAGTATTTTTAACTAAACTCTATTAATATAATTTTTATATAGCCAATTAAGATAGTTTAAAACCATTGGCAGTCAAGGCAAGGATTCTAACACTTAGGGGGTGTTTGGTACAACTCTAGTTTTATCAAAATCCGTAGAGTTGGTAGAGTAGGGTATTCCTAACTCTAGAAATTTATAGAGTTAGAGCGGTAGGTACGTTAATAATGTTTAAGTGGGTCATCTTGTTTACATTTTAGACTAAAAATATAAACTTAATTCACTCTATTTTAGCCTACAAGCTTCAGATCTAGAGCTCTACCAAATAGGAATCAAGCTAATAATCTTTTTTTTATTAACAGCACCAGCTAGTTACTCCCAAAGTACCTCTGGACGCATGCTCATAGCTAGCTAGCTGTGCAATACAATCACTTGTTTAATTACATGCGGTATTATTAATTTTATTCACACTTCTACAATTCACTTGCACATTCTTTCCTCGACAAGCTGATTAGCAATTTTCTCTAGAAAAAAACTAATTAGCAAATAAAAAGAATCGGCGTACTAGCCGTTACCAACACGTCCCATATTAACTCTATCGGTTTAAACCGCTTGCAGGTAGTCTCAAGTGAGACTGATGAACATGAGATTGATGACACGCTAAAGTCCATTGGACTGAAAATCATAGAGAAATGTGGTGGTTTGCCACTTGCTGTCAAAGTAATGGGAGGACTCTTACGCCAGAGGAGAAACGACCAAGTGATTGGAACACTGTTCTGAATGATGCTATATGGTCAGTATCTCAAATGCCCGAAGAGCTAAACAATGCAGTATACTTAAGCTACGAAGATTTGTCTCCCTGTCTGAAGCAGTGCTTTCTGCACTACTCCCTTCTCCCTAAAAATACACTGTTCATTGTTCATACAGTTATTAGCATGTGGATTAGTGAAGGATTTCTTTATGGAAACTCAGACGAATTAGAAGAATTAGGAAGGAAGTGCTATAAGGAGTTAATATTGAGGAACCTTATAGAGCCAGATACCAAGAACCCTGATCAATGGGTTTGCAACATGCACGATGTTGTTCGCTCATTTGCTCAGTCTGTTGCCAAAGACGAAGCACTCGTAAGTCAAAATGGCCCTTCGGTTGTCTCTAGTTCAAAAAAGATTCTTCGGTTGTCTCTAGAAAGGAAGGGGTTGGAGTCAGATGAGTTAGAGTGGAGTTCTTTACTTGCACAGACATCACTGAGAACACTAATATCAGTTGGCCATTTGAAGATTAAGCCTGGTGATTCCTTGATTACTTTATCAAGTCTACGGACTCTACATGTAGAATCTACAAACTTTGATGCATTGGTTGAATATTTGTATCAACTCAAGCACCTGAGGTATTTGGCACTAAGAGAAACTGATGTATCTAGATTACCAGAAAACATCGGCAAGATGAGATTCATGCGGCACATTAGCCTTTCTGGTTGTAAAAGTTTGGTGAAACTTCCTGATAGCATTGTGAGGCTAGGACAGCTGAGGTATCTAAATCTTAAGGACACAAGTATAAACAGCACACCTAGAGGTTTCGGAGGTCTAACAAATTTGAGGATACTCTATAGGTTTCCAGCCCACATGGATGGTGATTGGTGTAGTTTGGAAGAGTTGGGGCCTCTTTCCCAGCTCAGGAATCTCGGATTAAGGAATCTGGAGAATGTTTCTGCTGCCTTGTCTGCCGCAAAGGCCAAGCTTGGTGAAAAGGTGCATCTTACTGATTTAATCTTATCCTGCACCAGTAGGCTGGGAGATGATGGGTTGGTCAAAAAGGAAGAAGGCGTCGCTGAGGAAGAGCAACGGCAAATCGAGGTGGTGTTTGATGAGCTCTGCCCACCGCCCTGCTTAGATTATCTTGAGATAGGAGGATATTTTGGTCGTCGTCTCCCAGGGTGGATGATGTCGACAACAGTGGCGCCCCTCAATAACTTAAGGATTCTAATGATGGATGACCTGGCTTGCTGCACCCAACTCCCTGATGGTTTGTGCCAGCTCCCCTATTTGCAGTTCTTACAAATCGAGAACGCTCCAGCCATCAAGCGTGTTGGGCTTGAATTCCTACAGCTCTACCGTCAGCACAGTCATCATCCATCATCCCAGGCGGCCGCTATGTTTCCGAGACTGCATAAGATGCAGTTAATAGGAATGGTGGAATGGGAGGAGTGGGAGTGGGAGCCTGAGCCAGGAAATGTGCAAGCCATGCCTGTCTTGGAGGTGCTTATGCTCGAGCGCTGCAAGCTAAGGCGTGTTCCTCCTGGCCTTGCCTCCCATGCAAGGGCATTGAAAGAACTAACCATATACAGGGTCCAGCACCTCAACTCCCTGGAGAACTTTGCTTCTGTTGTTGAGCTTGATGTACGATACAATCCTGACTTGGAGAGGCTCACTAATCTCCCCAAATTACAAAAGCTTGTCGTCATCTGCTGCCCAAAGATGAAGGTGCTGGAGGGTGTTCCTGCACTCCAGAGGCTCGAGCTGGAGGACAACGGCATGGAGACAATCCCAGAATTCATGCGAGATGTAAAGCCAAGGCATTTGCAGCTAGACTGCACCTTAGCGCTGCTGAGTTCCATAGCAGCGGAGCAATCTGGCCCTGAGTGGGACAAGTTGAGTCATATCCAGCATGTCAAGGCATATGCAAACGATGGAGTCAATAAAAGGAAATGGTACGTGTTGTATACAAGAGATCCCTACAGCTTGGAGACAAACATCAATCACTCCTTCGTATCTGCAGGTAAATTAAAACAAGTGCTAATTTGTTTTGTTACTCTGCTTTCTTTATTTTTTTCTTTCCTCCTAAAAGAAATATTCCCAACGTAACTTTTTAGTTTTGCTAGACCGTGTATCTCAGGGGATGAAGAGGAGTAGGACATACGAGGAAGAACAGGATGGAAGTGGGAGGAGATTGTAACAAACGTTTGCAGAAAATTAAGCGGCGACTTCACCTGCCACGTCTACAACCAAATCATGCGATATTCTCGATCGCAGCATATCGCAGTTTCCTTCATTGCGATTCTTGGCATTGAAGTTGCATTGAGAGGCAGGTTCAATATTTCACCTTGAAATGAAGGTGCTTCCACTCACGTCCCTCCCTTTTCTGTTGGAAATTGCTGGTTCATCAGTGGCATCATTAGGTCTCGCAATTTGATTTTGGCCACCTCTTTGATTACGTCTGAGAAGCCTTTTTTTTGTCAAGAAAAGGCTCATCGAAATTATTTCGAACTATGTATTGTGAACATGATTAACAGCTGTTTGTGATTTGTATTGTACCACGACGTTGCAATTTTACCGAGCTATACTAGCTGGATATGGTTGCCTCTTTCTTTTGCTTCCGCTTTGATCTTTAATATGAACTATTTGGCTGGTTATCCTTGTCGAAAAACTAATCAAGTGTGACTTAACTTTGAATGTTTAATATTCTGTGCTACTCTGTTATTTTTCTCATGTATGAATGTGACATGTCAATGTTAGATGCTTGTGCTAACTATTGATCGTGGGTCTAGCATAGTATACACAGGGATTAGAATGCAAATTATGGGTCCCGACAAAATACATGTTCTATATTTTTTGACGCGGAGTATCATTTCCATTACTTGGCATAATGCTTTGTTCAAGCAGAGCACGTATGACGGTATGATGGAGACAACACAAGAGAACCCTCCTGCAACCCGGAGACCAATATCATTGACGGCTTTTCCAAATCTGCAGGTAACTTAACACAACTGCTTCATCTTAATTTGTTTGGATACAATTTTTAGTTTGATTTCTTTGTTTCGTCTTTTTCCTTCCTTCATCTGTAATTCCTCTCTTCATCATTAATTTTAATGCCCTGCTATAGCTTATTGATATAAGCTATAGGAGTGCTAATCCGAATGCATTCCTCAAACAAATCGCAGAAGACAGAACAGCAAGATGCAACCGAAGAAAGACACGGAAGAATAATCCTACATGTGCATGGCAGCCTCCAGCAACTGCAAGGACAAGGGAAAATTAAGGAAAGAATAGCATATACAGGCATCATCGGAGCAAGCTGACCACCCTCAAGTCCAATTCCTAGCCATTCATCCAACAAATTAATTCGCACATCCTCTTGCCTCAGGGAGATCACAAATTAAGCTTCATCGCAAATCCATAGCCTCCATAGCAACAAATTATTCCAAGTCAATCTAGAAATTAATCGAAGAAACCATATGCATTAGAACGGAAAGTCTACCAATAAATAGAACCGGAATGAACGAAAACTCCAAGGGTGGGAAGGAGGACAGGCATGACTAGAAGAAAAGCGACAACTACTTCCTTGCCTTAACCTGTTCCACCTCCACTACCAGAGGCCCTCCCTCACTGGGATGTTGCGGCTGCACCAGCGAGATATAGGGGACGAGTCATGGGAGCGTCTCACCATGGGCCGACGACACTGCTGCTTCCTGGCTCCGGCCTTGGCCTCTGTACGCCGCCGCTTCGGCCTATGCCCTCCTAAGCTCGTAGTGGGGGCCAACCAAAACTTGCGGAGCGGACGGGAGGGAGGAGGTGAGGATGCGGTGTTGGGAGAAGACGACGTGACGGCGGTGAAAAGGCCGCACACAAAAGGGGCAGCGGTGGCACCGCCTTCTCCCTCTGCTCCGTTGCCAGCCCCAAGTAGGACGGAGCCAAGCCTTACGGCGGAACAGGCGATGCAGCCGGACCGGGCGAGGTAGGAGCAAGTTTACAAATCTCAGCGAAATTTTATGAAATCTCAGCAGATCTCGGGTTTTGGTCAGAATGAGATTCAAAATTCTAGATGGATAAAAAAATAAAAGAAATTAAAATTGCTATAATATTTTTAAAAATATAGTCTTTCTAGTTTCCTACAAATAAATAGGAATGTTACTTCTGGTAAAATTAGAAATCTTAACACTAGTATAATTCATTAGCACACTTTTTAAAATTCTAAAGAAAAGCCACCAATATTTATCAACAAGCGGCTAAAAAACAAAGACTAGACAACGAAAGTTGCTCGAAAATTGTCAAGTGGAGTCTGTAATACCGTATTGCTGTCGAGGTTTCTTCCCTCTTCATCATTTGCCTTGCCCTTTCATTTCAGAGCACAGAATTTTTTACTTTTCTAGCCTCGTTTGCGTTAGAATTTTCAGGAATAGCCGTTTAGCACCTCAAGTAGTAACCTCTAGCGGATAGAAACAGTGGAAAAAAATTTTAAACCTTTTTTAGCGAATCCAGTGGACTGGATCCACAAGAATTTTTTTTTATTTCCGCCACATCCAACAGACTGGTTTTATTTTTTTTTATGCAGTGATATCCAACGGATCCAATCCGCTGATGTCACCGTAGAATTCGCGCCAGAGTATTTTAGTACTACTGCTGCGAAGCTGGACCAGTGTGTGCTGATGCACAGTAGTCTATTTATCACGCACGGCTACCGAAGATTGGGAAAACAAAACGTACTTGAAGGTCACCAAGTAAATAAGAAATGTTTTTAGCAGTAGTACTAAAATACTAGTGCTGCTCACGCAAATTCAACAGTGACATCGCTGGATCCGCTGTGCACAGTACCGCACGTTTAAAACAAAAAACTTTGTCTCGTCGCAAAAAAAAAAAAAAACCAACGGACTGGGTTCGTGGATATAGCAAAAAAATAAAAAATTCCTGCAGAACTAGTCTGCTGAATTCGCACAAAAATTTTTTTAAAAATTTTTCTACTATCCCCGTCCGCTGAAGGTTACTGTTCAAAGAATATTTCTACAATTTCGTGTGCTAAATAGTTATTTTTGAAAATTCTAATGCAACAATAAAAAATTCCAGAGCACATAGCATCTTGTACTCTTTTGAGTAGACTTGACAGCCGCAGATAGAGTTTGGATAGGACGGCCACTTATTGCAGCATAGATGCAGGGCCACTCCCTGTCGTATCATTAATCATTTGCAGCTCTACAATCAAATACATCCACACACAAAGTGATTCTTATCTAGCCTCTCAATTTTTTTTTACAAATTTAGTATTCATATCATGGGATTTAAATTTTGTATTGGATAAAATTTTACCAGTGATCACAAGCAACACAACACAAATCACAAGCAATAGATCGGAATTTAA
The DNA here is from genome assembly GCA_036346375.1 of Guadua angustifolia. Taxonomy (NCBI): domain Eukaryota; kingdom Viridiplantae; phylum Streptophyta; class Magnoliopsida; order Poales; family Poaceae; genus Guadua; species Guadua angustifolia. The sequence continues at coordinate 563,921 of JAYEVE010000110.1, read as the reverse complement.
GGCAAAGAATGAAAGAAAAATGAACTTGGTGGTGGAAAATCATGGGGCGGAAGGGGTGGGCCATAGATACATTTAAGGTTTTTCAAACATGGCCCACTTATTAGTGTTTATTGTTTGGTAATCGGGTAGAACGAGCATGGGTGAAGCTCCTCCATTCTTGTGCCTGTTTTCCTATCGGGCAAAGATTTCCCCCTCGAACATGTCCACAGGCAATAAATAAGGAACATGCCCATCTCTATTAAGGTTCTTACCCATGAGTTAGTGGGTAATCCGACAAGATTGTCATATCTAACTATAGCTAATACAATTTTTTCCTCAAAGAATCTAACCAAAACCTCCTAAAACCTTAGAAGAGAGGAAGAAAAAAATCTCCTAAAAATTAGCATTGTGGTGGCACTAACATGCTACAGACGTTGATAATGTTGTGATAAACAGTAACCTTAGTACTACCGAGTTACTGCAGTGGTAGTGCCGTGAATATTAAACATGGTATGAACAGTAAAAATCAGTAAGAGTTTAAGCGTGTAACTTTTGGTCGGCTAATCCAAACCTTGTAAAACTTTGTAGACACATTTTTATGGATGTCAAGAATCTATTCCAACCTTCAATCACAAAGATTGACGTCAAAGTTTTGACCTTTTTTGAGATCTAGGAAAAGTGCATAAAAACTAGGCCAAAACCCAAAATTTCACACTGTGCTTACTCGTGGGGATTTAAAGATCAAGATGACCTTAAATGATCTTTCACATATCACAACAAATAAGAACACTCAAGGAAGATTCCTCAAACTAACATGATCAACAACTATCTCAAGAACTTCCTTCTTAATTCAAAAACCGATTTCTTAGAGAAACTTGGTTGATCAAGAAGAAACTCATCTAGATGATTGGAGGATGATTTATAGACTACATCTATCAATCATATATCTTTGGCTGCACGAGATTAAGCAAGAAAGAAACCACAAGAAAAAATCAAAAGTAAAAAAGAAGATCAAAACTAGAAGCAAACACTTGAGCAAAGAGGTGATTTACATTCAAATCATGAGGAGTATTTACAAAACCTCTCATACCTAAGGGCAAAACTTCTAAGTAGCACACACCATATAAAAACACAAAATCTTGTGAGAAACCCTAACACTCCTAGTGGCTAAGTCTAGGGTCTCAAGTCCTCATCTCCCACTACATCTCCTAATATAGTGGAGATAACCTTAAACCTAAATCTGGACACTACAAGTGGATACCATTCACATTTATATGAGCTAACTCAAAACTCAACACTCTTAACGGGTTTTTCATTCACACAAACATGCTTCTCAAAGCGGCCAACACATTGAAGGATCGAGATGGCGAACAGAGGGGGGGTGAATGGTCGCAAATAAATTTTCCCCCAAAATACTCCAACTAAAACCGAGAAAAGATCGCGCAAGGGAAATCGTGAAAAACCCGCAAAAAACAGAACAACTAGACAACTATATGCATCCCTAGCTTACATGGATATTATCCATAAAATATGTGAGGGATTTTTCAATCACAATCCTGGTTGTCAAGTGTCCAAAGAAAAGAGGAATCAATTCAAATACTTCTTTTCTAAAAGAGATCAAGCCAAAACACAAAAGTCTCTTTTAGAAAAGCAAAAGCAGATATTTCCAGAATCTGTCTTTAATTTGAACAGGAGGTTGGTGGGTTTCTGCAGCTCAAAAAATTATGAGAAATTTTCTCCCTACGAGCAGATGAGTCGTGAAGCACTCCACCAAAATTCAGATCAAAAAGCCAAATAGAAAAATCATCATAAATCTATGAACACAGACAGTTAGAAACTTCGGGCAGAAAATTTGGGGCTCGGTTTTCACTTCATAGCACCCAAACGGTGAAACCAGTGGACTCCAAACTTTTTCTACAGATGGGTATAGGAGTCCCGCACAATCTCCAACAAGAATCACGCAAGAAGGATTTTTTTAGATTTTTATAAAAATCAAAGACTAACTGCTGCGCGAAGAACAAGTTCTGGACAGAACTGGAACTTGAAAGAAGAGATGATCTCTACTCAATCAAAGAGTGCAAAAGAGATGTAAAACCATATGAACACACTCAACACATACAAGATCAGCATTTAGAAGGAGGGGAGGCAAATCCAAATTGCATGAATGTAGATTGCGGAAAGTAAATGCGTAATGTAAATGCTGAATTTAAATTGCGTAAAGTAAAGACATAATGTAAATGCGGAATTTAAATTCACAATAATGTAAAGAAATTTCTTTGTATTTCTGGTGGGAAGGTTTACAAAGCCTCACTTCATGTGGGCAAAGCTCAAAGGAGCAACTCAAACCTTCAAGTGGAGGAGGCCACCCCTCCACCCCTATTTATACAACTCTTGGGTCACCTACCACCCTTGGATGAGTCCCTCAACCCTAGGACACTCATCTAAGGGCTAGGATTAGCCCACTCACACAGCCATGCAAGGGCTAACCCAAAACCCACACACATATCGGGTTTTTTTGCACGGTTTTCAAAGCATACTACCTAGACCCGCTAACCTATCAACTAGACCGCAATCCGACGGCCCACATTGATCCACGCGGCATCTAGCTAGCATCATCTCCTTTCCTTATCTTCTTGGCTTGCCCGGACTCCGTCTCCGGTCATCTTCCGGCGATCTCCCGACCGTCTAGACCTCCGACGCTCCTCGCCTAGTCCCGATCATCCTCCGCCTCACTATGACCTAGCACCGTCGCCCTGCAACCATCAAAGACAAGGAAAAACCTTTCACATAGCAATGCCCACATATATATTCAATGATCATCACAAAATCATTAATCAATCTTAATTACGCTCAACGGTCCAATGCTACCGCCCCACGTGGGTAGCACTAGGAAAAGCAACCAACACTCAAATTGCTTCATACCGAAAATCCAATTCAAATCAAACTCAATTTCAAATCAAACCAACCTCAACTCTTGTCAATTACTCATCACACACAAGGATAGACCTCCACATGGTCTTTCAATCTCCCCCTTGATGAGTATATTGACAAACACATGAAAAGGCATAAGTTTTGAGTTTGGATAAAGAGAAGAAAGCAATTTGAATGCAAAGCCAAACTCGATCCAGAGAGAAGGAAATAATATCATGACCAAGTTGGCTAGAAAGATTTTTAGAGCAATATAAAAGAAAGAGCAAGTTTTCCACAAAAGCTCTAAAATATCCAATAAAACTCACAAGGAACACTCGAATATGCTTATGATCATAAAAAATTTGCAATTGTCACAAAGATCATAAGAACCAATGTGGATTAGAATTTTTCTTTTGAAGATGCCTTTTCTACATTTTCTCCCCCTTTTGACAATATAGGCATCAAGAAGTCAATTTTTTATTTTATCCCCCTTTGAATATGTATGCATGAGATGCAACCTAAGGAGCTTTGAAGATTATCCAACTGATCATAATGACAAGATATGACACCAAGCTAATCAATTTAGAAAATGACTAAACTTGGATGTCTCCAAGAACAAATTCATTTTGCTCACAAGCTTTGTTTACAAGATTTTATTTTAGCAAGATTGGAACAAGTGCAAAACTTAGCAAAAGTTTCAAAGCTAGAAGCAAACACCACTAATAGGATCAAATGGAAAACCTAGAGTTCAACCTACTCAACACTTTGGGAAATCTAGAAGTGCATACAAGGTCCTTCGAGCTCATTTTCCATATAATGCGACTTTTGCCTTAGTATTTGAAAAGACATAGCGGGTGCAAATGTTTGACATAATTTGCATTCTTTACCCACATATGTTTTTTGTTTATTTGCATTTTTCAAGAGTAATTGACTCATGCCATCTTCGACCATCTCAAGAAGAACTCTTAAGAGGATGGTCTTGGTCATACACGATGCATTCCAAGTTCATCCCAAGTGCAATGGGAGGCAGTCTCGTGAATGCAAAGTGTTGAAATCAATTTTGCACAAAAGAGTCAATTTTTGTTTTCATTTTAGCACATATGAGCAATTGGAAGGACTCAAGTATGGATCAAGCTAGTTTCACCCAAGTTGCTATAGGGACTCTAGAGAACTCCAAAATTTCACAAATCATGGTAAATACCTCTAAAGATGAAACTTAGCAAGAGAAAGCAACATGTTTCATCAAGTTTTTCAGTTAAAACTTTCAATTTTCAAATTTTAACAAGCTTAGCATGATGGATGAACTTGGACAACCCGAAGCTAGTGATTTTCTTCAAAAGATGTAGCAAGGTGCATTACATGAAGATTGAGTCAATTGCATAATAGACAAAGCTCATAAAATGAAAAATCAAGTCTATATGCAATGCATGAGATGATTCTTAAACTCCCCCTCAACATGTGATTCCATTTTAAGCACAAATCTGGTTCAAATTGAGTTATTAGCAAGATTAAGCTCAAGAAAGGTCGAAAAGAACTCAATTAAAGCTAGAAACACAGAATGGAAGGAAGAAGTCAAGAAACTGCGAACTGGGTGACTATAGAGTATAGAAAAGATAGCAGAGAACACTAGGCTCAAACTCGCTCTCATCTTCCCCAATGACTGACAAAGGAAAGCTAGCTCTCAAACTCCAGCCCAGGAGCAAACACAGACCCTGTCTACCCAGGGGGCCCAACACCTGCTAGACCTACAAGACTGTGAGTGAGCTCAACCGAGAAGAAGAAGAGAATAGCATCCTAAAGCATAAGATGAGAGGTCCATGCCGAGGCATGCCAGAAGTCTAGGTGAAGTGAACTCAGAACTCTAGAAAATAAAACCCATAGCACCCAGAACAAGACAAAAGAAGGGAAAAACTAGAAGAAAATATATACATATAATACATAAAGTACAAACCAGCTCCCCCTCACAATAAGCCGTAAGGACACACGACACCAAGCTCACTCCTCAGGGCAACAAACCTAGAGCTATCCAAAGGCTTGGTAAAGATATCGGCCAACTGGTGGTCACTCTCCACAAACTGAAGCACTATGTCTCCTTTCTCCACATGGTCTCTAAGGAAGTGATATCTAATATCAATGTGCTTGGTCCGGGAGTGCTGCACTGGGTTCTTGGCAATGCAAATAGCAGAAGTGTTATCACAGAAAAGTGGAACACTCTCTATCTCTAACCCAAAGTCCCGCAAGGTCGATCAACATATAAAACAAGCCAGTGTAAAGCAAACGTCAAATCGGTCGCTTACATATATCGTCAGCATATATAATACTTGTGGCAGATTCTGTGCATGGCAGATATTCGGTGCATCACCATGCACGGCTGATACGCAAGACTACAGCAAGTTTACATCATTCATGGCTGACGCTGATATTCGGTGCATCACCAGGCATGGCTGATATTCGGTGCAGACTATAGCAGGAAGTTTACATCATGCTGACGCGCAGGCAATGACGCGCAGGCCAGGCCATCACGAGGAGAGGCACAGATAAAGCTGGAGACTACCTCTGCCTAGGGTTTATATTATCGAACCGGGTTAGAAAATCGTCACTCTGTTACTATAGGTCGGAGAGTTTAGAGCAGCTGAGCAACACGCATCCTTCTCTCCAACCCAAGGTAAGCTTGGATACCCCCGTCTATGTTGCTAGCTAGTAGCTACAGCTCCGCTATTTCTTCTTAATTGTTTCTCATCTATACGAGCTTCTCATGTTTAAAATTCTCTCTGTCCGGCTTTCCAATTAAGCTCTTTTATAATGGATTAAAATCAATATAAGCTGTTCATTCCTTCGAATCTAATGGTTGAAATCAATTTAGATCTAGTTATACTATCGCCTGTAGTATTGGTAGTAAAATTCAAAGAGGTGTAAAAAGGTAAAAAACTCTGTCATACTATTTGTCCTCTACGGTAAAACACGTCCTGCGATCCTGATGAAGGACGAATGAATGGATAAGAAGCATCAGAAGATCACCAGGTATTCGATGAATCCAAAACTGTGAACGAACTAGAAAAAGTCTAAACTACACCTGATGAATGGATAGGAAAAGTCTAAAATATTCCTAAGAAATGGATGGTTAGATTTGATTTCTACCACCACCACTTGCTACTTGTGTTTTCCATTCTAAAATTTCTCTTCCAATTTTGCATGCACCTGTAGCTCTGCCTTTCTTGTTGTCAGCAATTAATGCTAGCTACAGTATTGTTCTTTCTTTATGAGCTCTTTTACAATGGATTAAAATCAATATAAAACGTTCATTTCTTTGAATTTAATGGTTGAAATTAAATTAGATCTAGTTATACTACCACATGTAATATTGGTAGTAAAATTCAGAGATGGTTAAAATGGTAAAAAATTCCGTCATACTATTTGTCCTCTACGGTAAAATACGTCCTGTAATCCCGATGAATGGCGGATGAATGAATAAGAATCTTTTAAAGATCACGAGGTATTCGGTGAATCCAAAACTATGAATGAATTAGAAAAAGTCTAAAATATCCCTGATAAATAGATAGAAAAAGTCTACAGTACTTTGAGGGATGGATGTTAGATTTGATTTCTACTACCACTGCTTACTATCTATGTTATCCACTGTAGAATTTTTCTTCTTTATTGATATGTAATTCAACTTTTAGCCTTGGCAAGAATCTGTAGTCGAAACTAATTATGATATTAGAGATGATGTTTAATCGAAACTAATGATGATATGCGATTTTTAGCCTTGGTAGAATCTGTGTAGTAGAAACCTGAAGCAATGGCGGCGGTCCTGGACGCTTTTGCATCGTGCGTCCAAAACATGCTGATGGAGATGGCGAACGAAGAGGTGGGCATGCTGCTCGGTGTCTTCGGCGAGATCGACAAGATGGTTGCCAAGCTTGGGGACTTCAAGAACATCCTCGCTGATGCCGAGCGGAGGCGCATCACCGACCAGAGCGTGCAAGGGTGGGTGAGGGAGCTCAAGGGCGCTATGTACGACGCCACCGACATCCACGATCTCTGCCTGCTCAAGGCCATGGAGCGTGGTCCATCCGCGGCAGACATGGGGTGCTGCAACCCCTTGCTCTTCTGCCTGCGCAATCTATGCTTCAGACATGACATCGGCAACGCATCAAGGCTCTCAACCGTGGTGGACAGCATCAGGACGAAGTGCCATCTTCGATTCTCAACCTTGGTTCCTACGAGGATCGAGCGGCGGGCGCCTCTTCTCGCCTGCGCTGCCAAAGCCGCAAGACGTCGGGGGAGCTTGACCGATTGGGTGTGGTTGGGGAGAAGATCGCAGAGGACACGAGGGAGTTGGTGCAGATGCTGACAGAAAAGGAGTGCAACAGCAACATCATGGTGGTCGCCATCGTGGGCGTTGGTGGGATCGGCAAGACCACCCTCGCTCGGGAGGTCTTCAACCACGACACCATTAAGGACAAGTTCGATAAGACAATATGGTTGAGCGTCAACCAAGACTTTGACAAGGCTGAGCTGGTCAGGACGGCCATCACCTTGGCCGGGGGAGACCACCGTGGAGAGAAAGCAATGGAAGTGCTTAGACAAACCCTTACTACTGCTTTGACAAGGAAGAAGGTCTTGTTGGTGATGGATGACGTGTGGAACGAGAAAGCATGGGAGGGTGTGCTTGAGACGCCCTTGGGCAACACTGTTGCTCCAGGCAGCCGAGTCCTCGTCACCACAAGAGACGAAAGAGTCGCCCGAGGGATGAAAGCTGAGCATCCCTATCACCATGTCGACAAACTAGGCACCAAAGATGCCTGGTCATTGCTCAAGAAGCAGGTCCGCTGAAATTAGTTGATACTTCCTTCCTTTATTTTATAATTGACATTTTTACTTTTTTGATCTTCGAAGTATTTTTGTTGCTAATAAATAATAATTACAAAAGCACAAAGGTAGAAAAGTTGAGCCAAAAAATTAAGAGGTGTGCCTATATATACAAGCTAGCGCCTCCAACAACGTCTATGTGCATACACCTGATCCGATCCGTGTCTGATTTTCTCGATACATCATCACTGTCCTTTTGATCTCCGATCAGAAGTTGCCGCACGTTTCAGTGGAAGACCTCACAAATATGTCATGTCTTAAAAAAGGCTAAAAGTTAGTAACAAAGAACACTATATTTCGATCATGTTTGTTTGAGCTTTCATTCTAGCATGAAAGTAAAAAAAAATCAATACTAAATAAAGTGGTAACTTTTTAAATGGGTTTTTCTTTCAAAAACTATAAGTCTCTATATAACTAAAAGCTAAAAATCACCGGATATGTTTTTTTTTTGTATATTGAGGATTGGTTTTAGACTAATACTACTGAAATTAAGATAAAATTATGCATCTATATCACGTATAAAAACATACTGCTTTTAAGCTACTTAAGGCAAGAAAAAATGTTAGCTTTAAGCTTCTGGATTAGTCTATGTCTAAGGCCCTATTTATTTAGGCTTTGGCTTATAGCTTAAAGTCAGTTTTTTTTTTTTGCTTAAGTCTATTTCTATACGTGATAGATATGGGTAATGTTGCTCTAACTTCTAACTTCAATGGAATTGGTCCAAAAGCAACCCTCGATATGCAAAAAAAAGCACTTCTTTGGTGGCTTTTTGTTTTTAGTTATATAAATACTTATGTCTTTTATAAAATCCTAGTTAAAATACCACCCTGTTTGTCATGGAAGCTGAAAAAAAAACCTAAATAAACAGAGCTTATACAAACATCCTTTTTCTTTACGTCATTCTGTCGTTGGGCAGCGTCATTCTGTCGTTCCAACTTTCTTACTTCCGTGATTTCCTAATTATTATTTACTAGTTATAAAAAATTCGGCTCCCATACAACTTTGACTACTTTTCAGATCTCTTTGCCCCTTTTTCATTACAGCTATTTGGCTATGGACTTTGTAAAAACTCGGTTGTGTGCATTTGCAGAGACCGGATTTTAATCCTTTATCTAAAAAAATTAAATTAAGATGTACTAATACAGTATAATAAAAAAATTCAACAAAAAAGATATGTTAATATAGTTTAATATAACCAATCAAGATACTTTTAAACCTGTTTGCGATCAAGGCACGGATTGTTAATAAATATTTGTGTGTTTTTTATGTTTTTGAAGATATTTTTTATTTCTAATAAATAATAATTACAAAAGAAGGAAAGTTGGTCCAAAAATTGCAACAGTTAGTACTCCCTCTGGTTACAAATGTTGTTTTGGATATCGACGCGGTCTTCAAAATACAAATTTGACCACTAATTTTTATTATAATATATTATAAAATCCAATAAAATTATAATATTATGAAAGTACTTTTCGAGACAAATCTACACATATGATTTTCATGTATCTAATTTAAATATTTAAAAATATATTGACAATCAAAGTTCTGAAAGTTTAACCGTAAGTACTTGTACTGTTTGAATGCACACCTTAATCTTGCGTACATGCCACTCCAGCGTCCGTACTAATTGCCACGTTATTTACAGTCCATTCATATGTGGTGCCAGTATTAATTATGGCCATGTTTGGATGGACTAAAACTAATTGTTAGCTGACTAATGGCTAGAGCTAATTGTTAGCCAGCTAATACTTAGCCCATCTAAAATTAGCCCAGGGCTGTTTGGATACATGACTAATGGTTGGGCTAATTTCTTAGAAAAGTTATGTCTGCCCCTCATAATAGCAGGTGATTCACATCTTTTCGCGTGAGGGTATTTTAGACTTTTCCCAGCGTGTTACCTGCTATTAGCCCAAATTAGCTCCCACCCACCAGCTAATGGACTAATTGTTAGCTAAGGGGTTAGCTAAAAATTAGCCCACCTATTAGTCTTCCTGTTTGGATAGACTAGGGCTAATCTTTAGCGAACTAACAATTAGTCCAGGGATCCAAACATGGCCTATATATGCTTCTAAATTTCAAATTATGTGGTGCCAGTACTTCTCCTCGACGAGCTAATTAGCAAATTTTCTCTAAAAAAAAGCTAATTAACAAGTAAAAAAGAATACCGTTACCAACATGTTCCGTATTAACTCTATTGGTTTAAACTGCTTGCAGGTAGTGTCAAATGAGATCGATGAGCCTGAGATTGATGACACGCTGAAGGACATTGGAATGGAAATTATATCAAGATGTGGTGGTTTGCCACTTGCTGTCAAAGTAATGGGAGGACTCTTACGCCAGAGGGAGAAACGACGTAGTGATTGGAACACGGTTCTGAATGATGCTATATGGTCAGTATCTCAAATGCCCGATGAGCTAAACAATGCAGTATACTTGAGCTATGAAGATTTGCATCCATGCTTGAAGCAGTGCTTTCTACACTACTCGCTTCTCCCTAAAAATAAAGTGTTCATTAAGCATGAAATTGTTGGCATGTGGATTAGCGAGGGATTTGTCGTTCATGGAAACTCGGATGAATTAGAAGAATTAGGAAGCGAGTTCTATAAGGAGTTAATATTCAGGAACCTTATAGAGCCAGATACCCTGTACCATGATCAACAGGTTTGCAACATGCATGATGTTGTTCGCTCATTTGCTCAGTATGTTGCCAGAGACGAAGCACTCGTAGCTCAAAATGGTGAAACTAACATTATCGATAAACTTCGTTCACAAAAGATTCTTCGGTTGTCTCTAGAAAGCAAGGGATTGGAGTCCGATGAGCTCGAGTGGAGTTCTTTACATGCACAGAAATCACTGAGAACACTAATATCAGTTGGCCATATGAAGATTAAGCCTGGTGATTCATTAATTACTTTATCAAGTCTACGGACTCTACATGTATCTGCAAACTTTGCTGCATTGGTTCAATCTTTGTGTCAACTCAAGCACCTGAGGTATTTGTCCCTACAAGACACTGATATTTCTAGATTACCGGAAGACATCGAAAAGATGAAATTCTTGCAGCACATTTGCCTTTCTGGTTGTAAAAGTTTGGTGAAACTTCCTGATAGCATTGTAAGGCTAGAGCAGCTGAGGTATCTAATCCTTACTGGCACAAGTATAAACAGTACACCTAGAGGGTTCGGAGGTCTAACAAATTTGAGGACACTACGTGGGTTTCCAGCCACATGGATGGTGATTGGTGTAGTTTCGAAGAGTTGGGGCCTCTTTCCCAGCTCAGGATTCTTGAGTTAAATAATCTGGAGAATGTACCTGCTGCCTCGTCTGCCGCACAAGCCAGGCTTGGTGAAAAGGTTCATCTTATTGATTTATTCTTACACTGCACTAGTAGGGTGGGAGATGATGGGTTAGTCAAAGAGGAAGAAGGCATCTCTGAGGAAGAGAAGCGACGAATCGAGGAGGTGTTTGATGAGCTCTACCCAACATCCTACTTAGATAGTCTTAAAATCTTTGGATATTTTGGTCGTCGTCTCCCAGGGTGGATGACGTCCACAGCAGCAGCGCCCCTCAAGAGCTTGAGGATTCTAGTGATGGAGGACCTGGCCTGCTGCATCCAAGTCCCTGATATTTTGTGCCAGCTCCCCAGTTTGCAGCTCTTAAAGATCCACCGCAATCCGACCATCAAGCGTGTTGGGCCTAAGCAAGCAGATGTGCAAGCCATGCCTGTCTTGGAGCTACTTCAACTCGAGCACTACAAGTTGAGGCGTGTTCCTCCTGGCCTTGCCTCCCATGCAAGGGCATTGATAAAACTACATATAAGCGATGTCCGGCACCTCAACTCCCTGGAGAACTTTGCTTCTGTTGTTGAGCTTGAAGTGGTTTACAACCCTGAGCTAGAGAGGATCACTAATCTCCCCAAATTGCGAAAGCTTGTCGTTGTGACTTGCCCAAAGCTCAAGGTACTTGAGGGTGTCCCTGTACTCCAAAGACTCGAGCTGAAGGTCTCCAACATGGAAACGCTCCCGAAATTCATGCGAGATGTAAAGCCAAGATTTCTGCTGTTGGACTGCAGCCTCAAGCTACTCGCCTCCATAGCCACGGGACGATCTGGCCCTGAGTGGGGCAAGTTCCGCCATATGGAGCATGTCAAGGCCTATACAGGCGATGGAGACAATGAAAGGAAATGGTACGTGTTGTATACAAGAGATCCCTACAGCTTGGAGACAAACATATCATTAACGGCTCTTCTCGATCTGCAGGTAAACTAATACTACCGCTCCTTCATCTGTGTTCAGTTACTCTTTTTAGTTTGATTTCTTTGTTTCGTCTTATATCTTCATCAGTAATTCCTTTCTTCATCAGTAATTCAGTATGCTAGGGTCTGAACGTATTTCCTACTTTACCTCCTTTTTTGAAAGAGATATTTCCAACCTTTTTTTATTTCGCTTGATAGTGTTGTTTTCAGGGGATGAAGAGGAATAGGGCATTCGAGGAATAACAGCAGAATGCAAATTAAGGAGGTTGTTTCCCACGCTTGCACAAATTAAGCGGCGACTCCATCATTCTCTTTCTTACTTCAGCTCAACCTGCCAAATCTACAACCAGATGAACCAGAGTTTCTTCGCAGGTATTTTAAATTCTTGGCACGTAATACTACTAGCCCTTTGTACTCAACTGTTGTTGTCTTCAACTTTCTCGTGGAATATGGCAGCTTCCTTCATTTCTGATTCGTGGTTTTGATCAATGATAAATGAAGTTCAAAAGACGTTACTAACGTGAAAAATGCATAATGTCGATAAGTGTTAGTTATGAAGTTGCATTGAGAATTGAAGTAGATGCAATATTCAGCTTGTAATGAAAGTGCTTCAACTCATGCATGCCCCTTTTATACTGGAAATTGCTAGTTCATTATTTATACTATACATGCATGCAGGTGGAAGCCGGCACTGCTTCATTCAGTGTATGGATGCAGTGAAGCCCCCTGACCAGTGACAACGGAATGGAGCCATGAAGTCATCATTGGTGATTAGGTCAATCAACAACTCTTCATGTCAACTACTAAAGTCATCATTGGTGATGGCCGGCAGGCGACCTTCTGGACCTCTACGTGGTTGCGTGGCAGGGCGCCATGCCAACTTGCGCCGCTTCTTTTCAAACACTCCAGGCGGAAGGGAAGAATGGTGGCGGATGCCTTGCTGAACAATAACTGGATCCGGGACATCCGCCATTGCCTCACGCCACAGCTCCTAGGGGAATACGTCCGTCTATGGATCATTGTCCAGTCTGTGCCTTTTCATCCTCAAAGGGAAGACGCCATTGTTTGGAAGCCGACCTCCGGTGTCTACTCAGCTAGCTCCGCATACCGCTTCCAATTCAATGGAAACACATCAAAACCTTTCCTCTCTACAATCTGGTCAGCATGGGCGCCACTACGCATAAAGATTTTCTTCTGGCTTGCTCAACAAAATCGTTTATGGACGGCGCAGCGCCTGCAAATAAGAGGCTGGCCAAATCAATACTTCTGCCTTATGTGTTGCAGGAGTTTGGAAACAGTTTCCCACTTATTTCTCCACTGCCGCGAGGTCCGTCACATGTGGGCCTCCATCGCACGCTGGATTCGCGTGCCATCCCTAGATCCAGTTCGGTGGGGTTACTCCACTAGCCTTGACAAGTGGAACCTGCAACGCATCAACTCCTCCGCCGATTGCAGAAAGGGCCTCAAAACCATTATCATCCTTGTATGCTGGTAGTAGTGGAAGGAGCGAAACAACAGAACTTTCCGCCAGTCTTGGGCGTCCCACGACCAGATCCTCCAATCCGTCAAGGACGAGGCTGCTTCCTGGGCCGCGGCAGGGGCGTCGCATCTCCAGATCATCCTTCGGGGCCTGTCGTGATGGCATGCTCGCTCTTCTTTTCTTTCCAGCTGTTTGGCTTCCCCCTTGCAGCTGATCCTTCCCTTGGGTGCGGTCTTCGTACCTTGTAATTAAACTCTCCATCTCCTAATATATCTCATGGCTTTTGCCGTTTTCAAAAAAAAAAATCGGTGCTGAAGCAAAAAATGTCTCGCATTTTGATTTTAGTCACCTCTTTGGTTATGGAAGATGAGCCTTTTCTCTTAAGAAAAAGATCATCGAAATTATTTGTGATTATATATTGTGAACATGATTAGCAACTATTTGTGATTCATATTGTACCACGACAGCTGTTGCAATTTTTATCGCTTGGTTCTTTTGGCAAAGAAAACAGAGATTGGCAATACAGTAGTGCTTTGTCACGACACGTGGGCTTAAGAATGTTTAATTTCACAGCGATCTTTTTATATACTAATTAAAGGCCCTCCTATAAACCTACATGTTAATAAGAAAATACTAGAAATTCCCATGTTAATCTAAAAAAAGGAAAATTACTAGAAAATGCCACATTATTCTAAAAATGAGAAAAACCTTGGTCGTCCAACCTCAATCATTTTCATCCACGTCTTAGATCTATTTATCTATTTATAAGAGATATACGATAAATCAGAGAATTATCATATGGAAGGGAAGCTTTCTTTTCCTTATCTACTTGCCATCTTCAAACGCCTAATAAAAGAGTAATGACTTGAAAATAGAAAAGAAGACGAGAAGATACTATTGTATGCGTTACGGATTAGATCTATTTAATAGAAATTGCTAGCCATGCAGGTGCACGGGTCGATGACTATTTTGATATAATTTTCGGAATGACTTCAGCTCGGACATCCGATATTTTCGGACGTGTTGCAACATTTTTTCTCTACGTATGCAATATTTTTTCCAACGCGTGCAACATTTTCCTTCGACAACAGTAGAAATGTGGCACAACAAACGGATGTTGCACATGTTGAAAAAAAATGTTGCACGTGTCGAAAAAAATGATGCAAACTTTGAAAAAAAATGCTGCAAGAGGCGTCCGATGGAATGAATAGTGATCAGACGTTCGATTGCTAGTAATCGCCTATAATTTTTTTCCGACAACTCGCATGAACCACAAGGTAAAAAAATGGACTTCGTCACAGACTCACAGTACAAAACAATATCAAAGAGCATATTTTGCATCCACATAACTTTAGACAGAGGTAAACATGAACATGTTGCCATCGGTACTGGCAGGGATATGCAGTATGGTCAAAAAAATTAAATAATACATTGTGAGCACCTGAATACCCAGGAGAATATGGTTGATTAGTGATGCCATAGTAGTAGACCTCAAGAAAATAACTGTAGTCTCTGTTTTTCGTGAAGAACCAACAGATCAGACCATCGATACCATGCTATCTACACCCCTCAGGGGCAATGGATCAATGGAAGAATTTTCTAAAAAGAACTAAGCTCAAAAATGAATTCAATATCAATGTACTTGATAACAGCTGGAAAAAACAAAAGTAAGTTTGAACAAACTTTTCCTGACCTGTGCTAGAAAAGGCCAGAGTTTGCTTAGCAACTTGTTTAGCCACTCTTACCAGAGGGCGATGCGCAGCGATGGCGAGAGCGATGGCTAGGAGGAGGGCATCGGAGGGTGACGGGAAAATGAGAGCGCCCTCTGGAGGCCTCCGTAGGGGAGGGAGGATTTCTTCATGAATGCCTCACGGACACATCTCCTCAATATCTCTATCTCATTTACCACAGTATCTCGAGGACACAACTGACACGAGAACATGTAGCTTTGGCTATGTGAGACCCCATCTATATAGAATGGAAAATCTCCATATGACGACCCCCTGTACTAGTCCTATGATCAGTGGCTAGTATGCACATATTTACAACATCAGTATCACATCCATACACAAATTTTATTACAACCTGAAATAAAAGTTAATTATACAGAGTTCTTTACAAAATAAAACATAATACAGCAGAAGATAATATGAAGAACCAAAAAGCCTCATAGTACATCCATCCAGACCCACAGGCATCTGACAAGGCTAACCCTAGAAGAAGTTGTTATCAAAATTCTTGTGTCCTGCCTAGTAATAAGAGTTGTCGGGCATGTCGAACTCTTCTCCTTCTGAGGCAACAATTTAAACAAGTTTGAGTACTTTTGTATTCAGCAAGGCTTATAGTGGTTCACAAATGCAGATGTATAGTTGCATACAGGCTGTAACAATAATAAAGCTCTAAAGTTATTTTGCACTGGCATAAAAAGTTGCAAGCGTACGGTTACAATAGATTGCAAATGAAATTTGTAAAAGCCGATAGAATTTATATAACCAAAAATTAGTGAATGAATCCCACAACACAGTTTACCCAACTGTGAAGTCCAACTGTGTCAGTCCTTTGACATAAAGTGATGGTTGCTAAACAAATTCCAAAACCAAAACTTATTTTTAGAAAATACCAAAATCTAACATTGAAACAACTTCACCAAGTGCCCTTGACCACGAGCGTGGCTAATCAATTAGATTTTCACTTTGCAAAGGTGTACAACTTTATCCACAAGGAATGATTAGCCCTTTTTGCTAGGCCATACGGCACACTTCCTTTGGTATGCCAACAGGAAGATCATGCATAACTGTTACATTACCTAGATGTAATTTTGCACTAGCCCGATGACATTAAGCGCTCGCTATAGAAGTATAAACACACACCCAAGACGTGGATCCATTAACACAATACCCAAGGTAGTCAGACATGTCCACACCATTTCTGCTCATAGCAAGGTGTACACTGTTGCATTGATATGTAGAAACCCCTACAAGCAGTCCTAGAAAGGAATACCTGTGCTATCTCCCGCCTTCCATAATGCAAAGTCATACCTAAGTAACTTAATAGGTTAAGGCCATCCCATACCAGCCCTTGTGGTTGTATGGGTTTCTTGGATCTATATCATCCCATTGTTCGGTTCTTAACCTGATCCGAACGATACTTCACCCTACACTACGTGCAAATCCCTCTGCACAACCGCTAATGCCAATAATCACCCGCGTCAAAATCATAGTTTTGTTTTAGATTTTTAATAAAAATACTAGTAACCTTTACAAGTCATATCCAACCTTTTCAAACATTTGAAATCATAAAAATTCGTTTCTAAGCATGGTTAAGCATAAGTATTATGCTAACGAATATACCAAAAATGGCATTAGATACTGTCTAATTTTATACTATGTTTATCAAGGCTCACTTATTCATTCCAATTAAGGAAATCCATAAGTTTATAGGGATAACTAGCAATACTACCCAATATAGCCATTTTATGGGGAATTACTGGCATGCATAATATTTTGACAAAAACAACATAAGGTAATTGAATTATTAGGTTCAACATGATCAAGGGGTTGCTTGCCTTGCTGATCATCGCCTGCAATAAAGTTGGGATTGTCAATCGGGTCTTCCTCCTCACACACAGGGTTGTTGGACTCTACACATCACATAACAGAAAATAAATAACAATTAGTAAATTCCAAAAAAGGCAAAAAGAAGACAGATAGGAAAATAAACAGAATCTCACTACAAAGAACAAATTAAAGGTTTATTTTGTAGATTATTCTTTCTTCTTTTGCGAATTCAAGTGTCAAAAGTAATTTAAATTTGTCTTATTATGATTACTGTAAACATTGCCCTTAGCACAAAACAACATCTTCTTTATTAAGGATTCAGATACAAAGCATTATGCTTTTAAGCTTTTATTTATTTAAGCCAAGCTTTAGTTCATTAGCATGCATACATACATATTCATGTGCATGTGTATATTTATACTAATAGCCATATATTAAAGTCTGCTTGACAATTAGTTTTAAAGCAAGATTTTAAACACATTTTAAATATTCTGGTCCTATAATGGTATTTAAACTTGGAGGAATAAATTTTATCCAAACTTGTGTTATTTGGTGCAAACTATACTTATATATCTATTTTATACATTAAATTTAACTTGGTTAGCAGATGATGCAAAACAACTTCAAATATAAATGTTTCAACATATTTCAACTCCTTTCAGCATGAGGTTCCTAATAAAACTTATTTCATTTTATTTTGACTTGATTTGCAAAAGCCATATATTAGGTATATTTGAAACCTATCATGAATTTCTAATATTAAAAATCACACAATGTACCTTTTCAAAATATTTTTGTATATTCTAAAACTACCAGATTTTATATGATTTTAGAACTTTATTTTATTCCATTTGAAGTTATAGTTCAAAAGTTATTGCCATTTGAATTGACTTGGGTAACGGAAATGAACCAAAAATCGGAATACGCTTTCGTATACGGAAAGCGGCTTTTTGCTTTTTGGCGCCAACGTTTGAATTCGACGCATGCGCTGACAATATGGGCCCATGAGTCAACAATGGTGCGACACGGCTTGTGATCGACAGAGCTGGCCTGCGCCACAAGACGCTGCGTCTTGAGGACGACTGGAGCATGGGCCTTCGGCTTAGAGAGGTGGCAAGCCAGGCCCATGAAGTCAATGATACCCCAAAGAAATATTTCTTCTTAGCACATAGACTAAAGAAATATTGAAAATGATTAATCTATCCCTAATTATTATCTCAGAAGCACTATATTCAATATATGCATATAGAGAATATAAAATAAAGCTAAATATTTATTAGGATATGGATGGAACATAACATCACACTAATTTTGTATTAAAATATAAAATACTTTTTATATTTATGAACAAAATCATTTAAAACAAATGTGCCCTACATTTCTGTAAAGAGGAAGTATTATTTCCATTCCCAGGCATAGTGCTAGCTTGGTTCAAGCAGAGGACATATGAATCACAACGTTAAGAATTACCAACAAAGGTAATTTTGTAGACTATTACACAAGAAGGTTTATTGTAACGTTTATCAAAAGGCGTGATGCTACAACATTTCTGTACAGTTGTTCTGATTGGGGCAACAATAAAACGTCACTTGTGTGGAAAGATCACGTCAAATTCTTAGGCACATGAGCTCCATAGCAGAGCTGCCAGAGCATATATGTTCCTACAACAAGGATTACTTTTGCTATGCATCCTAGATTCCTAGTTCACCCAAAAAAAAATTGTGTTCTTCAGCTTCTCCATGAAGAATTCCGTTCCTGACTTATAACTCCAAATCCAAGAATTGATTTCCTTCTGCACATAACCTGAGCAGGGAGACAAGGTACGTAACTCCATTTTGTCTTCGCTTCGAGGGGACTGATGAGACATGCACGGAGGCCGTATAATCTACAGTTATGATTAATTAATGGTAGAGATCAGATCAGATGACGCTTGGTTTAACTTTCTTACAGCAAGAACCAAACCAGTTGCAGCAATGGCGGCAGTCCTGGATTCTTTTGCATCGTACGTCCAAAACATGGTGATGGAGATGGCAAAAGAAGAGGTGGGCATGCTACTCGGAGTCTTTGGCGAGATCGACAAGATGGACACCAAGCTTGGGGACCTCAAGAACTTCCTTGCCGACGCCGAGAGGAGGCGCATCACCGACTAGAGCGTGCAGGGGTGGGTGAGGGAGCTCAAGGACGCCATGTACGACGCCAGCAACATCCTCGATCTCTGCCAGCTCAAGGCCATGGAGCGTGGTCCATCCGCGGCAGACATGGGGTGCTGCAACCCCTTGCTCTTCTGCATGCGGAATCCCCTCTTCGCACATGACATCGGCAGCCGCATCAAGGCTCTCAACCAGAAGCCGGACAGCATCAAGGAGCGTAGTGCCACCTTCAGCTTCGTCAACCTCGGTTCCTATGAGGAATGTAGTAGCAGGATGCATTCCTCTCGCCTCGCTATCAGGTGTCACGAGACGTCGGGGGAACTCGACCGATCAGGTGTGGTAGGGGAGACGATCGAAGAGGACATGAGAAAGCTGGTGGAGATGCTGACAGAAGAAGAGTGCAACAACAACATCATGGTGGTCGCCATCGTTGGCATCGGCAGGATCGGCAAGACCACCCTCGCCCGGGAAGTCTTCAACCACGGCACCATTGAGGACAAGTTCGATAAGACGATATGGTTGAGCGTCAATCAAGACTTCAACAAGGCTGAGCTACTCAGGACGGCCATCACCTTGGCCGGGGGAGACCACCGTGGAGAGAAAGCAATGGAAGTGCTTAGGCAAACCCTTACTGCTGCCTTGACAGGGAAGAAGGTCTTGCTGGTGATGGATGACGTGTGGAACGAGCAAGGAGGAGGAGCATGGGAGGGTGTGCTTGAGACGCCCTTGCGGAACGCTGCTACTCCAGGCAGCCGAGTCGTCGTCACCACAAGAGACGAAAGAGTTGCCCGAGGGATAAAAGCCGTGCGTCCCTACCACCATGTTGACAAACTAGGCACCGAAGATGCCTGGTCGTTGCTCAAGAAGCAGGTCCGTAGGAATTAATTGATACTCCCTATGTTCTTTTCATACTTGACTTTTATACTTTTTATGGTCTTGGAGATATTTTTTATTGCTATTCCGATTCTAGCTATGCTTAGTGTTAGGCTCCATGATGAGCTGCTGGGGCTTACAGGTACAGGTGTCCCTATACGAGCTAGCTCCTTCGACAAGCTCTCTCTCTCTCTCTATATATATATATACACACACACGCGCGCGCACACGTACATACACCCGATGTGTATCTGATTTTCTCGACACATGGTCACTGTCCTTTTATTGTCCAAGTGATTTTATTGTCCAAGTTTTATTGTCTTTTTGTGTGTGTGTGTTTGGTTGTGTACACCCTAGCTGTGTAGAGCCGGGAGTCTTCTTAGTATAATTGTATCACCTTGATGTAATTTACTAAGATTAATAAAAGCTTCCTTTATCGAAAAAAGTGAATCAAGCTGTAACATCTGAATCAAGCTAATAATCTTTTATTTATTTATTAACAGCACTAGTTACTCCCTCCAGTCACAAATAGTTGGTGTTTTGAACTTAGGTGCAATCAAACTTTTGAAACTCTGACTATCAATATATTTGTAAATATCTAAATCGGGGACATGAAAATCATATGCGTAGATTTGTCTCAAAAAGTTCTTTCATGATATTATAATTTTATTGGGGTTTGCAAATATATTATAATACAAATTAGTGGTTAAAACTGTGTTTTGGAGATCACGTCGATATCCAAAATACTAACTATATATTTGTGATCGAGAGAGTATGTACTGAGTCCCTGCGTGTCCATAACTCCTCTAACTAGCTGTACACGTTAATCTTTCACGTGCTAGCTTACCAATTAATACACGCTTTTCTTGTGTCTATCACGGTGCCAGTTTTAAATTATGCTTCTAAATTTCACGGTGTCAAGTAGATTAATTAGCAAATTCCACAATTCACTTAGCTTACACATTCTTTCCTCGACGAGCAGATTAGCAAATTTTCTCTAAAGAAAACTAATTAGCAAATAAAAAAGAATCAGCGTACTACCCGTTACCAACACGTTCCGTACTGCTTAAACACTGTGTTTAAACTGCTTGCAGGTAGTCCCAAGTGAGATCGATGAGCCTGAGATTGATGACACGCTGAAGGACATTGGATTGCAAATCATAGCAAAATGTGGTGGTTTGCCACTTGCTGTCAAAGTAATGGGAGGACTCTTACGCCAGAGGGACAAACGACGCGCTGATTGGGAGAAGGTTCTGAATGATTTCACACGATCAGCACCTGAAGAGCTAAACCATGCAATATACCTAAGCTACGAAGATTTGCCTCCCTATATGAAGCAGTGCTTTCTATACTACTCCCTTCTCCCTAAAAATACAGAGTTCTCTAAAAATACAGTTATTAGCATGTGGATTAGTGAAGGATTTCTTCATGGAAACTCAGACGAATTAGAAGAATTAGGAAGCGAGTGCTATAAGGAGTTAATGTTAAGGAACCTTATCGAGCCAGATACCAAGCACACTGATAAACGGTTTTGCGAGATGCATGATGTTGTTCGCTCATTTGCTCAGTATGTTGCCAGAGACGAAGCATTAGTAGCTCAAAATGGTGAAACTAACATTATCAGTAAACTTAGTTCACAAAAGATTCTTCGGTTGTCTCTAGAAAGCAAGGGATTTGAGTCAGACGAGTTGGAGTGGAGTTTTTTACATGCACAGACATCACTGAGAACACTAATATCAATTGGCCATATGAATATTAAGCCCGGTGATTCATTGATTCCTTTATCAAGTCTAAGGACTCTACATATAGAATCTGCAAACTTTGCTGCATTGGTTGATTCTTTGTATCAACTCAAGCACATGAGGTATTTGGCACTAAGACAAACTGATGTATCTAGATTACCGGAAAATATCGGCAACATGAGATTTGTGCAACACATTAGCCTTTATGGTTGTGAAAGTCTGGTAAAACTTCCTGATAGCATTGTAAGGCTAGGGCAGCTGAGGTATCTAAGCCTCACTGGCACAAGTATAAACAGTATGCCTAGAGGGTTTGGAGGTCTGACAAATTTGAGGTCACTACATGGGTTTCCAGCCCACATGGATGGTGATTGGTGTAGTTTGGAAGAGTTGCAGCCTCTTTCCCAGCTCAGGGATCTTGGTTTAAAAAATCTGGAGAATGTATCTGTTGTCTCGTCTGCCGCAAAGGCCGGGCTTGGTGAAAAGGTGCATCTTACCAGTTTGATATTATATTGTTCCAGTAGAGTGGGAGATGATGGTTTGGTCAAAGAGAAAGAAGGTGTCTCCGAGGAAGAGCAGTGACAAATCAAGGAGGTGTTTGATAAGCTTTGCCCACCGCCCTTCTTAGATTATCTTAACATCAAAGGATATTTCGGTCGTGGTCTCCCATGTTGGATTATGTCGACTGCAGCGGCACCCCTCAAGTGCTTGAGGAATCTAAGGATGGAGGACTTAGCTTGCTGCACCCAACTCCCTGATGGTTTGAGCCAGCTCCCCTGTTTGCAGCTCTTAGTGATCGACCACGCTCCAGCCATCAAGCGTGTTGGGCCTGAATTCCTGCAGCTCTACCGTCAACATAGTCATCATCTATCATCCCAGGCGGTCGCTGCGTTTCCGAGACTGCATGAGATGCTCTTAACAGGAATGGTGGAATGGGAGGAGTGGGAGTGGGAGTCTGCACAAGTAAATGTGCAAGCCATGCCTGTCTTGGAGGTGCTTAAGCTCGAGCACTGCAAGCTGAGGCGTGTTCCTCCTTGCCTTGCCTCCCATGCAAGGGCTTTGAAAAGACTATACATATGCAAGGTCCAGCACCTCAACTCCCTGGAGAACTTTGCTTCTGTTGTTGAACTTGAAGTGTGTCACAACCCTGACCTGGAGAGGATCGCTAATTTCCCCAGATTGCAAAAGCTTCTCGTTGTCTTATGCCCAAAGATGAAGGTACTGGAGGGTGTGCCTGCACTACAGAGGCTTGGGCTGGAGAACTACGGCATGGAGACGCTCCCAGAATTCATGCGAGATGTAAAGCCAAAGCATTTGCAGCTAGACTGCACCTTAGCGCTGCTGAGTTCCATAGCAGCGGGGCAATCTGGCCCTGAGTGGGACAAGTTGAGCCATATCCAGCAAGTCAAGGCATATGCAAACGATGGAGTCAATAAAAGGAAACGGCACGTGTTGTATACAAGAGATCCCTACAGCTTGGATACAAATATCAGCCCCTCTTTCGTATCTGCAGGTAAATTACAACAAGAACTAATTTGTTCGGTTACTTTGTTTTCTTTGTTCATTCCGCCGTTCATGCTGGTCTAGAATATATCTCCTACTTTGTTTTCTTTTTCTTTCCTTCTAAAGGAAATATTCCCAACTTTTTTATTTTGCTTGACCATGTTATCTCAGGGGATGAAGAGGAGTAGGACGTACCAGGAAGAACAGGACGGAAAGTGGAGGAGATTGTTTCCCACGTTTGCAGAAAATTAAGCGGCTGACTTCACCTGCCATGTCTGCAAGCAAATCATCCAATATTCTTGCAGCATATCACAGTTTCCTTCGTTGCGATTCGTGATTTTGATCTATGTAACTGTTACGATCCACGAAGCTGCAGAGAGAGGCAGGTTCAATATCTCAGCTTGTAATGAAGGTGCTTCCACTCATGTCTCTCCCTTTTCTATTTGGATGTTCCCGCCCCTAGGGAAACAGGGACTATGGGCGAACTTACTTCAATAGCTTCACCTGACTGGTCATCCTGTCCTTCATGGTCTTCTTGGATCTGTTTTGCTGAGCCTCCTTCAGGATAATGATCCAGTTCTACCTCAAATATGTCTCTGGTGTCTCCAGAAACTTTATCAGTTTCACCAGCCCAGCTCCACTGCCCTTCCTGATCGAAAACCACATCTCGACTGACCACTAGCTTCCCAGTATCAGGATTGTACAAGCGGTATGCTTTTGAACCAAGTTCATAGCCGACAAAGACAACTTTCTTACTTCTGTCTTAAAGCTTCTTTAAATGTGGTGTGCTTACTCTGATATGAGCTACACACCCGAAAACACGAAGATGCTGAACCCTCGATTTTCTCTTGTACCAGATCTCATATGGTGTTCTATCTTCCACACTACGTGTTTGCGAACGATTCAGAATATAAACTGCAGTAGCTACAGCTTCACCCCAGAACCAACCGGGCATGCATTTGTTTTTTAGAAGACACCGAGCTGTACTCACAATCGTCTGATTCCTGCGTTCGGTCACTCCGTTTTGCAGCGGAGAATATGGTGCAGTAAGGAGTCTCCTTACTCCTTGTTGTGCACTGAAGCCATCAAACTCCTGTGAAACAACTACTGGGACATTCTTTGCTCTTCTTCTCGTTCGCAGTTTGAGCTTCCCATTGGCCTCGCGAAAGCATCAACTGTTCTCCATCTTCCCTATGGTGACGACGCCCTCATAAGGTTTCTTCAAACATTCGCAACCTGCCGATTGCTTCTGTCTGAGTCATACTTGTAGGATCCCCAATTGTTCAATTGTGCCGACTATGGGTAAGAACTTATCAGGCACCGCACAGAAAAGTTTCTCTACCACAGCTCCATCTTTTACTTCTATGCCCAAGGCACGAAGTTCTCCCACCAAGCCAACAAGCTTCTGGGAAAAATCTTCAATACCTTCAGAATCTTGCATTGTCAGATGATCAATCTGCCTCTTGAGCTTCTGTACTTTCACCTTCATAACGCGATCCTCACCAACATGCATCTCCCTTATGGCCTCCCAAGCCTCTCTTGCCATTTCCTTCTCTGCGATTGCCATCATCACAGTGTCTGGCACAGCTTGCAAAATTGCAGCCAGAGCTCCCTGATCTTTCTTCTCTTCAACAGGAAATTCTCCTTCTATTGCTGCCCATACACCAAGAGAGCGCAAGATGATTTTCATCTTTACTGCCCACAGGTTGTAGTTGGTCTCATTAAGGATTGGATACTGAATTGGCACAGTACCAGTTCTTCCCAGCGATCTTCCTGTCGCCGACCTGTCTGCTTCGGCCGTCGACATGTCATTGCTCTTCTACTTGCCAGGCGGACGTTCCAGGATATCAAAGCCAATGTTCTGATACCAATTGTTGATGATCACAGATTCTTGTTAGCTTCAGAGTATCTTTCTGTATCGCTACCCTGCAAAGCTCAAAGTCTGAACAATAGCGCAAGAAAGTTCAGAACAGAGGTGAACACCAAATCTGGTGAAAACACAGCAAAGCAACCGAAACAATTTTTGGTGTTTGATTTCTTCTTACTCTTATATAATGAAGTTTACGGATATGTTTTTTTCTAGATATCAAACCAAACCTTAACAGACTAACCGACTCTGTTGTTAAACTGTATACTAATCCTCCCCGACTCACTGTTGCTAATCCGGTAATTAACGAACTCGACAAAGAAATAATCTAAGTAACAGAATGTCGTTACACAGGACTCTTTTTTTTTTTTGAACTGGCAGCAAGAGAGTTGCTGCAAATATATTGAAAGGTAAGAAGGGAGTGGGTCCTGTTTTTTAAGGTGAAAACCGGACCCGTGAAAAAACCTCACAATCCGACCTGCACTATGAGACTGCACTTCTAACACCTAGAAACGGAACGCAATATAAATCTTACAGCTGGATAGAAATCCCCCTAGGAAGGAAAAAACAAAAACAGCAAAAAGAGGACACGTGGTAAAAACGTGGAAAAAAACCCCGTCTGGAAGTTACGCTGTAGACTGCCATGATGAAGCGAAGCCGCGGGCTATCACCGCGTCCTTGATTGCCGAAGCCACCTGCACAGGGGCTCTTTGTATCCCTTGAAAAATGCGTTGATTTCTCTCCAGCCATAGATACCACCAGAAGTAGATAAGAAGTCCATCGATGTCTCGCCGACTGTCTTTTTCAAACTGCGCTCGTATCCTCCTCCACCATCTGTACACCGAGCCATCACAACTCAGGTTATGACACCGATCCAATTGCCCCCATTGTAATAGCAGATTCCAGACATGTTTGGTGAAGGGGCAATCTTTACACAGGTGACTTGGTGACTCGAAAGCCACGTTGCATAAACCGCAGCTTGCATTGCAAGACCACCCCCTCTTAATCATGTTATCTGCTGTTAAGATTTTGCTGTGAAGCACCGTCCACGCAAAAAACCGGCATTTGGGCTCGGCTTTCGCCTTCCAAATCGGGCAAAGCTTCATCTTACAGTAAACCGTTTGAAATTGTACCCTGTATGCGCTCTTTGTTGAGTATTGACCATCTGGTGTCCATCGCTAAATGATCTGATCTTCCCTTTCTTCATCTCTAATGACACAACTGATTGCTTCGTAGAGTGCCACGTACTCCCTGATTTCGCTTACGGAGTTTGTCGGCGTGCAGAACCGAATCCAGTAATTATTGGACATGGCTTTTCGGACTGAGATGTTCTTTCTTTTTGCCTGTTTGAAGAGGTTTGGCGCGATGTTTTTTGGAGCTTGACCATCTACCCAGCTCGATCTCCAGAAATCAGCCAGTTTACCATTTCCAACCGTGACGATCGTTGAGACGTTGAAGAGTGCCACATCCGTTTTATCACATGGCAGCTCCAGTCCCGTCCAGGCCCTTTCACTGTTTTTCCATCTAAACCAAAGCCAACGGAGCCTAAGCGCCCTGGCGAAGCGTTCCAGGTCCATGATGCCAAGCCCACCTTTGTTTTTTGGTAGGCAGGTGACCGGCCATTTGATTAGATTAGGCAATGCCCCCCACTACAGCTTTGCGGATTTTTTTCCTTTCCAGAGAAAGCTCCTTCTTAATTTATCGATGCAACGAATTAACCACTTTTGGGCCGGGAAGACCGTCAAATGGTAAATTGGTTGAGACGTTAGCACCAACTTGACCAGGGTCTCCCTACCGGCCTTGGAGAGAAATTTACCTTGCCACCCAGGCAGCCTACTACTTATTTTATCGATCAATGGCTGAATTTCGATCTTTCTTAATTACTTAATGTGAAGCGGAAGACCGAGATATTTTCCTGGGAAGGTTGCAAGTTTCCCCGGGAAGACATTCATAATTTCTTGCACTAGGTCCTCCTGGCATCTGATAGGATAAATTTCTGTTTTGGAGATGTTGATTTTTAAACCCGAGCACCTTCCAAAGGTATGCAATATTCTACTAAGGGCCGTCAGCTCTTGAACTTCCGCTTTTACAAATATCCCAACGTCATCAGTGTAAAGTGAACATCTTAGACTCGCGCTCGCCGGTAGCACAGGTTTTAGAATACCTTGTCTCGCCGCCAAGTCGAGCAAACTTTGAAGTGGGTCAATTGCTAGAATGAAAAGAAGGGGAGATAAAGGATCTCCCTGGCGCACGCCTCGAGCATGTCTCACTGCATCCGTCGGCTGTCCGTTGATCAGGATTTGTGAAGATGAAGTTCTGAGAATTGCAGCTACCCATTCTTGCCACTCCTGGCCAAAGCCCATGGCTTGAAGGACGTCGAGAAGATAAGCCCAGTTAAGCGAGTCGAAGGCTTTTGAGATATCTAGTTTGATAAAGAGAGCTGGGGACCGATCTCTGTGCAGCTTCCGGATAACTCCTTGGATGTTGCTACAGTGAAACCTGGGACTCTTCTCAACAAGTTTAGACTAACAACGCAGACGATGGAGACAATCAAAGGAAGTGGTACATGTTGTATACAAGAGATCCCTACAGCTTGGAGACAAACATCAGCCACTCTTTCGTGTCTGCAGGTAAATTAAAGCAAGTGCTAATTTGTTTGGTTACTCTGTTTCCTTTCCACCTAAAAGAAACATTAGTGATGTCTCAAGAATATCCATAAAAAATTCAAAAAATTTCAACATGTTTGGCACTATTTTTTGCTCGGTTAAATTTTACCAAAATCTCAAGTAATCCCAATGAGATTTCGGTATTTCTCAACGAAATCTCAGTTGAAAAGAAACGGATTTGAATTTTGTATTTCATCTAAAATTTATTCAAAATTTTATGATCTTAACGAAATTTCAAATTTCACCCAGCTTAATATGTCAACCGATAACGAGATGCGTGGAACATGTCGAGGGCATTTCCGATGCGGCGGCGGCAGTTGCTACAGTGAAACCGTGGTAGGATAAGCTGTGGTTGGGTTAGGATAGGGATTCGATATCTCGAAGTCGATGCTAGCTGGCCATCTGATTTATATAGCTCTATTTTTCTTGTGCGGGTAAGTATAACGAATTGGTGCAGACAAAGGAGCAGATTCACAGGTGGGAGGGAAAAAGAAAAGGGTAAATTATGTGAAGAGATTAGTCAGGTGTTAAGCACAGCAAATCTGAGACCTCATGATGGAATGCTTGGGGAATTTGCAAGCATCCTCTCGCCTGTACAGGGTCTTTGCGCGGAACATTAATGCGCAGTCTTTGAAGCATCTCTACGTACAGGGGGGCATTGTATAAATGTATAAACAAGTTACCTTCAATCAATTAAACAAATCGGCTATTATATCTATTTAACTCATTACACAGTTAAAATTAAGAAAAAAATTATAAATCAGTAGAGAGGTTCATGTTGCCTATTTGCTATTTTGTTCAAGCCACTTAACTGAACAAGCACTCGCTGTGCTGTCATCCCTGTCTGCTCGCCATCTTTCAGTTCTAAAAACATCAAATCCGATCAATTTTGTAGCAATTTCGGTACAAAATTATATAATTTCAATGAAATTAACAGAAATTTCTCAAAATTATTATAGCAAACCATAATTTTCAAAATATTCCATTCTTCTGAGAATTTAAATTTCGTCCCCGATCGAAATATGAGATTTTACCTAGTTTTTTTTTTAAATTTCGCTGAAATTTTCAACCCTGATTTTGATCTCACAGTTTGTGTCGCCGACGCTAAACGAACTGAAGAAATGTTGTGCCAGATTTCTGTGGCCCTGAGCATGCATGCGCTAAATAATTGTTTGGACATGACAGTAGCAATCACCTTTCTACGTCACAGTAACTGGAATAAGCACATTATATTACTGGTACAACAGGGAGCTGGCCCTGCATCTAGGCTGCAATAACTGGCCGTCCTATCCAAGCCCTGTCTCCAGCGAATTTTTTGCTCTTCTGGCTGAAATTGGAAACTTATTTACGGATTTAGCTCCTCTACAGACGGAATTGCAGAAATAGCCTGCTACAGTAAAATTCATGGATCCACAGCGCGAATAATTTTTAAAATTTTTCCGCGATTTTCATGATCCGTCTTGAAATAATTTTTATTATTTTTCCCAAATAATTCCGCGGATCCACAGCATGAATAATTTTTAAAATATTTTTAATATTCCGCGCCACTCGCTTCACGGAATAATTTGTTTTTATTTTTTAAAATTTTTTAATATTCAGCAAAATGAACGCGAATATTTTCCAATTTTTTTTTCACGGTTTTTTCTTGATTTTTTTCTCGCCGGTTTTTTGTTTCTTTCCTTTTTTTCTTTCCGTTTTTTTACGCTGAATATTTTTCATTTTTATGGAAATTTTGTATTTTATAAAAAATGATCCGTATTTGCAAATATACAATATTCTCGCGAAGCTTTCAGATTTTGTTAAAAAAGAGTCAGATTTACGTAAATATACAACAAATCTAAATTTCAGAATCTGAAAATTGAAACCTCAATTTCGCAATCTGAGTTTTATGAAATCTTGAGGTATTTTGCAATTTGAAAAAGTGAAATTGAAGTGTATTCAGCATTCGAAATGGATGGATTGAGCCTCCACGTCCTACCACCAATGGTTTTTTTGGCAAATTTGAAATACAGTAAAAATGACGGTCCAGAATTACAAATCGATACAACATGTTTGCGTATTAACAAAAAACCCAGCCTTATCCGGAATCTGAAAATCCATTTAACCTTAACCGGAATTTCAAATTTCAATTGATTTTAAGATCTGAGGAATTTTTTAAAATTCAAACAATACAACTGTCCTGATGAAACGCTGGCCGACAAGTTTGAACGGAATGAAAAATGAAACAAACCACGTTAGAAAATTTTAAAATTTGTTGTGCATGGTTATGATGCATCACTAATGTTCCCATAAAATTTTCGTATAATGATCAAGCTCTATGAATTATTAAAAATTCAGACAGTACTAGTGTCCGATATGGGAACATTAGTGGTGCATCATAACCATGGACAAAAATTTCAAAATTTTATAGTCGACAACAACTCATGTTATGAACACTTAAATTAGTTGTTGGACATATATAAGGGCACATACACCGAAAGATCTATGTATTGATCATCGGTCTGTTAACAGGACAGTAGCACTTTTCGTATTTTTTAAAATTAATGACACTTGATCATCATATGAAAATTTTATGAGAATATTATGGATGTGTCAGGACCATACAGAAAAATTTTCAAAATTTTACAAGCTCGTTTGTTCTAATTTTCATTCGAATGAAACTTGCCGCTCAACGCTTTACCAAGACAGTACCAATGTTTGAATTTTTAAAAATTTCTCACATTTGATCATCATCTGAAATTTTTACAGAAATATCATAAGTATGTCAAGAATCTCCACAAATAATTTCAAAGTTTTCTAACGTAGTTTGTACTATTTTTCATCCGGTTGAAACTTGCTGATCAACGTTTCATCTACCTAGTATCAATATTTGAATTTTTAAAAATTCCACAGATCTTATAATCACCTGAAATTTTTATCAGAGCATCTCTAAAGTGTCAGGAACCTATAAAAAAAATTTCAAAATTTTTCGACGTCGTTTGAACCTATTTTCAGTCATTCGTCCGCTCGAAAAAAACCCGCGAAAAACCACCGCCGAAAAAATTAAAAAAATTATTTTAAATTATTCCGCGGACGTAAACCGCTGAATAATTTAAAATAATTTTTTAATTTAAAAAGTAAAAAATTATTAAAAATTTAATATTAAAAAAATAAAAAAATAAAAACAAATTATTCCGCGACGAGTGGCGCGGAATATTAAAAATATTTTAAAAATTATTCCGCTGTGGATCCGCTGAATTACTGGGAAAAAATAATAAAAATTATTCACAGACGGATCCGCGGAAAATCGCCGGAAAAATTTAAAAATTATTCCGCTACTGTGGATCCGCTGAATTCTCAGTAGCAGGCTATTTCAGTAATTCCATCTCAGAGAGAGCTAAATCCGTAAATAAGTTTTCAATTTCGCCAGATGAGCAAAAAATTCGTCTCCAGCAGTCAAGTCTACTCAAAAGAGTACAGGAACACCATGTGCTCTGAAACGGGAGGCCAAGGCAAATAATGAAGAGGGAAGAAACCTCGACAGCCACACGCTATTACAGACTCCACTTATAATTTTTGAGCAATTTTTTTCCTATTTTCAACATTTGTAATACCTTCAAAATATCTCTAAACATCATTTTTTTTGAAAAAATTTAGCACCATAAGTAACATAGAAATTAATACTAATTTTAGAAATTATTTGAATAAATTATTTTAAACTTTTTAAAATTTTTAAATTTAAATTTGAACTTGAACGATCTCAAGTAAACCACTCGATTTGCATTACCGAACCGGAAAAGTTAAACCCTACAAGTATCACTCCGTGTGTGGACAGGGATCAAAATTTCGTTTTTCAGAAAAAACCGGGGTGGGCCGAAATCCGAAATCACGGCGAAATTCGGAAATTTCGGATGAAATCCATTCAAAATTCAAAAAGCAAAATTCAAATCCGGTTCATTTGGCACCAAAATTTTGCCGAAATTACCCCGAAATTCGCCGAAATTACCCAAAATTTCGCCTAAATTGCATTGACTGAAAATTGGTTCAAACGATGTCGAAAAATTTTAATATTTTTTTAGGTTCCTGACATATTAGAGATGTTCTCATAAAATTTTCAAGCGATTATCAATTCTGTGGATTTTTAAAAAATTCAAACATTGGTACTGTCCCATGAAACGTTGATCGGCAAGTTTGAACCGGATGAAAAATTATACAAACGACGTTAGAACATTTTAAAATTTTTTATGAAGATTCCTAACATATTTTTGATATTTCTTTAAAAATTTAAGAAGATGATCAAATGTGAGGAATTTTAAAAATTCTAACATTTAACTGTCTTAGTAAAGCTACCGAGCGCAAGTTTCATCCGAATGAAAATTAGAACAAACGAGCTTATAAAATTTTGAAAAATTTTCTGGATGGTCATGACACATCCATAATATTCTCATAAAATCTTTATATAATTATAAGGTGTCATGAATTTTAAAAATTCGAACAGTGCTACTATCCTGTTAAAAGACCGATGATCAATACATAGATTTAATTTAACAATAAAAAATGTTTAAATTTTTTAAAAATTTACATAAGGGTGACAAGAAAATGGTTAATATCTCATAAAAATTTTGAATCATGATCATGCCGCCATTTCTCACTGCCGTCACGTCGCCTTCTCTTACCAACTTATGGGTAAAAATCTTAATAGAGATAGATATGTTCCTCCTTTATTGCATGTGCATGTTCAAGGGGGAAATCTTTACCCGACAAGAAAACAGGCATAAGAATAGGGGGGTTTCATCTATGCCCATTCTACCCGATTACCAGACAATAAACATTGACAAGTGTACTATATTTGAAAAACCTCAAAGTTATCTATCGTCCACCTCTTCCGGCCCATGATTTTCCACCACCCAAGTTCATTGTTCTTTCATTTCTTGTCTTAAATCCCGATCTATTGCTTGTGATTTGTATTGTGTTGCTTGTGATCACTGACGAAATTTTATCCAAAACAAAATTTAAATCACATGGTACAAATACTAAATTTGTAAAAAAGAAATTCAGGAAAGCACATTCTAAGGAGAAAAGGAGGCTAAATCTATTATTGAGTTGCATGCACCAGCCAGTTCACCCAAAAGCTTAAGCTGATGAGGAAAGGTGGGCAATTCACTTGTACTTCAACACTCCCCCTCAAGTGCAGACTCCCTCAGGTCTAGGACGTGGAATAGAAGTGGACTGCAGTAATTTTTTTTAATTGCGTCAACCGGGTCTTGAACTCGAGACCTCTTGGCTCTGATACCATATTGAGTTGCATGCACCAGCCAGTTCACCCAAAAGTTTGATATCATATTGAGTTGCATGCACCAGCTAGTTCACTCAAAAGCTTAAGCTGATGAGGAAAGGTGGGCAATTCACTTGTACTTCAACATCTATAAATGATTCTATAGATATGCTAAATTTGAGAAGAAAAAAAAGCTAAAAAAGGATGATTTCCTTGATAGCACGAGTAAGTGTAGTAGCAATAGAGTTAGGTGAATGGACTCCATGGTCCACGCCCACGCTGAAGTGGTAGCAGTGCACGCTGTCCAGTGAGTAGAAACCTTGCCATTTACGACACGACCAGAAAAGGTCTTGGCAGTATTTGCTCGTTTCATCGAGCACAACGTAGTGTAGAGGTACATAAATTGCTAGAGGTGTGGACTATTGGATGTGGTGTGACCATGTGAGAGATGGAACAAGGCATCCAGTAGCAGCTTCCGGGTCACCTGACCACAAGACCACAGTCTTGGTACTCCAGTCCCAGCTTGTCGTGAGAAGGGGATAAGCCTCTTCCTGCACACCACGTTGCCGCGAAAGATTGAGCCATGGATCTGGTGACGGGGGCGATGTGCAGTCTGCTCCCCAAGCTGGGCGAGCTGCTCAAAGAGGAGTAGTACAAGCTGCAGGAGGGCATCAAGGAAGACGTCCGGTTCCTCGAGAGCGAGCTGGAGAGCATGCACGCCGCCCTCCGCAAGGTGGCGGAGGTGCCGCGTGACCAGCTGGACGAGCAGGTCAAGCTCTGGGCACGCCATGTCAGGGAGCTGTCCTACGACATGGAGGACATCGTGTCGAGGGGCTCGATCCCGTCGCCAACCAAGACCACTCCCAATGGCTCATCAAAAAGCTGATTTTCCACCACTAAGTTTATTTTTCTTTCATTCCTTCTATTAAATTTCGATCTATTATTTATGATTTGTGTTGTGTTGCTTGTTCAAAACAAAATTTAAATCCTATAGTACGAATACTAGATTTGTAAAAACAAATTCAGAGGCTAGATAAGGATTACTTCGTGTCTAGATGTATTTGATTGTAGAGCTGCAAATAATTAATGGTACAACAGGGAGCTGGCCCTGCATCTATACTGCAATAAGTGGCCGTCCTATCCTAGCCCTGTTCTGCTCTGCATCTATACTACAATAACTATGTTACATCAGAAGGCAGCAAACCAGTTGCAGCAATGGCGGCGGTCCTGGATGCTTTTGCATCGTACATCCAAAACATGCTGGCGGATATGGCAAAAGAAGAGGTGGGCATGCTCCTCGGAGTCTCCGGGGAGATCGACAAGATGGACACCAAGCTTGGGGATCTCAAGAAATTCCTCGCCGACGCTGAGCGGAGGCGCATCACCGACCAGAGTGTGCAGGGATGGGTGAGGGAGCTCAACGGCGCCATGTATGATGCCACCGACATCCTCGATCTCTACCAGCTCAAGGCCAGGGAGCGTGGTCCATCCGCGGTAGACATGGGGTGCTGCAACCCCTTGCTCTTCTACCTGCGGAATCCCCTCTTCGCCCATGACATCGGCAGCCACATCAAGGCTCTCAACTAGAGGCTAGATGGCATTAAGGAGCGGAGTGCCGTCTTTAGCTTCATCAACCTCGGTTCCTATGAGGATCATAGTAGCAGGGCGCATTTCTCGCGCCTTGCTGCTAGGCGCCACGAGACGACGGGGGAGCTTGTTCGGTCAGATGTTGTCGGGGAGAAGATCAAAGAGGACACGAGAAAGCTGGTGGAGATGCTAACAGCAAAGGAGGGCAACAGCAACATCATGGTGGTCGCCATCGTGGGCGTCGGCGGGATCGGCAAGACCACCCTCGCCCGGGAGGTCTACAACCATGAAACCATTAAGGACAAGTTCGACATGATGATATGGTTGAGCATCAACCGAGACTTCGATAAGGCTGAGCTGCTCAGGAGGGTCATCTCCTTGGCTGGGGGAGACCACCGTCGAGAGAAAGCAATGGAAGTGCTTAGGCAAACCCTTACTACTGCCTTGACAGAGAAGAAGGACTTGCTGGTGATGGATGACGTGTGGAACGAGAAAGCATGGGAGGGTGTGCTTGAGACGCCCTTGCGGAACGCTGCTGCTCCAGGCAGCCGAGTCCTCATCACCGCAAGAGATGAAAGAGTTGCCCGAGGGATGAAAGCCGTGCGTCCCTATCACCATGTTGACAAATTAGGCACAGAAGATGCCTAGTTATTGCTCAAGAAGCAGGTCCGTTGGAATTAATTGATTCTTCTTTTTTTGTTTTAACTTTTTATTGTTTTTGAGATATTTTTTATTTCTAACGAATAATAATTACAAAAGTTGAACCAAAAAATCCAATTCTAGCTACGTTTAGCGTTAGTCTCCACGATGAACTGCTAGGGCGCTTGTTAAGAGGTGTCCATATACATACACATGTTCCGTATGTATTCTTCTCGACACATGGTCACTGTCCATTTGGATTGTCCAAAGAGTGTAAATACTCTCGATCCCTGATATATATATAAAGCTGATGTGACCTTATTATACTTGCTCGTTGGCTCTATTTGTTGAGGCTTAGATTTTTTGGCTTATAATTTAAAGTCAACTTTTAGATTTAAACAACATAAAAGCAATTGGCTTTTATACATGATAAAGGTGGCTATATAATTTTACTCTAACTTCAGTGACATTATAGTGTAAGGCCAATTTTAAATAAGCCGCAAAAGCAAATCCTTGGTGGCTTTTGGTTTTTAGTTATATGTAGATTTATGGTTTTAAAAAAGTCCAAGTAAAAAGGTTCCTAGTTGTTTAGGTTTTAGCTTTTTAACTTTTAAGCCGGTGAAAAACCAAACCAAATGGCGTATTAGACGTTGAGCATTGGTTGGGGGTCTCCTCCTTTTTCTTCCATCCACATGGGGACAACGTGTTGGGACTGTGTCCTTCCTAGTTTACCAATTCCCCTTCCAACTGTCTTACTTTTGTGATTTTGTAATTATTATGTACTGTTAATAAAAATTTAGCTTTGAGATATGACTAAGACTATTTTTTATGACTTTACATTAAGATGCACTAATATATTACTCCTTCTAGCCACAAATAGTTATTATTTTGGACATCAACATGATCTCCAAAACACAGTGTTGATTACTAATTTCTATCATATTATATATAAAACCCAATAAAATTATAATATTATGAAACTACTTTTCGAAACAAATCTACACATATAATTTTTATGTATCCAATTTAAATATTTAAACAGATATTGATAGTCAAAGTTTTGAAAGTTTGACTGCACCTATATCCAAAATAACAATTATTTGTGATTGGACGGAGTATTGTAAAAGTATTTTTAACTAAACTCTATTAATATAATTTTTATATAGCCAATTAAGATAGTTTAAAACCGTTGGCGGTCAAGGCTGGGATTCTAGCACGGAGGGAGCATGCAATAACATCTTAGTCAAGCTAATAGTCTTTTTATTTATTAGCAGCACCAGCTAGTTACTCCCAAAGTACCTCTGGACGCATGCACAGCTTAATCTGTCACCTCACAGCGTGCGTACTTACTCTATCATGCATGCACACCTTAATCTGTCACATTAATTATGCTTCTAAATTTTACGGTGTTAAGTAGTGAAATCGTAAAAGGAGATCGACCGATCAAGATGTCTGTATGTTCGCACTTCTACAATTCACTTGCACATTCTTTTGCTCGACACGCTGATTAGCAATTTTTCTCTAGAAAAAAAAACTAAGTAGCAAATAAAAAGAATCGGCGTACTAGCCGTTACCAACACGTCCCGTATTAACTCTGCCGGTTTAAAGACTGATGAACATGAGATCGATGACACGCTAAAGTCCATTGGACTGAAAATCATAGAGAAATGTGGTAGAAACCGTGCCATTTACTACACGACCAGGAAAGGTCTTGGCAGTATTTGCACGATTCATCGAGCACAACGTAGTGTACTGGTGCATAAATTGCTAGGGGCTTGACACCGGTTGTTTTCAAAGAAAAACATATGCAGAAAGCTGCTACAGCAAAAAAAAAAAAAAAAGAAATCTCCGAGTCATGTCTTTTTCACGAGACATTGAATGGTGCTGGTGCAGCTTTGCTTCGGTGACGTTCATGGCATGTGAACTGACAACTGAGGACGTCAATCAAATGTGAAAACGACAGGAATCTGACACTGACGTGCTGAAGATAAACACATGCATGCACGGTTCTCTTAGAACCAAGTTTAATATAATTGCTTGTTAATCATCATTAAACCCTGTTATGGCTATTAACAAATAATAGCATAATGGCTCACAAAATGATATGGTAAATTGCATCAAGTTCCTAGACACAGTGAGGACATATGTATGTGAAAATAATTGGAATAAAGTTTAACTTGAATTCTTTCATTATAAAGAAGTGTCAAATGTAACAATAATCAAATAGTTGATCTATTGCAATTAAAGCTAAAATAATGCCAAACCAGCTTTGAAACATTTCTAGGATGGTATTCTGCTAATGCCTGAAAAATGAATCAAAGATCATGTATGGTGTAGTTAGAAACTCAAAACGAAACTTGGCCGATTTAAGGTTTCAAATGTGGTCATTTATGCTATTTCAGCGGTAGATAAAATAACTCGTTTAAATACCAAAATCAGTAAAATTAGTTTAGTAACATTGTACAAAGTTTATACTACCATGATCTATAAAAAGAACCTTATTTCATTAAGGTTTACATATTAATTCTATTAGTTCAAAACCCTTAAGTGTTAACCTTTTGTTTCACTTTCCTACTGATTCCGAATAACGTCAACTTTACAATGCCGCTTAAGCCTTTTCAGCAATGAATATAATGTACCAGCCAAAGCCTAAAATTTATGGAATCAGCTTAGGATTGTTATACAAAGTATAAATCATCGTATTATAAAGAAATAACCATATTCCATCATGTCTTGCATACAAATCCTAATAGAGCAAAACTCATAAGTAATAAGATTGCCAAAAGCTCATATCGTGAATAGTAAATCAATGAAAGCTTACAACTAATGATTAATTCTATTAATCCAACCAATTTTAGCATCTTGAATTCGTAAAATAAGATTTATAAATTCATAAAGAGTAATCCCTGTTCTTGTAAAGAGTTTTATTTGTTCTTCCTATCTGCTTTCTTTTGCCCCTTATTAAAGTTAGTTATTTGCCTTATTTTCCATTGATCGACGTGTAGAATCCGACGTTGCTGTTCTCGTCGTCGTCGTCAACCGCAATCCTCGTCTTCGTCGTAATCAGTGATTAAGCAAGGCAAGCATCCTTTGACCATATTGAGCCCAGTATTTTATATTCCTTTTGTACATCAAATTGTTTTATGCATGCGTTTATTTTATGTAAATTGCTATCTTGTGGTTTTGGTAGCTATACCTGTTGTCTTGTGAATCTCCTTTGATAATTATGACATGTGAACCTTGATAGCCATAGATTAAGGTTAGGCATTACTTATTGTCATCATGGGTATATACGTTCATATTATTCATGCTTAGCCACGCCTTAGCATCAGCAATGTACATGATCAAACCAGTATTTGTTTCCTGAAAACATTGAAAATGTCACTGTTGGTTGCGGGTACTTTGATTAAAAACCCAAAATAAAACTATGCTTGGATGCAGGCGATTATTGGCGATAGCCGGATGTGCGACAGGAATTGCACGTAGTGTAGGGTGAAGTGTCGCCCGTGTCAGTTTAAGGACCGAGCAATGGGACGCTATTGATCCGAGATTTCCGTGCAACCACAAGGGTGAGGATGGGGTAGCCATAGCTTGTTATGTTAATTAGACATGGCTTTGTTCTTTGGTAGGCGGGAGCTAGCGCAAGCATTCCCGTTTGGTCTGCTTGGACGGGTTTCACCCCACGCAACGGTGTACGCCCTGCCATGTTTAGAAACGTTGTGTTGTGTGTGAAAGTGGATCCACGGCTTGGGTGTGTGTTTCTAGTTCTATGGCGGGGGTTAACGTCCCGGGCTGGACCAAAGCCATGTCTAGGTAATGTAATGACTATGTATGATCGCTCATTCGCATACTCTTGTATGGCGATCCACGGCTGACGTGGTGAGTTGATCATTCCTTGTGGGTAAAGTTGTACACCTCTGCAGAGTTTAAATCTAATCGATTAGCCGCGCCCGCGGTCATGGGCACTTGGTGATTTCATTCCAATGCTAGATGTTTTATTATTATAAAATGGGTTGGTATCATTTGTTTTGCAAACTGTGATTTTCGTCGAAGGGCCGACATTGATGGAATTTCAGGATGTGTTGTTTCGTCGCTCACGTCATGGAGGACTGTGAGTGTTGCTTATGCTTTATTTATTTGTTATCAATTAAATGCTCTTACAAATTCCGTTTGCAAATAACTTGGTTTACAAATTCAAATTCACTTTATGCAAATTAACTGTAGTAGCCTTTCCTTTGAAATGGCCTGCATGTATGATAGGCTTTGCTCAAGTCTTGCTGAGTATGTAAAGTACTCACCCTTGCTTAATTATATTGTAGGTGGTTTAGAATGCGAAGCTTCGGCGTTGTTCATCGCAGGTCGTGGGATGTTAATTGTCGTGTTTCTAAGGATTTATGCCTGGTCAGTTGCCTGCGGGGTCGGTTGGGTACACTACAAGGCTTTGCTTCTTCGCTGCTATATTCTCTGAGTTGTAAGATTTATGTAATTATTCGTTTCCGCTTAATTAATATGTTGTATGGTTGTGATTCCAAATGTTGAAATGTGCGTGCTAGCTACTGATCCAGGGACTAGTACTGCAAGCACATTAGATTTCCATTTTTGCATCCGGTGTAAAAATGGGGGTCCTCACAGATGGTATCAAAGCTATACTGACCGTAGGATAAACCTTAGTTAGAATGGTCGTTGGCATTAGAATAAGCAAATTCAAAATCTTATCTTCAAAAGACACTATATTTGCAAAAATGTAGACTCTGCTATTCTTTCCTCATTCATAAGATTCTACTCTTGCCTCTACGTTCATTTTTATTTGTAAACAAACTCTTCTTTCCTGAAAAAGAAATTGTCACTAGTGGTTATCTTCGCTACTGATTCTGAAGATGTTCAAGGCTTGTTACTGTCATCCTTCATGCCAAACGATGAAGACAACCAAATCTACGCCAGCAATCTCAAGGAAGTCAGACAATACTTCGCTTCATCTGACAAGGCCGAAATGAAGATTGAAGATCCTGCGTCATCAAGTGTCGATGTCTCACAACAATAAAAGGCAGAGGATTAGAATGCATTAGGATCTACCTTAAGGTAAGAACCCTCACGCGTAGCATATTATTCCGCTCTAGTTATAAAGAGAAATGTATGTTGTTGTTCTGTCGTGCTACTTGAAATTGGTTTTTATTTTGATTTTGAATGCCAGGACCGATTTATATGTGAGCTTAACCTCTAGGTTGAAGTTTCATACTAAATGGTCCTCATGTATGACTATGGAAATCTTAACCCATAGGATAAATAAGAAATCATAACATAGTCTGTATCTTCCCTCCATAGAACTTTTCTGAGCTTATCTCTTCTTCATAGAAATTCTTACTTGTGTAACCATTATAGTCATTAACCTTTCTTGAAAATTTAATCTCATCAAGATTAGTAGTATAGTCTCTATTATTACTCTTAGCTTTGCTTGAGATCCTACCATGCATATATAAACCAAGTTTAAGATCTTACCATATTAGTAACCACCAACTTACCTAAGCTATTTTAGGCTAGTTAAAACTTAATATTCTAATGATAACTTCTAATCATGTTTCAAAACTCAGTTCACCACCTTGCTTAAAGTATGTACCATAAAGTGACCCTAAACTAGAAATGTTCTATGCTTCTGAACAGAAATCTTCGAATGAACGTTAAAACTGAAAACTGGAAAAGAAAATTAGAAACTCTATTTTCTAAAAGAAAGGTAGAAAGATTAGCATCAGTTAAACATACACTCTTCCCACCTATAGAATTTAATCTTCTTATATGTATACCCATTCTCCACTCCTAAGTTATTCTTCTTAGAAATATTACTCTCCTTATCTTTTTGCAAAATGAAAACACCAACAAGTCCTTTGTAAGAAATTCTGGTAACAAGTCGAGAACATTATGACGTCTACATCAACAACTTCAAGAAGATGGAAATAACAAGCAGCACGACCTCTCCGACTTCATAGAAGCCTCGGAAGACTAACACAGCAAGTGATGCAAAGGTTAAAAGAAACTCGTCACTGAATAGTCTACTATGGAACATAGCAGTATACGAGCTACATATTATTCTAGCTATATAGTAAAACCTTTATGCATAAATACATATGGCCAGTAGAAAGAAGAACCTTAGATACCCTTCCTACATATTAAGTTGAATATATATGTAGTATTTCTATGCTGTTGAAAATTTTGGTTGCAAATCTTTCGTATTGCTTTCGGGTTGCTCTCGTGAATGTTAAACCACTAGGTTGAAATTTGCGATGTGTTAACCCTGCTTAATAAGAAAATTTTAATTAAGAAGATTTTAAAGAATGAAATGTTGCCTTATAAACCAAGCCAAAAACTGCTTAATAAGTAGAAAGAAGATTTAGAAGAATTAGGAAACGAGTGCTATAAGGAGTTAATATTGAGGAACATTATAGAGCCAGATACAAGGTATGCTGATCAAATTGTTTGCAACATGCATGATGTTGTTCGCTCATTTGCTCAGTATGTTGCCAGAGACGAAGCACTAGTAGCTCACAATGGTGAAACTAACATTATCAGTAAACTTAGTTCACAAAAGATTCTTCGGTTGTCTCTAGAAAGGAAGGATTGGAGTCAGATGAGTTAGAGTGGAGTTTTTTACATTTACAGACATCACTGAGAACACTAATATCAATTGGCCATATGAAGATTAAGCCTGGTGATTCATTCATTACTTCATCAAGTCTACGGAATCTACATATAGAATCTGCAAACTTTGCTCTATTGGTTGAATCTTTGTATCAACTCAAGCACCTGAGGTATTTGGCACTAAGAGAAACTGACGTATCTAGGTTACCAGAAAACATTGGCAAGATGAAATTCCTGCAGCACATTGACCTTTATGGTTGTAAAAGTTTGGTAAAACTTCCTGATAGCATTGTAAGGCTAGGGCAGCTGAGGTATCTAAGCCTTACTGGCACAAGTATAAACAGTACACCTAGAGGGTTCGGAGGTCTAACAAATTTGAGGGCACTAGGTGGGTTTCCAGCCCACATGGATGGTGATTGGTGTAGTTTGGAAGAGTTGGGGCCTCTTTCCTTGCTCAAGACTCTCAGATTAAGGAATCTAGAGAATGTATCTATTGCCTCATCCGTCGCAACAGCAAAGCTTGGAGCAAAGGTGCATCTTACCGATTTATTGTTATGCTGCACCAGTAGGCTGGGAGATGATGGGTTGGTCAAAAAGGAAGAATGCGTCTCTAAAGAAGAGCAGCGGCAAATCGAGGAGGTGTTTGATGAGTTCTGCCCACCGCCCTACGTAGAATATCTTGCAATCTATGGATATTTTGGTCATCGCCTCCCAGGGTGGATGATGCCCCTCAAGAGCTTGAGGAATCTAATCATGGAAGACCTGGCCTGCTGCGTTCAACTCCCTGATGGTTTGGGCCAGCTCCCCTGTTTGCAGCACTTACAAATCAACCGCGCTCCAGCCATCAAGCGTGTTGGGCATGAATTCATGCAGCTCTACCATCATCATAGTCATCATCCATCATCCCTGGTGGCTGATGTGTTTCCGAGATTGCATGAGATGTCCTTAACAGAAATGGTGGAATGGGAGGAGTGGGAGTGGGAGCCTGAGCAACTAAATGTGCAAGCCATGCCTATCTTGGAGCTGCTTCGACTAAAGCGCTGCAAGCTGAGTCATCTTCCTCCGGGCCTTGCCTCCCATGCAAGAGCTTTGAAAAAACTATACATACTCTCAGTCCAGCACCTCAAATTTCTGGAGAATTTTACTTCTGTTGTTGAGCTTCACGTGTTTGAGAATCGTGACCTTGACAGGATCACTAATCTCCCCAACTTGCAAAAGCTTGTCATCATTTTCTGCCCAAAGATGGAGGTACTGGAGGGTGTGCCTGCACTCCAGAGGCTCTTGTTGGAGGACTACATCATCAAGACGCTCCCAGAATTCATGCGAGATGTAAAGCCAAGGCATTTGCAGCTAGACTGCACCTTAG
This sequence comes from Guadua angustifolia, assembly GCA_036346375.1. NCBI lineage: Eukaryota > Viridiplantae > Streptophyta > Magnoliopsida > Poales > Poaceae > Guadua > Guadua angustifolia. Next base: position 520,594 of record JAYEVE010000110.1, on the reverse strand, counting down.
CACTGCTGAGTTCCATAGCAGCGGGGCAATCTAGCCCTGAGTGGGACAAGTTGAGCCATATCCAGCATGTCAAGGCATATGCAAACGATGGAGACAAGTGGAGGCAATGGTACATATTGTATACAAGAGATCCCTACAGCTTGGAGACAAACATCAGCCACTCTTTCGTATCTGCAGGTAAATTAAAATAAGTGCTAATTTGTTTGGTTACTCTGTTTTCTTTGTTTCCTCTCGTTCATTCCACCGTTCATCCGTATGCTAGAGTCTAGATATATCTCCTACTTTGTTTTTGTTATATTCCCAACTTTTTGGTTTTGCTTGACCGTGTTATCTCAGGGGATGAAGAGTAGGACATACGAGGAAGAACAGGATGGAAATTGGAGGAGATTGTTTCCCACTTTTGCAGAAAATTAAGCGGCAACTTCACCTGCCATGTCTACAAGCAAATCATCCAATATGAACTATGAAGTTTGATCTATGTAACTATAGTATGAACCACGAAGTTTGATCTATGTAACTAGTTTGAACAGTTCCCTTCGTTGCGATTGGTGATTTTGATCTATGTAACTAGTATGAACCACGAAGTTGCATTGTGAGGCAGGTTCAATATTTCAGCTTGTAATGAAGGTGCTTCCACCCACGTCTCTCCATTTTCTCAACAAGAACCGGCAGTGATAATATCGAACCGGCAGTGATAATATTTTTGAAAAAATCATAACCTTTTCATACGGAGTCGGATGGAGACAAAATTTACATGAAAATTGTAGCTCTTGATGAGATCTACAACTTTGTAGTTGACAACTTTTTTATTTGAAGCCATTTAGACGTCCAAATAATCGTTGAAACTTTCGAATGTGAAAGGATAAAAGGAATATATATCTTATAGTAGTTGAGAAGTGTGTTAGGTAAGATGGTAAGGGTGTTCACGATTCGGCAGTGATGCCAGTTTGGAACCAGCAGTGATGTGGTATTTTATACTGATGTTATATAAAGACTTATATCTTTTAAAAAATCCTAGTTAGAATACCATCCCGTTTGCCATGTAAGCTTAAAAAAAAAGTCTAAATAAACATAGCCTAAACATACAATGCATTAGAGGTTGTGCAATGGTTTGTGGGTCTCCTAAGGTGGACATCCACATCCTTTTCCTTTACGTCTATAGTGGGACAACGTGTTGGGCGGCGTCCTTCTGTCGTTCCAACTTTCTTACTTCTGGGATTTCCTAATTATTATTTACTATTAATAAAAATTCAGCTCCGATACAACTTTGACTATTTTTCTATGACTTTAAATTAAGATGTACTAATACAGTATTATAAAAAATTAACAAAAAATGTTAATATAGTTTACATATAGCCAATCAAGACTCTTTTAAACCTGTTCGTTGTAACAGCCCAGAAATTTAACAACAGTAAAATATAATATTTAAATTTGAATGTGAATATTTTCAGCTTATTCATGATGCCTTTGATTTTATTTGGAATTTCATGAATTCTTTTGTGTTTTGAGTTGCAAGAAAAGTCAACTAAGGAATAAAAAGAGGAAAAGGCTATGGAGCAAAAAAGAAAAATTTTGGAAAAATTTATTAGGAGAATTCTGAACATTTACATAAGCTATTTTAATTATCAAATGAAATTTATGCATAAGAAACTGAGGAAGGAAAATAACACAGCGATTTTTATTCCCAAATAATGCAATGTCAGCTGCAAGTCCCATTCTTTGAACAGCCGCCAGACCCACTCCTACGCCATGCCTTTCTTCTCCTCCGGCCGGAGAAGCAAATAGCCAGACACTGTAGCATCGCTGGCTTCTCCATTGTCTCGTCGAATCAAGCAGGAATCAAGGTACAGGACCCATGTCTAGTCTGCCTGCTCCCCATGCCGATGCAGCAACTCCTCACCCTTGTTGAAACGCCCAGCGATGGAGACAATCGGCTGCAGAGCAAAACAATCTACAGCAGACACTACTAGAAAATAGCACATAGATGACGTTCTATTTATAACGGTTTTTTTAATCGTTACAAATAGCATCTTCAGTGACGGTTTTAAAAAAAATAGCGGGAAGACTATTTGTGACGGTTTTTATTTGGAACCGTCGTAAAGAATACATTATCAGTGGCGATTTTTCTTTGGAACCGCCACAAATACATCAGTAGTGGTTTTAGCCAAAAACCGCCACTAACAATGTGAGTATATGTGGCGGTTTTAGCTAAAATTGCTCTTGATAATATGAGCATCTATGGCGGTTTTAGCTAAAATCGCCACAAATAATAAAAAATAGGAAATTTTAAATATTACTAGTTACCTCTCCCGCCTTCTAATTTGAAAGAATTGAAATTAAATAATATTACATTTGAAATAATTGGAACTAATATTCCATTTGTAATAATTGAAAAAACGACTAAAACAGATTCAAAACTTGGATGCCATTTTGAGGCTCTAAACCATTTTTTGGAATTCGTCACCGTGCATGCACTCGCACATAACATCGATCGACCATCGATTTTCACACACTTTATAAAATTCGAAAGTGCTACTTTTTGTTATATTTCCAACAAGTCAAAGAACGCCTTGATTGGAGTTATGAGTGAAAAGTATGACCATTTTAACAAAAGTGCTCGGATTTCATATTTAAAAATTAGAATCGGTGCTCAAAAGAATATAATTGGAGAGCTCATCATGTGATGATTCCGGAAAGCATAAGAACACCAAAATCGAAGGTACGAGTCAAAAGTTACGATGTTTTACAAGTTTCATTAATAGTAATGGCACATATATTGCAAGCATAATTAATAGTCAAAAGTATGGAAAATAAATTTGAAAGTTTTAAATTTTGCTAATTACCTCTATAGTTTGCTAATTTGAAATAATTGGAAATCAAGATTCAGTGCTTCACATGGTTAAGGGAAGGAGGTACACATTATATGTTAGATGTGATCATACCATCACTAAAATCTTGGATCTTATAAGAACTCGAGAAGTCCTCGTAATGTTAAAACATCCGGATCAATCGAATTTCAAATTGAACCTAAATCCCCTAATTTAATGTTTTTAAAGCGCCACTAACCAAAAATACTAATATTATCAGTGTTGGTTTTTAGCTAAAACCACAATTGATAATGTTATTAGTGACGATTCGAAAACTGCTACTGATAATCCTCGATTATCAGTGGCGGTTCAAAAACCGCCAATGATGGCAGTTACGAACCGCCACTGATGTGTATTTTTCTAGTAGTGAGAATTATTTTGGCGACATGGAAGCTCACGTCTTTTCTAATTTTATTCACTACTTATACCCAGCAACACACAGTTATATTTAAGTTTAATTTTGATGTTTAGATTATTAATTATCTTTTATTTTTATTCTGATTTTTTGTTTTTTTTATTGTACTCTAGACTTGTTCTTTTAATCATATGACCATGTGGAGACGATGGGGTCGGCCTGTATTTTTCATCATTGTGGTGAGACATACCAGTTAGTGAGTCAGTCTAGATTTGTAGGCAGACAACCAGCCTGTACAGGCCCTGTTTTTGGACGGGGCCAGACTGCCAACATGTGTTTGTTGTGAAATGCATCGGTAATATGAGCAGTTATTCTGCAAAGTCTTACGGTTAAAATTTGCAGCTGAGCAATCGGTTAGAGCAAGCCCAATCCACTCCTTAAATCTTCCCCTATCCTAAATTATAAGGAGAATTGGAAAAATATGAGCTCCAACCCAACCCTTATAAGAGCATCTCCAACAGTGTCTAATATCTTTAACTCCCAATACATTTAATTGGGCCTTCCCAAAAAACATTTTCTAAAAAAAAATGGCTTCCTCCAACAGCTCTCTTCTTTTTCCCAAAACAATCTGTTACCGTGGGCCCTTTCCTGTCGCGGCTTGGCCAAAAAACTTCTGCCCCCGGTCAAAAAACTTCTCGCTTTGCCAATGAACCTTCAGAAGTCCTTGGAATACAGCAAAGAGATGTGAAGAAACACCTCCAATGACCCAAAACTGCTCATTTCTCCACCAGTCATCAATGGCCACACCACTCCATCTCATTTCAAGGATGCTTGTGGCAAAAATACAGATGAAAAGTGACATGAACCAGAGACTGGCAACATTGTTAAGCTGCAATTTGAAACAACAATGATGGTAAGATTCAAAACGAAAGTCAGAGGGTTCCAAATGTTTGTAGCTAAATAAAGTTTACCTCTGGAGTGATGAATTTCCCCGTGAGCAAGCATATGGCAGGCAAGGTACAATAAGCCAAGAGCGGAATGGATGTCCAGGTATAGACGATAGAATTAATATAAGAAAATCTCTAAAAAATTTTAGCCCACCACCATACCCATACCAAAGTGGGCAATGATTGCTGAAGAAAATTTCAACAGATCCAAGAGCCCAACGAAGGACCTGGTGAAGACGATCAGAAAGATTCAGAGGTGCAGAACCTTCGAATGCAGCCCGCTTCGGGATATCTTCTGTAATTGATCCATAAATCCAGCCAATCTGCAAGAAAACATGATGTAACAGGCAAGAAATATTTTTAGTAGACTAAGCATCGGTTTATCAGGGTCTATGCTATATACCTCCTTCCCCCAGTCCGTCTTGTCTTCGTAACCACAACTGATAACATGTATAGCTTCCTTTAGTAGAGAAGCTGGACTTGCACTCTTGAGGGTTCCACCATTCTCGAAAAGTGTGGATGCAACAAAAACAGAAGACTGCCCAAATTTCTTTTCTAGCTTCTGTTGATTTACAATTCCAGCCTTGTCACTTTCAGCTCCTGCAGTGACAAAAAAAAATGTTATTTATCATTTAGGAGATGGGAGATTTATTGTGTTAAATAGAAAATGCAAGTGTGTTTAAGCCTTTTGAAATATCACTACAGATAGTCTTTAATGCGAAATGATTGTAAGCGGCGTCCTCATTTTTAAATGCATTGCATCACATATGACTAGACTGCAGGGCATTTGTAAGGGTAACAAAGTGATGCTTAGCTGGTCAAGCAAGGTTCAAGCACATACAGCGGCAGATCTGCATCACCGTCGCCGTCCCAATCACCGCCGCCCTCGCTCCTGAGCTGCTGCAGCCTCTCCTGCTTCTGCTTCCATCCTTCCATCCTCTCCTTCCAGGCCACGCTCCCGTACCCGTAGGCGGCCAGATCCTTGGACGGGTCCATGGATCTCGGTTGCACTGCATTGCCAAGATAACCATCAGCACACACGCCACCAGCATAAGCAAACCAACACCACCCGATTCCAACCCAAATCACCCACCAGGAAGGCTCGGATCTACGAACGGGAGCGGGTGGATCCTCTTCCCCCCGCCGCCGCCGCCACCCATGTAAGACGGCACCAGCGCGTGCTGCTCCGGCGGGATGTCGTCAACCTGTGAGATTCACACCCCAGATTGAATTCAACTCAGAGAAATGCAAGAAGCAGAGACACAAGAAAGGGCAGGAAGAGGAACCTGTACCATCTGGCCGTTGGTGAGGAGCGGCACATTGGGGATCCGCAGCGCGTACACTGCCACGGCCACGAGCGTGACCGCCCACCGCCCCGTCGTGTGAGGCGCCGCCCGGTCCAGGTAGCGCTGGAACGCCCGAGCAGCCTCCGCGCGCCACCGCTCCACCGAGCCTCGGTCTGCAGAGGATGGGGTGGGGGAAGAGATGGAAAGCGTGAAGAAAGCCCGCGCAGGCGATTTCGCCGCAGGAGGAGCGCGAAACCCAGATTGGGAGCGCGGACGCCGCGCGGAAAGACGAGGACGACGGGCCGCTGGTTTGGGCGTGCGAAAATTTTGGAAGCCAGAGTGAGGTACTGTTAGAGTATGCTTTTTTCTAATCAAGTCTAAAATCAGATTTTAGGAGGTGATTTAAGGCACTGTTGGAGATGCTTCTAAAGAACTCCTATTCTAGAGAGATTCCTTCTCACCCCTACATCTAGGGCTTTCTCCTTCCCCTACTATTTTCTTCAATATTTTTTATTTGTTATTTCTATTTTAGTAAATAATTCATGGGTGCAAAGTAATAATAATGTTTAGATAAATAATAGGGGTGAGTAATAGGGAGTGTGGGTTGGAGACAAATTTGATATAGGGTGCCTCTAATTTTTACACCACCCCTAAATGAGTGATTTAGGGGGAAAATATAAGGGTTTGGGTTGAAGTTACTCTTAATACGCCTAACTCACGCGTCATACTGATACAAGGTAAATGTTTTGATTAAGAAATGCTGGTCGTCCTCGAGTGGATTTACAATTCTGTTACTCAAGTATATAGTTCTGTTCAGTGACTGTTTATTTATTCTGACATTCCGATGCTTCAATTCATCCCTGTATCACCTGCCTTATTTGTTGTATTATGCTGTTTGCGTTGCAGTCTGGAGCTCCAAACCCTTCCCCAAATCCATCACCCAACCCAAGTCCTAACCCCGCACCATCTGGTGGAGGCAAGTGGTGTGTTGCCAAGGCCGGTGCGAGCGAGACTGACCTGCAGAACAACATCAACTACGCCTGTGGCTACGTGGACTGTAAGCCGATCGATTCAGAGCGGTGGTGCATGCTTTGATCCGAACAACGTGCAGTCCCATGCCGCGTATGTGATGAATGCCTTCTACCGGGCCAACGGCCACCACGACTATGACTGTGACTTCAAGGGCACCGGCGTGGTCACCTCCAAAGATCCAAGTAAGTTCATGACAACTGTATATTTTTCCTGGTCTGCACCCATAAGTACAACTTCCTACACTTTCCGAATAACAATTTTTTCTTTCATGGATGCTTTTGAACCTGCCACTGCGTCATTTTGTATTGGAACTCCCTGATCATGGCGGCGTTGTTGTTGTGCTTGTGTCTGTGGCAGGCTACGGGAGCTGCAAGTACGTCTCCTGACGGGACGCAGCAAGCCACGGCAGTGCAGGGGCGCCAGCCTCGAGTCCACCTCCGGGCTCGAGCCACGGCAGCGCTGAAGCCCACCTTGCCATGGCCCTGGTTCCGCCCCTGCATACCGGCAGCTCTAGCTTCCTGTATACGGGCACCCCTTTTAGAGAGATTAACCTACTTTATAGATAAAAGATACATCAAATACGTTAATATGTTTTCTTATTGTCCGGAATGCATAGAAGCATGCACTACTCATTAATTAGTTTCATTGTCAGTGTGGTGCTTGTAACATCCCAAAGTTCCAAAGAAAACCTGTTTAATTATTTCCAAACTAGCTGGGTGGATCGCACATTTGCATGACTAGCTTTTTTTTTTCAAGTTTTTGTTGAGAAATTAGACATTTTCCAGATTAAATTCCGAATATAAATCATGAGCAGCATGACAAAAACTAGCATGTATATCTCTAACATACTAGATAGCACGAACATCATGATCATCTTGATAAACTTGATTAACCACGAGGTTAGGACAGATTGAACGTACTGAGCAGAAGAAGATGACGGCGTGTTGCGGTACGGTTGCGGTTCCGGTGTCGATGTAGTAGATGCGGTTGCGGTGTTGACGAGGATGACGTTGGTGACGGCGCGTCGCGAGAATCGGCGCTACTGGCGGCGCCCAGCGATAGAAACAGGAAGACGAGCCGTGGTGGCGATCTTGAAGCGATCGCGGAGCGCTTCCCAAAACCTTATTCGCCCTCTCCGGTGCAGGATCTCAAGACGAAGGGTTCGGAGACTGCTCTCCCGATTGCGATGCACGGCGCTCGGGATGGAGAAGATTACGACGGCGGCGGCAGAGAGGTGGCAAAACCCTAGCGATGTGTTACAGGCGTATCTCTACACGGGTGCACGACGCAGATTTATAGGGTTACTCGTAACGTGGTCGAACGTGACTCGAGGACGTGCCACGATCGGAGTCTTCATGAGTCCGTATCTCATCTTAAACGTGTCTATCCCGAGTAGCAAAAAAAAAAAAAAGGAGGTCGCGCTGCAAAGGCCCCGGACCGGATTTCGGCGGACCATTCACGCAGTGCCGCGCCGCACCCCCGCCTGCGTGCCGAGCCCGGCCCGGCGAGGCGAGGCGAGGCGAGCGTGTGGGCTTTCTCCTTTCTCCCACATGGTTCTACCATGGTGAATCACACTCCACTATATAAACTAGTGTTCACCACTATAGACTAGCAATGTGGGACTATTGCTTGCACACATGCCTCCTCATGAATGGGCCTTTGAGATTTTCTAGGATTTATTTGTCTCAATTAAGTGGGCTTGGCCCAAATAATCCAACAATCCCCCACCAGATCTCAAGGTCCATTTAGAGATTTGCCAATACTCACTCTTCGTTTAATATACCAAATTATTGAGATTAAGTTGAACTTCTGCCTAGAGCTCCAAGCTACACCCATCCACAACTTGAACAATGGACTATGCCTTGAATTGCAAGTTTTGTGTGAACAGGTTTCACTCAAAGTCATAAGCGATACACTGGCCGCCAAGAGCCTTCTCCATGGTGGAGCATATGAGTCGTACTCCATGGTCTCTTCATGAGCTTACTAGAGATCACCCGAATCTCATAGATCATGACTTTAGACAATCGGGCTCATATAGGTGTGTTCTTTCAAGAATGCTCAGAGAACAAAGATCTTCGCTAGTTATAGCCAATAGAAACACATTAAGGCATATTGCCATCCCGCCTTCAAACATTTTGAGAGTATTGCATCTTCACTTAGAGAGGGTAACAGACACTCTCCTCGGTTCAAAAGCTTGTTTTACCCAGACCCAATTCACGGGATCTCCGATCACAAAGGTGAGTTACCACTATTGCAACTTATATGGGTCTCATACCCATCTCCTCGATGCACCTTCTATCACATTCCGTGATAGTCCCTTCGTAAAGGATCTCGCCGGTTTTTGTCTGTTTGAATATAAGTCACACTTATTACTCCGAGTTTCTCAATTTCTGACGAGACTTGATGCGTCTTTAACGTGTCTTGATGACTTCAGATTATCCTTAGCACTTTGTTCACTTTAGCAATCACAGATTGATTATCACATTCATAAGGATAGCGGTATTGGTTTTTCAACCACCGGCAAGTCCATCAATAGCTCACGCACCAATCTGCCTCTACAATGGGCAGATCTAAAGCGATGAGCTCCGCCTCCATGGTTGACCTTGTCAAAATGGTCTGCTTGCAAGACCTCCATGACCTTTGCACCACCACCAATGGTAAACACATATCCACTGGTGGCATAGAGCTCATCTACATCAAATCCATTCGAGTCCTCAGTATCCCTCAAGCAATCGCAGGTGCCTGAATAGTGAATCGCATAACTCATAGTACCTTTCAAATAGCGCATTACCCTTTCAAGTGCATGCCAATGATCTCGAACCCGGGTTTGACATGAACCTACTCAATTTGCTCACAAAGAATGATATATCAGTCTCGTTATTGCCAAAGAAGATACATGAGCGAACCGACAATCGAGAATATCTCAATTGGTTTAAGCCAATTCTCTTATTCTTTCTCGGTGTCACACCGGGATCATAAGGAGTGGGGAGGGCTTGTCATGTCCATAAAGCCAAACCGGCTCAAGACCTTCTCCACATAGTGGGATTGCGAAAAGAGTAATCCCACTCTCATCCTAATAAGCTTGATGTTCTGAATTACATCGCCTTCTCCCGGATCTTTCATATCAAATTTCTTTGACAGAAAAGACTTGACCTCATTGATCACATCAATATTTGTGCCAAAGATCAAGATATCGTCCACATAAAGGCACAATATAACTCCTTCACCCCCACCATAGCGATAGTATACACATCTATCGGCCTCATTAATGACAAAGTTCGCAGAGGTCAAAGTGGTGTCGAACTTCTCATGCCATTGCTTAGGTGCTTGTTTGAGCCATACAAAGATTTCAATAATTTACACACCTTGCTCTCTTGACCCTTTACTACATACCCATCAGTCGCTCCATATAGATTTCCTCATCTAGCTCTCCATTAAGGAAAGCTGTCTTCACGTCCATCGATGAACAAGAAGACCATACGAGGCGCCGAGGAAAGTAGTACTCGAATGGTGGTCATTCTAGCAACAGTGAATAAGTATCAAAGAAATCTTCGCCTTCTTTTGGGTGTAACCCTTAGCCACAAGCCGAGCCTTGTACTTCTCAATAGTACCATCAGTCTAAGCTTCTTCTTGAACACCCACTTACATTCCACAGGTTTACTGACCATAGGGTCGTTCACCACCTCCCAAGTCCCATTGGCAAGAATCGAGTCCATCTCATTCTCGATGCCTTCTTTCCAATTATCTCATCTCGGAGATGCATATGCCTCTGCAATGGACGTGGGAGTATCATCCACGAGGTACACAATGAAATCATTGCCAAAGGATTTTTCAATCCTCTGTCTCTTGCTCTTTCTAGGAGCTTCATTGTCATCCTCCTCTAGGATTTTCTCAAGTGGTTGCTCGAAGACTCAACAGTGTAATAGTCTCGTGAATTATCTCGAAGAAAATCTAGAAGTGCTATGCATGTCTTTCATTGGAAATATATTCTCAAAAACGTAGCATCACGAGACTCCATAATAGTATCAACATACATATCGTGCACATCGATTTAACTACTAAAATCTATAAGCGATGCTCACGAGCATATCCCGAAAGACACGATCCATGTGTCTTAGGCCCGAGCTTACGCTTTTTGTTAATCGGTACATTGACTTTTGCCAAGCATCCCCATGTGCAAGTAAGAAAGTGATGGTTTTCTCCCAACCCACTTCTCGTAAGGGGTCTTCTCCATGTTTCGCTTGGAACTCTATTCAGACATGACATGAAGTCAACACACCTCCCCCACCATGCCTTAGATAAACCAAAGATGTCTAACATGGCGTTCACCAAGTCGGTCGGCAGGCGGTTTTTCCTCTCGGCAATCCCGTTTGATTCGGGCGAGTAGGGAGGTGTCCTCTCATGAATAATACCATGTTCCGCACAGAAATCATCAAAGATTTTGGGAAAATATTCGCCACCACGATCCGACCTAAGACGTTTTATCTTTCTCTCTAGTTGATTTTCAACTTCAGCTTTATAGATTTTAAAGTAGTCTAGCGTCTCGTCCTTAGTTTTCAACAAGTAAACATAGCAAAATCTAGTCGCATCATCAATCAATGTCATGAAATATCTCTTTCCACCTTTTGTCAACACACCATTCATTTCACACGATCGAATGTATGAGTTCTAGAGGTGCTAAGTTCCTCTCCTCAGCCGCCTTGTGAGGCTTTCGAGGTTGCTTCGATTGCATACAACTATGGCACTTAGAACCTTTGGCAATAGTGAAATTCGGAATTAAACTCATGCTGGAAAGCCGATTCATAAGACCAAAATTAATGTGGCATAAACGAGAGTGCCAAATACTCGCATCATCATTAACACTACCACATATATAGTTCACAGACTTATTATTGAAATCTGAAAGGGAAAAGCGGAACAAGCCTCCGCACTCATAGCCTTTACCAATAAATAGTCCATGCTTGGACACAACTACTTTATTGGACTCTAACACTACCTTAAACCCATCTCGCATAGAAGGGAGCCACTAACGAGATTCTTGTTGATAGAAGGACATGCCAGCACGCTCTCACCAGACGATCTTTCCCGGTGAACTTCAGATCCATCGTGCGGTGCCATGAACGAAGCATGTGACCCATTCCCCATCGGAGACGGAGGAATCCCGAATGACCGATAAGAAGAGAACATATTGATGTCGAACACACATGAACGTTAGCACCGTATCAATCCACCAACCGGAAGATCAAATATCGAGAATACTGAAGGTAAATTACCATACCTGCGTCTCCAAAGATTGCTAGCGGTCACTGTGTTGATGACCTTGGACGTCATCCATTGTTGGCCTTTTTTCCTCGACGGTGCGCACGATCGGGGCATTCCTTGGAAAAGTGTCCGACCTCACCACATGTGAAGCAGGCAGCTCGGCCTTGTTCATCTTCTTCTTCTTGAAGTTGGTAGTCTTGTTAGGCTTATTTTTCGCTTTGTTCTTGCCGTAGTTCTTCTGAACCATGTTGGCGCTGGACTGGCCCTCGGCTCCTTTACCATTGGAATCCTTAGCCCGAGCCTTCTCTTCAACATCAAGGGGCGCTTCTCGGGTTTTCGATGATATCTTTGTCCTCTTATGTTTTAGAGTAGTGCCAAACTCCTCCACGAAGGAGGAGTTTTGCAATGATGCAACCGCCACAAAAGGATCGGGTAAGACACATTCCAGAGTTCGAGTTCCTTGACAATGCATCAGATCTCATGGGCTTGCTCTACAACAGAGCGATTATCAGCCATCTTATAGTCATGAAAGTTCTCCATGACATACAGTTCACTGCCCGCATCCGATGCACCGAACTTGGCGTTCAGTGTATCCCACAGCACCTTCGCGTCTGTTATGTGCATGTACACATCACACAGACGGTCGGCAAGAACGCTAAGAATGCATCCCACGAAGAGAGTATTGGCATCCGTGAAACTCTTCTGCCGCTTTCGGCGAGAGATCACCTTCAGGTTTGCCTTTACTAACCCAGAATACATTCATAGCCGTAAGCCAGAGCGTGACCTTGACTTGCCACCTCTTAAAATGCACACCAGAGAATTTCTCCGGCCTCAGTGCGTCGGCAAAACCAGCCATTGATAATCCAGGAAATTGTCTACAATAAGGTTTTTGGATTGTTGAGAAATTAGACATTTTCCAGATTAAATTCCGAATATAAATCATGAGCAGCATGACAGAAACTAGCATGTATATCTCTAACATACTAGATAGCACGAACATCATGATCATCTTGATAAACTTGATTAACCACGAGGTTAGGACAGATTGAACGTACTGAGCAGAAGAAGATGACGGCGTGTTGCGGTACGGTTGCGGTTCCGGTGTCGATGTAGTAGATGCGGTTGCGGTGTTGACGAGGATGACGTTGGTGACGGCGCGTCGCAGGAGTCGCTGGCTACGGCGACGTCCAGCAGCAGGAACAGGAAGACGAGCCGTGGTGACGATCTTGAGCAGTCGCGCGGAGCGCTTCCCAAAAACCTTATTCGCCCTCTCCCGGTGCAGGATCTCGAAGACGAAGGGTTCCGGAGACCTGCTCTCCCGATTGCAGATGCACGTCGGCGCTCGGGATGGAGAAGATTACGACGGCGGCGGCAGCAGCGAGAGGTGGCAAAACCCTAGCGATGTGTTCTGTGCGTATCTCTCTACACGGGTGCACGACGCAGTATTTATAGGGTTACTCTGGTAACCGTGACCGAACGTGACTCGAGGACGTGCCACGATCGGAGTCTGTTACGGAGTCCGTATCTCATACTGCAAACGTGTCTATCCCGAGTAGCAAAAGAAAACAAAGAAAAGGAGGTCGCGTCTGCGCAAGGCCTGGACCGGATTTCGGCGGACCATTCACGCAGTGCCGCAGACGCCACGCCTCCCGCCCGCCCGGCCGCGTGCCGTGCCCGAGCCCGCCCGGCGGCCGGCGAGGCGAGGCGAGCGTGTGGGCTTTCTCCTTTTCTCCCACATGGTTCTACCATGGTGAATCACACTCCACTATATAAACTAGTGTTCACCACTATAGACTAGCAATGTGGGACTATTGCTTGCACACATGCCTCCTCATGAATGGGCCTTTGAGATTTTCTAGGATTTATTTGTCTCAATTAAGTGGGCTTGGCCCAAATAATCCAACAGTTTTTAGTATCAACTGATGTAATTTAGATGTTTGAGGATATGTTTATGACATTGGAAATGGCAATAGAAACTTGAGGGAAAATATAACTCGAAGAATGTAATTGATAGTTGGGTTTGATGAAAGGAAATCATTGAGCATACTAAGGCTGAGTTTGTTTAGGCTTGAGCTTGAGCTTATTTGGCTTCTAGACCTCTATAAGCTATAAGCCAAAACAAACAATATTTTTTCAGCCAGACGGAGAGAAGAAGCTTCAATCCAATTTGCACTATACGAAAGAAGCAAGGAAAACGATGCTTCTCGGGCTGGTTGGAGCTTCTGAAAATCCCACTTCCCTGGTACCCGTACAACTTAACTATTATTTACGAAAAATTGCCATCCTCATCCCCAGCAGGCCAAATAGCTTCTTCCAGATCCAGCAGCTTCTCCTCCAGCTTCAGCCTAAACAAACTCAGCTTAAGTAGTTGATGTTCTTAAAAAGGTAGCACTCTCCATATCATACATGGATTATGTACTTGCATGCCTCCATTCTCTTCCATTAGTTACTCTTTTCTAAAATGCATGCATGCATGTGCACCTATTTAATCTCAAAGCAATATGTTGAACAAGCAAGGCAAGCACTGACACGCTATTTGTTCGTACCAACGTTTTGTCTAGGATTGACTTTTGTTCAGGTTTATCTTATCGACTTTGTCGATTTGCTGAAAAATCAGCTGTCACGCACTGTTTACACCAAAATTTAGTAAGGTATGGCCAAATTGTCAGGCTAAAGATAAAAGATATCTTAGCCGATATCAGATAAAGAAAGAAGTTAAAAATAGAATTATAACCGATATTGATTCAAACTTTGAGATTCTGTCCGAGTAAAGGCTGATACGGAGTATGGTCGATAGCGTATCGGTAAAAGATACGATTGGCCAATATGCTATAAAAATGGTTAAAGGCAAGCGAGAAGAACAACACAATCAATCAAACAACTCGCATTTTACTCTTTTATTTTCTTTCCTGTCAAATAGAAGTAGCTTTGTAATTTAGATTCTCACTTGTAATCTGATCTTGAACAATAAAATTGCGCATCGCCGTTTGTTGATGTTTATCAATTACGCCAATCAAGTTTGTTTTTTTTTTATTTTTTTGCGCATCACCTTCTTCGGGAAAGTCTACCCTTATCTGTCATTTATTTGGTCCTAATTGGCTGATTAGACTTGTCGTTACCCTAGATTTGATCGGCTTCATGTTGCTATTTAGATATTTGCCGATTGTCACGCTAGGTCGGATTTGAGCATATTTTTTCTATCATCTTACTGATTGTAGGATCAAATTGGTTGGCACGCCCTTAACCTTGTGAATTCGGCGTTCTTCGTGTGTTGTAGCCGACAGATCTTTCATCACATTTTTTTAAGGCCAACATACGCATACACTGTTAGAGAAGCACTCTCCATAGACACGCGGTGTTGGAATTCTCCGGCGGCAACAACTACATTGCACACGAAACGTACGGACCAGTGATTAATTCCATGTTCTCTTGTTGGCGTGGCATGTTCTGCATGTCAATTGGAGTGATGTGTTACTTAACTCAAATGCAGAATCCTGGCGCATCCTATAAATAATGCAATAAAAAAGCAATTAGAGTGGCATCGCAAAGAAACAGTGTAAACAAACAAACAAACATACAGCTAGACCTCATAGTAGTACAGTGCAGTGAGTTTAATATTTGGAGAAGAGCATGGTGCCCTGACTGCTGGATTGGAGACGAGCATGGCTTCCCTTCTTCGTTTCATTCTTTCCTACACACACTTCGATTTGGTGGAATTAAAATTAATTGTTTCCCGCTCACGCTGCTTCTCCATCCTAGTGAACGAAGTATGGAATATTCACACAGGCGTGATTTACAACTTTGGTCAAATTAATAGATCGTTAATCATTGCAAGTTACCAAAAAGAAAACGAAATTAGAAGAATTGATTTGATCGGCCGGAATGGATCGATCCTTTGCGTGCCCTGCCAAAAGGGAAAAGCAAGGATAAACGCAGGGGCATCTCTCTTGGCAATGGCGATCGATGGGGTGACCAGGCCAGGGAAGCAAGGTCGGCATCTCTCTTGCTTTGCCGGCCTTTCAAGAAATGTAGCCATCGCCAATATAGATACAAATCAAACACACTCTATTTCTTTCAACCCTGCTTGCTTGCCTGAATACAAGAAAAAGTTAAGAGAAACACACACTAGCTAGTACGGAAGATATGGCCATAGTTCTAGATGCTTTCGCATCCTACCTCGCCGACCTGCTCAAGCAGGCGGCACAAGATGAGGTCGGGATGCTGCTCGGAGTCTCCAGCGAGATCGACAAGATGGGCTCCATGCTCCGGGACCTCAAGAACTTCCTTGCCGATGCCGAGAGGAGGCGCATCACCGACCAGAGCGTGAAGGGGTGGGTGAGGGAGCTCAAGGACGCTATGTACGACGCTAGCAACATCCTTGATCTCTGCCAGCTCAAGGCCATGGAGCGTGGTCCATCCGCAGTAGACATGGGGTGCTGCAACCCCTTGCTCTTCTGCCTGCGCAATCCCCGCTTCGCACATGACATCGGCAAACGCATCAAGGCTCTCAACCAGAAGCTGGACAGCATCAAGGAGAGGAGTGCCATCTTCAGATTCCTTGGTTCCTACGAGGATCGTAGCAGCAGGGCGCATTTCTCTTGGCCTGCTGCCAGGCACCACGAGACGTCGGGGGAGCTCGACCGGTCGGGTGTGGTCGGGGAGAAGATCGAAGAGGACACGAGAAAGCTGGTGGAGATGCTGATAGAAAAGGAGTGCAACAGCAACAGCAACATCATGGTGGTCGCCATCGTGGGCGTCGGTGGGATCGGCAAGACTACCCTCGCCCGGGAGGTGTTCAACCACGACACCATAAAGGACAAGTTCGACAAGACGATATGGTTGAGCGTCAACCAGGACTTGGACAAGGCTGAGCTGCTCAGGACGGCCATCACCCAGGCCAGGGGAGACCACCGTGATGGGAAAGCAACGGCCGTGCTTGAGCCAACCCTTACTTCTGCCTTGACGGGGAAGAAGGTCTTACTGGTGATGGATGACATGTGGAACGAGAAAGCATGGGAGGGTGTGCTTGAAACGGCTTTGCTGAATGCTGCTGCTCCAGGCAGTCGAGTCGTCATCACCACAAGAGATGAAAGGGTTGCCCGAGGGATGAAAGCTGTGCATCCGTACCACCATGTCGACAAACTAGACAGCGAAGATGCCTGGTCATTGCTTAAGAAGCAGGTCCGTTGGAATTAATTGACACTTCCTTCCTTCTTCCTTTTTTTTAACTTTTTATGGTTTTTGGGATATTTTTTATTGCTAATAAATAATAATTACAAAAAGGAAAGTTGGGCCAAAAATTCCGATTCTAGCTAAATTTAGTGTTAGCCTCCATGATGAACTGCTAGGGCTTAGTTAAGAGGTGTCCTTATACTTGTTCCGTATCTAATCTTCTCGACACATGGTCACTGTCCTTTTGGATTGTCCAAGGAGGCAAGGAGTGCACTTAAACCTACTAACTTACAAATTTTAGGTCTTCTTTTCTCAATTGATTTGTTTGCTTTCCAGCTCGGAAAGTTAGGTCTTCCATTTGTGCTGTCGTTCTGACCAAAGCAATTTGGGCAAACCATGTTTTTGTTTGGTCTAACTGTACCCCATCTCAGCTTTTCTTCCATTTGTCTAAAGTGATTCAATTTTATCTGCTCCACCTCCAGTAATGACAAGAAACATACCATTGAATCTTTTTTTTTAAAGTGCAATAGTTGTACCACAAAGGTATCGTTGACACGTGTATATATATACACATATATATACGTATATACATACATATATATGTATACATACATACATACATTACTATATATACACACACACACTAAAGATGGCAAGGTTTCTGGTCAGAGAGGCAAGCCACCTGTCCTCCATCCGTTAAAGGCTCTAAAACAAAGCAATTGTGTTTAGATCCTTTTAACCGTTTTTTTATGAAAAAGGACCTTTCAATTCAGCAAAATCACGAATTCTCCATTAGGCCCTATATAAATGAAAACAAGAGCGGAATTATGTATATATCGTTTCAACCGTTTCGCGTGTTTTCTTGATTTGCTCGCGTGAGAGAGTAGCGATCGCGGCGTAGCATGCCGCGGTCACTCATCTAGTATATCTTATGCCTGGGAGAATTGGAGCGCTCCCATGCCTCCAAGTACCTTTTTTGCGAAAGAGCCCTCCAGGAAATACGAAATCGCGAATAGGTCTTTCCATAGTTATTTTGCAAAAAAACCCCGTGGTTCCACAAATTCGACCCGGGCGCCTGTTCTTTAAACCCAAAAGATTTAAAATTATGTTTAGGTCCGGTTATTTTGCGAAAAGAACACGTGGTTCTACAAAATCGACACCAGCACTGATTTTTTAAACCTGAAAGATTTAAAATTATATTTAGGTCCTTCTACCTTTTTTTTAAAAAAACCAGACCAAAATTTGCGCGGCGTGGCGTAGCGTGCTGCGCTGCCTAGTACTCTTGATCCCTGATCAAAGTCTCCATAAAAGACTCCACCTCACAGATATGTCAGGTCTTAAATGGCAAAAAGTTAGTAACAAAAAAACACCATACTTAGAGCAAAGTGCAATAACAAAGCCAGCTACTTACTCTATCTCTCATCCATGTCATCTACAGTAAGCAATAAAAGCAGCTTGTATAATAACTATCTCTAACGGTTGTCTCTAAAGAAACACTAAAGCATTTAATTTGGGTATTCGACACTAACTTCATTTTTATGGCTATTGGCAAAACACTAACTTCAACACTAACAGTCGCTCATGTAGGCTCCAACACCGGCTTTTACCTATTTTCCTGTGTGATGCTGGCTACTAATTTAGAACCGATTCTCTTCTCTTTTATCTTTTCTCACTCTTCCATATAGGATAAAGCTGACGTGTATGTGCTAATAGAAAGCTGAGGTGGCCCTTATTGTATTTGTTCATTGGCTCTGTTTGTTGAGGCTTAATTAGACCTTTTGGCTTATAATTTAAAACCAACTTTTAGACTTGAACAGCTTAAAAGCAATCAGCTTTTATACGTGGCAGAGGTGGGGCTACCTATTTGTTGGCTACTAAATAAAAGCCCAGGTAAAAAGCTATCAATTTATCTAGGTTTTAGCTTTTTACCTTTTAAGCTGGTGAAAAGCCCAACCAAACAAGGCCTTAGATGTTGAGCATTGGCTTGTGGGTCTTCCAAGGGGACATCCTTTTTCTTACGTCCACAGTGGGACAAGGTGTTGGACAGCATCCTTCCTAGTTTTCCAATTCCCCTTCCAACTGTCTTACTTTTGTGATTTCCTAATTATTATTTGTTATTAATAAAAATTCAGCTCTGATGCGACTTTGACTATTTTTTATGAGTTTACATTAAGATGCACTAATATATTACTCCCTCTGGTCATAAACAGTCATCGTTTTGGACATCGACACATGCGGTCTCCAAAACACAGTGCTGACCACTAATTTCTATCATAATATATTTATAAAACCCAATAGCATTATTATATTATGAAAGTACTTTTTGATAAAAATCTACACATGATTTTCATGTTTCCAATTTAAATATTTAAACAGATATTAATAGTCAAAATTTTGAAAGTTTGATTGCACCTATATCTAAAATGACAATTATTTGTGATTGGATGGAGTGTTATACAAGTATTTTTAACGTTATAATTTTTATAGGCCAATTAAGATAGTTTAAAACCATTGGTGGTCAAGGCAGGGATTCTAACACTTATTCTAGCACGGAGGGAGCAGTAACATCTGAATCAAGCAAATAATCTTTGTTTTTATTTATTAACAGCACTAGCTAGTTACTCCCAAAGTATCTCTGGACGCATGCTCATAACTCCTCTAGCTAGCTGTGCAATACAATCACTTGTTTAATTACATGTAGTATTATTAATTTTATTCTGCTTTGTGTTTTATGGGAGCATCCTGTTTGAATGCACACCTTAATCTGTCACACATTTTCTTGTGCACACTTTTCTTGGTGTTTAGCTCTATCACGGTGCCGGTATTAATTACGCTTCTAAATTTCACGGTGCCAGTATTAATTACGCTTCTAAATTTCATGGTGTCAAGTAGTGAAATCGTAAAAGGCGATCGACCGATCAAGATGTCTGTATGTTCGCAATTCACTTACACATTGTTTCCTCGACAAGCTGATTAGCAATTTTTCTCTAGAAAGGACTAATTAGCAAATAAAAAGAATTGGCATACTAGCCGTTACCAACACATCACGTATTAACTCTATCAGTAAACTGCTTGCAGGTAGTCTCGCGTGAGAAAGATGAACCTGAGATTGATGACATGCTAAAGGACATTGGATTGAAAATCATAGAGAAATGTGGTGGTTTGCCACTTGCTGTCAAAGTAATGGGAGGACTCTTACGCCAGAGGGAGAAACGGCGACATGATTGGGAGAAGGTTCTGAATGATTTCACACGGTCAGTACCTGAAGAGCTAAACCATGCAATATACCTAAGCTACGAAGATTTGCCTCCCTATATGAAGCAGTGCTTTCTCTACTACTCCCTTCTCCCTAAAAATACAGAGTTCGAAAATGATACAGTTATTAGCATGTGGATTAGTGAAGGATTTCTTTATGGAAACTCGGAAGATTTAGAAGAATTAGGAAGCGAGTGCTATAAGGAGTTAATATTGAGGAACCTTTTAGAGCCAGATCCAGAGTTTGCTGATCAAGGGGTTTGCAACATGCACGATGTTGTTCGCTCATTTGCTCAGAACGTTGCCAGAGATGAAGCACTCGTAACTCAAAATGGTGAAACAACCATTATCGATAAACTTAGTTCACAAAAGATTCTTCGGTTGTCTCTAGGAAGCAAGGGATTGGAGTCAGATGAGTTCGAGTGGAGTTTTTTACATGCACAAACATCACTGAGAACACTAATATCAATTTGCCATATGAAGATTAAGCCTGGTGATTCATTGATTACCTTATCAAGCCTACGGACTCTACATATAGAATCTGCAAACTTTGCTGTGTTGGTTCAATCTTTGTATCAACTCAAGCACCTGAGGTATTTGGCACTAAGTGAAACTGATGTATCTAGATTACCAAAAAACATCGGCAAGATGAAATTCCTGCAGCATATTGACCTTTATGGTTGTAACAGTTTGGTGAAACTTCCTGATAGCATCGTAAGGCTAGGGCAGCTGAGGTATCTAAGACTTACTGACACAAGTATAAACAGTACACCTAGAGGGTTCGGAGGTCTAACAAATTTGAGGAAATTAATTGGGTTTCCAGCCCACATGGATGGTGATCGGTGTAGTTTGGAAGAGTTGGGGCCTCTTTCCCAGCTCAGGATTCTTTCCTTAGATTATCTGGAGAATGTATCTACTGCTTCGTCCGCCGCAAAGGCCAGGCTTGCTGAAAAGGTGCATCTTATTGAATTATACTTATGCTGTACCAGTAGGCTGGGAGATGATGGGTTGGTCAAAGAGGAAGAAGGCGTCGCTGTGGAAGAGCAGCGACGAATCGAGGTGGTGTTTGAAGAGCTCTGCCCTCCACCCTGCTTAGATAATCTTGTCATCGAAGGATATTTTGGTCATCGTTTCCCAGGGTGGATGATGTTGACAGCAGCAATGCACCTCAAGAGTTTGAGGATTCTAATGATGGATGACCTGCCTTGCTGCACCCAACTCCCTGATGGTTTGTGCTTGCTCCCTTGTTTGCAGCTCCTACAGATCAACCGAGCTCCGGCCATCAAGCGTGTTGGGCCTGAATTCCTGCAGCTCTATCATCAGCATAGTCGTCATCCATCATCCCAGGTGGCCACTGCGTTTCCAAGACTGCATGAGATGCTATTAGCAAGAATGGTGGAATGGGAGGAGTGGGAGTGGGAGGCTGAGCAAGCAAATGTGCAAGCCATGCCTGTCTTGGAGGAGCTTAAGCTCGAGCACTGCAAGCTGAGGTGTGTTCCTCCGGGCCTCGTCTCCCATGCAAGGGCATTGAAAAAACTATACATATACAGTGTCCAGCACCTCAACTCCCTGGAGAACTTTGCTTGTGTTGTTGAGCTTGAAGTGTTTGACAACCCCGACCTCGAGAGGATCACTAGTTTCCCCAAATTGCAAGAGCTTGACATTGTGATCTGCCCAAATCTCAAGGTACTAAAGGGTGTCCCTACACTCCAGAGACTCGTGCTGGAGGACTACGACATGGAAACGCTCCCGGAATACATGCGAGATATAAAGCCAAGGCATCTGCTGCTCGACTGCAGCCTAGAGCTACTCACTTCCATAGCAGCGGGACGATCTGGCCCTGAGTGGGACAAGTTGCGGCATATTGAGCATGTCAAGGCCTATGCAGACGATGGAGACAATCAAAGGAAATGGTACGTGCAGTACACAAGAGATCCCTCCGGCAACTTGGAGACAAATATCATTGTCAGCTCTTCTGGATCTGCAGGTAAACTAATACTACTGCTTCGTCTTAATTTGTTCGGTTACTCTTTTTAGTTTGATTTATTTGTTTCGTCTTATTCCTTCATCAGTAAGTCCTTTCTTCATCATTAATTCAGTATGCTAGGGTCTGAATGTATTTCCTACTTTACCTCCTTTTTTGAAAGAGATATTTCCAACCTTTTTTATTTGGTTTTGCTTGACTGTTGTTTCAGGGGATGAAGAGGAATAGGACATTCAAGGAATAACAGCAGAATGCAAAAGAAGATTGTCTCCTACGCAGCGGTGACTCTGTCATTCTCTTTCTTACTTCAGTTCAACCCACCAAATCTACAACCAGATGATCCAGAGTTTCTTCGCACGTATTTTAAATTCTTGGTACGTAATACTACTAGCCCACCGGGCCCAAATAGCGAGAAGGAAAAACATCTCTGTCCACCGGGCCTTGAAAAACAAATACTGGATATGTTTTTGCACTCCGGTGAACTCCGAACAAGAAATCAGAGAGTTTGTAGCGCTCTTTGAAGCAATACGTCGAACCAATACAGATGAAAGCAGGAAAGACCAAATAACCTGGCGGTGGACAGCTGATGGTCAATACACGACAAAGAGTGCATACATGGTGCAGTTTGACAATGTTTACTGTAAGATGAAACTGTGCCCCATATGGAAGGCAAAAGCGGAACCAAAATGTAGATTCTTTGCATGGACATTGATTCAT
This sequence comes from Guadua angustifolia, assembly GCA_036346375.1. Taxonomy (NCBI): domain Eukaryota; kingdom Viridiplantae; phylum Streptophyta; class Magnoliopsida; order Poales; family Poaceae; genus Guadua; species Guadua angustifolia. The sequence continues at coordinate 497,717 of JAYEVE010000110.1, read as the reverse complement.
AACAAAATTTTAACAGCAGATAATATGCTCAAGAAGGGGTGGCCATGTAATGCCACTTGTAGTCTTTGCAATGCATCGCCGGAAACACCAACTCATCTCTGCAAGGATTGCTCGTTCGCTAGACAGGTATGGGGTCTTCTGGTACAATGGGGGAAATTGGAGCGGTGTCAGAACCTCAGCCACAATGGATCAGTGTACAAGTGGTGGACAAGGATGAGAACTCAATATGATAAGGAACGGAGAAGGGATTTTGATGGCCTTCTCATCTATTTTTGGTGGAACCTTTGGCTAGAGAGAAACCAACGAATTTTTCAAGGGACAGTTCGAACCCCAGAACAGGTGGCCACAGCAATCAGGGATGCAGTGCTTACCCGTGGTTTTGCTATGTCAACTTAGCTTATAGAATTACTGAGTGGAAATTTCTATTCCCGTTGTTTTCTTTCTAGTGGTATCGATGTTTTCGGTTAGTGCTGGGTTATTGTGAGGTTTTTTCACGGGTCCGGTTTTTTCCTTAAAAAACAGGACCCAAACTTTGGTTTTTCTTCTTATTAATATATTTTGCAGCATTTCTCTTGCTGCTCTTTTCAAAAAATAATACTACTAGCCCTTTGTACTAAGTGTTGCTATCTTCAACTTTCTCGTGGTTTTGATCTATGATAAATGAAGTTCAAAATACGCTAATAATGTGAAAAATGCATAATGTTGAAAACTGTTAGTTATGAAGTTGCATTGAGAACTGAAGTAGATGCAATATTCACCTTGTAATGAAAGTGCTTCAACTCATGCATGCCCCTTTTATATTGGAAATCGCTAGTTCATTAGCTATACTTTACACGCACGCAGGTGGAAGCCAGCATTGCTTCATTAGTGTATGGATGCAGTGAAGCCCTGACAAGTGACAATGGAATCGAGCCATGAAGCCACGGTTAATTCGGCTCTGCAACCAAAAAAAAAGTCTCGCATTCTGATTTTGGTCAACTCTTTGATTATGGAAGACAAGACTTTTCTCTCAAGAAAAAGATCATCGGAATTATTTGTGCATATGTATTGTGAACAAGATTATCAACTATTTGTGATTTATTTGTTGCAAGTGCTTTTGCTCAGATTCAAGATTCTTCAAATTCTCCATTTTCTTTCAAAGTGGGTGAAATTTTCTGTCCTATTTCTCCGGTTTACTCAATTGCTTCAGGATCTTTCCAACCTCATCATAGAATTGGTGTTCATTCAGTCTTCAAGAATCTTAACAGCTATTCCACAATTGATAATTCTTTACAAGCTCTTAATCACAATCACATTTTGAATTCAAAATCTGCGATCACCTCTCAGCCAGCTCCTAAGATTTTGTCCATTCCCAAGAATCCCAAAAGCAATATCATTGAACCCATGCAGGCTTTTGGCAGAGAGAGGCTCCTTGGGAATAAGCACTGGGTACCTGCCACCAATCCTTTGAAGATTGCACGAGATTTCCTTCTACTTGTCCCCATTGCCTTGGAATGGGCCATGCAGTTTCCTCTTGTTCCAGGCCCATCAGATGCTCCTTTTGCTTCAATTATGGCCATAGGATGGCAGCTTGTTATAAAAAAGGTTAAATCAACGGTTGAGATGGTGGAAGAGAGCCATTTCGCATTCTCCCGAGAAGCAAATCTTGCCTCTGGATTCTAGGGCCCGCATTAGAGCATCTCCAATAGCCAGGAGTCCTTTCGCCTTCTTCCCGTCACAAAAACAATCCTTCTTCTCCGCTCCTTAGAGTATCTCCAATAGTCAAGCCTTAAAATAAAGTCCTATACCTCAAAATAGAGCCTAAACTAAAAAAATTAGGACCCAAGATAGCTATTGACTCCAGCAATTAGACCCTAAATCTCCAATCCTTCATTCATCCCTGCGTCTTCACGACGAGAGGACTTCTCACCTGATGGTTCCCGTCGGACCAAACAATGGCACCGAACGTAGTCATGGCCACCGCTGGGCGTTCCTCACCGCTGCTTACTCGAACTCCTTCTCCGCCCACGCCCCGAACGCCAAGATCCTGTGGGTCATCACACCTGACGCCTCGGGTTCCCGGACGACGGCGGCCGTGTACGTGCCTGGCAACCCGACATTCTTGACCCTGCGCCACACCGTCGTCGTCGGGCCGGCCAGGTCGTACACGGTGATGGAAGGGTAGTTGAGGTCCTGGATACTGAGGGGGGCACCGGGGCACTGGTACGGCGCCTCATTGAAGAGCTCCATCGATAGGGCCCGAGAGGAGAGTTGCTAAATATAGCAACAGGGCTCTGAGTCCTAAACCTATTTTGATAATTTTTCTCAAAATACAACCTCTGTTGGAGTGCTTTTTTTCCATCAAAGCCCTATAATTACAATTAGCAACCTATTTAGAGCTCCTCTTGGAGATGCTCTTACTGCAGCACCAGTAGAATCCATCTCGATTTCTATGGCGAATTTTCCCATTGCCCCTGCTAGATTCCTCGCCCAAGATGTTCCTGTCGATGATGGTGGTCCTCTTCGGATTATTAGAAAAACAATTCATGTCAGTGGCAATCCGCCCAGGGAGTATGATGACTGGGTGCTTGCTGTCGATCGAGACGGAGAATTAGATGAAGCAGATTATGACGAACTCTTGCTTCAAGTGAGAGATTACATTGAGGCTGAATTTCGCATCCGGGTTATTCAATGCTGCCAAAGCTCTCATGGATTGGGATTATTGCAACTCAGTAGCATTTTCAATCGGGACAGGCTCATCAGTATTGGAGATCATTTTATTGGGGGGTTAGGGTTCACTTTGTAATGCAAGACCAAACGCGTAATGCTCGAAATGCTCCTTACACTAGATTGGGTTGGTTCATGTTGCTTGGATTCCCTCTGGACTTAATGTCCTCCATCTTCCTGGACCAAGTTTGTGCTCTGTTTGGGAGATTAGTGAGGTGGCGGTTGGACAATAGAATCATTTCTCATGTTTTGGTTCAATGTCTATTTGATAGCCCAAATGAAGTTCCTAGGAGCTTAATTATTAGGGTTGGTTCAGGCCTCAACGGAGCGGCTACTTCCTGGATTGCCCTGATCGTCATCCTATCACACGAATTCACTGATGGAAATATGTTACCTGACAAGGATGCTCCACCTCCGGAAATGGGTAATCCTCATCCTCTCCTTCAAGATTTGCAGCAAGACCACGACATGGGACCTCCAATACCTAATCAGTTTGCTCCAATTCAAGGGGACCCGGTCTGGGATATGTTGGCTCAGAATGAGGCTAACCAGGATCAGGGCTGGCAGAACTGGAACAATAACAACAACAATGAGGTTGCTAATTCTCACAACCTTGAGATGGTCCTAGCTCTTCCAGCTCAGTAGCAACAAGAGGAACTAAATGATTTTGAATTTCCTAATGATGAATTCATGGATTGGGGACCTTCTTCTTCTATCCAGAACAACTCTCAGTTGACAGCTAGAGCCTCAGACAACTCGGAATCTCTCAAACTTATTGCAATTTCAATGACAACCGAGTTCTCTCTCTGTAGGTTCTCTAATTCAAGTTTCTTCTTCAAGATGTCGGACAGCTTGGGGCATAAAGATTCTTGCTTCAGGGTTTATGTCTCTAGTAACTCCTCTTTGCAACAATTTGTGAGATCCTTTGATCTGACTAAGCTATTCAACGTCTCCCTGATATCTCCAAGACTTCTCTGCCCAAGTCTCAAATTTGGATCAGTAATTTTTCAAAGACATGCCTTGCCTCAAAGAATCTCTCAAGGGACCTTTCATATGCAGTCAGACAATCTGATCCAACAATCAAGCAATCTCGTTTTGCCCATTGTTCATAGCCGAATCACAGTGGTCTATGAGAGGAAGAGGAAAGCTGCAAAGGTTTACAATATTCTCCCATCTAATGAGCTGCTTGATTCCAGTTGGGTTGATGTTCCAGCTCATAATATAGTATCCTCCAGTTTCAGGAGAAGCAAGAGGCTGGAGGAAAAGTACAAGGGCTTAAGGCACCCAAGCGTATCCTCCTTGCTGAAGAACCGAAAGAAGATTCACAATAGGGGCTCCTCCACTAGTCCAAATCTGAATGGTACTTCACAACAATTACACTGCCTCATTTTTAGTTCTCAGCCTTTACAGCAATTCCCTACTATTAAAGATGTCAACAGATTCAGAAATAATACTCCTCTCATATCTATAAATGCTATCCAGAAAATAGGAATGGAGAAGTGCGGGCTTTCCCCTGAGGAGGTGGCCGTGGATGCTCTATTAAAAGAAGATGTTTCCGAATGAAGTTGTTTTGCAAAGTTGGTGGTCGCAACAGAGAGTCTCATCTTCCTTTTGATCTCACCTTTTGTAATAGGAGTAATTCCAATGACTCGGAATACATGTATGGCTTAACTATAGACGATGTTTTCTACTGCTACTTCCCTACTCTCCTGATTCGGTCTTATATGTCTCATTCCTGGACCGTCATTGGAGCTATGGAAGTTTGTCTTTATCCCCAAATAGAATGTCCTAGTCATGGGCTGACCCCTGTCTTTTCGCTATTGCGAAATTTCTTGTTTCGCTGTTGCGATGTTTTTCTGCTGCTTGAATTTTCCCCACTATTTCCATGGCACGTAATAATTCTTGGCGAAATTGGATAGTGCTCAATTGGAATGTCAGGGGTTTGCATTTTTTTTTTGAAAAGGAAGCTTTTATTGATTTCAAGAACATTACATCGAGAAGATACAATCCCTTGAAAACAACTCCCGGCCTCTGCTTAAGAAGCACACAGCCAAAAACAAGAAAGAAAGAAAAGAAAAAAAAACAGACACTCTAAAAACAAGTAATCCGAAGGCTAGACCGTCATCCATACGCCTGGGAGAAGAAATCCATTGCCACTCGCACCAAGCGTCGCATAGCCTGAGCCAGAATAGTATGCAATTCCGGCTTCTGCAGCACAGCCCAAGTACGCATCCAATGGGACATAGCAAATATAACCTGCAAAGGAGATATGTTTGACTTCCGCTCAAAAACAATGCCATTCCTATGTAGCCAAATAGCCCAACACAAGGAAGCAGCACCCAGAAGCACAATATTTTTAAGATCCTTATCGAATGGAGCAAGCCAATTCCCAAACATATAGGAAGCACTCTGGGGTCTGTCAATGCCAAAAGCTAGATAAAGAAGACCCCAAACCATACGAGCAAAACGACAATGAAAGAACAAATGCCTATTTGTCTCTATTTCGTGACAAAAGCAACATAATGTACTACCTTGCCAATTTCGTCTTGCCAAATTGTCCTTGGTTAGTAGAACCCCTCTTCTAAGGAACCACAGAAAAACTTTGATCTTTAAAGGAGTTTTTAACTTCCATATTCGCACATTTAAGTTTGGAATAGGACGTTTAATCAACGCCAAGTAGTGAGACTTGACTGAGAATTGTCCAGATTGGCATAACATCCATCGAAATTCATCATCACATTGTGACAACCGGAAAGGGATAATGCGGAGCAGTAAGTCATTCCACGCCACCAACTTATCACCAATCAATGATCTTCGCCAGGTTAGATTAAACTGGGGAATCGCAAAAACTTCAGCAATAGTCATAAATCTAACTCTTGTGATGCTATATAACCCAGATATTGATCCTTTAGGGCACTATTTTCAAGCCAAATGTCTTCCCAAAATCGCACTTTGTGAGCCATTATTAATGATGAAGGTACCGAATCAAGAAAATCCGCTTTAACCTTCATCAAACAAGACCGAAATGCGAATCACCGGCATGCCCTCGGCTTGCACTAATGGTTTGGAAGCCAAGTACTTGTTCCTAAGTAACTGCTGCCAAATACCGTCCGATGTTAAAAGCTTGAACAACCATTTACTCAACAGAGCAACATTCATTGCTTTTAAATCAAGGACCCCAAGACCACCTTGTTTTTTGGGTTGACAAACAGTACTCCATTTTGCAAGACGATATTTTCTTCGGACTCATCCCTTGCCGAAAAAAACGAGATCGAAAATAATCAAGTTTATGAAGGACCCTTGAGGAATCCTGAAAAGGACATCATATACTGGGGAGACTACTTAGTACAGAGTTAACAAGAGTAAGTCTACCACCAATTGAAAGATGTTTCCTTTCCAACTGCTAAGGCGCTTTTGAAGCGTTCTTCTACCCTTTCCAATCGAATTTCGCTTTTTAAAATGGATCGAATCCCTAAATATTTCATAGGAATTCCTTGTTTACACCCAAACAGCTCCATATATCGCTCTATGGACTCTGGGCAGCCCCAAAACAGATTACCTCACTTTTATGAAAGTTAATTTTGAGACCGAGATTTGTTCAAAAGCGCAAAGCAATAACTTCATATTCGGGCTTTTATCAAGATCGTGATCCATAAACAAAATTGTGTCATCCGTGATACCGCAGATAGATAAACCTCCATCAACTAAATAAGGCAAGACACCACAAATTTGACCTCGCTCAGAGCTCGCCTAACCAACACCGCAACATGTCAACACAATATTGAACAACAAAGGTGATAAGGGTCACCTTGTCGGAGCCCTTTTCTAGTCCGGAAAAAGGACCTACCTCACCATTTACATTAACCGCCACACTACCTCCTCGAAATAAATGATTCAATCCAAGCAATCCACTTTGGTGAAAAACCTTTCATTCGGAGGGCCCTGAATTAAAAAGGCCATTTAACCTTATCATATGCTTTCTCAAAATCAATCTTAAATATAACCCCACTAAGCTTCTTCCGATGCATCTCATGGATTGTTTCATGCAAGACAACAACCCCTCAAGAATATTGCGACCACGCAAAAAAGCTGTTGGGTCGGACTCACAACCTTTTCGCAACCATATTCAATCTATTTGTAACAACCTTGGTAAAAATCTTGAAACTAACATTTAAAAGACATATGGGTCGGTATTCTGGATTATATTCAAGATCCTCCAATTTTAGGAATAAGAGTAATTATTCCAAAATTTAGACTAAACAGAGAAATATTTCTAGCATAAAGCTCCTCAAACATAACCAATAGGTCCCTTTGATTATCTCCCGAAAGTCCGATAAAATTCTACAGAAAACCATCGTGTCCACAAGCTTTATTATTCTCCATCCGAAAACAAAGATCTCTAACTTCTTTCTCGAGAAATTGAGCGAGAAGGAGATCATTTTCCTCCGTGAGATACTTCTGCCGGATATCATGATTGACTTCCTCATTAAGAACTAATTGACTTTCTGTCGGTTCACCAAACAAATCCCTATAAAATTGGTGATGTACGATTTGAGATTAGCCTGTCCCTCCACCTTTTCATCCTCATGGTCCAGCGAAAAAATTCTTTGCTTTCTATGTCTGCCATTAGCAATTAAATGAAAATATCTAGTATTATTATCACCTAATACGACATTTGCATGACCTTAATAAATGCAATATGCTCAGAGCTAAGATTCAGGAGGCAGGCTGTTCAATTATATGTATACAAGAAACCAAAAGATCCATGATTAATCACACCATCCTTAAAAGCTTTGCCCCCAAGAGGTTTAACCAGTTTGCTTTCTATCCATCTAATGGAACCTCAGGTGGTATTCTTATTGCTTGGATGGGTTCTATTCACTTGGGTGAAGTCACTTTCAGTTCATCCTTTGCCCTGATGATTAAATTCACATCAAAATTTAATGGCAAAGTTTGGACATTAACTTCGGTTTATGGCCCTTGTGTCAAGGGTAAAATTGATTTCTTAAACTGGCTGTCCAACCTTTGTATACAAGATGATGAAGACTTGATTTTGATGGGAGATTTCAACCTTTATAGGTCTGCTCAAGACAGGAATAAACATGGCGGGAGATATGCTGATGCTCAATTATTTGATGATATTATTAATTCTCTTGGCCTTATTGAAATTCCCCTTAAAGTAGAAAATTCACTTGGAGTAACATGCAAAAGAATCCATTATTAGAGCAACTGGATTGGTGTTTCACTTCGGTTCATTGGACCCTATCTTTTCCTGGAACTCTTTGGCTGCCTCTATCAAGAACCATGTTGGATCATATCCCTTGTGTGGCGCAGATCCAAACTCATATTCCAAAGGCTTCTATCTTTAGATTTGAAAGTTTTTGGCTAGAGCGATCTGATTTCCAGGAGATTGTGGAAAAATCCTGGTGCTATTCTTCCAATTCTGGTTCTTGTGCTGCAAATAATATCAAATCTAAGCTTCAAAGTCTCCAGCTTGATCTACAAAAATGGAAGATAAACATGCCTCGTATTAAAGATCAAATTCATCACTACAGCTCTTCAATTCATGTTCTTGACAGGATTGAAGAATTCAGACCTTTATTCATCTAAGAAAGAAACTTCAGGAGAATCATTAAAGCTCAGCTGATCCATCTTTTAGCTATTCAAAATGCTTACTAGAAGAACCGATGCTCAATTCGCTGGATTCAACTTGGAGATGAAAATACCAAAATTTTTCTTGCAAAAGCCACTGAAAGATATAGGCACAACTTAATCACTTCTCTTATCACAGAAAATGGAGATATTCTCTATGATCATAATGCCAAAGCTGGTTTGCTTTTCAACACCTTCTTTTCACGAATGGGGCTCTCAGAAAATCCTGCAATGATTTTTGAACTTCAGAATCTAGTTCATCAAGTCGATGGCTTGGACTGGCTTGTTTCTCCCTTCTCTAATCACAAGATTGATGAAGTGGTGTCTCTCTTTCATCCAGATAGTGCTCCCAGCTGTAACATCCTCAAAATAATAATAATAATAATAATAATAATAATAAAACTAAACTAGTTTTTAAAATCAACAAACCTAATAAACTCATCTTCAACAGTATATATATATATTGGAACACGAATGTATACAAGTAAGTGTATATATGCATACATGTTCAATCGAGATCAACAATCATAACACCGCAACTAAACATCCACACATTATCACTAAAAAATATCAAATAGAATTCATTCCATTCCAGTTATATCAAGATACAAGTCTAGTACTATCTTTTTACATCAACACCGACAGTTAAAAAGAAATCACAGAATCAATACACGTCTTCACAAATAGCAGATTTCGCAAGTCCATAAAGAATAATCATTTCAAAACCAGTCAAATCGCGGGCAAGCCCTTTTCTAATTTTTCAGGATAGCGAACAGGTCCAAAAACATAACATTCAGGTCCTTGCTCCTTACGTCTAGGTCATTTTTCCGTTTTTCCCGGAAAAATATTTTCGTCAACAAAAAAACACAGATTCGTCGAAGGTTTATAGCAGCCTATGGATTCACCAACGGGTCCTACCGACCCATTTTATTTAAAAAATACGAAGATCGAAAATTCGACCAAATTTTTCGTTTTCTAAAAAAAACACAGATTTCATCGAAGGTTTATAGCAGCCTATGGATTCGCCGATGGATCCTATATATCGACTCTACAGAACGGCGCAGCGTAGCGCGCTATTATTGCTAGTTAGGATAATTTGGTTGGTTAAATCACGATGGAAGGGGCAGCTAGCATATTTACACCACGAGTGCATTAAGTTTGTGCCTTTTTTTTAAAATAGAAACCCTCCTTGTTATTTATGGATGGATAAGATATCAAGTGAGTATGATATACATGTACCGTATATATACGACCATGCATTCTCACATCTTTGCGCTTGGCACTGCGCATACCACGATTGAGCTGTGAAATATATAGAAGGGCTGCAAAGCTCCTTCCGGAACTAAATGGTATAATTGCCGTGGATTAGGCTAGTCATTAACATACCTATATGTGCAAGAATTGGAGAGCAACCGGCATAGCCACCTATCACCTTGTGCTTTTACAAAAAAATTAACATACCTATATGTGCAAGAATTAGAGAGCAACCGGCATAGCCACCTGTCACCTTGCGCTTTTGCAAAAAAAACCCTTCTATTTCTCCGAAATTACGGATAGGTCCCTGTGCGATTTCCTAAGAGACAAAGATATTTTTTTCACTTCGCGTTTGAGTCCCTGGCCCGGTATTTTTACGGAAAAGCCTCCCGTTAATTTCAAATCGCGAGCAAGCCCTTTTCTAATTTTTCAGATAGCGAACAGTCCAAAAAATAACATCCGGTCCTCGCTTCTACGTTCGAGTCCTTTCTCCGTTTGTCCCAAAAAAAATGTTTTCGCCACCAGAAAAACCCGGAAATTTTTTTTTCGCCACCCAAAAAACCCAAAAAAATTGTTTTCGTCACCAAAAAATACTGATTCATCAAGTTTTATAGCAACTTATGTATTTGCCAACGGATCGTGAATCATGGTTTTTTTTTTAAAAAAATATAGATTCGTCATGATTTATAGCGACCCGTGGATTCGGTGGTGGGTCCTAACGACCTATTTTTTTTAGCAAACGCAACAAAAAAACCGGAAAAAATATTTTCGACACCCAAAAAACTAAACAATATTTTCGTCATGGATTCGGGTGGGTCCTAACGACCCATTTTTTTTAACAAACGCAACAAAAAAAACCGAAAAAATGTATGATAATTTTTTCTCCTTTTTCCCCTGGACTATTTTTAACCGGTTGGTGGTTTTGCGAAAATAAAAAAAGTTTATTTTTCCGAGCGCATGCTATCGAAATTCAACCGGCGCAGCGTAGCGCGCTTTTCTACCTAGTATACTTTATACTCCGAACATTAACCTACTTTATAGATGAAAGGTACATCAGATACGTTAATTTGTTTTCTTATCCCTCGGAACGGATAGAAGCGCTACTCATTAATTACTTATCGACATAGTCAGTATGGTGCTTGTAATAACATCCCAAAGTTCCAAAGAAAACCTGTTTAATTATTTTCACATGTGCATTCTGAAATTGTGCGCTGTTTTAAAATTTTATGCATTAAAGAAATCGCTTTGTCATTTTCTAGCTACTATTTTTAAATTTTGAAAATTATTTTGAAACTATGTAAAGGCTAAAAATACTTTATTTGGGTTCCATGTGATCTAAATTACCTCTCAAAAAATTTTCATAATTTTTGAAGTTGGTTTGCTATTTCTAAAAATTCAGACTTGTTTCTTTGTAATTAAAACACTTTTGAAAAATGTTAAAAATCAGATTATTAGAAAGCGGCCGGCCATAAACTCGTTTCCTCTGCGAGAAAACAAATTTCAGCCAATACGCCTCCTCTCCTAGCCTTCCCTCTCTCACTAACGCACCGGGCCCGCATGTCAGCCCTTTCCATTTTCCTCACGTGAAGACGCCCAGTGCCAGCCCGTTTTCTCTCTCTTGTCTCACTGTCAACCTAGCCAATTGGCAGGTCGTCTTCTCCTATGGGCTAGCAGCCATAGCTGAGACCCGAAGCTTCCCTCTCTCTCTCTCCCCCTACTCTGCCTTGTCACGTTGCCTACCTGCAGACCGATTTGCACCATCGCCATGAGCTCCTTGCCTGGCCCCGCGGCTGTGGGCGAGAAATAGGGAAAGCCATCATGGCGCGCACACAACCTAGAGGAACACGACGAAAGGAATCACCCGTTCTCTCATATTTGAGCTCCCCAACCTTGCCATTTCTCCTCAATGCATGTGCGACGGCGAACCCGTTTTGCCTGGTTGCGCCCTTCCTCCTCCACCGAGCTGGTTGGAACAGGGGTGCCATTTTCAAGCTCTAGAGCGAGCCCCGCTGTGGCCGATGAGCCTCCGGTGCATTCGACCTCTCGACTGTTGCGTCAAGATGTGCCAAATAGTCCCAGGATCGATACCGAAACGCCACTTGACCCTTTTCCCTTTTGCAGTGAGACACCGAATCGGGCCTTCTTTCCCAAAATCCAGCCAACGCCATTGCCCACACAATCTCTCTCTCTCCGATGAGCCAAAACTTCAACCCCTTTCACTTGATTCATTTTTACATATGTATGTATGTATGTGCATATATATGTATGTGTATATACACATACATATGCATACATATATACCCATACACATACATTCATATATATACATAACACAAGGAATGCAGATAGATTATTACAGATCTCGGTTTTTTTGGCAAAATGATCAGCACAAGAAGAAATACAGGCTCGCGAGATGGAAACATATTTGTCAACCAAAAGATCAAGGTGGGTTAGGGATTTTAAACCTTGACCTACAGAATAAAAGCCTGCTTAGCAAGTGGTTGTTTAAACTTTGCAATGAGCAAGGAACCTGGCAACAGTTATTGCGAAACAAATATTTAAAAGGCAAGCCTCTAAGTCAAGTAGAAAAGAAACCTGGTGACTCACATTTCTGGAGTAGTCTGATGGGGGTCAAAGCTCAATTCCTAAACCTAGGGACCTATATCTTAAAAGATGGGACCCAAATAAGGTTTTGGGAAGATAATTGGTTGGATAATTTACCCTTCAAATCTCAATACCCTTCTCTCTATAATATTGTTCGGAAAAGACACGTTACTGTTGCGGAAGTCATTGGGTCTTCCTTGCTAAATGTGTCTTTTAGGAGATCGCTACAGGGGAATAATTTGCGTGACTGGGTGAGTCTAGTGGCGAGAACGGTGAATACTTCCTTGCAAGGGGAGTCCGATAAATTTAAGTGGCAGCTTCATAATACTGGTCTGTTCTCAGTTAAATCTATGTACAAATACCTGGTTAATAATGGAGTTAAAGTTTCACAAGATATTTTTGGCATACCAAATTACCATTGAAGATTAAAATCTTCTTGTGGTATTTAAAGAAAGGGGTGTTATTAACTAAAGATAATTTGGCTAAGCGCAATTGGCGGGGGGATAAGTCCTGTTGTTATTGTGCAACAAGAGAAACTATTCATCACCTTTTCTTGCAGTGTAGTTATGCTAAATTCATATGGCGATTAGTATACATGACTTTCGGTTTGGGTCCGCCCAATTCTATCCATCATCTATTTGAGGGGTGGGTGAAACAAAGGGGTCCAGATCAGGTTTCTGTATTACTATCAGGAGTTGCCGGAATTTGTTGGGCCTTATGGCGTACAAGGAATGATACTGTTTTTGACAACTGCATTCCTAAATCTTTCTTGCAGGTCTTGTTCAGAGGAACGATCGGCTTCGAGACATGGGCCAAATTACAATAAGTGATTCGACCAAAGAGGGTTTCTCGATGCTTGTCGCCAATTGGAGACAGCTTGCTCTGCGCTTGTTTGCTTCTTTTGGTTGGCTTTTAGAGGCCAGGATTGGTTATTCTGCTTGATTGTTTTGGTTCTTTTGTCGAAACAGTGTTTACTGCTAAAGTTTGTAATAAGTGTGGTCTGATTCTCTCCAAGAGAGATGAAGCCGGAATTTTATTCCATTATCTAAAAAAAAAAAAGGAATGCAGAAATTAAAATTTTAGGAGTTGCCATCAAACCTGTATGCAAAGGTATCGCTTATTGAGATATCTGACTGTCCAGGCTAGTCGGCACTTCTCGTTAGTTAGAGTTTCATCATCCGATATTTACAAACCTGTATTTGTCGAGTGACCGTAGCATTGTAAAAATAGTGCTCCAAAATATCCTGCAGTAAAAAGATAAAATGTGTATAGTAAAAAGGTAAGTTTCCAATGTTAAACAAGGAGCCAACCACAAGCTAGCCAAGCCCCTCCATTTCCAAAGCACCAAAACCATCAAGCAACAGAGTACCACCAACACAAGGAGTAAGCTGCCAGTAAGCAACACGACAACCAAAGCCCCAAGCACAAAGCCACAGAGCCAAGGTCCAGGAGCAGCCAAGTCCAGAGAGCACCGCAAGCTCCCACACAAGCAAGCCTCCAGGAGGCAAGCACAAGACCAACAGGAGACCAAGCCACAAGAGCAAGAAGCCATCAGGAGGAGCAAGGAAGCCAGGAGGTCACTGTGGCTTCGGTCATTCAGCGCCATTACTGCCTGTCAGCTGCAAGTCCCATTCTTTGAACAGCCGCCAGACCAACTCCTGCGCCATGCCTTTCTTCTCCTCCGGCGGGACAAGCAAATAGCCAGACACTGTAGCATTGCTGGCTTTTCCATTGTTTCGTCGAATCAAGCAGGAATCAAGGTACATGACCCATGTCTAGTCTGCCTACTCCCCATGCCGACGCAGCAAATCCTGACCTGGGATACCTTCCAGGAAGTACCTGTGTGATGTTAAAAACATTCAGATCTACTTAGAATTTCGAAATTGAGCCTACTTAGACAAGAGTAGTATTAAGATGAGTGATCTTACGAGAAATCCCCTCTAATTTAATGTTTTTAAACTGCTAACTAACCAAAAAGCGCTAATATTATCAGTGGCGATTTTTAACTAGAATCGCCATTGATAATATTATCAGTGGTTGTTTTTGGTTAGAACCACCGTTGATAATGTTATTAGTGATGATTCAAAAATCGCCACTGATAATCGGGGATTATCAGTGGCGGTTCGAAAACCGCTAATAATGGCAGTTACGAACCACCACTGATATGTATTTTTCTAGCAGTGAGAATTATTTTGGCGACATGAAAGCTCACGTCTTTTCTAATTTTATTCACTACTTATACCTAGCAACACACAGTTATATTTAAGTTTTATTTTGATGTTCATATGGAAACCAGATTATTAATTATCTTTTTTTGTTTTTATTGTACTTTACATAGACTTGTTCTTTTAATCATATGACCACGTGGAGACGATGGGGTCGGCCTGTATTTTTCAGCATTATGGTGAGACATACCGGTTAGTGAGTCTAGATTTGTAGGCAGACAACCAGCCTGTACAGACCCTGTTTTGGACGGGGTCAGACTGCCCGTCTATGGAACATGTGTTTGTTGTCAAATGCATGGATAATATGTGCAGTTATTCTGCAAAGTGTTGACAGTTAAAATTTGCAGCTGAGCAATCGGTTAATACGCATAACTCAATTGGGAGCCTCATACTGATACAAGAATGTTTTGATTAAGAAATGCTGGTTGTCCTCGAGTGGATTTACAATTCTGTTACTCAAGTTGATCTATAGTTCTGTTCAGTGACTGTTTATTTATTCTGACATTGTGATGCTTCAATTCATCCCTGTATCACCTGCCTTATTTGTTGTATTACGCTGTTTGCGTTGCAGTCTGGAGCTCCAAACCCTTCCCCAAATCCATCACCCAACCCAAGTCCTAATTAAGCCCGCACCATCTGGTGGAGGCAAGTGGTGTGTTGCCAAGGCCGGTGCGAGCGAGACTGACCTGCAGAACAACATCAACTACGCCTGTGGCTACGTGGTGATCTGTAAGCCGATACAGAGCGGTGGTGCATGCTTTGATCCGAACAACGTGCAGTCCCATGCTGCGTACGTGATGAATGCTTTCTACCAGGCCAATGGCCACCACGACTATGACTGTGACTTCAAGGGCACCGGCGTGGTCACCTCCAACGATCCAAGTAAGTTCATAACAATTGTATATTTTTCCTGGTCTGCACCCATCAGCACAACAGTACAACTTCCTACACTTTCCGAATAACAATTTTTTCTTTCATGGATGCTTTTGAACCTGCCACTGCGTCATTTTGTATTGGAACTCCCTGATCATGGCGGCGTTGTTGTTGTGCTTGTGTCTGTGGCAGGCTACGGGAGCTGCAAGTACGTCTCCTGACGGGACGCAGCAAGCCACGGCAGCGCAGGGGCGCCAGCCTCGAGTCCACCTCCAGGGTCGAGCCACGGCAGCGCTGGAGAGTTGATGACGATATTAGATCATACCAGGATCATGGCCATGCTACCACCGATCATCAATAAGAAGAAAACAATCGGCAGTAATGCAAAGATGTAAAAGACAGAGGAAAGCTCAAGAAAACAGAAACAACAGAGGAATTTCAGAACGACAAAAGCTAGCGCCTGACTGTAGCGCATCCTGGTATTTATTCTGGCCGGCACAACCGCCTAGCCAATTGGAAAGCTATCAATCCATACTGGAAATAGCTGATATGAAAACAAACTAACCATACTGGTAGCTAATTAGCAAACCTTCTAATTATAGCAAATAACAGGAAAGGAAAGAACAAGATTAATTCCAACAGACTCCCTTAATCTTGGTCTTTCAGATTCTTCACACCGAGTAGATGACTCATGACGGCAAACTTTCCACCCGGCAGTGCTTTTGTCAGCCCATCAGCACGTTGATCTTCAGAACTTATGAATTGAACTTCAATCTGACCATTCTCTATACATTCACGAATAAAGTGATATTTCATGTCAATGTGCTTGCTCCTCCCATGGAACACCGGATTCTTCATCAGGGCTAGGGCTGATCTGTTATCCACAAACATGGTAACTAGTTTCTTCTCCTGGCCAGTTAACTCTCCTAGTAAACCCCTGAGCCACAAGGCCTGACATGCCGCAGCTGCTGCTGCCATGAATTCAGCCTCACAAGATGAAAGTGCCACCGTCTTCTGTTTTTGAGAATTCCAGGAAACCAAACTGTCATTCAGATAAAAAGCCATACCACTTGTGCTTCTGCGATCAGTCATGTCTCCGCCTAAATCACTGTCTGAATAGCCAGTGATCTTTTCATCTCCACCCCCTTTCATATAACACAATCCTTGGTGCAAAGTGCCCTTCAAATACCGCAGTATCTGCTTCACAGCCTTCATGTGCATGACAGTAGGTTTCTCCATATATCTACTAGCAATACCTACTGCATATGAGAGGTCTGGGCGAGTATGTAACAAATACCTGAGACATCCAATGATTCGGCGATATTCAGTGGTGTCTACTGGTTCTCCTTCTGTATCCTTGTGAAGCTGAAACTTGTGCTCCATTGGAAGCTTTGTAGCATTACACTCTGCCATTCCAAACTGCACAAGCACTTTCTTAGCATATGCTGTCTGCTTCAAGGTTATACACTGATCACCCTGATCCACCTCAATACCAAGATAATAAGTGAGCAATCCTAGGTCACTCATATCAAATTCCTTCATCATCTGAGCCTTGAACTTATTGATTTCCTCATTATCCCCTCCTGTGACCACAAGGTCGTCAACATACACTCCCACAATGATGCACGAGGTACCATGGCTCCTTCTGTACACAGCTTGCTCCTGTGCACATCTAGCAAAACCAAGCTGTTTCAGACTTTTGTCTAACTTGGTGTTCCATGCCCGGGGCGCCTGCCTTAATCCATATAGTGCCTTGTGCAACTTATACACATGATGTTCCTTCCCTTTGACAGCGAAACCTTCTGGCTGAGAGACATAAACTTCCTCCTCAAGGTCACCATGCAGGAATGCTGACTTAACATCAAGATGTTGAACTTTCCAATTTCTGTTTGCAGCTAGAGCTAAAATGAGACGCACTGTATCAAATTTAGCTACTGGTGCAAACACTTCATCAAAATCTATACCCGGACGCTGCACATACCCTTTGGCTACCAACCTTGCTTTGTATTTCACCAAGTTTCCCTCTGAATCCTTTTTCAGTTTGTAGACCCATTTCAAACCAATTGGTTGCTTTCCTGCTGGCAATTGGGTCAGGGTCCAGGTTGCATTTTTTTCTATAGACTCTATCTCCTTCTTCATTGCTATTTCCCAAGATTCCTGTCCAACAGCTTCCTGAAAGCTTGTGGGTTCCCCATATTCTGCAAGAAGAAGTTCACCTTCAGAATCTCCATCTTCCAATGCAACTGGCTGAGTCCTCTGCATGATTTCCCGAATGCTGCCATACTTGGCCGGGACTTCTTCTGGACTTGAGGGAGGTGAAGCTTCTACTGGATTGTCAAAGGCACGTGCTGAGTTTGTGAAATCGGCTGCAGTTATAGCTGGGTCTTGTGCCGATTGACCTCCACTTGAAGTTCCTGCTGCAGAGATTCCACTACTGCCTCTTGCTGCCTTTGCACGAGCTCTGGTGACCGGACCTAGCTGGTTTGGTGCTGATAGACTATTCTGTTGCTGCGCAGTTTCAGTTGTTGATGATCTTCTCTGTGCAGAAGTGGACTTGTCTGATGGTGCTGACACTGTTTCACCTGATTCAGTTAACACAGGCTCATCAAGACATAAGTCCTCAACAATAAACTCTGATACTACTGCAGTACCATCACTCTCATTCCAATCCCATTGAGCATTTTCTTCAAACTTTACATCTCTGCTCACATGGACTCTTCCTTGATGTGGATCATAAAGACGGTGTGCTTTTGATCCTTCTTCAGTGCCAAGATAAACCATAGCATGACTCCGGTCATCCAATTTCTTGAGATGTGGCTTTGTCACTCTTGCATAAGCACGGCATCCAAACACCCGAAGATGTCCCAGATTGGGTTTCTTTCCTTTCCAGGCTTCATAAGGTGTGCAGTTCACAAGTGCTTTTGTTGGTAGCCTGTTTATGAGGTATACTGCATGCCTAACTGCTTCTCCCCAGAATTTAGCTGGCATATTCATACTCTTCAAGAGAGATCTAGCCATAGCCATTACCGATCGATTTCGGCGCTCCACCACACCATTCTGCTGCGGGGAATATGGTGCAGTGAGATGCCGCTCAATTCCTGCTTGTTCACAATATGATGTGAAATACTCTGAGAGAAACTCTCCACCACGATCGGTTCTCAAGACCTTCACACGCCTCCCACTGAAGTTTTCTGCCTTCAGCTTGACTTTCTCAAACATGCTTAAAGCCTGGTCTTTAGTCTTGAGGAAATGTACCCAAGACCACCGTGTACAATCATCAATAACTAGCATGAAGTACTGGTTACCTCCTGGAGTTGCTGGAGTCACCGGGCCACAGAGGTCAGCATGGAGAAGTTCCAGTGGTTCCTTTGCACGATAAGCAGCCATAACTGGAAATGGATTTCTTGTCTGCTTAGCAATGAGACAACACTGACACAGTTGGTTTGGATGTTTAATTAATGGAACTCCCTCTGCTAAGGTCTTCTCACTCAACTGCCTGAGAGACTGGAAGTTTGTGTGCCCCAACCGGGCATGCCACAGCCAGGTCGTCTCTGTCAAGTTTGCAAGTAAACAAACCGGCAAACAAGTTTGCAATTCAGCCTTATAAAGATGGTTTGGTGAGGCCTTTATCCTGAAAAGTAACTTTTCCTCCGGATCAAACACTTCCATCAGTTCACCATGCATGACTATTTTATTGCCACCCAGAGCCAACTTCCCACAACTAATGATATTATTCAGCAATGCAGGGATGTAATAAACCTCTGTAAGAAGGCGCTGCTCACCACCTTTGAATGTGAAGAGTACTGACCCCTTGCCGCAGATTTGCACGGTGGAACCATCACCAAACCTTACTGAGCCTTGGACGTGTTCATCAAGATCTCTGAATTTCTCACGATCACCAGTCATATGATTACTGGCGCCGTTGTCGAAATACCAGAGATTTGATCCCTTGATTTCTTCTGTTTGCAGTGGCGCCTTCTCATTTCCTTTACTCAACAAAGCAAGTCCTTGAGTCTCCACTGCAGTACATAACAACAGCGCTGGGTCTCGTTCTTCAGCCTGGGTGAGATTTACTTCTTCAGCCTGCTGCTTGCCTCTGCACTCTGATGCATAATGTCCCATCTTCTCACAATGGAAACACTTTATGTGACTCTTATCTTTTACCTTCCACGTTGAGTTGTTGCCTGCATCCTTTTGGCTTCTATCAGCGCCACGGCCACCTCGTCCACGGCCACGGCCGCGAGACCGTCCACGGCCACGGCCGCGTCCTCCTGACTCCGACTTGTACTTGTTGCCTCCATCGCCAGATGGAGTCTTCTGTCGGGCCTGCCACTCCGCCTGAGTGAGCAGAAGCTGTCCTTCACCATTGCTTGCCGCTGGCGCTCGTGAGCGAAGACGTTCTTCATAAGTCTTCAAACGTCCGAGCGCTTCCTCGAACAGCATGCTGTCAAGGTTACAGAACTGCTCGACACCGGCAATAATGGGGTAATATTTTTCCGGCACAGTGTCAAACAATTTCTTCACCATGACAGAGTCTTCTAGCGTGGAACCAAGGTTCAAGAACCTGGCTGCCATCCCGCCAATCTTGCTGGCATAATCATCCAGCGATTCTCCTTCCTTCATGCGCAAAGCTTCAAATTCACCCTTCAATGTTTGGAGCCGTGCCGTCTTGACACGATCTGCCCCAACATATCGCGTCTTGAGTGCATCCCAAACCTCCTTGGCCGATTTCTTCGTTGCAACCTGCAAAAGAAGATCTTCTGGTAGAGTTTGAAACAGGAGGGCTCTGGCTGTCTTATCTTTCTTCGGATCAACCACCCCGGTTGCCAAAGGATTGACAGCTTCCCAGACTCCCTGGGCCTCCATGATTGCTTCTACCTTGATCGCCCATGTCGTGTAGTTCGTCGCCGTTAGTTGCGGATAACTGAACGACACCCCGCCGTTCTCCCTAGCCGCCGCCGCAGTTGACGGTATGATCGACATTGGACTCGACCAAAGGGTTTGGTAATGCACCAGGCTCTGATACCAGATATTAGATCATACCAGGATCATGGCCATGCTACCACCGATCATCAATAAGAAGAAAACAATCGGCAGTAATGCAAAGATGTAAAAGACAGAGGAAAGCTCAAGAAAACAGAAACAACAGAGGAATTTCAGAACGACAAAAGCTAGCGCCTGACTGTAGCGCATCCTGGTATTTATTCTGGCCGGCACAACCGCCTAGCCAATTGGAAAGCTATCAATCCATACTGGAAATAGCTGATATGAAAACAAACTAACCATACTGGTAGCTAATTAGCAAACCTTCTAATTATAGCAAATAACAGGAAAGGAAAGAACAAGATTAATTCCAACAGACGATACTGCCGGGCTTGCGCCACATTCTTCTCTACTCTTGTCTGACAGCCATGTTTCTTTCTAGTTAGAAGAGCTACCAGCAAGTTTATCATTATCCCTTAGCATCTCGTCGTGTTACATTTTGTTTGTTTTTGCTGTGTACGTACGTAGTAGTATGTTGATGGTTCCGAAGCATTGTATTACATTCTATTTGGAAATGAAAAAGAAAACAAAAAAGGCAGAAACGAGGCTCTCTTCGTTTCATTCTTTTCACTGTTACTGTTCTGCTTGTCATGTTGGTGGCCGCCACAGATTCTGAGGTCGACGGGTAACAAGTTTTTGAGTTCACCATGGAGAATGATCTTGTGTTATGTTAATTTCGGTTAATAGTTAGCTAGCTAATAGCTAATTGTTGGCTAACTATTAGCTGGCTAATTATTAGCTAGGGCTGTTTAGAGGCACTAGCTAATAGGTGGTTGAAAATTTAGTTGTTGGTGAAAATGTCCATCAATACCCTTGCATTAATAGCTGTTTGCACAGTGCCGAGGGCATATTAGTCATTTCATCATCTATTAGCAGGAATTAGCAGGGGAGAACCAGCTAATGAGATAACTATTAGCTGGGTTAGCAGCCTAATTGTTAGCTGAGTTATTAGCTAGCCTGTTTAGATCTACTTTAGCTAATTTTAGCAGCTAACCATTAGTACTAATGGATCCAAACATGCCCAGCTGTTGCCTGAGTGAATGAGTGATACAGATAAGGCTCGCTTCTGTTTGGAAATCCAGCCCATGGATTCTCGAGTAGTTGGGTCTTCCATCATGCTGCGCCATACATACCGGCCGGCAACTCTAGCTTCCTGTATACGGGCACCACTTTTACAGAGATTGTCTCGGACCTCCAAACATCAGGGTTAGAACTTTCGGCGAAATTCGCCAAATTTTCGGTTTTCGCCCCAATTTATATCTACCGCCAAATTCAAAATTTTAAAAAATTGATTTGCTACAGTAACTGCTACAGTGATTTCGGTCCGGATTTTCAATTTTTTTTGCCGGATTTGAACGGAATGGGTCCAATAACCCTTAACAAAGTCTTGCTACATGAAAATTTGATGAAAAACTAATTTTTTGAGATTTTTTAAACTTCGGGCAGAAACACTGTCAGATTTTTAAAAAAATTTGCAAGCCTGGTCATCATCTGGAAAAATTATGGTACCATCCCTTGTTGTTTGGGATCATAGAAAAAAAATTTCGAAATAATTTAACATCATTTGTTATCTTTAAAAAAGCAAAAACAGAATGGACATAATTGGGACAGTAAACTTGTTAGATTTTTTTAAATTTTATCCAGTGTGATCATCATCTAAAAATTTTATGACAGATTAATAATTTCCTCAGTACCATTCTATAAAAGTTTCAAAAAATTTAAACCTTATTTGTTTGCTCAATAAAATCTATGAACGCGGTAAGCACTGAACTTATGTGCCAAAATCTGCTCGGAACAGTTTTCAGATTTCGGATTTTGATTTATCAGACAATTCAAATATTTTGTAAACTTTTCGAAAATTTGTTTTTCAAGTTTATTTCACCTAAGGATCCTTATTTAAAATTTTTAGCTCCAAATATTATTCCAGAAATTTATAAAATTCTGACATTCAGATTACTAATTTTCAATTCTCTCTATTTTTAATTTTTAAATATTCTAAAATAATTTATTAATTTATGAAAGTTTTACTGTAGGTGAATTAATGGCTTTAGAAGATAATATAAAATTTTTAGCTGGATATAAGTCATCATTATTTTCATTTAATTCTGACAATGCTACTATTTCTAGTCTTGGTGCAATAAATGAGTTTGATTTTAAGCATCAATGTTGGATACAACATTTTATCATTTCAAATTGGGATTCCAGGTTATTCTCAAGATTATCCATGATTTTCTAATTTTATTTGCTTTAGATTTCATTTTTGTTATTCTTTTATTTCTTGATTATACTTTTTGAAATTTAGATTGTACATATTTATGTTTTGGATTTATCAGGCAATTACTAAATTCACCAAAAATTCACCAAAAATTTTTAGTTGGAGTCCGGAATGCTACCAACTCCCAAATTCACCAAAAATTTCAGCAGCATCTCCTCTGAAACTATGGACATCCACTCAAAGAAATGTAAGAATAGCGGCAATTATACTATCATTCTAGCAGGTCCTTAGTTAATCAACCACCCACTCAACAGAAATTAATGAATTTCATCACGATGAACAAATAAATTACAATCACATTAATTACATCCAAATTTGACGAATTGGTTAAATAAATTGTTGGTGACCGCAATGCGTGCAGTTACTACTCCCAACCCAAATGGGTCGCCTCAAGGTACCTAAAACAAGAAGCAAACAAGCGTGAGTCCAAGACTCAGAGAGTGCAATCAAACATAAAAGTAATGAATTTGATTAGAATACAACGACTTCAAGACATACAGGAATAGTTCCTTTACTTGACATCCTTAAATAAAGGAGCAATTTGAATTCATATAACTTCAAAACGTAAGAACACGATTACTCCACCATTTGCTATAACCATTACTTAATTGAAATTATCCAGTTAAAGAAGCAGAAACTAACCCTACTTACCACCTCCAACTCGGAAACATAAATAAACCTTACTCATGCCTCAACAATCATTTCAGGACGAGTCCACGACTCAATATTCAACCTGTCATTTCCAGTCTCATCAATTTAACATCTACCAATTTCAACACACAATGCAATACTTTTATGCTCTCATCCTCTTTCTCATGAATCATAAAATGAATGCACCATGCATCCTCATAATGCACATTATCATAGCGTATACCGGTATAGCTGAGTGCACACCCGTCGATGTGCACCCTCAATCCCAACCATCCCGTGTCGGGGCCTACTCTTACTGACTCGCTCCCATTCACCTCGATGAATGGGACTACGAGGTAGGACTTTTGTGCTCACTACGGGTGAGCACCGAGGCCCGCATCAACATGGGACGCCTCGTCCATCATGAATGCACAATGCAATTTACATGAATGAATTGCAACACTTCATTCATCGCCAACACCAACATAGCCGTAACAACATACATAAATATAGCCAAATTCTCACAATCCCCAGTCACTAGCGGTACTAGTATAATCAGATTCAACCATAAGGCATGGCAACTCATAACAACGTTTCTATTATGCAACTACATCCTACAGCCACCGAGCCATGCTCACACAATACACTTGCGGTTAAATGCTCACAAAAATTCTATCTTTATAAAAGACTTAACCGTTTGAACCAATCTCATATTACTCCCAATCACTCAAACAATATACTCACTAAAAACAACCTTACCAAAAGCTCGATCTCCATTAGAGTTCATCTAACTAACAGAGCAACAATTAAATTGAGGAGCATCAAATATGAACACACATCCACACTCGATAACACGGTGTGCTTGCCTTCATTCCCTTAACTTTTTAATCATCATAAGCATTTTCATAAGGGGGAAGCACTTTCTAGTTATATCCAAGCAAGGCTTACCTCTTGCGTATGCATCGGCAATTACTTACGCTAAGAGCGAACACTTGATTAATCTTCCTAGCCACAGTTTAGGGAATGCACTTGCCTTTTTACCGATGAAGAAGGGAGTGGCATACGATTGAGGCCACTCCTGACAGAACCTTCTCTGCAATTAAACAAAATCATCCAACTCAACTTTTAAACACACTCGAAACACGCGACAAAAGAATACAAATCTTTAGCATAAATTCAATTAAAAAAATCATAGTCATCAATTTGAAAAGACTCTAATTGAAACATTTCATGAGCTAGCTCCTTAATATTTCGACAATATCATACTAGGGTTCGAAACTGAATTGGAAATGTCCACTATAAGGAATAATTGGAATAGCTTGGGGGTCCAAATTTCACATAGATCACTTTCAAGCCAAAGTTTGATCTTCTTTTCTCAACCTCTTTTGTAGTTATCACTACATAGTTAATTCATGCCCTTAACGCAATAATTAATTGAATGCTCAAAATTACTTCCATCGATGTAAACCAAGTGCTTTTACATATGTATCATGCTTTAGTACTTTACGGTACAGTCTTGTTGAGCTCACATAAAAACTTCTTTGCAAATATACATGCAAAGCAATTCCATATCAAAAGACAGCACAGAACCATACTCACTAGCAAAACAAATTAGGAGGAACGAGACCATCACTTCATTCTCATGGAAACCTAGCTAAGCATTTTCTCAAACACTTGGCATGCATACTAGAAACCAACACCACAAATTTCAACTTGTTTGAGTTCTCACCACAAGAAGCAAGGGGGAGATGGGCCATCTTTGCTGGTCACGCTAGAGCTGCCGAATCGTCGCTCTTCTTCTGGCCCCGGCCGCCTCGATCGCTGCTGCTACTCCATCTGCTACTGCCTAACACTACTGCTGCTGCTGCCCTGCTGGAGTTCGGCAAGGGGTGGCGCCAAGCCAGAGGGGAGGGCGACGCCGGCCTGAGGGCGACCAGAAGGGGAGACCAGAGGGGCGGCGACCAGGAGGGAAGACCAGAGGGCTTGGTGGTGGCCTTCTTGCTGCTGCCTGCTTGCTTCTTCTTGGCCGAGCCAGGAGGGAAGCCAGGGGAGAGGATCGCCAGGAGGAGTGGCCCGGGCTAGCTTCGGCCAGAGAAGAGCTAGAGAAAATATCGGCTGGGTTTGAGGAGGAGTCGGGTGGGGGCAGGCGCCAGAGAACGGTGGAATGTCGGCCAGGGAATGCTGGGAGAAAAATCTGGGCCAAGGGAGAAATAAATGACAGCCACAAGAAAAGAGAGGAAGAGGGGAAATTCCAAGAATACCCCTCCCCAAACTTAGATCTTTAACCCTAACCTTTACTAAACTTTTAAACTGTGCGGCGACAAAACCTTTCTTCAGAATAAATACTAGAATCATGAAAATGAGAACAATACCGGCAAAAAAAAACTGGAAGGCGCTTTGCAGTATTACACCTGTGTACCTGTAGAATAATTATATGTCTGTTACCGGTAAATACTTCCTTGATTTTCAATTTTTCATGGCTAATTAAATCTCTGTTATCTTTGTCAGACAGCCCATATCTTTGTTTTTAATTCCGAAATTGATGGGTCATTGATGGCCAAATGACATAAGCACAAGCACTGCTTTTCAGATATTTTGTGTTCCGCTGCAGTCAGATCGATGGCAGGTCTTGAGGGCAACGTATGGGATCACGGGGAGCGTGTCGGCGCCGGGTCGAAGTGTCACTACTGCAATCATACCATGAAGGGCGGAGGGGCGACACGTCTGAAGCAACACCTGGCTGGCCGCGCTTGCGATGTGAGGGCCTGTCCCAACGTGCCTAAAGCGGTTAGGGCAGCCATACTCATGACCTCCATGGATACCAGACAAGAAGAAGGAGAAGGTGGCAGAGCGGCTCCGTAAGGAGGAGGCCGCGAGGACTGGGATGCCTTCGTGAGTGATTACCGTACAGAGGAGGAGCAGATGAAGGCGGCCTTAAGAGCCTCCAGAGAGGAGGCATACCTCAGGAGCCAAGGTATGACCGCAGGTTCGGGGTCTGGGAGTGGTGCAAAGAAGTCATCGTTCCAATCCACTATTGGTAGAATGTTCGGGAGGAGCAAATCAACACGAGAAGCTCCCATCGATGTTGACCTTGCACGGAGTAGCGCCCCGCAGCAACCCCGTATTGACACCGCACTGAAGAAGGATAAAGGGAGTAGGGTTGGGAGGGCATGGTCCAAGTGGGCTCATGCAAATGCAATTCCTGGAATCAAAATGGACTGCCCATATTTCAAAGGTACGAAATGATTGTATAGTCGTAAGTTACAACCTGCGTGATGATTGTCCTCCCTTTTGTAACTGCATTGCATGATGGATTCAGCAAACAGAGCTATGATGGATTCATTGAATCAGTTAGTAATCATGTCTTCAATTTATTGATGAATTTAATGCGTGATGGATAGGGAGTTATCTTCGTACTGTATAAATTTCAGAGGCAAATATTACTCACAGAATTTACAAAAATTCTGACAATGTACTGTGTACATATTTCTGTTTTCTGTTTTGGATTTATCAGGCAACACAAATATTTTTATAAATTTTTGAAATTTTGTTTTTCAAATTTATTTGAGCTAAGAATTATTATGTTAAATTTTCAGCTCAAAATATTTCTCCAGGAATTTATAAAAATTCTGATATTCAAAGTACTAGTTTTCAACTCTCTCTGTGTTTGAATTTTTAAAAATTTCTCACATTTTATCATCATCTGAAAGTTTTCCAGATATATCACAAATATGTTAGGAATCTCCATAAAAAATTTCAAAACTTTCTAACATCGTTTGTACTATTTTTCATCCGGTTCAAACTTGCCAATCAACGTTTCATCTACATAGTATCAGTGTTTGAATTTTTTAAAATTATACAGATCTGATAATCATATGAAATTTTTATGAGAACATCTCTAAGGTGTCAGGAACATACAAAAAAAATTTCAAAATTTTTCTACATCGTTTGAACCAATTTTCAGTCAGTTCAATTTGACCGAAATTTTGGGATTTTTCGGCGAATTTCGGGTGATTTTCGGCGAATTTCGGGTAATTTCGGTGGGAATCAAACCGGATTTGAATTTTGAATCTCCTCCGACCGAAATTTCGGATTTCGGGGGTTGATGAAATTTTTGTTCAAACGAAAATTTAATCCTTGCCAAACATTAACCTACTTTATAGATGAAAGTACATCAAATACGTTAATATGTTTTCTTATTCCCCAGAATGCATAAAAGCACTACTCATTAATTAGTTCCATTGACAGTGTGGCGCTTGTAACATCCCAAAGTTGCAAAGAAAACCTGTTTAATTATTTTCAAACTAGCAGGGTGGCCCGCGCATTTGTGTGGCTAGATTTTTTTCAAGTATTTAGTATCAAATGATGTAATTTAGATGTTTGAGGATGTATTTACGACATTGAAAATGACAATAGAAGCTTGAGGGAAAATGTAACTCAAAGAATGTAATTGATATTTGAGTTTGATGAAAGGAAATCATTGAGCATACTAAGTATGTTGATGTTCTTAAAAAGGTAAGCACTCTCCATTATATATGGAATATGTACTTGCATGCCTCTATTCTCCTCCATTAGCTATAGCTTTTTTAAAATGTATGTATGCACATGCACCTATTTTATCTTAAAACAATACGTTGATTATATGTGCCGTAAATTATCTTATTAGTTTACATAATATTAGAGTATATTGCTCATGCATACACCGATGCACCATTAGAGACTTACATTGAACTTACAATCCCTCACACGCCGGTTACCCCACCGAACCTTGTCTTCTATTTTTCTCACCACTATAACTTTCTATTTTAACCTCCAATAGCACATACAATTCTTGATCAATCCATCTTAGTTGTTACCATTCCAATACAATCTCTTAGCTCCTACTCATTTCACTATATAGTTGTCTTCTACTTCTCTTCAATTATATTATTGCTCAACGCTAATCGTTGCAACATCAAACATGCATACATGTGCAACCATTATTGATCCTATCAGGGACACCAGTCATGCTCTCTCTTATCTCATTTTATTTAATATATATTTTTTTATTTAAGGATTTTACTTTGAAATTGTGTGAAAATCAAATTTCAAAATTTCTTTTTGTTTTCTATTTCGAATTTCAACTTTTCGTTAGAATTCATATGCAAATTCAATTGCTAATTTTTATTCCGATTTGTAGTTATTTAGATTTTTTTTACTTTGGAATTTATATTGAAATCAAATTGCTAACCTTATTTAATTTTTTATCCCAAATTTCAGTTATTTTTGTTGGAAGTCATAATAAATCGGCCAATTGCTAGTGTTTTTTAATTTTTATTATTATTTTGAAAGACCGAAATGACGATCAGAGGCATAGCTGTTAGAGAAGCACGCTGTATAGACACGCGGTGTTGGAATTCTCCGGCGGCAACAACTACATTGCACACGTTCTGTCGGGGCATGATCAGTGCAATATCAAGTTGCTACGCAGCCAGGTGTACCCTTGTTGGCGTGGCATGTTCTGCATGTCAATTGGAGTGATATGTTACTTAACTCAAATGCAGAATCCTGGGTAATCGTATAACTAATGCAATAAAAATCAATTAGAGTGGCATCGCAAAGAAACAGTGTAAACAAACAAACATAAAAACATATAGCTAGACCTCATAGTAGTACAGTGCAGTGAGTTTAATATTTGGAGAAGAGCATGGTGCCCTGACTGCTGGATTGGAGACGAGCGAGCATGGCTTCCCTTCTTTATTTCATTCTTTCCTACACACGCTTCAATTTGGTGGAATTAAAATTCATTGTTTCCCGCTCACGCTGCTTTTCCATCCTAGTGAATGAAGTATGGAATATTCACACAGGCGTGATTTACATCTTTGCTCAAATTAATAGATTGTTAATCATTACAAGTTACCAAAAAGAAAACGAAATTAGAGGAGTTGATTTGATCGGCCGGAATGGATCGATCCTTTGCGTGCCCTGCCAAAAGGGAAAAGCAAGAATAAACGCAGGGGCATCTCTCTTGCTTGGCAATGGCGATCGATGGGGTGACCACTAGGCCAGGGAAGCAACGTCGGCATCTCTCTTGCTTTGCCGGCCTTTCAAGAAATGTATTCATAGCTAATATAGATACAACTCAAACACACTCTATTTCTTTCAACCCTGCTTGCTTGCCTGAATACAAGAAAAAGCACTAGCTAGTACGGAAGATATGGCCATAGTTCTGGATGCTTTCGCATCATACCTCGCCGACCTGCTAAAGCAGGTGACACAAGATGGGGTCGGGATGCTGCTCGGAGTCTCCGGCGAGATCGATAAGATGGGCGCCAAGCTTCGTGACCTCAAGAACTTCCTCGCCGATGTTGACAGGAGGCGCATCACCGACCAGAGCGTGCAGGGGTGGGTGAGGGAGCTCAAGGACGCCATGTATGACGCCAGCGACATCCTCGATCTCTGCCAGCTCAAGGCCATGGAGCATGGTCCATGCGCGGTAGACATGGGGTGCTGCAACCCCTTGATCTTCTGCCTATGCAATCCCCTCTTCGCCCACAACATCGGCAACCGCATCAAGGCTCTCAACCGAAAGCTAGATAGCATCAAGGAGCGGAGTGCCACCTTCAGCTTCATCAACCTCGGTTCCTATGAGGATCATAGCAGCAGGGCGCATTTTTCTCGTTGTGCTGCCAGGTGCCACGAGACGACGGGGGAGCCTGTTCGGTCGGATGTTGTAGGGGAGAAGATCGAAGAGGACACGAGGGAGCTGGTGCAGATGCTGATAGAAAAGGAGAGCAACAGCAACATCATGGTGGTCGCCATTGTGGGCGTCGGCGGGATCGGCAAGACCACCCTTGCCCAGGAGGTCTTCAACCACGACACCATTCAAGACAAGTTCGACAAGACGATATGGTTGAGCATCAACCAAGACTTTGACAAGGCTGAGCTGCTCAGGACGGCCATCACCTTGGCCGGGGGAGACCACCGTCGAGAGAAAGCAATGGAAGTGCTTAGGCAAACCCTTACTACTGCCTTGACAGGAAAGAAGGTCTTGGTGGTGATGGATGACGTGTGGAACGAGATAGCATGGGAGGGTGTGCTTGAGACACCCTTGGGCAACGTTGCTGCTCCTGGTAGCCGAGTCGTCGTCACCACAAGAGACGAAAGAGTTGCCCGAATGATGAAAGCCGTGCATCCCTACCACCATGTCCACAAACTTGAGACCGAAGATGCCTGGTTATTGCTTAAGAAGCAGGTCCGTTGGAATAAATTGATACTCCTTTCCTTCTTTTTTTGTTTTAACTTTTTATGGTTTTTGAGATATTTTTTATTGCTAACGAATAATAATTACAAAAGTAGGAAAGTTTAGTGTTAGCCTCCACGATGAACTGCTAGGGCAAGTTCATACATAAGGTAAATACTCTTAATCTTCTCGACACGAGGTAAATACTCTTAATCCCCGTTCATAAGTCTCCGTAAAAGACTCCACCTCACAGATATGTCAGGTCTTAAATGGCAAAACGTTAGTAAAAAAAACCATACTTAGAGCAAGTACAATAACAAAATCCACTATTTATTCCATCTCTCATCCATATTATTTAGAGTAAGCAGTAAAGCCAGCTTATATAATAACTACCTATAAAGGTAGTCTCTAGAGAAACGCTAAAGCATTTAATTTGGACATTTAACACTAACTTCATCTTTGTAGCGATTGGCAGAACACTAACTTCAAAAATAATAGTTGCTCGCGTAGGATCCAACACCGGCTTTTAGCCAGCGTTAGCACCTATTTTCCCGTGCAATGTTGGCTACTAAATTAGAGCCGGTTCTCTTCTCTCTTCTCCTTTCTCACTCTTCCACGTAGGACAAAGCTGACATGTGCATGATGATAGGAAGCTGAGGTGGCCTTATTGTACTTGCTCGTTGGCTCTGTTTGTTGAGGCTTAGACTTTTTGACTTATAATTTAAAGCCAACTTTTAGACTTAAACAACTTAAAAACAATCAGCTTTTATATATACATGGTAGAGGTGGGTACGTAATTTTATTCTAACTCCAATGACATTAGTTTAAGGCCAATCATCAATTAGCCCCAAAAGCACCACTCTGATTGGACGGTGTACTATAAATAATGAAAATCTATTGATATAATTTTTATATAGCCAATTAAGATAGTTTAAAACTATCGGCGGTCAAGGCAGGGATTCTAACACTTATTCTAGCACGGAGGGAGCAGTATCATCTGAATCAAGCTAATAATCTTTTTTTTTATTATTAACATCACTAGCTAGTTACTCCCAAAGTACCTCTGGACGCATGCTCATAACTTATCTAGCTAGCTGTGCAATACAATCACTTGTTTAATTACATGTAGTATCATTAATTTTATTCTGCTTTGTGTTTTATAGGACCATCCTGTTTGAGTGCACACCTTAATCTGTCACACTTTTCTTGTGCCGGTATTAATTACGCTTCTAAATTTCACGGTGCCAGTATTAATAACGCTTCTAAATTTCATGGTGTCAAGTAGTGAAATCGTAAAAGGAGATCGACCGATCAAGATGACTGTATGTTCGCACTTGTACAATTCACTTACACATTCTTTCCTTGACAAGCTGATTAGCAATTTTTCTCTAGAAACAACTAATTAGCAAATAAAAAGAATCAGTGTAATAGCCGTTACCAACACGTCCCGTATTTACTCTATCAGTAAACTGCTTGCAGGTAGTCTCTAGTGAGAAAGATGAACCTGATATTGATGATACGCTAAAGGACATTGGATTGCAAATCATAGCAAAATGTGGTGGTTTGCCACTTGCTGTCAAAGTAATGGGAGGACTCTTACGCCAGAGGGAGAAACGACGAAGTGATTGGGAGAAGGTTCTAAATGATTTCACACAATCAGTACCTGAAGACCTAAACTATGTGGTATACTTAAGCTACGAAGATTTGCCTCCCTATCTGAAGCAGTGCTTTCTGCACTACTCCCTTCTCCCTAAAAATAGAGTGTTCTTTGTTGATACAATTATTAGCATGTGGATTAGTGAAGGATTTCTTCATGGAAACTCAGAAGATTTAGAAGAAATAGGAAGCGAGTGCTACAAGGAGTTAATATTGAGGAACCTTATAGAGCCAGATCCAGAGTACGCTGATCAATGGGTTTGCAACATGCATGATGTTGTTCGCTCATTTGCTCAGTATGTTGCCAGTGACGAAGCACTAGTAGCTCAAAAAGGTGAAACTAACATTATCGATAAACTTAGTTCACAAAAGATTCTTCGGTTGTCTCTAGAAAGTAAGGGATTGGAGTCAGATAAGTTCGAGTGGAGTTTTTTACATGCACAGAAATCACTGAGAACACTAATATCATTTGGCCATATGACGATTAAGCCTGGTGATTCATTGATTACTTTATCAAGTCTACGGACTCTACATGTACAATCTGCAAGCTTTGCTGCGTTGGTTGAATCTTTGTATCAACTCAAGCACCTGAGGTATTTGGAACTAAGAGAAACTGACGTATCTAGATTACCAGAAAACATCGACAAGATGAGATTCATGCAGCACATTAGCCTTTGTGGTTGTAAAAGTTTGGTGAAACTTCCTAATAGCATTGTGAGGCTAGGGCAGCTGAGGTTTCTAAACCTTAATGACACAAGTATAAATAGTACACCTAGAGGTTTCAGAGGTCTAACAAATTTGAGGAAACTCTTTGGGTTTCCAGCCCACATGGATGGTAATTGGTGTAGTTTGGAAGAGTTGGGGCCTCTTTCCCAGCTCAGGATTCTTGGATTAAGGAATTTGGTGAATGTATCTACTGCCTCGTTCGCCGCAAAGGCCAAGCTTCGTGAAAAGGTGCATCTTACCGATTTATTCTTATACTGCACCAATACTGCAAAGGAAGAAGGCGTCGCTGAGGAAGAGCAGCGGCAAATCGAGGTGGTGTTTGATGAGCTCTGCCCACCGCCCTGCTTAGATAATCTTGAGATCATTGGATATTTTGGTCGTCGTCTCCCAGGGTGGATGATGTCCACAGCAACGACGCCCCTCAAGAGCTTGAGAATTCTAATGATGGAGGACCTGGCCTGTTGCATCCAACTCCCTGATGGTTTGTGTCAGCTCCCTTGTTTGCAGCTCTTACAGGTCGACCGCGCTCCAGCCATCAAGCGTGTTGGGCCTGAATTCCTACAGCTCTACCATCCATCATTACAGGCAGCTGCTGCGTTTCCGAGACTGCACAAGATGCGCTTAATAGGAATGGTGGAATGGGAGGAGTGGGAGTGGGAGCAGGAGCTTGAGCAAGTAAATGTGCAAGCCATGCCTATGTTGGAGCTGCTTCACCTCGACTGCTGCAAGCTGAGGCATGTTCCTCCGGGCCTCGCCTCCCATGCAAGGGCATTGAAAAAACTATATATATACAGGGTCCAACATCTCAACTCCCTGGAGAACTTTACTTCTCTTGTTGAGCTAGTGGTGCGACAGAATCCTGACCTTGAGAGGATCACTAATCTCCCCAAATTGCAAAAGCTTTTCATTGTGATGTGCCCAAAGCTCAAGGTACTAGATGGTGTCCCTACACTCCAAAGACTCAAGATGGAGGACTACGACATGGAAATGCTCCCGGAATTCATGCAAGTTGTAAAGTCAAGGCATCTGCTGCTGTACTGCAGCCTAGAGCTACTCACCTCCATAGCAGCGGGACGATCTGGCCCTGAGTGGGGCAAGTTCCACCATATGGAGTTTGTCAAGGCCTATGCAGGCGATGAAGACAATCGAACGAAATGGTACGTGCAATATACAAGAGATCCCTCCTGCAACTTGGAGACAAATATCATTAACGGCTCTTCTCGATCGATCTGCAGGTAAGCTAATACTACTACTCCGTCTTCATTTGTTTAGTTACTCTTTTTAGTTTGATTTCTTTGTTTCGGCTTATTCCTTCATCAGTAATTCCTTTCTTCATCATTAATTGAGTATGCTAGGGTCTGAATGTATTTCCTACTTTACCTTCTTTTTTTGAAAGAGATATTTCCAACCTTTTTAAATTTCGCTTGACTGTGTTGTTTCAGGGGATGAAGAGGGCATTCGAGGAATAACAGTGGATTGCAAAAGAAGATTGTTTTCCAAGTTTGCACAAATTAAGCGGTGACTCCGTCATTCTTTTTCTTACTTCAGTTCAATCTGCCAGATGATCCAGAGTTTCTTCGCACGCATTTTAAATTCTTGGTACGTACTACTACTAGCCCTTTGTAGTGTTGCTATCTTCAACTTTCTCTTGGAATATGACAGTTTCCTTCATTTCTGATTCGTGGTTTTGATCTATGATAAATGAAGTTGAAAAGACGTTCCTAACGTGAAAAATGCATAATGTTGATGACTCTTAGTTTTATGAAGTTGCATTGATAAGTAGATGCAATATTCACCTCGTAATGAAAGTGCTTCAACTCATGCATGGCCCTTTTATAATGGAAATTGCTAGTTCATTAGCTATACTATACAATGCATGCAGGTGGAAGCCGGCACTGCTTCATTCAGTGTATGGATGCAGTGAAGCCCTGACAAGTGACAATGGAATCGAGCCATGAAGCCACGGTTAATTCGGCGCGGCAACCAAAAAAAAAATGTCTCGCATTCTGATTTTGGTCACCTCTTTGATTATGGAAGAAAAAGATCATCGAAATTATTTGTGATTATGTATTGTGAACATGATTAGCAACTATTTGTGATTTATATTGTACCACGATAGTCGATAGCTGCTGCAATTTTTACCGCTCGGTTCTTTCAGCAAAGAAAACAGAGATTTGATATCTGCAGTCCAGGCTTGCTCCTTGCTAACTATCTGTGTAATAAGCATCGCTTCAATATCCGGATATGTTAACTTTGACATGGTTAAGCAAGTAAAAATTTGTAGTTAATGATTAGGTATTCTAGCGAGACAAATTTGGTGAAGCCTTGTGATGTTGATATCGTGACGGTACAATCAACCAAGCATTATCCGTTGCCACAGCATTATCTATGGTGCACGGCCAGCGCAATATCAAGTTCCTGTACTATTGACCCTCGCCACCGACCACCGCCCAAATCGACCCCAATCCCACCACCGAAGCACCCTCTGCGTCTTCCCTCCAGATCCCAGGCCTGTCGGACCTTCTCCACTCCGTGATCGAGTCGCCTCTCCTGGAGCTCCGATAGATGATGACGACGAGATGGTCAAGGAGACTCCAGATCCGCCGGCTTCACCGCAGTGCTCGCAGGTTCATTCAGCCGGACCTTGGGCGCAGTCCAGGGTCCCCCGTCAGCTCCCCGGAGTCAAGTCCCCGGGACCACCCGCCCAAATCGACCTCAACCCCACCACGCATGCATCCAACCCAGCTAAGGCACCCACTGAAGCACCCTCCGTGTCTTCCCTCCAGATCCCAGGCCGTCGGACCTTCTCCACTCCGTGAGTCGCCTCTCCTGGAGCTCCGATGATGAGAACGAGATGGTCAAGGAGACTCCAGATCCACCGGCTTCACCGCAGTGCTCGCAGGTTCAGCCGGACCTGGGGCGCAGTCCAGGGTCCCGGAGTCAAGTCCCTGAACACCTACGAGATCCGCCGGGCCAGTCGATGCAGGTTGTGCGCAAAAGGGCCACTTCAATTCTCCCTACAGCTCTGGCCATGGTCACTGTCCTAAAAAAGGATCCTCTCCCGTCTGGGAGTTGAGAAATGCAACAAGATCGATCTTGCTGGAAGATCATCCGCCGAGCGCATTGAATCCTCAGCTCCGCTCGACTGCTCTCAGAGCGCCCAGTTGCGTTCAACAGAGCCCACTTGCTTTTGGTGATGCTTAGGGAAAACAGACCATGTGGAGACATGGCGGCCGTCTGTATTTTTCAGCATTACGGTGGGACATATCAGTTAGTGAGTCTAAATTCTTAGACAGACAACCAGTTTGTACAATCAAATTTATAATTTTATTTTATTTTTATTCTGAATTTCAGCTGTTTCTGTGTTGCAATTAACACAAACTGTTTTTTTAATATAAACCATTATAATCTGGACTCACTATGATCAATGATGGAGATCCTTCTTTTTTCCTCCTATTAATATGAGAATTTCTAGCATTGAGATCGAATGTTTATGTTGGAATTCGTATACAAATCCAACTACTAATTTTTATTTAGAATTTAAGTTTTATTTTGATGTTCGTATGGAAACCAGATTATTAATTATTTTTATTTTTATTCTGTTTTTTATTTTTATTGTACTTTACATGGACTCGTTCTTTTAATCGTATGAAAATTAAATTTCTAATCTTATTTTATTTTTATTTTGAATTTCAATTATTTCTATATTGTATATAACATAAACTTTTTCTTTTTATCTAGGCCATTATAATCTGGGCCTATCACGATCAGTGGTATAGTTCTTTCTTTTTTCCTTCAATTAATATAAGAGTTTTTAGTCTTGAGAGTGAACATGAAAGCTTATTTTTATCTCTACTTTAATATTACAGTAGATAGATGCTGCCGCAACTGGCTCCTTTTCTTGATGATCCAGTGACAGTAGCCCATGTGGCGAAGCCTTGGACACGTCTGTGTACTTTTTAGACATGCTTGTGGGACCACTGCCTAAACTCATGTGAATATCCATATGCAGTACACAACTACACATGCTAGCATTATGTGATGAGGTGCTATTGCTGGCAATTCTCAGCTTTTACATAACACCGACCAGTGTGAGAGAGTAACCGCATGTAAGTTTAGTGAACTAGTGGGTTCAGAGTCTAGTTAGTGGCTGCTTGCATTTTGTTCTTTCTCAAATGGTAGCTAGGAAAAAAAATGAAACAGAAACGATCGGTAAATAGCTAATTTGTTTCTATTTCCACATTTTTTGCCGGTACCAAAACGAAATCAGAAACACTGGAAACGGATACGGAAACAGATAGTGATCGAAATGGATGTGGAATGGAATGGAGCGAATACGGAAATGAAACGCAAAATTTTATCCAGATATGTTCTCTGTTGCAATACCCCAAAAATTTGTTAATTCTTTAATTGAGTATTTAATTCGGATTTTATGAATTTTTTCTAATTTTTAGAATTTAATTAATGATTTTTGATATTTTAAGATTCAAATAAATAATTTATTTGAGTAAAAAATAATCTTGTTGGAAATACTTTTCCTAAGTTCAAAATGTTATAAAATATTTTTGAGAATTTTTGTAAAATTTTTTAACTCTATTCAATATTTTCTATAAAGCAATATATATTTTTGGTATTATTTAAATTAGAAAATGGAATTTCCAGTTTTGTTTATAAGGAGTTTTCATTTCCATCGGAATTGGCTCTCCCGTTTCTGTTTTTGGCAAAAAATTTCCATTTTCGTTTCTGAAAAAAGCCTTCTGTTTCCGTTTTTCTCCGGAACGGTCGGAAAGACCGTTTTCATTTTCAACCCTAATATTGGTAAACACATCGCATGGGTTTAGTGGAAGTTTTTTTTTTCCTTTTTAGCATGCAAGAGGAAAATGTGTTGTGCATCTATTACCAAAAGAGCTTGTAGGATTTGGCAGGGAATCGAATAACTGAAAGAATGATTGAGGGTTTCATGCCTTCAACCAGTCTCATATCCACACTATATCCTGAGTGTGTGGATACCACAGCTCATGCTGAACAAAACAGATATGGATACATCTTGTGGAGTGCAGCACCACTCTTGCTGTTGGTCGGTCCTGCTGTCGATCTGTTCTGCCTTATGCATTTGGATATATTTTAGGTGCTACCCTTTTTTGTGGAACTTTTTTTTTCTTAAAAGAAACTGCTATAGTTTGTCGCTTCTATAAAAAGCTGCCTTAAACAGGCGAGAGGGGCTTAAGATTCTATATTTTGAACCTTGTAATTCTATGTTGTACATGAACTATATTTTGTGGTGTGCTTGTGGAGTAGCTTCTCCAGTCAAACGAATCAGGCAGCCATTAGCTATTGTTTTCGGTGATGCTTAGGGAAAGTAGACCATGTGGTGACGATGGGGTCGGTCTGTATTTTTCAGCATTATGGTGGGACAAACCAGTTAGTGAGTCTAGATTTGTAGGCAGACAACCAACCTGTACAAGCCCTGTTTTGGACGGGCCAGAGTACTGCCAGTCCAGGGAACATGTGTTTGTTGTCAATTGCATCGGTAATACGTCCAGTTATCCTGTAAAGTCTTGACAGTTAAAATTTGCTGCTGAGCAATCGGTTAACATGCATTACTCAATTGGGAGCCTCATACTGATACAAGGTAAATGTTTTGATTGAGAAATGCTGGTTGTCCTCTAGTGGATTTACAATTCTGTTACTCCAGTCTATAGTTCTGTTCAGTGACTCTTTATTTATTCTGGCATTCTGATGCTTCAATTCATTCCTTCTCCAAATCCATCACCCCGCACCATCTGGTGGAGGCATCTTGTCGTGTTACATTTTGTTTGTTTTTACTGTGTACGTAGTAGTATGTTGATGGTTCCCAAACATTATATTACATTCTATTTGGAAATGAAAGAGAAAACAAAAGGGCAGAAACGAGGCTCTTTCGTTTCATTCTTTTCACTGTTACTGCTCTGGTTGTCATGTTGGTGGCCACAGATTCCGAGGTCGACGGGTAACAAGTTTTTGAGCTCACCATGGAGAATGATCTTGTGTTATGTTAATTTCGCTTCTGTTTCGAAATCCTGTAGTAGTTGGGTCTTCCATCATGCTGCGGCATACATACCGGCACTCTAACCTAAAGGGATATACTTTATACTCCAGACATTAACCTACTTTATAGATGAAAGGTACATCAGATACGTTAATTTGTTTTCTTATCCCTCGGAACGGATAGAAGCACTACTCATTAATTAGTTATCGACATTGTCAGTATGGTGCTTGTAACATCCCAAAGTTCCAAAGAAA
The DNA here is from genome assembly GCA_036346375.1 of Guadua angustifolia. Classification (NCBI taxonomy): domain Eukaryota; kingdom Viridiplantae; phylum Streptophyta; class Magnoliopsida; order Poales; family Poaceae; genus Guadua; species Guadua angustifolia. The sequence continues at coordinate 458,569 of JAYEVE010000110.1, read as the reverse complement.
ACCTGTTTAATTATTTTCACATGTGCATTCTGAAATTGTGCGTTGTTTTAAAAATTTTCTGCATCAAAGAATTTACTTTAATTTGTCATTTTCTAGCTACTATTTTTTAATTTTGAAAATTATTTTGAAACTATGTAAAGGCTAAAAATATTTTATTTGGGTTCCATGTGATCTGAATTACCTCTCCAAAATTTTTCATAATTTTTGAAGTTGGTTTGCTATTTCTGAAAATTCAAACTTGTTTCTTTGTAATTAAAACATTTTTGAAAAATGTTAAAATCAGATTATTAGAAAGCGGGCGGCCAGAAACTCGTTTCCTCTGCGAGAAAACAAATTTCAGCCAATACACCTCCTCTCCTCTTACTAATCTGCAATCTCATTTTAGGATGACATTAGTCATGTGAATATATACAGCGGAAAAAGGAGCCGATGCGGTTGGAGACAGTAAATCGATTATTGATGTGTTGAAATAGCACGTCCAACGAACTACATAGGTTGTGATATAAGGACGAACAACTCCACTTGGGTAATAAGCCGTATTTACAGTACCAATCATAGTATGTGAAATCGGTCAGGAAAAGTTGTCCCATAAAAGTATTATGATCTCCACATGGGTAAAAGTAGATAACTAGGAGTGTGAAACTGGGTATACTGAGAGAGTCCCAGTGAAGGACACCAAAATCAGCTCTGGTTGATCATTCAGGCTCTATATGTAAAGATTGGGTTGAGTGCTGCCGATGGGTAGTCAGAGTACAACTGATACGCTGAAGGTAAATAGGGAACGGTCGAGGACACCACTACTCATTGTCTATCGGGGTTGGAGATCTAATATTAGAGTAGTGAAAATAAAAAACCGTTCGAAAATCGCAATTTTGATACTGTGAACCCTGGCTGCAACACTCCGAACACGGTATATTAACTGATAAAACATCAGGTGCGCTCAATGTTTTGCTTAGCTAATATGCCAAGATTCATATAATTATCTCATAGTAACAGCGGTATTACTGTTGTTATCCTGAGCTAATTATATGAGTCGTCATAGACCATAGTGTGGTTCATCCGTGGTAGACATGGGTGCTTCAACACCTTGATTTTCTGCCTGTGCAATCCCCTCTTCACACATGATATGCACAGCCGCATCAAGACTCTCAACCAGATTCTTGACAGCGTCAAGGAGCGGAGTACCGTGCGCCTTTAGCTTCGTCAATCTTGGTTTCTACGAAGATTGTAGTAGCAGGGCACGTTGCTATGTAATTGGACTTTGATAAATATTGCTTCGTCTCGATATGTTGATCAATATGTGAGTTACACTTATCCTCTGTTTCAAAATCTCATTCATATTTGCTATTGTTTCGTATCAACATTTAGTCTAGGTTCGACTTTTGTCTAGGTTTATCTCATCGACTTTGCCGATTTGCTGAAAAAATCATCTGGCACGTTACGTACGCTGCTAAAGAAGCACCCTCCGTAGGAATGCGGTGTCGCTGTCTCCAGTGGCAACAAACTACATTTGCACACGGAACGGACCAGTGATTAATTCCACGTGGCATGTTCTGCATGTCAATTGGAGTGTGTTACATAACTCAAATGCAGAATCCTGGCGCATCTTTTTTCGATAAAGGAAGCTTTTATTAATCTTAGTAAATTACATCAAGGTGATACAATTATACTAAGAAGACTCCTGCCTCTACACCTAGAGAGTGTACACACCAAACACACACACACAAGAAAAGACAAAGGAACCGCCTCGCAAACTACATCACGCAATATTGTCTTCAAGGCTATCCACTATCATAGCAACACTTGGACCGCGATAAAAGCTCTCCAATGACAACGCCTCCAAGAAGGACTCGATACACACACGCACCGTCATTGCCATGATCCAACCAGTGAAGGCCAGACCAAAGGTTTTCACCTCAGAGAGTAAATCCTCAGACTACAAAACAATGCCTTCAACAAGACCATTGTCAAGCCCAACCAACAAAGGTCAGACCTATGGATTTCTTCCTGAAGTCGAAGTACTGGAGATCCCAGTGATGCAACCACCCTCATTCCGAGCTAGTGCCGCCATACCACTTAATCTTAGCCAATCGCAACGGCCACCTTCTCAAGGCCAAACAAACAATTTTTAGATGTTCGACTCTACGATGACAGATTTGCGAGCTAGCCAATAGGCACACGATCATCAAGTCCATAGAGTGCATCTAAAAAATGAGTTGTGTCGCCTAAGAAAGCGAATCCGCGAATCGATGCTAAGATGACATAGGTCAAAAGAAATGTATGAACAACGCTAGTAAGAGATGAAGACGCTGAAGCGAAGAGTAGTCACCTAGAGAGCAGTCCCTCATCTCAGCAACGGCGCGGCCTAACAGCGCAGCGGCCGGCGCCCCGATGCCGTGCCCTCTCTCCGCTCGGTGGTGACGCAGCCCAAGGGCACGGCGATGGCGCAGCTTCCTCCCAGCACATCCACTCAGCCGGCGGCGTGGCCACACGACGCGCAAGCATCGCATCCTTCCGGTGTGGTCGCTCGGCCGAAGGCGCGGCCTCTCGGCGTGGAGGCCAGCCCAACCGGCGAGGAGGCACGGCTCCGATCCACGGCGGCATGGCCTAAAGGCGTAGACCCGGGCAGCGACGATCCGGCCAGGAGGCGGCGGCTGAGGGGGCTAGGGTTGGAAACCCTAGCCACGCCAAACGCCTGGATCATTGAGTCACTCGTGGCCGCGTGGGAAAGGAACCAGCCCTTACCTTGGACATGGACTTGTGAATTCAGCAAGGGAACGGCGATCGTGGTTGCGCTACACCGGCTGCGCTGACAGCCCGAACTCAAGCGGCACGGCACCGCCATCGCCACGGCCGGCAACAACAGCACATGCACCACGTGATGCTGTCAACCAACACTTATCTCCTATAGAAACCGGTCTAATCCATCCTGGCGCATCCTATAACTAATGCAATAAAAATCAATTAGAGTGGCAGCGCAAAGCCACATCTCGGTCTCTACTAAACGGTAGCCCGCGCTTCCCTTCAGATGGGGACCTTGGAGACGTTTCGGAGCTCTACTAGATTCGTGGAGCTGGAGCTACGAGTACATTAAGAATGGTTAGATGGATCATCTTGTTTACATTTTAGATCAAAAATATAAACTTAATTCATCAGATAACCCCATTTTTACATAAATGCAAAAATGAAAATCTCATGTGCACACAAGATTAGTCCTCGGATCAAGAGCTAGTACGCATATTTATACAATTGATATCACATCCATACTCTTTATTACAAATAATAATGGTAATTTACATAATAAGGTCTTACAATTCAAAGTAATGCAGCAGAAAGAATCGAAAGTCTTGTAGTGTGCCCATCCAATCCCTCAGGCAACTGACAAGGCATAATCCTTAGAAAAACTCGTTATCATTCCCGAATCCTGCGTCAATTATGTTTCATCGAGCTAATCTAATCCTTCACCTAAAAACCACGAATAAGCAAGGGTGAGTACTTGCGTACTCAGCAAGACTTTTGCAAAGCCTATAATATATGCAGGTCATTTCAAAGGAAAGGCTTCTATGGTTAATTTGCATAAAGCCAATTTAAATTGTAAAACAAGTAATAATTGCAAAACGGAATTTATAAAAGTAAGTTGACTAATATGAAAGTAATAAACAAGTAAAGTATAAGTAATAACTCACAGTCCTCCATGACGTGAGCAATGAATCGTCCATTGCCAACACATGGCTCAAATCTGAGACAAATACCTTCCAACAAATGTATCCAATCCAATCCATTTTGAAAATACCAAAACTACTAACTATGTGATGACTTTACCAAGTGCCCATGACCGCGGGCGCAGCTAATCAATTAGTTTTACACTCTGCAGAGTTGTACAGCTTTACCCACAAGACATGACTTACTCTTTGTGCAAGCTATTAGCACACTTCCTTTGGTGTGCCGCAGAGAGTCATGACATAACCGTTACATTACTTAATCCTAACTTTGCACCAGCACGGGACGAAAACCCACAGTATGACAGAAGAACTCAGAGCATAGAGATGGAACTTCCCCACAAAGTGGCGTACACCGTTGTATCGGTAAACGTTTGATCCATGATCACCTCAGTGTGGACGTCCCTTCGAGCAATCCATTAAGAAACTGCTCGTACTACTCCATCCTACCAATGTGCAAAGCTAGTTTTAAGTAACTTAATAGGTTAAGACTGTCCCATACCAGCACTTGTGGTTGTACGATTATCTTGGCCTGAAAACAACCCATAGTTCGGTCCTTAATCCGACATGGGCAATAATCTCCCCCTACACTACGTGCAAGTCCATGCACCTCAGGCTATTGCCAATAATTGCCCGCATCAAAATAATAGTTTTATTTTTATTTTTAACTAAAATACCAATAACCATCATCATGTATCAATATTTCCAAATTTCATCTGATCAATGTTTCTAATTGATTTATCCCAAGTCTAAAGTATGGCTAAGCATAATTATCAACAAGATATACCCAAATTGACATCGATATTGTCTAACCATAATTCTAGGGTTATCAAGGTTCACATGTCAATACTAAGGGAATTTCATAAGACAACAGATATATCTACCAGTACCCACAAAGTAGCAGAGTTTAATGAATATACGCATGCAATAAAAACATTTAATGAAAACATTTATAAACCGGGATCAACATGATCAAAGGGTGCTTGCCTTGCTTATTGTTGTTTACATCGAAGTCGTAGTCATGTCAAGACTGCCGACGATGGAAGTAGTGACGCGGGTTCTACACGTCGCGAATGAAGAACATAACAAATAACGAATAACAAGATTTCAATAAGGACAAAAAGAAATCAGATGGAAATCCAAATATAAATAAATCATAGAAAGCAGGCATGATTTAAGGTTGGGTTCTTATGATTTTACGTATTCGACCTTAATTGATTTTATATAGTTAGTAATAATATTGTTTCTTGTTTTACAGATTTATTTATTTATTTTATAAATTTTTCAGAATTCTATGATCATGTATTTTATTATCAAAATTTCAGATTTACACAATTATTAATTATTGTGATTAATTTTCACTTTTTCTTTACTTTATATAATAACACAAATATTTCCTATGATGAACCCTAAATGTTTTTACATATTCAGGTTCCTAAGGGTATAAGGATTCTGATAAAATTTACTTTACTTAATTTTGAGCTTATTTGCAAAAATTCTATGAATGGCATATTTTGAATCCTTTCTTTAAATTTAAATTCAAATTATACACAGAGTTGAAATTCAAAATATTTTTTGCATATTCTAAATCTACATGAATTTAGGAATTTATTTCACTTCATTTTGACTATTAGTTCAAAAGTTATAAGCATTTGAATTTATTCGGGTTTAGAAAATACTGAAAAATGGATAAATGCCATAAAAGGAAAGTGCGCTTCTCACCGAGGATTACGCTTTCTCTATTTGGGTTGGATCGGATTGGATTATCGACGAGTGGGCCCGTCTTGGTCGGAGACGCTACCGAGGAGCTATCGGTGACAATGAGGGCCACGCTCGATGACTTGGTGCGGCAGGATCGATCGAAGGGGCCCTTGCCAGTGCGATGGATGAGAGAACAGGGAAGGTTGTTCTCCGCCTCACCGACGGCGAAGGAGCACCGGGGACGGCGAATGGGTACCGGCTTGAGCACGAGCAGGCGAATGCGCATACGGGGGAGGTCTTTTTGGTCGTCGGCGACATTGGAAATCGACGTGCCACCAGAGAGGGGCGGCGGCGATCATGGCAGGTCGGCGGCGAAGCCAAAATGGTAGATCCCTTCCCTCATTAACACCAAGGAGAGCATAAGTGAGCTACTAGGGTTCCGTTTTAGCCTTCATTCGAGAAGAAGAGTAAGCGAAAGAGGGGTCTCACCGTGCGCCATGGGCGGCAGAAGAGGGAGCTCGGTGCAGCGGTTCACCGGAGAAGATGAGCAGAAATTGGCACCAGGCATAGACTTTAGGGGTCATAAGGGTGCTATTAGTCGACTGGTTCGGGTTTATTTGAAGTGTAGAGGTGCGCGTGATGATTCTCCCCATTTCGGGTCTCGCCGGCGATTTGATCGGAATTGGGGAAGAAGGCAGAGCTAGGATGCAAGAGAATTGGCTCAGGGGTGAATAGAAGTGGCGGTGATGGTCTATGGGAGGTTGGTTGCTCTGATTTTGTAGCTGAGCCGAGATGGTCCGAGGCAAGTAGAAAGAATGGGAAGGCGGTTCGGAGGTATCTGCCGAGACAGCGAAAATGTCGTGAAACTCTTGCTGTGGCAGAGGTTTGGCAGCGCGCTGGCAGAGAGCAACAGCCCAATTTGTGCCGTGGCAGCGAATTCCAGTGGAAATGGTTGTCGTGACAAGGTTTTGGCAAGGCGCTGGTCAGGTCGGCGCTGCACAATTCGTGCTCGTGGCAGCGTTTGGGCGGTCAGATGTTAGCTGTGGCAGCGATTCGGCGGGGAGGGGAAGTCGGCCGAGGCTTTCGCGGGGAAATTCAACGCACGGCAGGGCACAACGGTCGAGGAGATGTCGTGGCAGGGGCTGGCTAAGGTGTTGCCTCGGGCTGTGCAATTGCGGCGAGAAGATGACAAGAGATTGAGGCGGTTCGGTGGCTGTGCTAGCTTGATCAACGCACGAGACAGAAGAGAGGTGAGGGAGAAGGAAGAAAGGGATTCAGCCGACTGGTTGGATGAGCGACAAGTGGAGATCCAATGGTCACAGAGAAAAGGGCGGCTTAGAGTATACTGAGGTCGATTTGATTCAATGATTCAAGCTGACAGCCTACTCAAGATTTTATGAGAATTTTTGTAGAGGTTTTTCAGGTGCAGATGAAGATCCAGGTAAATTTTCAGATATAAATACATTGTGGATATTTTATTAAAATTCTAACAATGAACAATGCACAGAAATTCTAATTCTGTTTTTGATTTACTAAAGTGTCCAAACGAATTTATTTATTTTTGAAAATTTTTTTTCAAATTTATTTGAGCTAATAATGCTTCTGTAAAATTTTCAGAATTTTATCTTTGATATTTAAATTTTAATAATTCTGGCATTGCTATTTTCAGATTTTCCATATTTCTGTTTTTGAATTTATAAAGGCTTCAAATGTAGGTTTTAATTTCTGATATTTTTAACAGAAATATATAAGGTTGTCAGGATTTCAGGGTAAAAATCTCATGAAATAGTTTTTAATATTGCTATTTATCCTTTTCTTAAGTTTAGAATGCAAGAAAATGAGGAAAGGACATTGTTTTAAATTAAAAATTTTTATTTACATTGAAATTTTTATTCAATTCCATTTTTAAATTCAAAAACTTTTATTTTTCCTATTTTTGAATTTTTCGGGATGTTACATTCACTTTATTTTAGTCTACAATATTTAGATCCCAGTTGAAGCTAGGATTTGGAGCTCTAGGCCCTTAACTCAAATGTAGAATTATGGCGCATCCTATAAATAATGCAGTAAAAATCAATTAGAGTGGCAGCGCAAAGCCACATCGGTCTCTAAATGGTAGCCCGGGCTTCCCTTCAGATGGGGACTTGGGCTTGGGGACGTTTCTTTATTTCTTTCCTACACACACATTGATGGAATTAAAATTGTTTCCCGTTCACGTAGCTTTTCCATCCTTGTGAATCAAGTATGGAATATGTAGAAGGATGCGGGCACATATGCACTGAATGCTTTTTGATTAAATGTTTGATTTGATCAGAAAGAATTATTAAGCCATATTAACAGCAACTAATGAACAAAATTAACACACGGATTAAAACTTGCTAGCGCCATATTAACAGCAACTAATGAACAAAATTAACACACGGATTAAAACTTGCTAGCGCAAAACTAAAAACAAATCTAAGCACAAAGGTCTAGGTATAGGATGATATTTTTTTTTTTGGTGAGGCAATTTTCTGGATTATAGGATTGAAAATAAATGTGACAGTAGCTAGGATAAAAATCCTACTATGCCAACCTGACACTCTGATACCAAGATGATACGAGGCTTTACCCCTTTTTCATGGCGTAGGATTTAAATACTCACGTACTCCATCTTTTATCCATGTCATCTAGAGTAAACATTAAAATTAGCTTATACAATAGTTATCTCTAAAGATTGGCTCTAGATGCTATACAATAACTATCTCTTCTCTCTTGTATATAATTAATCTACCTATACTCCTGTGCAATACTTATTACTAAATAAGAGCCAACTTTCTTCTGTCTCCTCTTTTCTCACTCTTCCACATAAGGCAAAGTTGACGTGGATATATTAAGAGTAAAGCTAAGGTGATCTTATTATACATGTTCTTATTATACAAGCTGGCTTTTAGCTTACTCTAGATGATATGGATGAAAAATGAAGTAAATAGTAGGTTTTGCTATTATACTTGCTTTTATTAAAATAGATTTGAACAATAAGTAGCAGATGACTAATTCAATGATTTGATCATTGATGATGTTATAATCATAAATACGTTACAGTCACGGTACGTAGCAACTGCACTGATCCGAATACTTTCGAAAGCGGACGGACGGCTCATCAGCTGCGAGCCTGCCACCTTGAGAAATAAAGAAACGTCCCCAAGCCCAAGCCCAATGACTTGGTGGTGAGTGATGCCGATGAGTGATTTATAGCTATTTTGTGACTTGAGATGGGTTGTTTCCTTTTGTCATATGCAAATGATCCCAATTGCCCCATTTAAAACATCAAGATAAACTTGAGATAAAGGAGACAACGACATCTGTTTAAAGAATATTTTTGACAACGAATGATATTAAAGCAGATTTGCTTAACAAGTAGTGGACGACTCGTACGCTCAATGACTTGGTGGTGGATTAAAGCAGATTTGCTTAACAAATAGTGGACGACTCGTACGCTCGATCAATGACTTGGTGGTGGATTACACCAAACTTAATCCTTTTAGTTCACACTCTATTTTTGCCCTAACTAACTTTACCGGTCGTGGTAGCGTGACCTTTCCGACAGCCAGAAGGGCGCCCGTAAAAAAATTATGATAGATACAGACTTTAACACACCATCGATCACAGTGAGTCCTAGAGAATAGCAAGGCATATGCACTACACGTGGCAAGCATGCACTACGAGTTAGCTATATATACTTTGTTTAGTTTGGTTTTTAGTTACTTGGACCGATTTGATGTGAGCACATTTGCATGTTTCATTGCATGCTTGCATTGGCTCAATCAATTAATTTGCAGGGCTTAATTAATTAACTGGGCGCGAGCAAGGACGAAAGCTGGCAGTGGCCAAAACCTGCAGAAAACACCAAGCCAGTCCTCCTCCGGTCATGAGCAAACTCATTTCAGCTCCTTGTATCTAACTCCCTTTGTTATATATAGCCCTGCATGTCTTATTGTTAGCAATGCTACCCTTTTCTTGTAAAAAATTGCTTCCAGCAATGCATTCCCCCCTTTATCTTAACTAGTGGACCTAGAACGAATTAAAGAGTGAGTAGTTTACTCTGGAGCTAGCCGATCAATTTGCTGGTTGCATCGCATGCTTGCATTGGCTCTCAATCAAGCCAATAATCTATTTGTCTTTTCATGAGTGTAATTGCAATACATATCTTCGACAATACATTGGCCGATCAATAAAGTCACGGAGATATTTTACATGCAGAAAACCCATGATAGTCCTCGCAAAGACAAAAAAAAAAGGAAAGAAAAGACCGATAGAGTTATGAAATTTTATTTTTCTCTCCAATTAGTATATTTATGAAATTTTTATTTTATTTTTCTCTCCAATTAGTATATTTATGAAATTTTAATTCTGAATGAAACATTTTTTTACTTTTCACTTAGTATGATATTTTAAACAAATTTCTTTTGGATTTTTATTCTGAATTTACATATTTTTGTATTGTACTTCTTGTAGACTTTCTTTTTAAGTTTTAGTTTTGAATGTACACATAAATCCACATGCTAATTTTTATTTCAACATATGTTATTTTTTTGTATTTGAGATGGACTCTTTCTTTTAATCTAAAATTTATTCCTATTTAATTTTGGATATATGTTATATTTTTTACATGAGATGGATTCTTTCTTTCAATCTAAATTTTATTTCTATTTTATTTTGAATATTTGTTATTTTTTATTGTACTTTGAGAAGGCAACGTCGTTTTTGCCGACCTGTGCCACGATCCTCGCTCTCCTCGATGGACATCACAATCGGCGTGACCACCAGCACATACTTGGAGTCTGGAGAAGGGGTTGACCAGCATCGATCGTGTATATGGCAATCTTGGAGATGAGCCACGTCGTGGGGGCGTTGAGAGTGACCTGGGACAACACGCACGCCATCCCCATACACGAGGTAGCCTAGGATTGCCACTAAGCAGTAGTTGAGTATGCACAACACAAAGCATATCGCTAGCATCTGGTTGGTACGGTACAAACTAATTAGTATAATTATTCTAGCATTACACATATCTTACAATGATTCACACTTCAATCGCAGATCGATTGTGACAAGGCTAATAATACCTTTGGGACGGTTAGATGTTTTCTTTAAAATAATAATATCCAATGGCTACTATAATTCAAGTTTGTTAGGGTCCATCAGATTAAGGGTCGGATGTTTTTTTTTGAGAATTTCTAGCATATTTTTATTTTTAACAAAAGAACCGACGGCGGTTGTAATTAGGGTCCACCAAATTAAGGGCCAGATGTTTTGCTTTTTTGTGAGAATTTCTAGTATATTTCTTTTTTTTTCTTACTACTCTCATGAGCTTTTAATATATAATAGATGCTACCCTTTTCTTGTAAAAAATTGCTTCCAGCAATGCATTCCCCCCCTTATCTTAACTAGTGGACCTTGAACGAATTAAAGAGTGAGTAGTTTACTCTGGATCAGCCGATCAATTTGCTGGTTGCATCGCATGCTTGCATTGGCTCAATCAAGCTAATAATCTATTTGTTTTTTCGTGAGTGTAATTGCAATACATATCTTCGACAATACATTGGCCGATCATGAAAAAACAAATAGATAGTCCTGGCAAAGACAAAAAAAAAAGGAAAGAAAAGACCGATAGAGTTATTTAACGAGTTAAACCTCGTTAAATATGCAAGCAAGCACCGTCCTCTGGTTTCACCACTAATATAGAGCAGCTGAGCATCCTTCTCTCCAACCCAAGGCAATAATAATGTAAGTTAACAATCGAGTGCAAATTACTTCTGTTAGAAAAAGGCTACTAGTGGTAAATTGATCAGTAGTATTGTTCTTTCCTCGTTGATATGTAATTCGATTTTTAGCCTTGGTGGAATCTGTAGTCGAAACTAATTATGGTATTGGCGATGATGTTTGATTTACTAACTTAGTTACAGCAAGAAGCAAACCAGTTGCAGCAATGGCGGCGGTCCTGGATGCTTTTGCATCCTACGTCCAAAACATGCTGACGGAGATGGCCAAAGAAGAGGTGGGCATGCTGCTCGGAGTCTCTGGCGAGATTGACAAGATGGGCACCAAGCTTGGGGACCTTAAGAACATCCTCGCCGACGCCGAGAGGAGGCGCATCACTGATCAAAGCGTGCAGGGGTGGGTGAGGGAGCTCAAGGACGCCATGTACGACGCCACCAACATCCTCGACCTCTGCCAGCTCAAGGCTATGGAGCGTGGTCCATCCACGGTAGACATGGGGTGCTGCAACCCCTTGCTCTTCTGCCTGCGGAATCCCCTCTTCGCACACGACATTGGCAGCCGCATCAAGGCGCTCAACAAAAGGCTGGACGACATCTGCAAGAGGGGTGGTAGATACAAGTTCATCAACCTCGGTTCCTACGAGGATCGTGGCAGCAGGCTGCATTCCTCTCACACTGTTGCTAGGTGCTATGAGACGACGGGGGAGCATGTCCGATTAGGTGTTGTCGGGGAGAAGATCGAAGAGGACACGAGGGAGCTGGTGCAGACGCTGATAGAAAGGGAGTGCAACAGCAACATCATGGTGGTCGCCATCGTGGGCGTCGGTGGGATTGGCAAGACCACCCTCGCCCGGGAGGTGTTCAACGACGACACCATTAAGTTCGACAAGAAGATATGGTTGAGCGTCAACCAAGACATTGACCAGGCTGAGCTGCTCAGGGTGGCCATCGCCCAGGCCGGGGGAAAGCACCGTGGTGAGAAAGCAATGGCCGTGCTTGGGCCAACCCTTACTGCTGCCTTGATAAGGAAGAAGGTCTTGCTGGTGATGGATGACGTGTGGAACGAGAAAGCATGGGAGGGTGTGCTTGAGACGCCCTTGCGGAACGCTGCTGCTCCAGGCAGCCGAGTCCTCATCACCACAAGAGACGAAAGAGTTGCCCGAGGGATGAAAGCCGTGCGTCCCTACCACCATGTCGACAAACTAAGCACCGAAGATGCATGGTTATTGCTCAAGAAGCAGGTCCGTTGGAATTAATTGATACTTTCTTCCTTCTTCTTTTTTTTACTTTTTATGGTTTTCGAGATATTATTTATTGCTAATGAAATTATTACAAAAGTAGGAAAGTTGAGCCAAAAATTCATAAAGCCAATCAAGACACTTTTAAACCTGTCAACGATCAACACGTGGATTGCTAATAATTTTTTTTTACTTTTTATGGTTTTCAAGATGTTATTTATTGCTAGTAAATAATAATTACAAAAGTAGGAAAGTTGGGCCAAAAATTCCAATTCTAGCTATGTATAGTGTTAGCCTCCATGATGAACCGCTGGGGCCTAGTTAAGAGCATCTCCAACAGTTCCTAATATTTAGACTTTTAATATTCTTAGATTGGGACCTTCCCAAAAAAATTTGGGTGTACAAAATACCTTGTTCTCCAACAGTTCCTATATTTTCTCCCAAAAACACCTTTGAATTGGTCCGGTGGGCCATCCTGGGCGCGAAATAATGTTGATTGGGAGCGCGGACAGAGTGCACAAAAATGAGGAGTCGGGGTGCTGTTTTTGGGCGTGCCAAAATTTGAGGAGCTAGAAAGAGGAACTGTTGGAGTACTTTTTTTTGCAATCAAGCCTAAAATCAGGTTTTGGGAATGGATTTTAGGCACTGTTGGAGATGCTCTAAGACGGTCCCTGTACGAGCTAGCTATCTCCTGCAACAAAGTCTGTATACATACACTTGTTCGTATCTGATTTTCTCGACTATCAAAAGGTCACTGTCCCTTTGATTGTCCAAAGAGTGTAAATACTCTTGATCCCCGATCAGAAATGTCCGTAAAGGACTCAACCTCACAAATATGTCAGGTGTTAGAAGGCGAAAAGTTAGTTTTGGAGAGTTAGTATTAGATATTAATAAAAGTCACTTCGGAGTCAGGTTATACTCAAATTCAGGATAGAGTTTGGTTAGAGATAAATTCAAGATAAATTATTATTCGATTATAATCAATGCTATAAATAAAAAGTGTTAGGGTCCTCTAAAACAATACACAATTTTCATAAAAAATTACAACGTGGTATTAGACCCCTAATTCATACCTTTAAGCTATCGTTCCCGCCACACTTCATGCTATCTGTCGTGCTTCACCTCAGGGATACCAGGTCGCCACCGCCATTGTAGTCCTTAAATATCTAAGTTGTTGGCACCACCCCGCTCAGGCGGGCAGGCCATCGGTGCCACCTAGTCCAAGGCTGGTAGGTCGCAGCTTGAGCATGACACCACCTCAGTCGCTGTGGACGAAACTAGAGTGGGACCGCATCGCCACCCGTATGTGGGCATCACCACCGCTCGAGGGCAGTCAGGCTGCTACCGCTGCCGGGGATGTCGGGCTGCAGGAATCGCTCGGGTTTGTCACACGGAGAGAAGAGAGGTCGGCACAAGAGGAGAGGAACTAGAGATAACAAGGAAACAAAAAAGAAAGAGAGGAGGGAGGAAAAAAAAAAGAAAAAAGAGGACAGAAAAAAGGAAAGACAGAGAGGAGTGGCATCTGGGACAGAGAGAAAGAGAAGAAATGGTGTTTGTGTTGCTGTTTAGCTGTTGGATCCGGTGTTGATACTAGAATTGTGGGATTTGGCGTGGTTGATTCGGTGTTGTTTCCTGTTGGCGTTGTGTGGAGAAGGAAGAGTAGATCGAAGGAAGAGTGAAGAGATGCACGGGTGTTGTGTTGTTGCTGTGAAGATGATGATTGAGGAGTCAATGGTGTTGAAAGTTTCAGGACATGGTAGAGAGACCTAAAACAGGGGAAGAAGATCGCTTATGATGTAAATTTGGTGCTATTGATAGCATGAGGTGCTAGTGGTAGCTCCGGTGGAGGCTATGACTATAGTTTTGCTGTTGGTGGTAGCTATCAAGGTGTTAGTGTTGGTGCTAGATGTGGTGTTAGTAGATAAGTGCGATAGATGTGTTGGTAAAAGATGAAGGTCAAGATGGTCAAGGGTTATTAGGAGAGGTGGTGGAAGCTGATGTGGTCGGGGCATGCTAGGAGAGGTGGTGGAGGCCGTAGTGGCCGGGGGGCTAGAGGAGATAGTGAAGGCCAAGACTTAAAATATGGTAGAGGTAGAGGAGACCAAGACTATGGATGTGACGAAAAAGTCGAAGGACTTGATGTTAGTTGAGGCAAGGTTTGGGGTTGTTAAGGTGATAAATCGTGGTGGGTATTATGGGTCGATGGTATAGGTGATGGCAATATAAGATTGCATTCATCTAACGGTGTTGGGCATGGCGTGGGTGGTGTGAATGTCAAGGATGATGGTCTTGGAGTTGGTGTTGATCATGGCACCAGAGGCAACTTTCGTAAATATAGATGTCATGGTGGTTGTATTCATTATCGTGTTGGCAATTTGGTAAAAATAGATGTCCTGATGAGGGTATTGCATTATGTAATAAGATGGCCATGATTTTTATCTCATGCCCCATCTTGAGCGGGAGTGCTGGAGTGTTAGTATTAGATATTAATAAGAGTATGAGCCGTGTGCGACTCAAAGTCGGGTTCAAGGTTAGAAATTTCACCGAAATCCAGTGAAATTTCAATGAAATATTGGATTTTGAGCCACCACAAAATCCAAATTAACGGCTGGATATAAAAAATTGAGATTGCTACAATAATTTCGTTTTTTTAGCGAAATTTCGCCAAAACTACCTGAAATATTAAGATTTTTGACCGGTTTTTGCTGTTTTATGGCCGGATTTGGTCCAATAACCCTTAAGAAAGTTATCTTCTATGAAAATTTGTTGAAAACCAAAATTTTGAGACATTTTAAAATTTTGGTAGAAACGCCGTTAGATTTTTATAAAATTTTACAAGCTTGATAATGATCTAAAAAATTTATGGTATTATGTTTTGTAATGTAGGATCATACATAAAAATTGTAGAAATAATTGAACTTCATTTGTTACCTTTAAAAAATAAAAAATAGAACAAACATAATTGGGACAGTAACATTGTTAGAATTTTATAAATTTTCTCGTGTGTGATCATGATCTAAAATTTTTATGAGAGATTAAGAATTGATTCAGTACTATTCTATAATTTTTTTTGAAATGATTCAACTTTTTTTTGTGCAGTCAATCAAATCTACGTAAGCATCGAACTTCATTTCTTATATTATATTTCAAAAATCAAAAAGAGAAAGAATATAAATGGTATTGTACCTTGTAAGAATTTCAAAAATTCACTGGAGTGTGATCATGATTCAAAATTTTTATGAGATTTTAAGTATTTCTTTATCACCCTTCTGTAAAATGTTCAAAAATTTTAAACCTTTTTTTATTGCTAAAACAAATCTATGTATTAATCGTCAAGCTTTTATTAGGATGTAGCACTCACAAAATTTTTATATATTATTTAAGCATTATAATAATCTAAAAAATTTATAGAAACATTAATGTTACATCAGTACCAGCTAAAAACAATTTCAAAATTTTCTAAGGTGGTTTGAACCATTTTTCATTTTGTTCAAGTTTGCTGGTAAGTCTTTTAACATGACAGTAACATTATTTGAATTTTTAAAACTTAATGATTCTTGATCATCATCTTAAAATTTTATGAGAATATTAATGATGTATCATAACTATGTACAAAAAATTTAAAAATTTTATAATATGTTTTGAACCATTTTTCATTTGGTTCAAACTTGCCAAGAACTGCTTTTATCGGAAGAGCAATGTTTGAATTTTTTAAAATTTATTAAACTTGATAATCATCTGAAATTTTTATGGGAATATCATTGATGTGTCAGGAACTTCCAAAAAAAGTTCAAAATTTTTGGATATCATTTAAGCCATTTTCCATTCTGTTGAAATTTGTCAAATTTCAGCAATTTCACCCGAAATTTGGAATATTTCGCCTGAAATTTCGGTCCAAAAAATTACAGATTTGAATTTTGCATTTTGTATGTCTTCTGGATTTTTTTTTCAAAATAACGAGATTTACCAAAATTTTGGATTTCGGAGGGGAGCGAAATTTAAACCGAAAACAAAATTTGGATCCTTGGTTGAGTTAGATTCAAATTCAGGATAGAGTTTGGTTAGAGATAAATTCGAGATAAGTTGGTATTCGGTTGTAATCAACGCTATAAATAAAGAGTGTAGGGGTCTAATGAGACAACTACTACAACAAAAACTTCAAATAGAGACACTTTCCTATAGATATTTTTTATTTGCCTCTATAAATTGCCATAATGTAAGGCCCCTATTTTTTATATTAAATATCAATAATGGGTTCCATATACATACAGTACTAGTTTCATGATCAGTGGCTAGTACGTATATTTATAAATTGTTAACATATCCATATACATAATATTACATTTGATAGCAGAAGCAGTTCTTACATAATATTCTTACAAAACAAAATAAACCCTGTAGCGGAAACATTTTTATCTCGTAGTTTTCCTTTAACCCATTATCCCTACAGGCAACTAAGATGGTAAATCCTAGAAAAGCTCATCGTTAACATCCCCGTATCCTACATCAAAATAAGTTTCATTAGGGTATTCTGATTCTTCACCTAAAAACAATAATAGCAAGTTGAGTACTTTATGTACCCGTAAAACTTTTGTAAAACCTATAATATCTGCAGGTTTGTATCAAGAGAAGGCTACTACGGTTATTTTGTATAAAGCCAATTTGAATTATAAATACTAAATAATAGATTGCAAACAAAATTTATGTAATTGCAATTTGATAGATAATAAATTAACATGTAAGCATAAATAAAGCAATTCACAAACCTTCGTGGCGTGATCAATTCAACAAACCATTTCCTGCCAACACATGGAATAAATCATATTTTTACAAAAAAACAAAACATCTAACTAAGTGACAACTTTACCAAGTGCTCTTGATTGCAGGCGCAGCTTTTCAAAAAAATTTACACTCTGTAGAAGTATACAACTTTATCCATAAGAAATAATCAACCCCTTTTTGCCAGGCCAGTAACACACTTCTTTTGGTGTGTCGGCAAGGAGATCATAACATAACGGTTATATTACCTAGCCTTAACTTTACACTAGCCCGGTGATGATAAACTCTCACTATGATGGCAGAAACACACACCCAAAACATGACAGTCCATCCTTGTCATTTACACAGCAACACAGGCAGTCCATCCCTACCTCACACGTTTCTACCCATCAAGGCGTACACCATTGCATCAGCTAATGTTATTCCCAACACCTCGGTGTGGACGCTCCTCCGAGCAAACCTACACCAGAATGCCCGTACTACTCTTGCCTTCCAATGTGCAAAGTTAGTTCTAAGTAACTTAATAAGTTAAAATTGTCCCATACCAGCATTTGTGGTTATACAGTTGTCTTGGCTTAAAAATAACACAGTAGTTTAGTTCTTAATCCAACTCGAGCGAGAAATCTCCCCCTATCTACGTACAAGTCTATCCCTCACACAACCGGCTATTGCTAATACTCGACTGTGTCAAATCGATAGTTTTATTTTTATTTTTTAATAAATTACCATTGATAACATTAACTATCATGACCAACAATTTATCACGAGTAGTATAACCTGTTATTTGTGTATTTTTTCTAAAGCATACTAAGCAGATGCATGTATTAACAAGTATACCCATTTTGATGTTATTATACATCTATCCATATTCTAGGGTTACCGCTTATCACTATTGATTAAGGAAAACCATCAATGAAGGTTATATCTACCAGTACCCACAAAATAGCAATGTTTATTAAATATAGCACATGCATAAAAGATTTGACAAAACATTTTTGAAAACCTATGATCAACATGGTTAGGGGGTGCTTGCCTTACTAACAGTCAAAGTCGGGGTCGTTAATGACTGAATCTGGAACATTCAGTTCTACACGTCGTTTGATGGTAATATAGAAAATAATAAACTTCAACAAGGGAAAAAAGAATATAGATAGAAAATCAAATAGAAACATGCTATAGAAAACAGGTGGGGTTTAGGGTTAGGGTTTTATGATTTTAAGTACTCGCATTTTAGTCAGTCTTTTATTGTTGTATATTACTAACAGTTTAAAGTTAAGCGACAATAAAGTTTCTTATTTTCTATAGATCACTTTTCCTTATTTTATGAATTTAAGAGGCTAAAATTATGCATTCTTATATTTATAATTTCGAATTCAAGAGATATCATTGTAATGCAGTGTTTTTTGTCAGATACTATAGCAAAGGTAATTTTCTGAAACTTGTACTATGATGTTGCTGCTCATGTGTAGCAGTGAGTCTTACCTAATAGAATTAGAAGGTGGTTAAGTATATTTGAGCAGGAGGAAGAGGAAGGGGAAGAGGTGAACCTAGACAGAATTGTCCATCATCTTGAATATCAAAGAAGAAGCAGTGCGTTGACATGAGAGTGCAGCTTGTAACACAGCCAGACGTTAGCGGGCGGAGTGTCTTGAAGACAAAGCTGCCACTGACCCAGAACCCAAGCCAATTGTCGTAGTCGTCGGTCTTGACGGTGAGGCCAAACAGGTGAGAGAAACAGTAGGCCAAGGTTGCAGGGGAGGATGATGTAGCCATTGGCCTCAAACTTGTCGTCAGTGATGGTGACGCTGGTGACCTGGTGAGGCAGCCAACCACCCGGCCAAG
Source organism: Guadua angustifolia (assembly GCA_036346375.1). Classification (NCBI taxonomy): domain Eukaryota; kingdom Viridiplantae; phylum Streptophyta; class Magnoliopsida; order Poales; family Poaceae; genus Guadua; species Guadua angustifolia. The sequence goes on along the minus strand of JAYEVE010000110.1, from coordinate 439,528 downwards.
GCTCTTGAAGGTGTGGACCTGATTCCCGCTGAGGGCAGTGAAGACGATTAAAACACTGCCCAGTGCAAGACCCACTTCATGGTCCTCAAGGGCCAGTGTTAGGGCCGGTTGCGACAGGGTTTTTGTAAGACGCCATGGGCCTGTGGTGGAGAGGGAAGGCCCAGGGCGGGCTGCATGATTTATGCGGCTAGTAGTGCAACCGTCTTTGTTAGTTAGGAAGGAATCAATAAGATTTGGTTAGTTAAGGCGGTAGCAATAAAATAGGATCCTGATTGCATGGTTGAGAGGAGAGGAATAAAATCTTTGGGGCAGCAATACAGAAGGTATTTTTGGCAAATAATAAGATTGCTACAAGCAATAGGCGGTGGCTCGACAATGACCCTATCCAAGGCGCCGACAGACGTGAGGAGCACCTCATCGTCTTGCCTGCGACCCGGGCTGAAGCCGGGAACCAGGGCCTTTGAGCTTGCGCATCGTTCTTCGTCGGCTCATATCAATTTGGTATCAGAGCGAGGCGATCCGAGGAGGAAGAACAGCAGCGAACTCCAGATGGAAGGAAGGGTGGCGGGACTTGAGGAAGAGGTGAAAGGAATGAAGAATGACATCCATGAGTTGAAAGAGATGCTTGGGGAGATGATGAAGATGTGGAAGGGCAAGAACCCGGTGGAGACGGGAAGGGAAGGACCGACAGTGGATCCCAAGGGGACGGATCCGAAGGAGATGACTGGCGTGGGCGCTCATGCAGTGCGCCGGTTCCAGGGGGAGGGCGGCAACCGAATTGGCGGAGGCAAAGGCCGTGGCGAGCGCTTCCCAGCTCGGCGAGGAGGTCACGCCCGTGAAGAGGAGGAAGATGATCGCTGGTGGACGCCGCGCCTGCCGCGTCTGGATTTGCCGGAGTATGATGGACAAGGGGACCCTCTGAGTTGGCTACGTCGCTGTGAACGCTACTTCAGAGTTCACAGAATCAAGGAGGAAGAGTGGGTCGAAGTGGCCGGGTTGCATCTGGCAGGAGAGGCACAAGATGTATTGGATAATTGGCAGGAGGAGGAACCTTGGATAGCGTGGGAGGAGTTCTACGACGCCTTCATTCAACGGTTCACACGGCACTCCAGTGCTGGACCGTTAGGGGATTTGGCGAACTTCAAGCAGGGCGACCAAGGAGTAGATGACTATGCCCGGGAATTTCAGAGGCTCCTGGCGAGGGTTCCAAGGATGCGAAAAGCGGACCAGCTCGAGTTGTTCCTGGCAGGGTTATCCAGGGCGCTGGGCGTAGAGGTTCATAGGGAACGGCCACACGATTTGGCGGATGCTATTCGGGCAGCGCGAGAGGCGGAAGCAAGGAAGGAGGCTTGGATTGCCGAAGCATTCCAGAGTTGGTCACAGGCAGGGCGGGGAAAAGGAGTTGTGCTGCGCCTGTGGAATGCACCGACTACCGGCGCTAATGGAACAGAGGGCGATCTCGAGGAGGGGCCGGTGCGGATCGGCAGCGATGCCAGCTGATTAGGCAGTGCGGTTCAGAGCGATGGGGTCGATTGGCAGGCATCAGGGAGGTTTCAGTGGTCTCGGCAAAGGAGCAACCGCAGGGGGTGGAAGTGTGGGAATGAGTTCGGGACGAGCGACGCCAACCACCAGCATGCAGAGTTCGGCGGGATCAGCGCCGCACCGGCTAAGGTTGTCCGCCGATCAACTAGCCGAAAGGAGGGCCAAGGGCCTTTATTACAATTGTGATGAGGTTTATACTAGGGGCCATAAGTGTAAGAGGTTATTTCACTTAGAGGTGGAAGAGGATGAAAACACGGAGGATGGAGAGGATGAACTGGAGGCCGAAGTTGCAGTGGAGGCGGCCTTGTCCATGATTACAGCGGTCGGGCCAAAGCAAGGTGATACCATGCAAGTTGAGATTGAGATGGCGGAAAGAAGTGGTTGGGGCTGATCGACAGTGGAAGCACGCATAATTTCATTAGTGCTTACACTGTCCGACAGTTGGGACAGGAAGAGGAAGCAAGAGCGGCTAATCAAGGAAGCCAACGAGTCAAGGTAGCGGACGGGTGGCATTTACCTTGCTTGGGAAGTCTGGAAGCCGAATTTTGCATCCAAGGGCGAAGATTTCGGGCGCCATTCACAGTTTTGCCCATTGATTCGTTTGACTTAATTTTGGGAGTGTAGTGGCTGAAGACACTCAGGCGGTTACAGTGGGATTTCGGAGAACTCACCATGGAGTTTGAGGAGAATGGCGCAGCAGTGCAGTTGCGGGGCCTGTGCAAACAGAAGGGAGCTGGAGTGATGGCGGCCAGTATGGAGTAGCAGCACATGTTTGAGGCGCTCTTGGAGTCATATGCGGACGTCTTTGAAGAACCACAGGGGCTACCACCGGTGAGAGCTTGTGACCACAGGATTCCGTTGGAATCGGGGACTGATCCAGTGGCGGTTCGTCCTTATCGCTACCCATATCGGCAAAAGGATGAGATTGAAAGGCAGTGTGAACAGATGTTGCAGCAAGGTATCATACGACCGAGCCATTCACCCTTTTCATCACCTGTGTTGTTGGTAAAGAAGTCCGATGGGACTTGGAGATTTTGTGTGGATTATTGCAGGCTAAATGAGAAAACCATTAAAGATAAATTTCTGATTCCGGTCATAGAAGAATTGCTGGATGAACTAGGAGGAGCCCAGTACTTCACCAAACTGGACCTGCGGTCGGGCTATCACCAGGTCCGGATGAACGAGGAGGACATTCTGAAGACGGCATTCCGGACGCATCATGGTCACTATGAATTTTTCGTGATGCCATTCGGATTGTCCAATGCGCCGTCCATATTCCAGGCGTTAATGAATGAAGTGCTCCAAGAATTCTTGCGTAAGTTTGTGTTGGTTTTCTTCGATGACATATTAATATACAGCTCGACAGAGGCGGAGCACAGGGGGCATGTGGGGCGGTCTTGAGCCAACTGAGGAAGCACCGGTTGTACTTGAAGAAGTCAAAATGTGCCTTTGCTCAAGAGAAGATTGGGTATTTAGGTCACATAATCTCACATATGGGAGTGGAGGCTAATCCCTTAAAAATCAAGGCGGTAGAGGAGTGGCCCAGCCCTGTGTCGGTCACGGAGTTGCGAGGATTCTTGCGGTTGGCGGGCTATTACAGGCTTTTCATAAGGAATTTTGCCAGTATAGCTGATCCTCTTACGGCATTGTTGAAGAAGAATGGATTTGCTTGGACCCCGGCGGCAGATGAAGCTTTCGTACACCTCAAGAAGGCGTTAACCTCCGCTCCGGTGTTACAGATGCCTGATTTTTCCTCACCATTCGAAGTAGAATGTGATGCTTGAGGTCGGATCGGTCTTTGTCCTCCAAAGAAGATGGACACCCCATTGCCTACTTCAGCCGGAAATTGGCCGAGCGACATCGGAAGTTGGCGGCGTATGAACGGGAGTTGATAGGGTTGTCCAAAGCAGTGCGGCATTGGCGGCCTTATTTGTGGGGCCAAAGGTTCACCGTCCGGACAGATCATGGCAGCCTCAAATTCCTTCTTGAACAGGCTTTGATCACTCCACCGCAGCAACACTAGCTGAGCAAACTGATGGGGTTCGATTTCTGCGTCGAATATAAGCCCGGCAAACACAATCAAGCGGCGGATGCCCTTTCCAGAACCCGCGAGGAAGACCGGCAATGTACAGCCATCTCAGTGGTTCAGGATGTCACCCGTGATCAGTGGTTGGCAGTATTGAAGGATGACCCGGTGGTGCAGCAGAAAGTGTCGCAATTAGCCACCCAAGTCAGTACTTCCCAGTCGCAGGATACACAGGCCAACATCCAATGGGAGGTTAAGGAGGGATTGGTGTTTCGGAATGGCAAGTTGTGGGTGCCTCGGACATCTTCTTTGGTGGAACCAATGATTGCAGCAGTACATGACTTAACACACGAGGGCAATCAAAAGACTCTTCATCGTCTTCGCGCCTTGGTATTGGTGGGAACATCAGAAGGAATCGGTCAGGGAGTTCATTGGGCGGTGTGCTATCTGTCAACAACATAAAGCAAGCACTCAAGCACCAGCAGGTCTATTGCAGCCCCTGGAGATTTCTCATCAGGTATGGGCCGATATCTTGATGGACTTCATCACTGACCTTCCGAAGTCACAAGGGAAAACTGCACTTTTGGTGGTCGTGGACCGTTTATCCAAGTATGCACATTTCCTTCCTTTTAGCAGACCGGCCACTGCATCAGCCGTCGCCAAGTTGTTCTTTGACCAGATTGTGCGACTACATGGCATTCTTGAGTCCATTATCTCCGATCGGGACCCGGTGTTCCTTAGCGCTTTTTGGCAAGGGCTGTTTAAGCGGAGTGGGACGGCCTTGCTGATGTCCACAGCATACCATCCACAAACGGATGGCCAGACTGAAGTAGTCAACAGCACCATTGAGATGTACTTGCAGTGCTTGGTGGCAGCTCATTCCTCTTCATGGACGCAGTGGGTTCCTTGGGCAGAGTATTGTTACAATACATCTTTCCACTCAGCTCATCGCCTCACACCTTTCGAATTAGTCTATGGTCGATCTCCGCCACCATTATTGCCATATCAGCAGGGGTCTACATGCATCGATGCCATTGACTGCACCTTGGTGGATCGCGACGTCCTTTTACAGCAGGCCAAGACTCAGTTGTTGCTGGCGCAAAACCGCATGAAACAGCATTATGATGGCAAGCACAGAGACGAGGTGTTTGAGGTGGGGTCGTGGGTGTGGCTCAAGTTGCAGAAGCACCGCCATAACTCCGCTCGCGGCCAGCCTTCTTGGTCCAAGTTATCTCCTCGCTTTTATGGCCCTTTTCAGGTGATCCAACGCATCGGCGCCGTGGCCTACAAGCTCCAACTTCCCGAGAGCGCCAGAATACACAACGTCTTCCATGTGTCGCTGCTCAAGCGTTTCAAGGGGATCCTCCGTTGCAAGTGGCGGACATACCAAGTGACCTCCTTCCGGCCACCACTGCCGCACAACCGGAGCCATACCGGCTGCTGGCCCAGCGCTTCGTGGAGGGACATCATCAATTCTTGGTGCATTGGGAGGGTGAGTCGGCGGAGGAAGCAACGTGGATGGATGCTATTGATCTTCGGCGCTCGTTTCCTGATTGTAAGCTTGAGGACAAGCTTAGTTTCGAGGGAGGGAGTAATGTTAGGGCCGGTTGCGACAGGGTTTTTGTAAGACGCCATGGGCCTGTGGTGGAGAGGGAAGGCCCAGGGCGGGCTGCATGATTTATGCGGCTAGTAGTGCAACCGGCTGCTGTTAGTTAGGAAGGAATCAATAAGATTTGGTTAGTTAAGGCAGGTAGCAATAAAATAGGATCCTGATTGCATGGTTGAGAGGGAGAGGAATAAAAGGCTGGGGGGCAGCCGGTTGTAAGGTATTTTTTGGCAAATAATAAGATTGCTACAAGCAATAGGCGGTGGCTCCGACAATAGCCCTATCCAAGGCGCCGGCAGACGTGAGGAGCACCTCATCGTCTTGCCTGCGACCCAGGCTGAAGCCGGGAACCAGGGCCTTTGAGCTTGCGCATCGTTCTTCGTCGGCTCATATCAGCCAGTACCACCACACTGCAATATCGTCACTCCTGCTCCTGGTTGCCGCCCAATTGGCAGGCTGGACTAATAATATTATTATTTTATTATGTTTTATAAATATATTACTGTAGAAATTAGACCATCCATTTCCAGAATGATGTTTTTTTGCGACAGGAGGGAGTATATGGTTTAGGATCCCTTGATAATGTATATCACCCTTCTTAGTAATTCTGTTGCAACGCACGGGCATGTACTAGTTAGCAAATAAAAAAGAATCGGCGTACTGGACGTTACCAACATGTTCTGTACTAACTCTGTCAATTTAAACTGCTTGCAGGTAGTCTCAAGTGAGATTAATGAACTTTGGATTGATAACACGCTGAAGGACATTGGATTGCGAATCATAGCAAAATGTGGCGGTTTGCCACTTGCTGTCAAAGTAATGGGAGGACTCTTATGCAAGAGGGACAAACAGCGCAGTGATTGGGAGAAGGTTCTGAATGATTCCATATGGTCAGTATCTGAAATGCCCCCAGAGCTAAACTACGCAATGTACTTAAGCTACGAAGATTTGTCTCCCTGTCTGAAGCAGTGCTTTCTATACTACTCCCTTCTCCCTAAAAATACAAAGTTCTCTATTGATAGAGTTGTTAGCATGTGGATTAGTGAAGGATTTCTTCATGAAAACTCGGATGAATTAGAAGAATTAGGAAGCAAGTGTTATAAGGAGTTAATATTGAGGAATCTTATAGAGCCAAATGAAAAGTATGCTGATCAATGGTTTTGTGACATGCATGATATTGTTCGCTCATTTGCTCAGTATGTTGCCAGAGACGAAGCACTAGCAGCTCAAAATGATGAAACTAACATTATCAGTAAACTGAGTTCACAAAAGATTCTTCGGTTGTCTCTAGACAGCAAGGGATTGGAGTCAGATGAGTTTGAGTGGAGTTTTTTACATGCACAGAAATCACTGAGAACACTTATATCAGTTGGCCATATGAATATTAAGCCTGGGGATTCATTGATTACTTTGTCGAGTCTACGGACTCTACATATAGAATCTGCAAACTTTGCTGCATTGGTTGAGTCTTTGTATCAACTCAAGCACCTAAGGTATTTGGCACTAAGAGAAACTGATGTATCCAGCTTACCAGAAAATATCGGCAAGATGAGATTCGTGCAGCACATTAACCTTTATGGCTGTAAAAGTTTAGTGAAACTTCCTGATAGCATTGTAAAGCTAGAGCAACTGAGGTTTCTAAACCTTATTGGCACAAGTATAAACAGTACACCTAGAGGGTTCAGTGGTCTAACAAATTTGAGGAAACTCTATGGGTTTCTAGCTCACATGGATGGTGATTGGTGTAGTTTGGAAGAGTTGGGGCCTCTTTCCCAGCTCAGGGTCCTTGAGTTAGATAATCTGGAGAATGTATTAGCTGTCTCGTCAGCCACACAAGCCAGGCTTTGTGAAAAGGGGCATCTTACCTATCTGTCATTATATTGTTCCACTAGAGCGGAAGATGATGGGCTGGTAAATGAGGAAGAGCAACAACGAATCGAGGAGGTGTTTGATGAGCTCTGCCCACCGCCCTCTTTAGATTATCTTTTAATCAATAGATATTTCGGTCGTCGTCTCCCGGAGTGGATGATGTCGACAGCAGCGGTGCCCCTCAATAGCTTGAGGATTTTAATGATGGAGGACCTGGCCTACTGCACCCAACTTCCTGATGGTTTGAGCCAGCTCCCCTGTTTGCAAACCATACAAATCAAGCATGCTCCAGCCATCAAGCGTGTTGGGCTTGAATTCCTACAACTCGACCATCACCATATTCATCATACATCATCCCAGGTGGCTACTGCATTTCCGAGATTGCATAAGATGCGCTTAATAGGAATGGTGGAATGGGAGGAGTGGGAGTGGGAGGCTGAGCAAGCAAATGTGCAAGCCATGCCTGTCTTGGAGCTGCTTGTCCTAGACTGCTGCAAGCTGTGGCGTCTTCCTCCGGGCCTCGCCTCCCATGCAAGGGCTTTGAAAAAACTATGCATATCCAAGGTCCAGCACCTCAACTCCCTGGAGAACTTTGCTTCTGTTGTTGAGTTAGAAGTGTTTGACAACCCCGACCTAGAGAGGATCACCAATCTCCCCAAATTGCAAAAGCTTGTCATTGTGAACTGCCCAAAGCTCAAGGTACTGGAGGATGTCCCTCCACTCCAGAGGCTCCAACTGGAGGACTACGACATGGAAACGCTCCCGGAATACATGCGAGATGTAAAGCCAAGACATCTGCTACTGGACTGCAGCCTAGAGCTACTCACTTCCATAGCCGTGGGACTATCTGGCCCTGAGTGGGATAAGTTCAGCCATATGGAGCATGTCAAGGTGTATGCAGATGATGGAGACAATCAAAGGAAATGGTACGTGCAGTATACAAGACATCCCTCCGACAACTTGGAGACAAGTATCATTGTCAGCTCTTCTCGATCTGCAGGTATACTAATACTACTGCTTCGTCTTAATTTGTTTGGTTACTCCTTTTAGTTTGACTTCTTTGTTTCGTCTTATTCCTTCATCAGTAAACTCCTTTCTTCATCATTAATTCAGTATGCTACGGTCTGAATGTATTTCCTACTTTACCTCCTTTTTTTGAAAGAGATATTTCCAACTTTTTCTTTTTTTGGCTTCGCTTGACACTGTTGTTTCAGGGGATGAAGAGGAATAGGACATTCGAGGAATAACAGCAGAATAAAGCAAAACAAGATTGTTTCCCACATTTGCACAAATTAAGCGGCAACTCCGTCATTCCCTTTATTACTTCAGTTCAACCTGCCAAATCTACAACCAGATGATCCAGAGTTTCTTCTTAGGTATTTTAAATTCTTGGTATGTAATACTACTAGCCCTTTGTACTCAAGTGTTGCTATGTTCAACTTTCTCGTGGAATATGACAGTTTCCTTCATTTCTGATTCGTGGTTTTGATCTATGATAAATGAAGTTGAAAAGACGTTACTAACGTGAAAAATGCATAATGTTGATAACTGTTAGTTATGAAATTGCATTGATAAGTAGATGCAATATTCACCTTGTGATGAAAGTGCTTCAACTCACCCTTTTATATTGGAAATTGCTAGTTCATTAACTATACATGCACGCAGGTGGAAGCCGGCACTGCTTTGTTAGTGTATGGATGCAGTGAAGCCCTGACAAGTGACAATGGAATCGAGCCATGAAGCCACACGGTTAATTCGGCGCTGCTGCAACCAAAAAAACATCCGGTTGATGTTTATCAAATCCCACCAAAAAAATGTCTGGCGTTCTGATTTTGGTCACCTCTTTGATTATGGAAGACAAGCCTTTTCTCTTAAGGAAAAGATCATCGAAATTATTTGTGATTATGTATTGTGAACATGATTAGCAACTATTTGTGATTTATATTGTACCACGATAGCTGCTGCAATTTTTACCGCTTGGTTCTTTCAGCAAAGAAAACAGATATTTGATATCTACAGTCCAGTCTTGCACCTTGCTAACTATCTGTGTAATAAGCCTCGCTTCAATATCCAGATATATTAACATTGAAATGGTTAAGCAAGTAAAAAGTTGTAGTTAATGATTAGGTATTCTACCGAGACAAATTTGGTGAAGCCTTTGTGATGTTGATATCGTGACGGACTGACGGTACAAACAACCTGCACACAGTACAAACAACCCAAGCATTATCCAATGCCACAGCATTATCTATGGTGCATGGACAGTGCAATATCAAGTTCCTATATTGATTTTATGGCTTACAAGGAATTTCGAAGCTTTCCATCACAAAAAGTATTCAAGAGATTTCTTTGCAATGTCCTTGATGACCTCAACCTTGTAGAGCTTCTACATTGCTGTGAAGGGGCGTGGCATGTACTGCATGTTAATAATTTAGAGTGGTGCAACCTAACTATTGCAGTAACGGTTAATCGAATGCAAAACCGTGGTGCAACCTAACTATTGCAGTAAAAATAATTTAGAGTGCCGTCGTGAAGAATCAGTGTATACAAACAAACATATAGATCTCATAATTCAGTAGTATTGTGCAGTGAGTTTAATTTTTGGACCGAAGAGTAACATTAAAAAAAAATTATGAATTAATTGGATATTTGCCACCCTTCAACGTGAAAATTCGACGCCATGTACAAAAAATGCCACTCCACTCCAGTGGCATGATTTGTACATGGCGTCGAAGTTTGAAATTGAAGAGTGGCAAATATCTAAATCTCCCAATTATGAATTATTGATTTGATTGAATAGATTAGCTAGTATGAAATCATATATTAACAAAAAAATGCAAAGTCTTAATCAAAGCCAAGTCTTTGGGTTATATATAGCTAGTTTTTAAGAAAAAGATGGTTATAACTAATTGAGCAGTACTATATGGTTGAGAAATCCGGATATAGATAACACGATTACCAGCAGTGATATGAACATCACCTTCCTCACGTATCTCAAGGCGCCGACGGCGTGGCTGAGAATTAGACAGAAATGATGCCAATCAAGGAAGGCAAGAACTGCAAAGAAGCCTTTTTAGGTTTGATTATCACACGTTGTGGTTAATTAAGTTCATGATGATATGAAGTTTTAACACAGTGGAGATACCTTTTCAGGGTTGGTTCTCATAGAAAGCCTAGCACTTTCAAGATCCTCCTTCACCTTCAAAGCTCTGATCTTAAAACTTTTAGCACTGGGTGCTGGAGAGTTGCACAAAGAAGCAAGTGCTAATAGGAGACTTAAAGAAGAATTGCAATGGGAATTATTCAATACAATACAAGGACTGGTATGACATATTAAGATTACGAAAGGCTAACTAGGCAAGGAACTGATTAGAGATTATTCTTTCCGTTGTGCAATATCAACATAAGTTTGTAGATAACGGATTTACCTTTTTTTGCAGGAATGACAATGGATTTATTACAAAATATAACCAATTTTCACTGTTGTCTGTAAAAATGTAAAACGAATAAACAGCATTTAACTAGGCAAGGAGCTTACATGATTTTTGTTATTTTTATTGTACTTGGAATGGTCTCTTTCTTTTCTTTTATTTTTTATTCCAAATTTTTGTTATTTTTTATTGTACATGGTAAGGACTCTTTCTTTCAATCTAAGCTATTATAACTCAGTTCCGCTAGATGGACGATTATATGTTTTTCTTTAAATAATAATATCCAATAGCTCTTATAGTTCAATTTAATTAGGGTCCACTAGATTAAGGGATAAATGTTTTGCTTTTTTGTGAGAATTTCTAGCATATTCATCTTTTTTGTTAGAAAGATTTGACAATTTTTGTAATTAGGGTCCACCATATTAAAGGCTAGATGTTTTATTTTTGTGAGAATTTGTAGTCTATTTTTCTTTTTCTTAGCCGCTCTCGTGAGTTTTAATATATAATAGATAATAGAAAGATTTGTAAGCATCATCTTCCTTGTACAGGGTCTTTGTGCGGAACATTAATATGCAGTCTGTGAGGCGTGTCTACGTACACGCGGGATAAGGAAGAAGCAGCATTTACCGTAACGTATTTGCAGGCACTAGCCAGCTAGCTTTTACACCGGTGGACTGACGATCCTCATTGTAAAAAGTGTCCCATATTACGAAACACATATGATAATAATTATACAGAGTTTTTACAATCAGATCACTATTGCCCAAATATATGGCGATCGCCTCATATCTAGGCGACGGAGCCTATTTTCGTAATATTTTTTTTCGTTGATTATTTTCGAAAAAAAAAAGATTTAAAATAAATATTAAATAAAAAATTGTCTGATGTGAGTTATAACAGGCCGAGAATTCCTCATGGTGGGCCTTGATGGGCCGAGATGTCCTTCTTGTAGACCTCAATAGGCCAATTCTTCGGTATGGACCTAAATGGGCAAAATTCTCTTTTATGGGCTGAAAAGTACTTCGCTGTGGGCAGGATGATGCCGAGAATTTCTTCATATGGGTCTTGATGGGCCAGAAAGCTTTTCATGTAGGCCTTGTTCGGTCGAGGATTTATTTGTGAATTTTTACTCTTCTAGCCGAATTTGAAAAAGTATTTACGGATTTAGCCGCGTGGCACGTGAAATTACAAAATTAGCCCCTGTACAGTATAATTCCGCGGACCCAGTCGGCGGAATAATTTTTTATTATTTTTTTCTGGATATTCCGCGGACCCGATCGGTGAATAACTTTATTATTTTTCTCAAAAATCCGCGGATCGGTCGTGGAATATTTTTAAAAATTTCGCGGACGTGCTGTGGAATATTTTTATATTAATTTTTTAATTTTTCCGGACGTGCACAATGAATACTTTTTAAAATTTTTTAATATCTCGCACTTCAAAGCTGCGAATAATTTTTTATTTTTTTCGGTTTTTTTTCAATGGATGGTTTTTCAACCGTTTCCTGGTTCGGTTTTTTGTCTGTTCCTTTTTTTTCGGTCGGACGAGTGGAGTTATTTTTCATCTCAAACTATGGTGGAATAAATTTAAAAAATCTAATTTTTCAATGATATAGAAAATTTTTTATCGATAATTTTTTTCAAGAAATTGATTGGCGAGATGGCAAAATGCATGGTTTGAATTTTGAAATATCGAAATTGGCGTATTTCGCTAATTGAAAAATGGAAGCGGGTATTTTCCAACTCACATGGCGAAATTGGACCTGATGTTTCCAGAAACGGTCACTTTTGTTTAAGTTTGTAGAAACGGTAATCGGTTTTGTTCAAGTTTGCAGAAACAGTACGAGAAAACGAATTTGCATGCGAAAATTTGCAGGAAAAACTGACAAATTTTGTGGAAAAAGTGGAAATTTTTGTATTTTGTATAACATACTCGACATATTCACAGAAATGCACAATACTTTCGCGTATTTCCAGACAAATTGTAGGATGTGCATTGCTTGATCATTTAAGCCTTTTGGGGAGATATTTCCAGACAAATTGTAGGATGTGCACTACTTGTAATAGGCCAATTTCGCCTTTTTGAGTTTATCGAATGCTTGTTTCAACTCTAAATTTTATCGACTGTAAAATACGAATGATTTTTTTTCTACATTTTACAATTCTTTTAGCTCAAGGTATATTTCTCCGCTCTCCTAACTCGTAAAAAAAATTCATTGCGTCATGACAGCAAAAATAAGAATCTCTTGACCCTAACCGCTTGAAATAATATTATGCGCTCAGATCCATTTGAATTCTCGGATTTCATCGTGACCATACCTATTTTTTAAAAAAAATTATACACAAATAAGGCTACTACACTACAAAAATCGCAGTCGTTTTTTTTCTTCCATGACAAATAGTGGAATCAATATGCTTAAATTTTTTAGTGACAATAGACATCCGTAATTTTAACGAGTCAAATTTATCACTCACTGAAAAAGAATGACAAACAATTATATGAAATATCGCTGATAAATATGAATTTTTCTAAATTTATCGCACGCTGTTTTAAACTTTGCATCGAGTTTCAAAATAAAACTGACATTTTTTCCCACGGAAATCCGCATTTAGGAAAAAAAAATCGCAGCGCGTGAGCTCATTCGGGAAAAAAATCTGCACAGCACTGTAGACGGCGCTGTAGCACGTGTACTGTAGCGTTACTGTAGCTACGCGGAATTCCGCTGTTTCGGAGTGCGGAAAAATTAAAAAAAATTATTAAAAAAGTATTCCGCTGTGCACGTCCGCGGAAAATTAAAAAATTAATAAAAAAATATATTCCGCGGTGCATGTCCATGAAAATTTTAAAAAATAAAAAAATATCCTTGGCCGGATCATGGATTTGCTAGGAAAAATAATAAAAATTATTCCGCCGATGGGTCCGGAATATCCAGAAAAAAATAATAAAAATTATTCCGCCGATCGGGTCCGCGGAATTATCTTATCTGAGGCTAATTTTGCAATTTCACGTGCCGCAGCTAAATCCGTAAATACTTTTTCAAATTCGGTTAGAAGAGTAAAAATTTCTTTATTTGTATGGATCTAGTTGGATCATAAATCGGCCGATTACCAGGTCCAAATTTGGGTTTAACACAATGAGCAGTATTCAATGCTTTCTCTCTTAATACAAGGTGTATAAATCTTAAAGCAAGTGAAAGGATAAGTAATCACAATCTACTCTTTATCCATAGGGATGACAATATTACCTATAGATTTAGGTACTCGTGGGTATATGAACCGATAAGAGTGGATATGGGTAGCACTCTCGGTTTTATTTGAAAAGGTTAGTAGGTTCAGACGGACCCAGCTCTGGGTTCAAATGATATGACCTTTAGAAAATTACTAGGTGGAAAAGCGCGCTACGCTGCGCCGGTTGAATTTCGATAGCATGCGCGGTTATGACCCATTGGTAAATCCATAAGTTGATATAAACCTTCGATGAACCTGCGTTTTTTTGTGACGAAAATAATTTTTTCGGGTTTTTTGAATCTGCGGACGAATCTACATTTTTTGTAAAAAACCCATGATTCTGATTCGTTGGCAAATACATAAGTTGCTATAAAATTTCGATGAATCTGCGTTTTTGGTGTGAAAAAAAAAAATTTCCGGAGTTTTTGGGTGGCGAAAAATTTTTTCGGGTTTTTCGGTGGTGAAAACATTTTTTCGGAAAAAAGCGGAGAAAGGACTGAACGTAAGAAATGCGATCCGTTGGCAAATACATAAGTTGCTATAAAACTTGATGAATCTGTGTTTTTGGAAGTAAAACATTTTTCGGGTTTTTGAGTGGCGAAAAAAAATTTTCCGGGTTTTCTCGTGGCGAAAACATTTTTTGGAAAAGCGGAGGAAGGACTGAACGTAAAGCGAGGACCGGATGTTATTTTTTGGACTGTTAGCTATCTGAAAAATTAGAAAAGGGCTTGTTCGCGATTTGAAACTAACGGGAGGGTTTTCCGTAAAAATACCGGGCCAGGGACCTAAACGCGAAGCGAAAAAAATATTCTTGTCTCACAAAAAATCGCACAGGGACCTATCCGTAATTTCGGAGAAATAGATGGACTTTTTCGCAAAAACGCCAGGCAACACGTGCCTTCCTGGTTGGCCTTGAAATCTTGCGCATATAGGTTATGTAATGATGATAGCACAAAACGGATAAAAGGGTGACTCGAGCATGATGTCACCGGATTCCATGCGTGCAGACTCTAGGTCACCGGATTCAATGCTTGCATGCAGATTTGATTGGTTCGGTGGTGAGTTAATTAAGAAACCATGTTGACATGAATTATAGTACTCCGATTTCTGAAATCTTTGGTGTAAAAAAAATTAGATTTGGATTTTTGTTTTTGTCTTTGTCCAAAATTTGTCCGAAATTATGAGATCTTGTTGAAATTTCGTCTTTTGGTCCTCTCTGAGATGTCTCTCAAAACCGAGATTTGAAACCTTGCTCGGAGCATGATAAAACGAGGTGAGGCCCCACATGGCATGGAGGGGTTTTCTCATTTGGGTATATTTGAGGATTACAGCAACATTTCAAATAGTACACGGATGCTTTGCGTGAGGAGAGAATCTGGCATGCAGATCATTAAACGTGACGCGTCAAACAAAGTAGGAAGGCTGCCTCTGTTACCTATCTGTAAAAGGCCAACACGGATGCTTTCAACCGGCAGACAACCCACAGATCAAAAGAAATTATCAGCGAATTTAATTCTTTCATAGATCTCCTACCGTCAACCGTCGACTTCGTGCACTGTCGTCAACACGCATGCTACAAATCGTGACATCCGGATTTCATGGTAATTAAGCAAATTGACCACGCCATATGAGAATAAAATTCTCCACAACATGTATCATATATTCCGTGTTGACGTGAGGCTGGATATAGATCAAAATGATCATAGTAAATGTGCTCATAATGAGATGTAATCGGCCATGAAAGCTTATACGGGCATGGTATGAATTTTCCCAATAGGATAGAATTAGCTATGAAAAATCATAATTTGAATTCCGGATTGGTAGAAAATCAATTGTGACTTCATGCAAATCAATAAAAGAGACTATCATACTATATTGATTTTTGCCACTCAAACGGGAGTAGAATTATTTAATGCTTCAA
The DNA here is from genome assembly GCA_036346375.1 of Guadua angustifolia. Classification (NCBI taxonomy): domain Eukaryota; kingdom Viridiplantae; phylum Streptophyta; class Magnoliopsida; order Poales; family Poaceae; genus Guadua; species Guadua angustifolia. The sequence goes on along the minus strand of JAYEVE010000110.1, from coordinate 423,906 downwards.
AGCAAGTATTGTCCAATGCATAATATGCACATCACCCGCTGCTAGGCTTAGGCGCGCAAACATCATATTCTTTTCATACATCGATACCATGGCCGGTTGTCGATGAGAGAAAAAGGGCTACTTTATCATACATATTACCATCCATCTACAGCCAACAAGGCTAGACAAAATTATGACCTAGTACCAATAAGGTAAGATCACTACTCCATCAACATGTCCCAAATGGACGAGAGCGGACACTCCGTTACTAGGCACCAACGAGGCAAAGTCAACGCACACGTCCGCGTCCAATGAAAACTGGCATATACATGACTGGGCATTGACAGGGCGAAAGTCATCCCCTTCATCGACATATCCTACCCGTGATTCGACATATTCTGTTCTTTTTAGGTTATGCTATGGAAAATCTTGAGAAATTATAAGCTATGCAACCTAGCTGCCAAAACTCGAAGAGCAATGGCTGAGGCTGTGATTCTTTTAGCTGTGAAAAAGGTTGACATTGCTCTAAGGAATGATGCGAGATCGATCAACCAGGCTAGTTGGTAGTTCAAAAGGTTCATTATACAGCTAACAGAGCTTCAAGGTAGCATGGACCGCATCAGGAGGAAGCTCCAGTTGATGCATGAGTTTCTTTGTCGAATATATGTACGCAACCAGACATGAAATCTAGGTGGAGGAGGTGTGAGTGCTTGTACATGGGATCGAGGACACTGTGGATTAGTATTAATTTGCATCTTGTTGGTCAGGAACATGACACTGGATGGTGCACCTATCTGAAGAAAGTGTAGGATCGATATATACTAAATTAGCAATCAGAGGGGGGTGAATGATTGTGCGGAAACTAAAATCAAATTTTTGATGATTTTTAAAACACCCCAATTCGAACTCAAATTGCCTGATTCGGATTCGACAAAAACAGAATGGTATATGTTCACTAAAACAGTAGTTTTCAAAGATCCTACCGTTAGATTGATGTGAAATTTTAACTGTAGAAACTAGATTCAATTTGGAACTAACCCAATAAGAATCAGCTCGATCGGATCTACGGGTCTAGAGTTATCACCTTCGCAAGATAACTGTAACAAATAATGATGAAAATTGATTTAACCCTAGTTACGAGATTAATCAGAATTTATGAGGAATTAACTAATCAAACTTTTCAGATCAATCACTTGATGCCTTAGACAGATTTTGAATGGATCAAATCAAAATTATTCTGACGAAGGAATGAATCAATCTAGAATAATAGTTATGACCTTTCTGTCCAATGCTTACACAACCACCACATTACAAAGAACTGCTTCTCTGATCTTGTACCGCGCACTGATGCAGGAGGTAGCGAATGCTTCCTTGCTACAAACAGTGCAGAACAACCAGGAAGGCCTCCGGCCTTGGCGCAGACAACTCAATCCACAGGGGCTTTCCTAGCCACCGGAGACACGGCCACAATGAACTACAAGCGCCAGGGACAATTAATCCAGGAGTTCTCGAGCGCAAGGAAGTACAGCTGCCGGCCAAGACGCCTCCCAGGCCAAAAGCACATGGCCGCAAAAATTATCTAGTCACCGAAATCACTGACCATGCAGGACCAAAAAAGTCCTCATCCCAATGCACAGGACGTCGGGTCACAAGAAATATTTTTTATTTCTTTTTTAGTCTAGTCTGATTCTGATACTCCAAAACAAAAGAGTATAAACCCTAGTGTCCAGCTCTCCTAAATAGAAGACACCTCCCTCTATTTATAATGAGCAATTCTAAAGAGTTTGTATACAACTTCACTTGGCCCAACATGGCCCAATACAACTTTGCACGCGTACAGCCAACATGCCGCACTCACGTGACTAACCAACCTCCATGTGCACCGTTCTCTAACCCGAACGTCCCGCATGACATTCTTGACAATCAAGACCTCGATTCCTCCCTGAGCCTAGTCCCGAACCTCAGTTCCTCCATGATGTGAGATCATGTGATGAAAAATTGGTTGAATTGTGAAATTGGCATTGTATAGTGACTTTGATTATAGCATGTGTGGTGCTTGTTCATGTGCCATGTTGAGATAAATATTATCTTTGGTGATAGCATGATGGATTACGCTTGATGCAATGCACTCGTGTGAGTGGTTGCATGGATTGACCTTGAGTCAAGTCGTGGACTTGTGCTCGTGCGGTTCTGTGTTTATTCATGTGCGAGTGTTGCTCGAGGCTGACGTGGTCGATGTGGGATCGGAACTAGGTTCATGGAGGAACCGAGGTTCGGGACTAGGTTCGAGGAGGAATCGAGGTCTTGGTGGTCAAGGATGTCATGCGGGACGTTCGGGCTAGAGAACATGCACATGGAGGTGGTTAGTCACGTAATTACAAAGCGGGGGGGCATGTACATACGTGCAAGAGTTGTTTTTGGCCACGTTGGGCCAAGTTGTGATAGATCTGAACTCTTTCCATGTTGGAAGTGGAGTTGTATTCTATCTCTGTGAGTTTACTCTGTATAAATAGGGAGGTGTCCCTGTTTATAGTAAATGGCGTTGAGTTTTTGGGTTTGTACTCTTGTGTTGGAGTACTTTAGACAATGAAATAAAATCAATCTTCCAAGAGCTTCTTCTTGCGGTTGTGATTTTCTCTTGGCTTCGACATAGTTGATCGATCGCTTGAAGTTTTGTTCATCACAAAGAGATCCACGAAGATCTTCACGGAGTTCGGTTCTTTGCAAAGGTATCATCTTGCAAAGATAATATCTTTGATCCGTAGATCCGATCGGATTGATTCTTATTGGGTTTAATTCGTAATTGAATCTAGTTTCTTTAGTTAAAATTTCACATCAATCCAACGGTTAGATCTTCGGTAATTTGTGGTCGCCAGATTGATGTCCTGCTCGCTTTGACTGTTCGCGTGGTCGCCCAGATTCAGTCATCTTGCGAAGGACATAACTTTAGATCCGTAGATCCGATTGACCTGATTTTTTTGTGTTTGCTGCAAAATTGAGTCTAGTTTCTACAGTTAAAATTTCACATCAATCCAACGGCTAGATCTTCGGGAATTACAATTTTAGTGGACGGGTATTGGTCTGCTCGCCCAGATGTGCACGTGGTCGCCCAACTGCACACGTGGTCGCCCAACCTGCTCGCCCAAGTGTCCTACTGCTCCCCAAGTGTTCTCTGCTCGCCCAAGTGTCCTCTTGGTCGCCCAGTGCCCTACCCTTTCGCCCAGTGCTCAAACTGCTTCGCCCAAGTGTCCCTCTGGTCGCCAGTGCTGCAAACCGGTCGCCAAGTGTTCTCTTGGTCGCCCATGTGCTCTCTTGGTCGCCTGGACTTCTAAACCGGTCTCCCAACCGTGAACCGGTCTTCAAGCAATTTGAGTTTGAATTGGGGTATTTCAAAAGTTTAAGAATAAGAGTTTAGCTTCAGCGCAATCATTCACCCCCTCGATTGGCGTCATCCGATCCTACAAGTGGTATCGAGCAAGGTTGAGGTATGACGTCAGATAAGTATGTTAATCGTCCTCCTATGCTTAATGATTCAAATTTTCCTTCTTGGAAAAGTCGCATGCAATCATATATTGAAGCTCAAGGTAATGATGTTTGGTGCAAAGTTTCTCTGCATATGATGTTCGAGATATAGTCACTAATGATAATAAAGCGAGCGTTGATTTAAATGCTAAAGCTAAAAACTTGATTTTTCAAGGAATCTCTGAAAAGAATTTGATCGAGTTTCTCATTTACGTTCGCACATTCATTTGGAAGACGTTATGTGACTATTATGAAGGTTCAACTAAGATTAAGAAAGTCTTAAAAATATTTACCAAAAGGACTTTTCTGATTTTGTAATGAGACCAGGTGAATCAATTGATGATCTTTACTCTCGATTTGAGAAAATTTTGTGCAATTTGCGTGGTGTTGGAGTTAACAATCCAGTAGAGGAGAATGCTAGTAAGATTTTGAGATCTCTGACTCCTGAATGGCGCATGGTTGTTACTGCAATCAATCAAACTGTTGATTTGGATACATTGACCATGGATGATCTGTATTCTAGGTTGAAAACCTATGAGATGGATTCTTTGTCACCTAGAGATGATAAGTCCTCTACACATGCACTTGTTGCTAACTTGAAAGACTTCGTCTGGATTACCATCTTTGTTTCCTTATGCGCATTGGCTTCTTTTTCAGATGAACAGTTTGAGATGCTCCTGAAGAAGATCTTGTACTCATTTCTTCATCATGTTGTCAAAGCACTCAACAATGTGAGGATGAGGAGGCGGAGGTACTACTTGAGGTCTTTCAAGCTGCTTTGAGTGTGGTCTTCCGGCATATCAAAGCAAATTGTCCCAAGTTGAAAAAGAAGGAAGAAAGGAACCAAAGACAACGCACTCAAGGCGTACTACTCTAGGCGTTCCAATTTTGAAAAGTCGCTAAGAAAGTCTTAGGCTGTCTTGGAGGAGTGCGATCTTAGTGATGTGGACTTTGAGAGTGACAATGAGCCACGAGACAAGAAGGAGATCTTGATGATGACTTCACGGCATGTGCTTTATGGCTAAAAGGGATAATGACGATGATTCTCGATTTTGATGAGGTAGGACCTTCTTATGATGAACTTGAATATGCTATGGTTAAATTAGCTTCGAACTTAAAAAATCTAAGAAGGCTCTTAAAGAAAAAGATCTAGAAATTGATTGTTCCAATTCTGAAATTGCAAGGCTTAGATCTTTGATTCACGATGATGATGCTGTAAGTCATGTGCTTTAATTCACAATGAGCTTGTTTCACTTAGGAAAGAACATGCTTCTTTGATAAAGCAAGATTGGGAAAATGAGAAACAAATGAAAAATGCTAGTTGTTTAACCATTGATCTGCATGATTCAACTTCTTGTTCAAAATGCTCCATACTGGAATTGAAGTTACATGATGCAAATGCTAGAGTTTCTCAAATGATGAGATGCCTTGCTCACTCATGAAGTTCTTTCTGCTCAAATTGTCGAAAACAAAAAGGAATAGTGGACGCTCCTGTAACAATTGTTTAACTCTGTCTAGAAAGGTTGATTACTTGGAAAAATCGTTAGAACGTTTCACTAAAGGAAAGAAAAACTTAAACATGATTTTGGATCAATCAAAAGTCAGCACTCATAACAAAGGTTTAGGTTTTGATTCTTATGCTCATCATAAAACACATGTTCCCACTATTGTCAAAGCTCTTGAAAGTGGAAAGTTTGAAATTGCAAATGAGCCTAAGAAAACTGTCTTTAAATCTGCTGGAGTTTTATCTTCTACTGTGATGAATGCAAATGTTGCTTCTACTTCTAAAGTTAAACATACATTAAGTACACTTGCACTCATTGTGGTAGAGATGGACATCTAGTAAATTTTTGCTTTAGGCTAGCCAAACAATGAAGCAAGAAAAAGCTAAGGCTAGGTCTAATTTCAGAGCGAGCACGCTTTACTCCTCATTATGTGCCTAAGGTGATCACGAATACCTTTTGTTGCAAGAAACACGAAAGCAAAGAAAACTGATTTTGTTTACAAGTATACTCGTCTTTGTGCCTACTAAATGCGTGTGTCTCAAGTCTTTGGATTCCTAAAAGTCTTTTATCTAACTTGATCTTGAGACATCGACATTCTCTTTTGTGTAGGTTGTGAAAGAGAGGAAGGAGAACATATGGTTCATAGATTACGGATGTTCAAGACATATGATTTGGTGATTCAAAATGGTTCTCTTCCTCACACAAAGTTCTCGTGTGATGAGGTCATCACTTTTGGCGACAACTCAAAGGGAAGAATTCTTGGAAGAGGAATTGTGCGAGTTAATGAAAACTTCATTCTCAAGGATGTAGCTTTGGTAAGCAAGCTCAAATATAATCTGCTTTCAGTTTCTCAGTTGCTTGATGAAGATCTTGAGGTAAGATTTCAGAAAAATTCTTGTCGTATATTAGATGTTTCTGAAAATCTAGTATGCAACATCACTCGCATTGGTCGCTTGTTTAAAGGTGATTTTTCATGTTCAACATCTGAAATGACATGTCTTGTATCTCATGTTTCAAAAGATCTAACTTTTGGCATCGTAGACTTGGTCATATTGGTTTTGATCACCTTTCACGCATTAGTAAATCAAACTTGCTCGAGGTTTGCCTGAATTAAAGTATGATAAAACGCATGATTTGGTTTGCTCCCCATCAACATGGAAAAATGATCGCACCACAACATTTTCCTATTTCTTTGTTATGACTAATGCTCCAGGTCAGCTTCTACATATGGACACGGTTGGACCAGCAAGAGTAAAATCTGCAGGAGGTAAGTGGTATGTTCTTGTGATTGTTGATGATTACTCGAGGTACTCTTGGGTATATTTCATGACTACCAAAGATGAAGCTTTTGAATTGTTTCAAGAGTTTGCATTAAGGTTGCTCAAGGAATTGCACAAGCACTTAAAGTAATTAGGAGTGATAATGGAGGAGAATTCAAGAACACTCTTTTGCTTCTTTACATTACGAACATGGAATTGAGCATCAATTTTCTTACTTTCGTGTTCCTCAACAAAATGGTGTTGTTGAGAGGAAAAATCGCACACTAGTTGAGATGGCTAGGACAATGCTTGATGAATATTCTACTCCTAGGAAGTTTTGAAATGAAGCTATTTCTCTTGCTTGCTACATTTCAAATAGAGTATTTTTGAGAGCAAAGCTTCATAGAACTTCTTATGAACTTCGGTTTGGGCGTACTCTAGCATCTCCCACATGCGTGTTTTTGGTTGCAAATGTTTTATTCTCAAACATGGAAACCTTGATAAGTTTGAATCAAGATGCTCGGATGGATTGTTTCTTGGTTATGCTCTTCACACTCGTGGTTACCGTGTGCTGAATTTAGAAACTAACAAAATTGTTGAGACTTGTGAAGTCACTTTTGATGAGGCTAGTCTTGGTACTAGACCGAATTTTCAGGGACACAAGTTACTTGCAATTCTGAAAGTATCTTTTGGAAGAAAGTGATGATGAAGATGAAGATGAAAGTGGTAATCAAGTGGGCAACTCGATTGACCAATTCAACCACAGGGGAGAAAATCGGCAAGCATCTTGGAAATTCTTCCAAAGAACACACATGATCTTGGACCTCGGGCAACTTCGAAATTTCAGCACCATTGCACATTCAACGAAGACATCCTCTGAACAAATGATTGGTGAGTTAAATGTGCGTGTGCTTCAAACAGTACAATACTAATGACTCATATGCTCATCTTGCTTTTGTTGCATCCTTTGAACCCCAAGATGTAAGTCACGCATTATCGATGAGTCTTGGATTAATGCCATGCATGAGGAACTTGAGAATTTTGAGCATAATAAGGTTTGGGTTTTAGTTCCACCTCCTTTAGGTCGAATATCATTGGAACTAAATGGGTTTTAAGAATAAACAAAGTCAAGATGGGGTTGTTGTTAGAAACAAAGCTAGATTGGTTGCTCAAGGTTTTTCTCAAATTGAAGGACTTGATTTTGATGAAACTTTTGCACTGTTGCTAGACTTGAAGCCATTAGAATTTTGTTGGCCTTTCTGCATCTAAAGGTTTTAGATTGTATCAAATGGACGTCAAAAGCGCTTTTCTAAATGGTTTTATCTCTGAAGAAGTGTATGTCAAACAACCTCTGGATTTGAAAATCCGAAATACCTGCACCATGTTTTTAAGTTGTCCAAAGCTTTATATGGTTTAAAACAAGCTCCTCGGGCTTGGTATGATAAGCTTAAATCATATTTCTTTGGAAAATGATTTTGAAATGGGCAAAGTTGATAAAACCTTGTTTTCTCTCAAGCATGGCAATGATCATTACTTGTTCAAATTTATGTGGATGATATCATTTTGGTGGTACTTCTCATGCTCTTGTTGCCAAGTTTTCGGACACTATGAGCGAGGAATTTGAGATGAGTATGATGGGTGAGCTCACATACTTTACGGGTTTACAAGTCAAGCAAACAAGGCAAGGTATCTTTGTTCACCAAACGAAGTACACAAAAGATCTCCTTGACGTTTTGAGATGGAATCATGCAAACCAATTTCCACACCTATTGGCACAACAACTACTTTGGATCCGGATGAAAAAGGAGAACCGGTTAACCAAAAGGAGTATCGAAGCATGATTGGATCGCTTCTTTATCTCATTTGCTTCAAGACCGGACATACACTTTGCGGTATGTTTATGTGCTCGTTTTCAAGCTTCCCACGTGCTTCTCATCGACAAGCGGTAAAACAGATTCTTCGCTATTTGCAATCCACTTTAGAGTTTGGCTTATGGTACTCCTCATCATCATGTTTATCACTTAGAGCCTTCTCGATGCTGATTTTGCGGGTTGTAGAATTAACGAGAAAAGTACCTCTGGAACATGTCATTTTATTGGTACATCTTTAGTTGCTTGGTCATCTAGAAAACAAGTTTCATTGCTCTCTCAATGCTTTGAATCTGAATATGTTCTTTCTTGCATGTTGTGCTCAAGTGCTTTGGATGATATCAACTTTAAAGGATTTTGGATTAATTATAGATAGTGTTCCACTTTTACGTGATAACACTAGTGCTATTAATATTGCTAAAAATCGATTGCAACATTCTCGAACAAAGCATATTGATATTCGTTATCATTTTCTTGAGATCATGTGGAAAAGGGAGATGTTGTGTTGCATTTTGTTGATTCGAGTTGCAAATCGATATTTTCACAAAACCACTTGATGCTTCTCGATTTGCCTTTTTGAGAGGAGAGTTGGGCGTTGCATTCTATGAGCTTGTTTTGAGGGGAGTTTTATGCCAAGTCATTTACTTAATGAGCTTACTTTATCATATTTCTTTATATATTATGTAATTGAGCTTATATATGATAATCTAAATTGCTTTACTTGAACTAAAAGTGACATTGCGAATTCCTTGGTTTGATTGTCTATAGCTAATAACTTGTGATATCTTGCTTCTATAGGCTTGATAATGAATCGTCTTAACAAATTTGGGCTATAAAGCATGTGTATTTTCAGCTTTACTCTTTCATAGACCATTTAATCACTTTGCATGTTTACAATAAAAGAAAAGGGAATAAGAAAAAAAAGGGGCTCAAATCTGCAAGAAGCTTGTCAAAATTATCAAAATGTGCAAAAGCTTCAAGATGTATGCTTCAAGCATGTCATTCCCTAAAAGATAAGATGTATGCTTCAAGCATGCCATTCATTGAAAATAAAAGAAGTATGCTTCAAGCATGCCACATGCAGTTCTTGTTATCAAGATTAATTTGGTCTACTAGATGGAGTTGAAACTACTTGCTTGCCCCGAGTTGTTAGTTGCTTCATTTTTGGCCTAGTGTTTTCTGTCAAGATTTTACTTAGTACTTGGCTATAGTTGATTAAATTGAGGTTGAGATGCATGTCACTCCTAACTTGTTAAATAATATTAAGTTCATGTATTATGCTTATTATGTGATCTATAAGGTTATATGATCAAGGAAGCTCATTGGTTCTTGTCTTGGCACTCATTTGCTTTTCCTTACTGAAATCATTGTCAAAGGGGGAGAAGAAAGCTTACATTCAGGGGGAGAAGTGAAATGTTTTATTGTCAAAAGAGGGAAATTTTGGAGTTCACACACAATTTGGTTTCCTTTTAGGTGAAGATTTTTCACTTTGCTTTTTGATCACTTTGCTTTGTGTTTTAAAATGAAATTTCTTAAAATCTTTTCTTGTGAGGTTAATGTCAATATTCAGGTCCAAAGGGTGTTGCCAATGTTTTCATCAAGGGGGAGATTGTGAGATCATGTGATGAAAATTGGTTGAATTGTGAAATTGGCATTGTATAGTGACTTTGATTATAGCATGTGTGGTGCTTGTTCATGTGCCATGTTGAGATAAATATTATCTTGGTGATAGCATGATGGATTACCTTGATGCAATGCACTCGTGTGAGTGGTTGCATGGATTGACCTTGAGTCAAGTTGTGGACTTGTGCTCGTGCCGGTTTCGTGTTTATTCATGTGCGAGTGTTGCTCGAGGCTTAACGTGGTCGATGTGGGATCGGAACTAGGTTCATGGAGGAACCGAGGTTCGGGACTAGGTTCGAGGAGGAATCGAGGTCTTGGTGGTCAAGGATGTCATGCGGGGCGTTCGGGCTGAGAACATGCACATGGAGGTGGTTAGTCACGTAATTACAGCAGTGGGGTAATGTACATACGTGCAAGAGTTGTTTTTGGCCACGTTGGGCCAAGTTGTGATAGATACGAACTCTTTCCATGTTGGAAGTGGAGTTGTATTCTATCTCTGTGAGTTTGCTCTGTATAAATAGGGGGAGGTGTCCCCTGTTTATAGTAGAGCGAGCGTTCAGGTTTTTGGGTTTGTACTCTTGTGTTGGAGTACTTTAGACAATGAAATAAAAATCAATCTTCCAAAGAGCTTCTTCTTGCGGTTGTGATTTTCTCTTGGCCGACATAGTTGATCGATCGCTTGAAGTTTTGTTCATCACAGCGATCACGAAGATCTTCACGGAGTTCGGTTCTTTCAAAGGTATCATCTTGCAAAGGTAATATCTTTGATCCGTAGATCCGATCGGATTGATTCTTATTGGGTTTAATTCGTAATTGAATCTAGTTTCTTCAGTTAAAATTTCACATCAATCCAACGGTTAGATCTTCGGTAATTTGTGGTCGCCCAGATTGATGTCCTGCTCGCCTGACTGTTCGCGTGGTCGCCCAGATTCAGTCATCTTGCAAAGGACATAACTTTAGATCCGTAGATCCGATTGACCTGATTCTTTTTGTGTTTGCTGCGAAATTGAGTCTAGTTTCTACAGTTAAAATTTCACATCAATCCAACGGCTAGATCTTCGGAAATTACAATTTTAGTGGACGGGTATTGGTCTGCTCGCCCAGACTGTGCACGTGGTCGCCCAACTGTACACGTGGTCGCCCAACCTGCTCGCCCAAGTGTCCTACTGCTCGCCCAAGTGTTCTACTGCTCGCCCAAGTGTCCTACTGGTCGCCCAGGTGCCCTACACCGCCGCGCCAGGTGCTCAAACTGCCGCCTAAGTGTCCTCTTGGTCGCCTAGTGCTCAAACCGTCGCCAAGTATTCTCTTGATCGCCCATGTGCTCTCTTGTCGCCTGACTTCTAAATCGGTCTCCCAACTTCGTGAACGGTCTTCAAGCAATTTGAGTTTGAATTGGGGTATTTCAAAAGTTTAAGAATAAGAGTTTAGCTTCCGCAATCATTCACCCCCCCTCTGATTGACGCCATCCGATCCTACACATGAACCTAGTTCCGGTCTCATCATCGACCAAGGTGAGATTCTGGGAAGATATTTGGCTTGGTACTAGTCCTTTAAAAGATCAGTACTCTGGGTTATATAGTATCACAAGGAGGAAATATATAACTATTGTTTGACACTCTTATGACCTTTCCACCTCATATAACATGGCGACGATCATTGATTGGATCTAAGTTGGTGGCGTGGAATGAATTGCTTTCGCGTCTTACTAATTTACTGACTCCACGCGAGCCAATGATGAATTTCATTGGAATTTGTGTCAATCTGGAAAATTTTCTGTGAAATCATATTATTTGGCTTTGATCAACGATGGAGTTTTTACTCTAGATATACGTTTATGGAAGTTAAAAGCCCCATTGAAAATTAAAGTGTTTTTGTGGTATCTTCGAAGAGGCGTGCTGTTGACAAAGGATAATTTGGCAAAACGTAATTGGCAGGGTAGTAAAACATGTTGCTTTTGTCACGAATTGGAGACAATTAGGCATTTGTTTTTTTCATTGTCGTTTTGCTCGTATGATTTGGGCATTCTTGTATTTAGCGTTGGGCATTGAGAGACCTATTAGTCTTTGCTTTCGGATGTTTGGTCATTGGATTGGTCGTTTTCCGCAGGATCTTAAAAATATTGTGTTACTAGAGGCGCAACTATTTGTTGGTCCATTTGGTTAACTTCGGAATGACATTGTTTTGAAAGAAAATCAATTTCTTCCCTTTGCGAGTTATTTTTGTTATCTCCCATTGGTTGCGTGCTTGAGGTCATCTTTGCAGAATCGGACTTCGTCCTATTATGGTGGAGGCTACACATCGGTTGGTCCAGTGGCCAAGGCTTTCTTTGTTCGGATCATGGGTGGCGTCTAGTATGAGGATTGCTAGTATCTAGGAATTTGCGTTACTCTTTTTGTTATTTATTTTGGTCAGTGTGCTTCTTGTTAGCGGTAGGAGCATTGTCAAGGATTTTGTATCTTCTCGATGTAATTTTCTTGAGATTAATAAAAGCTTCCTTTATCGAAAAAAAAAAATCATCGACCACGTTCGCCCTCGAGCAACACATGCACACAAATAAACAAGAAACGAATCCAAGCACAAGTCCACGACTTGACTCAAAGTCAATCAATGCAACTACTCACACGAGGCATTGCATCAAATAAAACCATTATCATGCTATCACAAGCATATCAAATAATTATATGAAACAGCGTATGCACGAACAACATACATGCCATGATCACAACTACTTTGCAATGCTAATTTTATCATTAAACCAATTTTTCAGCACATGATTTCACAGAAAGGATTCAAGCAACCCAATGCTATGCTTTCTCTAAGTAGGATGCAGAGGTCAATCTAGCGCAACCTAGTGCACCTGTTTCACGCCGAAGACCGATGGACCTCGATGGCGACCGGTGGGAATGCCACCAGAGACAACTCAAGTTGCACTGTTCATAGGTCCCAGCATCTGGCAATCACTTCACGTTCCATCAGCAACTAAGATCTCGTGGGGGGTAGCTGGTGGGTTGGAACGGTCAGTGGTGGTGCTACGTGGGATGGGAGGGCTTGGTAAAACAGCCCTAGTTGCAAATGTCTACAAGGAGAGAAACTAATCGAGGAGCTTTTCAAAGATAAAAAGCGGATGTTAGATCTGACATTGCCACCGTGGGTGCCACAGGCCTTGAAGAGACACTGAAGGGTTTTCTAGAGAATAAGAAGAATTTGGTCATATTGGATGATGTTTGGATTCCAGAAGCATTCAGTGACTTGTCTGGGGCACTTGTTCGTAGTGACAAGGGGAGTAGGCTGGTAATCACAACACGGAGAGGTGATGTTGCCAAGCTTGCTTCTCAGAGACATGTTCTAACACTGAAAACTTTACCAGATGACAAGGCATGAAAGCTGTTCTGTAAAAAGGCCTTTCCGAGAGCTAATACAGATCACGAATGTCTCGCGAATTAGTTGAAGGCTCTGTCCGAGGAAACAGTTGGTAAGTGTGAAGGCCTGCATCTTGCTATTGTCTTTATTGGTATCCTCTTGTTTGTGCGTGAGAAAACTGTGGCAGAGTGGATTTCGTAGATTTATTTGTGTAACTGCACGGCTAGATATTACAATGCAGTTATATTTGATATATAACTCCCGAGAGATATTACAATGCAGTTATATTTGATATATAACTCCCGAGGTGGATGACGTCGACAGTAGCGGCACCCCTCAATAGCTTGAGGATTCTAGGGATGGAGGACATGGCCTGCTGCACCCAACTCTTGATGGTTTGTGCAAGCTCCCTTGTTTGCAGCTCTTATAGATCGACCGCGCTATAGCCATCAAGCGTGTTAGGCCTGAATTCCTACAGCTCTGCTATCACCATAGTCATCATCCATCATCCTAGGTGGTTGCTGCGTTTCCGAGACCGCAACAGATGCGCTTAAGAGGAATGGTGGAATGGGAGTGGGAGTGGGAGCCTGAGCAAGTAAATGTGCAAGCCATGCCTGTCTTGGAGCTGCTTCACCTCGACCGCGGCATGTTAAGGCGTCTTCCTTCAGGCCTCGTGTCACATGCAAGGGCTTTGAAAGATCTATGCATATACAGGTTTCATCACCTCAACTCCCTGAAGAACTTTGCTTCTCTTGTTGAGCTTGATGTGCGACACAATCCTCACCTAGAGAGGCTCACTAATCTCCCCAAATTGCAAAAGCTTGTCGCCATGTGCTGCCCAAAGATGAAGGTATCAGAGGGTGTGCCTGCACTCCAGAGACTCGTGCTGGAGGACTACGACATGGAGATGCTCCCGGAATACATGCGAGATGTAAAGCTAAGGCATTAGCTGCTGGACTGCACCTTAGCGCTGCTCAGTTCCATAGCAGTGAGGCAATGTGGCCCTGAGTGGGACAAGTTGCGCTATATCTAGGATGTCAAGGCCTATGCACATGATGGAGACGAGCGGAGGAAATAGTATGTGTTGTATAAAAGAGATTCCTATAGCTTGGAGACAAATATGAGCGACTCTTTTATATATGCAGGTAAATTAAAACTCGTGCTAATTTGTTTGGTTACTCTGTTTCTTTGTTTCCTCTGGTTCCTTACATTGTTCATCCGGATGCTAGAGTCTAGAATATTCTCCTACTTTTATTCTTTTTCTTTCTTTCTAAAGGAAATATTCCCAACTTTTTGGTTTTGCTCGACCGTTTATCTCAGGGGACGAAGAGAAGTAGGACATTCGGGGAAGAACAGGATGGAAAATGGGAAGAGATTGTTTCCCACGTGTGTGGAAAATTCTACAACCAAATCATCCAATTTTTTAGCCTAGAGCCACTCGCCTCCATTGCCGGGGGACGATCTGGCCCTGAGGTAAGTTCAGCATATGGAGTATGTCAAGACCTATGCAGATGATGGAGACAACACAGGAGAACCCTCCTGCAACCTGGAGACCAATATCATTGACGGCTTTTCCAAATCTGCAGGTAACTTAACACAGCTGCTTCATCTTAATTTATTCGGTTACTATTTTTAGTTTAATTTCTTTTTTTCGTCTTATTCCTTCCTTCATCATTAATTTAATATGCTAGGGTCTGAATGTATTTCCTACTTTTACCCCTTTTTTTTGTTGGAAGAGATAATTCCAAGTGGTGTGCCACCAAGTCCGGTGCGAGCGAGACTGACCTGCAGAAAAACATCAACAACGTCTCGATCGGATTTGAAACACGTGGAGTCTACGTGGAAAGTGGTGGCACATGCTTTGACCCAAACAATTTTCTAATAACAATTGTACATTTTCCCTCCCTGCTCTGCACCCAATAGCACGACATTACAACTTCCAACACTTCTCTAATAACAATTTTTTTTGAACCTGACACTGCGTCATTTTGTATTGGAACTCACTGATCATGGCGTTGTTTTCTAACCGTAACATGGGTAAATATCCTGTGCAAATAAGTATTTGATAAAATCACCGTCTGTTCTCTTAAGAAAAGTTTCAAAAAATTCTAAAAAAAATCATGGATGTACATCTCAGCTTACCCTATCTACATATAAAATTTTATGATCAAATTCGTCCTATGTTAGAAGTTAAAAAAAATAAACTTGATCATAAACAGGAACTATTCCTGTTTATAATCAACTTTGTTTTTTTTATTACTCTTGACCTGCTGGAGAAAGGTGAAGGAGACAGCATCGGCAGGAGGAAGTGGTTGGGACGGAGAAGTCTCGATGATGGCGCAAGAAAGGACACTCGAGAGCGATGGGAGGAATCAGTATTCACGAGCAGAACTGTTTAGTAGAGTTTTAGATTTCAGTTTCATCTAAACCTCTCGTTTCAGAGCACATGGCGTCTGTGTACTCTTTTGAATAGACTTGACAGCTGTAGATAGGGCTTGGATAGGACGGCCACTTAGTGCAGATAGATGCAGGGCAAGTTCCCTGTTGTACCATTAATCATTCGTAGCTCTACAATCAAATACATCCACACACACGAAGTGATCTTTATCTAGCCTCTGAATTTCCTTTTTACAAATTTAGTATTCGTACCATAGGATTTAAATTTTATTTTGAATAAAATTTCGCCAGTGATCACAAGCAACACAATACAAATCACAAACAATAAATCAGGATTTAAGACAAGGAATAAAAGAAAAATAAACTTAGTGGTGGAAAATCATGGGTCGAAAGGGGTGGGCCATAGATACCTTTGAGGTTTTTCAAACAAGCTCCACTTGTCAATGCTTGTTGTCTGGCAATTAGGTAGAACAGGTATGAGTGAAGCTCCTCCATTCTTGTGTCTGTTTTCCTGTTGGGCAAAGATTTCCCCCTCGAACATGCCACAGGCAATAAAGGAGAAACATATCCATCTCTATTAAGGCTTTTACCCATGGGTTAGTGGGTAATCGGGCAAAATTGTTATCCCTAACCATAACTAGTACAATTTGAAGGATTAGAAATGACGATCAAAGGGATAAATACTCACACAATAATTTTTTCCTCAAAGAATTCAACCAAAACCTTCCAAAACCTTAGAACAGAGAAAGGAGAAAATATCCTAAAAATTAGCAGGGTCACTTGGATATTTGCCACTCCTCAATGGGCCATCGAATTTTCAAATTGAGGAGTGGCAGGCCATCGAATTTCCAAATTGAGGAGTAGCAAATATCCAATTATTCCAAATTAAAGGGAAATTAAGCCTGCAGCGGCACTAACATCTTTGCAGACGTTGGTAATGTTGCGATAAGCAGATAACTCCCGGTACTACTAGGTTACTGCAGCGGTAGTACCATGAATATTAAACATGGCATGAACAGTAAAAAATCAGCACGAATTTAAGATTAAAAATTCGTGTTACTTTTGATTAGCTAATCCAAACCTTGTGAAACTTTATAGACACCTTTTTATGAATGTCAAGAACCTATTCTAACATTCAATCACAAAGATTGATATCAAAGTTCTGACCTTTTTGAAGATCTAGGAAGAGTGCATAAAAACTACGTCAAAATCCAAAACTTCACCCTGTGCTTACTCGTGAGAATTTAATAATCAAGATGACCTTAAACGATCTTTCACATACACAATAAATAAGAACACTCAAAAAAGATCGCTCAAACAACATGATCTTAAGAACTTCTCTTTCCACACAAGTGACGTTCTATTATTCTCATCAGTTTTTCACACATCTAGAACTTTTAGGTGGCTAAGACTTAAGAATTTGGCTAAACAATATATAAAATGTCACATCGAGCACGTGACGCTGGAGCTACATTTCTGTACAGTTGTTTTGACTAAGACAATAATATATAAAATGTCACATCTAGCACGTCAAGAATGTGCAAGGAGACTTTAAAAAAAAAATCGATACCAAACATCGAAGATATTATCACAATGCATTAATAAAGATCAAGTCAAATTCTTAGTTCTTAGCCACTTAAAAGTTCTAGATGTGTGGAAAACTAATGAGAATAACAAAATGTCACTTGTGTGGAAAAATGGTGTCAAATTCTTAGCCACACACTAGTCTCCTAGTGTGAAAAACTAATGGGAATTCTTAGCCACAAGCTCCGTAACAGAGCTGCCGGAGCATGTCTGTTCTACAGCAAGGCTTTTTTGCGTAGTGATGACTTATCTAGTTTTCTTTATCTTTTTTAAATCTAATCTTATCTCGAGATAATTTGTAAATCTAGTCCCTCATCACCATGCACTCGCATCCTGAGAGCACGGGAGCGTGAGCTCCTCCGGCCAGCGAGCATAGAAGCACGGCCTGCCAATGCAGCCAGGTGCGGTAGCAGCACATTGCCGCGGTAGTCGGCTGCTGGAGGCCGGAGAGTGCGGGGGAGCTGGCGTGCGGCAGCAACCGAGTGTGGGAGGTGTCCTACCGCGGCTGGAGAGATCGGGAGGCCAAGGGAGCGCGGGAGCACGGTAAAAAGGACTAGATTTACCATTTTGTCTTTGCAACCTCGCGTACGAAGGGGAGGGGGGGGGGGGGTACGCAGAACGTTACCATCGACATGGAGGCCGTATAATCTTCAGTTAAGATTAATTAATGGTGGAGATCAGATCGGATGACGCTTGGACCTTGGTTTAACTTTGCTACAGCAAGAAGCAAACCAGTTGCAGTAATGGCGGCGGTCCTGGATGCTTTCGCTATGCTAGTATCTTCATTTTTTCAGATTGCTAATGGTTTCCAAGACGTCAGTAATCATCATTCCTTTGAAAGGTTTGATTGATGGCAGTTCTGACAAAACAATTGACGAATCAACTTTCGGATATAGTGCAAACTTTTGTATGTGGATCAAGCCAGTATGAACTTAATTATTATATAAGCTCATTTGTATCGCAATGGAGTTTTGAGGGAAAATGGACCTCAGCTATTTTCTCAAATAGATCAGTTTGTAGTTATGTACATGGTTCATTTCCTTTTTAATTGGGTATGAAAGGTTGAATAATAACAAGTGCGGTGCAGGTTGTAAGCTCTTGAAGTATGTAGCTAGTAAACAACAGGGGGAAAAGGTGAGAAGGTGGCCAGCTAATCGTATACATTTGTTGCTTCTTGAATGGTTATGTTACAGTCGTAGCAGCAACAGCACCAGCTGCGAGCCATCCGTGGATAAAAGCATCAGACGGCCAGGCGCAGCAGCCCCACGATCCAACGGCCCTCCTTGCGCCCCAACTGCTCACCACATATTGACGTGTTCATCAGTTATTCACGTGATCCGAGTGTACATGTTGATGTTAGCCCGTGCCATGTGGCTGCGTGAGAGTCAGTCGTTAATCGGGAGTCATTTAGAACGGAAGAAAAAAGAAAAATAAAGAAAAGACCGATGATAGAGTTATTTAACGAGTTAAACCTCTGGTTTGGTTTCACCTCTCTTAGAGCAGCTGATCAAGACGCATCTTTCTCTCCAACACAAGGTAAGCTTGGCTCCCTCCGTCTTAATTGTTTCTGATCTATACGAGCTTCTCATGCTTAAAATTCTCTCTGTCCGGCTTTGCAATTTTGCTTGTACCTGTAACTCTGCCTTTCTTGTTGTTAGCAATTAACGCTAGCTAGCATTTTCTTCTATTAAAAAAAGAGAGAGGCTACTGTTAGTAGTATCGTTCTTTCCTTGTTGTTAGTAGTACTGTTCTTTCCTTGTCGATATGCAATTCGATTTTTAGCCTTGGTAGATTCTGTAGTCGAAGCTAATGATGATATTGGAGGTGATGTTTGATTTGCTAACTTTGTTACAGCAAAAGGCAGCAAACCAGTTGCAGCCATGGCGGTGGTCCTGGATGGTTTTGCATCGTTCGTCCTAAACATTCTGACGGAGATGGCGAAAGAAGAGGTCGTGATGCTGCTCGGTGTCTCCAACGAGATCGACAAGATGGGCCCCAAGCTTCGGGACCTTGAGAACTTCCTCGCCGACGCCGACAGGAGGCGCATCACCGACAAGAGCGTACGGGGGTGGGTGAGAGATCTCAAAGGCATCATGTACGATGCCAGCGACATCCTCGATCTCTGCCAGCTCAAGGCCATGGAGCGTGGTCCATCCGCGGTAGACATGGGGTGCTGCAACCCCTTGCTCTTTTGCCTGCGGAATCCCCTGTTCGCCCACGACATCGGCAACCGCATTAAGGCTCTCGACCAGAAGCTGGACAACATCAAGGAGCGGAGCACGGCCTTCAACTTCATCAACCTCAGTTTCTACGAGGATCGTAGCAGCAGGGTGCCTTCCTCTCCCCCTGCTGCTAGGCGCCACGAGACGATGGGGGAGTCCGTTCGGTTGGGTGTTGTAGGGGAGAAGATCGAAGAGGACACGAGGGAGCTGGTGCAGATGTTGACAGAAAAGGAGTGGAACGGCAACATCATGGTGGTCGCCATCGTGGGTGTGGGCGGGATCGGCAAGACCACCCTTGCCCGGGAGGTCTCCAACCACGACACCATTAAGGATAAGTTCGACAAGACGATATGGTTGAGCGTCAACCAAGACTTCGACAAGGTTGAGCTGCTCAGGACGGCCATCACCTTGGCTGGGGGAGACCACCGTCGAGAGAAAACAATGGAAGTGCTTAGGCAAATCCTTACTACTGCTTTGATAGGGAAGAAGGTCTTGTTGGTGATGGATGACGTATGGAACGAGAAAGCATGGGAGGGTGTGCTTGAAACGCCCTTGCTTAACATTGCTGCTCCAGGCAGCCGAGTCGTCGTCACCACAAGAGACGAAAGAGTTGCCCGAGGGATGAAAGCCGTGCGTCCCTACCACCATGTCGACAAACTAGGCGATGAAGATGCCTGGTTATTGCTCAAGCAGGTCCGTTGGAATTAATTGATACTTCCCTCCTTCTTTTTTTGTTTTAACTTTTTATGGTTTTTGAGATATTTTTTATTGCTAACGAATAATAATTACAAAGGTAGGAAAGTTGGACAAAAATTCTGATTCTAGCTACGTTTAGTGTTAGCCTCCACGATGAACTGCTAGGGCTTAGATAAGAGGTGTCCCTATACATACACCTGTTCCGTATGTAATCTTCTCGACACATGGTCACTTCACTGTCCTTTTGGACTGTCCAAAGAGTGTAAATACTCTTGATCCCCGATCACAATTCTCCGTAAAAGACTCCACCTCACAGGTATGTCAGGTCTTAAATGGCAAAATGTTAGTAAAAAAACACCATAGTTAGAGCAAGTACAAAACAAAGCACACTATTTACTTCATCACTCTTTCATATCATTTAGAGTAAACAATAAAACCAACTTGTATAATAACTATCTCTAAAGGTTATCTCTAGAGAAACGCTAAAGCATTTAATTTGGACATTCAATACTAACTTCATCTTTATGGCTATTGGCAAAACATCAACTTCAACACTAATAGTCTCTCGCGTAGTTTCCAACACCAGCTTTTAGCCAGTGTTAGCACTTATTTTTCCGTGCAATGCTGGCAACTAAATAAGAGTTGGTTCTTTTCTCTCTCCTCCTTTCTCACTCTTTCACGTAGGATAAAGCTGACGTGTACATGATAATAGGAAGCTGAGGTGGTCTTATTGTACTTGCTCGTTGGCTCTGTTTGTTGAGGCTTAGACTTTTTGACTTATAATTTAAAGTCAACTTTTAGACTTAAACAACTTAAAAGCAATTAGCTTTCATACATGGTAGAGGTGAGTACGTAATTTTACTCTAACTTCAATGACATTAGTGTAAGGCCAATTTTCAATAAGCCCCAAAAGCAACTCGCTGATGACTTTTGGCTTTTAGTTATATGTAATTTATGTTTTTAAAAAAACCCAAGTAAAAAAGTAACTATTTGTTTAGGTTTTATCTTTTTCACCTTTTAAGCAGGTGAAAAGCCTAACCAAACGGGGTTTTAAATGTTGAGTATTGGTTGTGGGTCTCCCAAGGTGGACATCCTTTTTCTTCCATCCACAGTGGGACAAGGCGTTGGACAGCGCCCTTCCTAGTTTAACAATTCCCCTTCCAACTGTCTTACTTTTGTGATTTTGTAATTATTATGTACTATTAATAAAAATTTTTGGATCCGAGATATGACTTTGACTATTTTTTTATGACTTTACATTAAGATGTGCTAATATATTACACTACTACAAAACACCACATCACAGACGGTTCACAAAACCACATCACAGATAGTTTTATGAATCGTCTATATCAAAGTGTCAGTGATGATAATAGATCGTCACAGACGGTTTTTGAACCATCAGTGAAAATTAGCATCACAGACGGTTCTAGACTAGAACCGTCTGTGATAAGGGCTCATGAACTCGATCTGTGATAAGAACTTATTACACACTATTCTAGCTGATAATTTAAAAACAGTAAATTAGGGGAGACTTCCCAGGATGTCACCCATCCTAATACTACTCTCACCTAAGAATGCTCAATTTCATAATTCTGATCTGGATGTTTTTAACACCACATGTAATTTAAAAACAGTAAATTAGGGGAGACTTCCCAGGATGTCACCCATCCTAATACTACTCTCACCTAAGAATGCTCAATTTCATAATTCTGATCCGGATGTTTTTAACACCACACATGTGGTCTTCCCAGGAGATCACCCATCCTATTACTACTCTCGTCCAAGCACGTTGAGAATTTCATAATTCTGATCCGGATGTTTTTAACACCACACATGTGGTCTTCCCAGGAGATCACCCATCCTATTACTACTCTCGTCCAAGCACGCTTAACTTCAGAGTTCTTATAAGATCTAATACTTTAGTGGTGGTATGATAACATCTAACATATAATGCGTCCCTCCTCCTTTTAACCACGTGAAGCACCCGAATACCGATTAGCAATTATTTCAAATTAACAAACTTAGAGGTAATTAGCAAAATTTAAAACTTTCAACTTTATTTTCCATACTTTTGACTATTAATAATGCTTGCAATATATGTATCATTACTATTCACAGAACTTGTAAAAACACCATAACTTTTGACTCGTACCTTTGATTTTAGTGTTCTTGAGCTTTCCGGAATCATCACACGATGAGCTCTCCGATTATATTCTTTTGGACACCGATTCTAGTTTGCAAATAAAAAATTCGAGCACTTTTGTTAAAATAGTCATAACTTTTGACTCGTAACTCTGATCGGACGTTCTTTAGCTCATTTGAAAGATAACGAAAAGTAGCACCCGAATTTCATAAGTGTGCCAAAATCAGATAATCGGATCCTAATGGTTTGTGCGAGTGCGTGCACAGTGACAGAATTCCAAAAAAAGTCGTTTAGGGCCTCAAAACGGCCTCCGAAGTTTTGAATCTGTTTTGGTCGTTCTTTTTAATTATTGCAAATGGAATATTAGTTCTAATTATTTCAAATGTAATATTATTTAATTTCAATTCTTTCAAATTAGAAGGTAGGTGAGGTCATTAGCAATATTTAAAATTTTCTATTTTTTTATTATTTGTGGTGGTTTCAAATTAAAACTGTTTGTGAAGAGGTGAACATCACAGATGGTTTTATTTGGCTAGAACCTCACCTCATCACTGATGGTTCTAGCCAAAAACCGTCTATGAAGTTCTCGCTTTTATCACAGACGGTTCTATGAAGCGAGAACTTTTATCACAGACAGTTTGTGAATAAAACCGTCTGTGATGATCCAACATCAGAACTTCACAGACGGTTTTATCCACAAACCGACTGTGAAGTTCTCGCTTTTTTCACAAACGGTTTGTGGATAAAATCATCTGTGATGATCCGACATCACAGACAGTTTCAACCACAAACCGTCTGCGATGTGTCCGAAACACATCACAGGCGGTTTTCACAAAAAATATGTGATGATGCATCTAATATAACCCTTTTGTAGTAGTGTTACTTCCTCTGGTCACAAATAGTTGTTGTTTTGAACATTAACAAGGTCTCCGAAACACATCGTTGATCACTAATTTCTATCATAATATATATATAACCCAATAAAATTATAATATTATGAAAGTATTTTTCGAGACAAATCTATATATACGATTTTCATGTATCCAATTTAAATATTTAAACAAATATTGATTGTCAAAGTTTTAAAAGTTTTATTGCACCTATGTCTAAAATAACAATTATTTATGATTGGACGGACTATTGTAAAAGTATTTTTAACTAAACTCTATTAATATAATTTTTATATAGCCAATTAAGATAGTTTAAAACCGTTGGCGGTCAAGGCAGGGATTCTAGGAAGGAGGGAGCATGCAGTAACATCTAAGTCAAGCTAATAATCTTTTTTTTAATTAACAGCACTAGCTAGTTACTCCCAAAGTATCTCTGGACACATGCTCGTAGCTCCTCTAGCTAGCTGTGCAATACAATCAGTTGTTTAATTACATGGAGTATTATTAATTTTATTCTGCATGCACACCTTAATCGTACTTACTCTCTCACGGTGCCGGTATTAATTACGCTTCTAAACTTCACGGTTTTAAGTAGTCAAATCGTAAAAGGAGATCAATCGATCAAGATATCTGTATGTTCACACTTCTACAATTCACTTGCACATTCTTTCCTCGCCAAGCTGATTAGCAATTTTTCTCTAGAAAAAAACTGATTAGCAAATAAATAAAATCGGCGTACTAGCCGTTACCAACAAGTCCCGTATTAACTCTTATCAGTAAACTGCTTGCAGGTGGTCTCAAGTGATGAGATAGATGAACGTGAGATTGATGACACGCTAAAGGACATTGGATTGAAAATCATAGCGAAATGTGATGGTTTGCCACTTGCTGTCAAAGTCATGGGAGGACTCTTACGCCAGAGGGAGAAACGACCAAGCGATTGGAACAAGGTTCTGAATGATGCTATATGGTCAGTATCTCAAATGCCCGAAGAGCTAAACAATACAATATACTTAAGC
This sequence comes from Guadua angustifolia, assembly GCA_036346375.1. Lineage (NCBI taxonomy): Eukaryota > Viridiplantae > Streptophyta > Magnoliopsida > Poales > Poaceae > Guadua > Guadua angustifolia. The sequence goes on along the minus strand of JAYEVE010000110.1, from coordinate 399,836 downwards.
TATGAAGATTTGCATCCATGCTTGAAGCAGTGCTTTCTACACTACTCGCTTCTCCCTAAAAATACACAGTTCTCTGATGATACAGTTATTAGCATGTGGATTAGTGAAGGATTTCTACATGGAAACTCAGATCAATTAGAGGAATTAGGAAGCGAGTGCTATAAGGAGTTAAGATCGAGAAACCTTATAGAGCCAGATCCAAAGTACGCTGATCAACAGGTTTGCAACATGCATGATGTTGTTCGCTCATTTGCTCAGTCTGTTGCCAGAGACGAAGCACTCGTAAGTCAAAATGGTCCTTCGGTTGTCTCTAGTTCAAAAAAGATTCTTCGGTTGTCTCTAGAAAGCAAGGGGTTGGAGTCAGATGAGTTCGAGTGGAGTTCTTTACTTGCACAGACATCACTGAGAACACTAATATCAGTTGGCCATTTGAAGATTAAGCCTGGTGATTCATTGATTACTTTATCAAGTCTACGGACTCTACATGTAGACTCTGCAAACTTTGATGCATTGGTTGAATCTTTGTATCAACTCAAGCACTTGAGGTATTTGGCACTAAGAGAAACTGATGTATCTAGATTACCAAAAAACATCGGCAAGATGAGATTCATGCAGCACATTAGCCTTTATGGTTGTAAAAGTTTGGTGAAACTTCCTGGTAGCATTGTGAGGCTAGGGCAGCTGAGGTATCTAAGCCTTAATGACACAAGTATAAACAGCACACCTAGAGGTTTCGGAGGTCTAACAAATTTGAGGACACTACGTGGGTTTCCAGCCCACATGGATGGTGATTGGTGTAGTTTGGAAGAGTTGGGGCCTCTTTCCCAGCTCAGGATTCTCGGATTAAGGAATCTGGAGAATGTATCTGCTGCCTCATCTGCCGCAAAGGCCAAGCTTGGTGAAAAGGTGCATCTTACAAAATTATTCTTACGTTGCACCAGTAGGCTGGGAGATGATGGGTTGGTCGAAAAGGAAGAAGGCGTCACTGAGGAAGAGCAGCGGCTAATCGAGGTGGTGTTTGATGAGCTCTACCCACCGCCCTGCTTAGATGATCTTGAGATCTTTGGATATTTTGGTCGTCGTCTCCCAATGTGGATGATGTCCACATCAACGATGCCCCTCATGAGCTTGAGGATTCTAATGATGGATCACCTGGCCTGCTGCACGCAACTCCCTGATGGTTTGAGCCAGCTCCCCTATTTGCAGCACTTACAAATCGACCACGCTCCAGCCATCAAGCGTGTTGGGCCTGAATTCCTGCAGCTCTACCATCACCATAGTCTGGTGGTTGGTGCATTTCCAAGACTGCACAAGATGTACTTAATAGGAATGGTGGAATGGGAGGAGTGGGAGTGGGAGCATGAGCAAGGAAATGTGCAAGCCATGCCAGTCTTGGAGCTACTTCACCTTGTGCACTGCAAGTTGAGGCGTCTTCCTACGGGCCTTGTCTCCCATGCAAGGGCTTTGAAAATACTATACATATACGAGGTCCAGCACCTCAACTCCCTGGAGAACTTTGCTTCCGTTGTTGAGCTTCAAGTGTTTGACAACCCCGACCTAGAGAGGATCACTAATCTCCCCAAATTGCAAAAGCTTTTCGTTATGCTTTGCCCAAAGCTCAAGGTATTAGAGGGTGTCCCTGCACTCCAAAGACTCGAGCTGAAGGACTACAACATGGAAACGCTCCCAGAATTCATGCGAGATGTAAAGCCAAGGCATCTTCTGCTGGACTGCAGCCTCAAGCTAGTCTCCACCATAGCCGCAGGACGATCTGGCCCTGAGTGGGGCAAGTTCTGCCATATGGAGCATGTCAAAGCCTATGCAAGCGATGGAGACAATCAAAGAAAATGGTACATGCAGTATACAAGAGATACCTCCTGCAACTTGGAGACAAATATCATTAACGACTCTTCTCGATCTTCATTTCTCCTGCAACTAGGTAAGCTAATACTACTGCTCCGTCTTCATTTCTTTAGTTACTCTTTTTAGTTTGATTTCTTTGTTTCGTCTTATTTCTTCACCACTAATTCCTTTCTTCATCATTAATTTAGTATGCTAGGGTCTGAATGTATTTCCTACTTTGCCTCCTTTTTTTGAAAGAGATATTTGCAACATTTTTTTTGGCTTCGCTTGACTGTGTTGTTTCAGGGGATGAAGAGGAATAGGACATATGAGGAATAACAGTAGCATGCAAATTAAGAAGATTTTTTCCGACGCTTGCACAAATTAAGCGGCGACTTCGTCCTTCTCTTTCTTACTTCAGTTCAACCTGCCAAATCTACAACCTGATGAAGAGTCCCCCAAACCACCCAGTCGTGGCAAATAGAAAAAGTTCGGCACGGCAGTACGTGGAGCAGCAGGAATCTAATGCATGAAAAGCTACAAAGCCTGGATAGGAGATGGCACAAAGCAAGAAAACCAGGGATTTGCCTTGGAATATATATGTTTAACTTTAGACAGAGGTAAACACGATCATGTTGCCATCAGTATAGGCAGGGATATGCAGTATGGTCAAAAAATTAAATTACAATATGAGCACCTCAATACCTAGGAGAATATGGTTGATTAGTGATGCCATAGAAATTGACCTCAAGAAAATAACTGTAGTCTGTGTTTTTCCTGGAGAACCAATAGATCAGACAAGTCGATACCATGCTATCTACACCCCTCTGGGGCAATGGACCAATGGAAGAATTTTCTAAAAGAACTGAGCTCAAAAAATAAATTCAAGTTGCATTGAGAATTGAAGTAGATGCAATATTCACCTTGTAGTGGAAGTCCTTCGATCAAATCATGCATGCCCCTTTTATATTGGAAATATATACTTGTGGTTTGGATGCAGGTGGAAGCCGGCACTGCTCTATTCAGAGTATGGATGCAGTGAAGCCCCCTGACAAGTGACAACGGAATGGAGCCATGAAGCCACGGTTAATTCGGCGCTGAAAAAAAATGTTTCGCATTTTGATTTTAATCACCTCTTTGGTTATGGAAGACGAGCCTTTTATCTTAAAAAAATATCATCGAAATTATTTGTGATGTGAACACGATTAACAACTATTTGTGATTTATATTGTACCACGACAGGTGCTGCAACTTTTACCGCTTGGTTCTTTTAGCAAAGAAAACAGAGATTGGCAATACAGTAGTGCTTTGTCATGACACGTGGGCTTAAGAATGTTTAATTTCACAGCGATTTGTTGTAATTTTTTTGCAACAACTCGTATGAACCACAAGGTAAAAAAAAGGACTTCGTCACAGCAAAGAGCATATTTTGCATCCACATGACTGAAAACTCCTAGTATCCTACATTAGGATTTAGGAATCATAAGGTATGAGAAACAACAAGGAGCATATTTTGCTTGTATTTCCCTTCTGTTGAATTATTAAAAAAAAAGGAAATGAGGATCTCTACCTCCCTTGTTTTTGAAACTGGGGATTTGCTTGCATAAAGACAACCTTCAAAGAGCAATTTCCAGAACCAGAGAAGGAAATGGCCCACTCTTCTTTAGGGACTTAACTATTCGAATAACTAACCAGTCTTGAGAAGACAGGTGAGGTTACACAGTGATCCGACCAGAGCAGCTGATACGCAGTCGAAATAAATATCCAGCCAGAATATAATGCTTAATGAACCCAGTGTAATCAAATGTATATACTGTACGTAGTAATAGCAGTAGAGATTCCAAGAAATTTAATGTGTGCACGAGAAGTGACCTGCAGAGCGAGCGAGCAGATGAGGACAGGGCAGGTTGGTCAGATGAGGTGAGGTCACCTTGGCGACGCATTTCCTGGTGCGGCGCTGCACCGTGCTGCTCCAGCCGGCCATGAACGCCACCTCCACCACTAGCCCCATGACCATCCCCGAGATGAGGCTCAAAAGCTTGGATCGCTACTGGTAGTTCCTTGCTACCACATGAAGCATTAATTCGAGCCGCGCGAGAAGATGTAGCAAGGCAGTGCCGGGGAAGAAGGCGACGGCGGAGAGGGCAATGTGGCTGGCACGCGGGAGATCGATTAGGCTATGGACCCTTAATTTATCTGGGGTTAGGAAATATGAACACATGATTTTCTCCTTGGAAGCCCAGCACCGGCCGGATCTGGCCAGCCAGGGGTGGAAGAAGGGCGGAGAAGAAGTTGGGGAGCGGTGGGGTGGAAGAAAAGGTGGATAAGAAGCCGAACACCGGCTGGTCTGGCCAGGAGGGGGTGGAAGAAGCGTGGAGAAGAAGCCGAGGGGACCGGCGGCAACAGTGGCGGCGTTTTTTTCGCGACGCATCGGAGGGTGACGACGGGGAAAACGAGAGCGCCCACTGGAGGACGACTTCATGAAGCACGGGTCTCTCTGCTCGGGGGCGAGATTGGTCGACATTTGTCGATTTGCACCTGAAAAATAACTCAAACGATATGGAAAATTTTAAAATTATTTGTGAAGTCTTCTGAAACATCAGTAATATTTCTAAAAAAATTTCAGATGATTATCAAATCTGAGAAATTTTTAAAAAATCAAACATTGTTACTGTCCTGACAAAACGCTGACCAATAAGTTTAAACATAATGAAAAATAGAACAAACTATATTACAAAATATTGAAATTTTTTGTACATGGTAATGATGCATCACTAATTTTCTATAAAATTTTCAGATAATAATCAAACTTTATGAATTTTTAAAAATTTGGATAGTACTACTATCCTGATAATAGCCTTACCGAAAATTTTGGTCTTTGCGCGGAACATTAATGTGCTGTCTGCGAAGCATGAATCTCTACGCAGACGGAGGCATTGCATTGTATTATTTCTTTTTAAAAAAATCACTGCTGGACTGATAGTGCTACTTGGGCGAAGATGATTCAGTCTGTGAACCATATTGCTTTGAATATGATTCAGCTTTGATTCTCATGCCAGAGACAGAAGAGATAGAAACATTGTTTCGCTCGGGAGGGTGCTGGAGCTTGCTCTGGAATCTGGATCTCTGGTGGCAGCACGAGCACTGGTGGCTCAGGTTCATGCATGAACGGCTGCGTTAGGCTTGGAGCTTACTTGCTCAATCCGTTAGCGAAAATTAAACAACGCGCGTACTGGCGCTTTGTAATGCTCATTGAAGCAAGAGACGCTGGTGCATCGGCAGAAATGCATGTGGGTCGACAAGTTGTTCTCTCTCTCTCTCTCTTTTGTTGGAGCGAGAGGTATGGTGGGCCGAGCGAGCTAGGGACCCCAACGGCCAGCCTCTCGCCATCACCTCCCCTCGCAGCGCTCGACACGACCGGCCACACCGTGCCGTGCCACGCACGGGCGCGGGCAGAGCGCGCGCGCCACACGGCCGTGACTTGCCGTGCCTCGTCGACTCTGCCCATCCCTCACCTTAAAGCTGACCAGGAGCCCTGACTTGCTGCACCAGAAGGCTGGGAGATGATGGGTTGGTCGAAGAGGAAGAAGGTGTCACTGAGGAAGAGCAACAACGAATCGAGGAGGTGTTTGATGAACTCTGCCCACCGCCCTAATTAGATAATCTTGAAATCTTTGGATATTTTGGTCGTCGACTCCCAGGGTGGATGACATCCGCAGCAGCGGCACCCCTCAAGAGCTTGAGGATTCTAATGATGGTGGACCTGGCCTACTGCACCTGACTCCCTGATGGTTTGTGCCAACTCCCTATTTGCAGTTCTTACAGATCGATCGTGCTCTAGCCATCAATCGTGTTGGGCTTGAATTCATGCAGCTCTACCATCACCATAGTCATCATACATCATCCTAGGCAGCTGTTGCGTTTCTGAGATTGCACTAGATGCGCTTAATAGGGAACGGTGGAATGCTAGGAGTGGGCCGGATTCGAAACCTGAGCAAGTAAATGTGCATGCCATGCCTCTATCATGATGACATCAGCTTCCTTGATATGCGGTGTACAAAATTTGCTGAAGTAATACTGTGACGGTCACGCCCGCGTGTTATGAAATATTTTATATGCGGAACCTATCAATATTAGACTCGTTTAAAACGATTTGTTCTTTGGAACGCGGAGGTTCAAATGGATCCCAAATCTGATAATTGACTTAGAAGATCCGGTCTGCGGAAGATTAACTATGTATAAAACAAGCTAGTGTAAATCAAACGTCAAATCGGTCGCTTACATATATCGTCAGCATATATAATACTTGTTTGGCAGATTCTGTGCATGGCTGATATTCGGTGCATCACCATGCACGGCTGATATGCTTACTACAGCAAGTCCCCCTAGGCCCCGATCGCTCCAAATGCCCCTACCGCCCTTAGCCCCGATCTGGAGATTCCCCGGCGCCCAATCGCCGCCGCGCCCTCCCGCCACAATCCCCGCCACGGTCCGTTTTTCTATTCTCCCTCCCCAGCCGCGCATTGATCCCGCGATCCCCCCGCATCGATCGCTCCTCCCCCTCCCCTCAGGCCCTGATCCGGAGATTCCACCCCCTGTGCCCAATCCCCATCGCAATCCCTGCCACGTCCTTCCCGATCCGAAGATTTGCCATGCTTTATATAAGGCTACTGAGGCAATGCTTAAGCTTTCATAAAAATTTTGGATCATACACTCGAGTGAATTTATAAAATTTTGACACTGTTACTATCTAAGTTATGTTCACGTTGTTTTTGAATTTTTAAATATAACAAATGAAGTTTAATTCTTTTGAATTTTTTTATATGATACTAGACTTCTATATATGGTACCAAACATTTTTGAGAGTATGATCAAGTTTGTACAATTTTTTTAAAAAATATAACAATGTTTCTGTTATTTTTATAAAATATCTCAAAAATTCAGTTTTTGTAACGACCTACATTTTTGCTTGAAATGCGAAAATAAGAATCTTTATGCATACAGTACTAGTCCCAAGATCAGTGGCTAATATGCACATTCACAACAATTGGAATCACAACCATACATCATATTATTAAAGTGGAAGCTATTTATACAATGTATTATTACAATTCAGAGTATATAACAACAGAAAAAGCAAAGTCTTGTAGTGTGCCCATCCAACCCTCAGGCAACTGATAAGACATAAATCCCTAGAACGGTCGCTTTGAAGTTCCTACATCTTTCGTCGAAAAGTAATCTTCGAAGCCTCATTATCTAAAACAACATATTAAGTAAGATTAAGAACTTTCGTACTCAATAAGATTTAAAGTAGTATTTACATAATGTAGTAATACAGGTTATGTCAAAAGAAGCTTCTATGATTAATTTGCATAAAGCGATATTGAATTTATAAATCAATTTGTAACTTAGAAACGGAATTTGTAAAAGCAAGTTTAACTGATGTAAAAGTAACAAGTATAGCATAAGTAATAACTCATAGTCCTTCATGACGTGATCATCGAGAGGTCCAATTCCTGCTAACATATTCCTTGCCAAAATGAGGCATAATAGATGAAACCAAACCATTTTGAAAATAATAAAACATCTAACCATGTGATGACTTTACCAGGTACCCAAGACCGCAGGCGCGGCTAATCGATTAGTTTTACACTCTGCAGAGGTGTATAACTTTACTCACAAGTCATGACCTTTTCTTTTTGCCACATGTTTCATGCACCTTTGGTGTTGTAGCCAGAATGTTCATGATGAAAATCTTTATATTACATATGTTAACTTTGCACCAACCCAGTGACAACAAACCCATACTATGATGGCAGAAGATATTGGTATATATATGGTATGACAAATGGTTTCACATCCCGCTGTCTTACTTCCCCTCACAGCATTGCATATACTGTTGTATCAACAAATATTATTTCCAACATCTTGGTGTGCCCCCCCCCAGAGCAATCCATAATGGAACAGCCTATACTACTACAGCCTTCCAATGTGTAAAGTTAAATCAGATAAATTAATTAGTTTAAGCCTTTCCCATATCATCACTTGTGGTTGTATTTGTTTCTTGGCTTGAAAACAATCCATAATTCAATCCTTAATCCAACACGGGCGATAATCTCCCCCTACACTACGTGCCACACCTGTACCTCCGGCTATTGCCAATAATCGTCTGCATCTAAATCATAGTTTTATTTTTAGTTTTTAACAAAAATACTAGCAACCATCATCATGTCTCAATATCTCCAAGTTTTATCTGATCAATTTATCTAATTTGTTCATTACAAGTGTAAAGCATGGCTAAGTATGATTAATATGTAATCGCATATACCCATGTTGACATTATGTATTGTCTAACCATATTCTAGGGTTATCAAGATTCACATGTCTATACTTATCAATGAAGTTTCATAAGACAATGGGTATATCTACCAGTACCACAATATAGCAAATTTATAAAAAATAAACACATACATAAATTGATTTGGTTAAACAAAATGTAAATTAAAACATTGGAATCAATATGATCAAAGGGGATTCTTGCCTTGCTTAATTGTTGTTTACGACGAAGTCATGGTCACAGTTGAGGTTGTCGACGATGGAGGCAATAACGTCGGGTTCTACACGTTGTTCAATGGGAAACGTGGCAAATAACAAATTTTCAATAAGGGCAAAAAGAAATCAGATGGAAAATCAAATGAAGACTTGCTATAGAAAACATGTGTGGTTTAGGGTTAGTGTTGTATGATTTCATGTTCTCATGTTTTAGTTGATTATATATATATATATATATATATATATATATATATATATGCGCGCACACACACACATGTATATGTGTGTGTGTGTGTCATCTTCAAGTTAAGGGATGATATGATTCCTTTTATAGATCATCCATTCTTGTTTTATGAATTCAAGGGGCTAAAATTATATATTCCTGTATATATAACTTTGAATTGAAGAGGCTAAAATTATTTGGATTAAGGCGTTAGTTATTATATAACATGTTGTGAATGATAGTACTCTGCTTTAAACGATTTTGCACGAGAAGTAGTTTCGTATATGTTAGTTATATTAAATTTAGGGTCTGGTTGTATATTCATGGTTTCTAAGAAGGTTACGGTAATATAAATATCTTAATTACTGATTTCTTATTTGTTAAGTTAGTATATTATGGATTTTAGTGTTCATAATACTTAGGGTTATATTTTTAACAAGATTTATAAGCAAAGTAAGTTGTAATGAAATTATTTCTTTAGAATAGGATATTCTTTACCTTGAAGAGCATTTCTAGGTTAATTTTATAAATTTTAGTGTTTAGATGAGATGTTTTATTCATTGCTGAAATAGCATATATTTGGTCTTAAAGTTTATATGTCATAAGAGATCAGACTTCATTTTAGGTTTGCAACCGCACTTTACATGATTATGCAATTATTTTTTCTGGCATTAGTAAGTTATGACCCTAGAAGTATTTTAAAACTGGTTTTGCATCATTTAGCTGTTATCCGAGATATTTTATATATGCAGGAAAGATGAAGTCTTTTATGAACTTAATTTGGATTAGATTTTTTAGCCGACTAACATGATCTTAACTTTAAGAATATGTTGAGATTAGCCTTACATGATCTTAAAATTTAATTATGTCATTTTATTTACACCTGGTTGATCATATTTTGATTCTCTAAGTATATATATTGCATGGAAGCATATTTTGGTTAAGAATCAAGTACAAATTATAACTTATTATAATTATTTTCATTGCATCATGTAATCTGGTCATAAAGAGCCTTTCCTTTTCATTTGCATTGATTTAAGGACTTTATATATATACATATATATATATATATATATATATATATATATATATATATATATATATATATATATATATATATATAGAAATATTCAATCTAATGGTGAATTCAGTGCTAATTCCGTGCTAATGGCATGTAGAAGTTTTGAAAAATTCTCAAAAATTACCACATGTAGGGGAGGTAAACCTCTACAACCTGCAAAATTTGAAGATGAAACTCAATCGCATTTGAAAGATATGAAAAAGACAAACAACAAAAGAATAGTGCCAAAAGCATAACAAGTACTATTCATGCTGAGTTTTTCATTTTCATATGCCATTATTCAAAATTAGCATTGAATACATTAGCACTGAATATGTCCCATATATATATATATATATATATATATATATATATATATATATGATCCAAATTTTAGATATTTTCATTTCTATGCTTTGAAAACTAACTTTCAAATTGATACAAACTAGATTAAAATCTAAATACTTTTGCATATTAAGATTACTCACCTCCTCAGGATTATTTTAAAATTTATCTCAAGATTTTAGGAGTTATGGTTTTGTACTGAGTCTTTCTCTGTGAGTCCATAATTTTTAAAGTTTATTTAAATAAGTTAAGCTTTTTTAAAAATTTCAATTTGGAGTAACAATCTTACTTTTTGAACAACAGGTGCAAACCATCTTTGTTTTTACTCATTTTTATAGTGACACAAGATCATGATTGTAGTTAGTTTTAGGCACAAGTTTGACTAATTTTTTTGTTTGTTTGCAAAAGTTATTAAATTTTGAATATTACATACATTGAATGCTAAACCTATCTAAAGTTTAGATCAAATTAGGTTCAAATTCAAATACCTTTACAAAAATGAAGTCCTTATGGTCTCTGTAGTTTTTAGAAATTTGTCCCATCAATTTTTAAGTTAGGATGCAAAACTTCGTAATAGCACATGTACTAGGTTCTATTCTAATTTTAAATTCAAAATTCCTAAAAGAGGTTGAACATTAAATATTTTTAGATATTAAAAAATATCAGGATTTTATATGAATTTACAAATTTGTTTAACTAAATTTGGATCAAGAATGCAAAAGTTATTCAAGTTTGAATCCTTTCGGTTTGGAAAAAGGCTGGCAAAATGGAAAATACGTTTTTACAGTAGAGAAGTCGTCTTGTCCATTTTCCTAGTTTTCCCGTCATTCCGCAAATTAAACCAGCCACTGACATTGGGCCCGGCTGGTCAGGGACACGGGTGAGGGAGCGACACTAACGAGTGGGACCCGCTCCTCAGCCTCACCGAGACAAGGGAGATGCGACGGAGCTTGCCGGCGGTGAGGGGGAGCCGGTCGAGCTAGGCTGTCGACAGGGATAGCTAGAGGCCAACTAGGCGCATCTAGGGGTGGGCTCGATCGCGACCGGCGGCGATCGGAAGTGGTCCGCCACCGAGCTCCAGCGGTGGCATCAATGGCGGAGCGGAGGGGGAGGGCTATGGGAGTGCTCAAGCTCGGATAAGGTGGGCATAAGCATCCACGAGCTGAGGGGGTTCCAATTTGAGGTCTCAACTAGGGGAAGGAGCTTCGGGGAAGGTCGCCAACGGTGGTCGACCATGGGGAAGAAGGGCGTAGTCGCGGCGGTGATTGAGGCAGTTCCAACTGAAATTGGGCATTGCAAAGTGTTCAGTAAGGGGCATGGGTGCTCAGGGCAAGGAGGAGTCGAGGAAGGCTTACTGGGGTGTTTCAGCGAGGTTACTTGCGCTCTCGGCCCCGTTAGAGCTCCGTGGAGCATCAATGGTGCAATAGCAGCCAAGAGCAGGGCAGAGGGCGCAAGGGAGCTTGGGTGCCCAGGTGAGGCTTCAATAAATTCGGAGGAGAAAGAGCTATGCTCGGCTCAAGGGTGGACTCGGCAGCAGGGAGGAATGGGCGCACGGCTTGGCTTCATCTCTGCAGAAACAGCGCGCACACACGAGCTCAGCGACGCAGTAGTCTATGGAGGGGCGGCATGGGCAGTGGCGCAAGTTCCATGGCGAAGGAGGTTCATGGGTTAGCGCTATTGCGGCAAAGGATTGGCGGGGATGGGCGGTGGAGCTTGGCGCGGTGCTGAAAAGTTGAGTCGGGTTGCTGCCATAGCAAGGGTGAGCTCGGGATTCGGCAGGCTCTTGCACAGCGTTGGGAAAGCTGGCTGCCCAGGCGCTGCCCCGGCGAAAGACACTGGCAAAAACGCTGCTGCGGCAGCAGTTCGGTAGGCACTTCTGGCGAGCGGGCGTGAAGGCAAGGGAAGGGAAGAAGCAGCCACTAGCAGGTGGGCCGGGACTTGCTGCGACTGCCAGCTGGCCAGGGAGGTCAGGGGCAGCACGAGCTGGCAAGGGGGTCCCACCCGGCAGAGATATGCAGAAAAAGAAAGGAAACTGACTCGCTGAGTTCTTGACAGCAATTCGGTTTCGGATTAAATTGAGCACTCAAACTGGTCTATAAATTTTTAAAACTTTTTTTGAAAGATTCTGATGAGCTACTGATATTTACAAAAACAATTTCAGCTTAATATCGGACTCGAAAATGTTTATAAAATTCTGACAAGCTTACAGCTTGATTATTGGTCTCTCAGTTTTTCATTTTGTAAAGACAACAAATGAGATCGAAATATTTTTAAAATTTTAATGAATGATTCTGGGATGCTGAGGATGGTATTATAAATTTTTAGATCAAAATCATGATTAATTATTTTTATAAAATTCTGTCATTGTTTCTGTTACAAAATCCAAATTGCTGTTTTTGATTTTTATTAACTAATAAATGAGTTCAAAACTTTATGAAACTTTTGAGAGGTGATGTTGGGAGCATTTAGGGTTTAAAAAAATCAATTCCATAGTTTGTTGAAATTGGGAATTTTGAGTTTGAATTTTTGTAACCCCTATTTGAGTCATTTAAAATGTTTTTGATAAATTCGGATAAAATCCAGAAATTCTAGAAAGACATACAAACTCAAATGAATTCCAGGATTCAATTCAGTTATTTATATTTATTTTTATTAAAAACGGGATGTTACAGTTTTTCAACAAATTTTCATAGAAGATTATATTCTTTAAGGGTTATTGACCTAAATCCGGTCAAATCCAGTCCTCAAAAGTTAAAATATGGTAAAAAAATCCTGAGGTTACGACGAAAGTTGCCAAAATTTCACATAAATTTTTGAAATACTGAAGCATTTTGATTTTTTTTTCAATTTTTTTTATCCGCCGAGATTTTGCATCTCATCTCCAATCGAAATTCGAGATCTTAGCGAGAAATTCTAAAATTTTACAGACGTTTGTAACCTTGTTTCAAACCCTGCTACTGCTTATAAAAAGGGTGATTCTTCCCCCATTGTAGAGGCAGGCATATGCGCAGGCCACCTAGACGAATGGCACAGACACCCGACGGGTACAACACGTGTACTGCAAAAAGCTCCCGCCGTTAACCATGGTTGTTAACAAGCTACAATGTGTAATGCCCGTATTCGGTGGTAAGTAACTTAATGTTTTTTGACGAGAATAAAAAACTTCAAAACATGCATCACATATTCCTTATTAAGGGTGCGTTTGGCAGAGCTATCAGCTTCAACATCCCCATAAGAAGCTAAGGAGCTCTACCAAACAAGAAAAAATCAACCAGCTTCACATAGGAATCCAAAGAAGTGATTCATGTTTTTTGACTTGCAGTCTGGGAGCAAAAAAAAACCTGCTCCCAACATAATTCACAACCTTTCAGTTATGAACCTCCCCACTAAGTTCATAACTATTTCTCATATAGGAATCACTTCTATTAGAAAATCGATTTCATAGAGAATCAGGAGGTGGAGCTGGAGAATCAGGATCTAGAACTCTGCTAAACAAGCCCTAAGGTGTGAGCGTGACTAACTACAGATAGTGCATGTACTCCTAATGAACTAGTTATAAAATATATAGTTCGAATTCCTCATTGGTAGAAAATCTATCATGATCCTATGCAAATGAGTACTAGAGAGTATCATATTATATTGATTTTCTGCTCTCGCGAGGGAGCAAGAATTATTTAATACTATAAAGAAAACATTGTCCTATACATCATATGCTCGTCGCTCACTGCAAGGCTGAAACGTGCAATCTGCATACTTTTCATACATAACACCATGGCTAAGTGTCGACAAAGGAAAAAGGGCACTTTATTATACACATTACCATATGTCGACGACTGATGAGTCAAAAACAAAATTATATCCTAGAGCCAATGAGGCAAGGTCACTACTCTATCAACACGTTCAAAATGAATAGAATCGGACACTCCGTCGTTAGTCAAGGGTTCATGCTTAATAACACTAGCAAAAGATGATTCAAATATACTTGTCATTAGTCAATCAGATATTTCTCATAGATGGATATTAGATTCAGATTGTTGCTTCTATTTATATTCGGTGAGAGACATTTGACAAATGATCTCTAAGTCCAGCGTATTGAATTGTTCAGTTGTCTGATTGCAAAAAGTATGCAATTACTAAGATAAAAACAGTTATATTAGAGATGCATGATGAAGTACATCACACATTGTTGTGTCTTCTTGTTAATAATGCTATCCCTATGTTTTTGAAACCTCGCATGCATATATAGCCCTGCATGTCTTCTTGCTAGTAATGCTACCCTTTTCTTGTAAAAAATTGCTTCCAGCAATGCATTTCCCCCCTTTGCTTAACTAGTGGACCTAGAACGAAATAAACCTCGTTAACTATGAAAGCACCATCCTCTGGTTTCACCTCTAATATAGAGCAGCTGAGCAAGATCGCATCCTTCTCTCCAACCCAAGGCAAGTTTGGCTCCCCCGTCTATGTTGCTAGCTACAGCTTCCCTATTTCTTCTTAATTGTTTCTTCTTGATTGTTTCTGCAAGCCGCGAGGCGATGGGGGAGCCTGCCCGATCGGGGAGAAGATCGAAGAGGACACGAGAAAGCTGGTGGAGAAGAAGCCAGGCGACGCGCCCATTTCTACCTGCCGCCGAACCCAGCAATAGACCCCATGCGCCGAGCTGCCCAAACCAACTATAAAAGCACCATCTCGACTCCACCATGTGACCGTGGCTCAGTGCAGCTCACAGCCACCATTCACGCCTTCTTCGAGCCCTGAAACCGAGCAAAACGCCAGTAACCACCTTCTTCCTCTGCCCATGTAGCCCAAGCGCAGAAAAAAGGGAGAAAGATCCATTGAACTGCTAGGCGAAGCAATCTTCAATTCCTTTCACTTGGAACACCCTTATGTACCTATTAACCCACCGCGCGTCATGATTCCAGGTTCCATCACCCGATTCATCACTGCCACTATTCATCTTCTTCCTCCTGGCCGGTGCACGGTGGCAGCTCACCTCGGCACACCTCCGATCAAACCAAGCCGAAAAATGGAATATCTTGACTCCCTTGATGCTTAATACGCTACCCATTCGAGTTCTAACACCGTCGTTTTTGGCCCGGCCAGAGCTCTGCCATGACCGCCGCTGGCTCTCGGTGGCGCACCGTTTTCGATCACCACCGGCCATGGATGAGTTGCTCCCCAGGTCCTCCGCAGCACCGTCCATCTTACTGAACCGCCGGAAAACCCTCTCCGGCCGCCGTTCGCTGCCGCCGGCGTTCCGTGGGTCGACTCTGCTTTCGGGTCTCTAACCTGCGAGCCCAGGATGGCAGCCAAACGGCTTGAGCATGAAGGGGTAAATGTCTGACTACGCTTTCCAGTTTTGAAAGCGTAATTCTTTTTTCACTCATTTCTTAAAACTGACACAAGTTCAAATGCTAGTATATTCTGCAGTTTAGGTCCAATTCCAATGGAATAAAATTATAAATTCATGTAAAATCATGAAGATTTAAATTATGCAAAAATATTTAATTTTATATCACAGTTTAAGTTGTTTGAAATAAAGTTTGCACATGAACCTATTATGGACACTATTGCACATATTAAAAATATAACTCATAAAATAAAAAATAATTTTTATAATCCCTGGGACCATAATAAACTCATTTGTACAAAAATAATTAATTTTAAAACTCATTTTGAATAATTTAGATTAAAACTTGAAGAAAACCTTAGTATGGTTACTATTAAAAGTACAAAACCCATTAATCCAAAAATCATGAAATTAATTCTGGAAAATTAAAATACCAAAAGTACTCCATTTATGTAAAAAATTTAGATTTAAATCTAGTGTGCATCAAATTTGAAAATAGTTACTTTTCAATGCATAAGAACAAAAATAACTAAAAACATGGATCATATAAACTCAAATAATGGTAACAATAATTCTTCAACCTTAGTAATATCATAATACCCCTGTTTATGCAACCCAAGGCAAATGCCCAATTTTGGCTCCCCGTCTATGTTGCTAGCTACAGACTTCCTATTTCTTCTTAATTGTTTCTTCTTGATTGTTTACAAGCGGCGATGCGATGGGGAGCCTGCCCGTCGGGAGAAGATCGAAGAGGACACGAGAAAGCTGGTGGAGAAGAAGCCAGGCGACGCGCCCATTTCTACTGCCATAGAACCCGACAATAGACCCCATGCGCCGAGCTGCCCCAACCAACCACTACTACGAATAGGTCATCACTGCCGGTTCGTCCACGCCATTACTGCCGGTTATGGGCGCCGGCAGTCATTGGTCGGCAGTGATACTCGGGGTTATCACTGTCGGCTTAGGAACCGGCAGTGATAATAGATATCATTGCCGGTTCATTATACAACCGGCAGTGATATTAGACTATCTCTGCCGGTTTACACTAGCATCCGGCAGTGATACTCAACTATCTCTGCCGGTTCAACCTAGAATCCGGCAGTGATATATGTATATCTCTGCGGCTTATATGACAAAACGCAGCGGTGATACAGTATATCACGCTTGGTTCCTAAACAACCGGCAATGTGACAACCAATTCTGAAAAAATTTGTAGATGTACTTCATAGATTACTCTACCTATGTATAAAATTGCGGTTCAAATTCAATACATATGAGGACTTACAAAAACTCTTTTTGTAAGTCCTCATATGTATTGAATTTGAACCTGCAATTTTAAACAAGGTATAATCTATGAATACATCTACAAAAATTTTCAAAGTTTTAAATGACTTTTATTAGTTGGTGTGCACGATGTGTACACGGAAGGCCTGTGTGCACATGATATGTTGCCTTCAAATATATAGTATATGAGCGTCGTTAGATCATAATTAAAATATATTAAAGCATCACAATATTTAGTTTTTACAATTAATAGTCTGTTCACAAATGTAGTGTGAGTACATCTCGTTCACTTTAGATCGTAGGTTCCATCGTGGAACTACGCCCTTTGGATCGATGACATGTTAGTCAATGAATCGAGCGATATGCTCTTGAATTGCTAAAATTTCTTTCGATAGTAACTGATTGGTTCTCGACTTGAAGCATTATTGAAGAAAAGAGAAATTTAATTAATGATGATAGATGTTAAATGAAAGAAAAGTAGGCATGAATGTGTAATTATATACCATCTCTTCGTTATAGCCGACACTCTTCGTGACAATTGCATGTAAATTTGTACATACGTAGTATCTTTATAAACTATTTCCACAGGTCTGTCTCATGCATGGAAAGTCTGTTATTACTTTGAAAGTTGTATTGTAGGAAAATCACGGACCACCTTTCTTGCAATACTGTGTGAATGCTCTGTGAATGATTTTAAATAGTAATTAACCTTAAATACAATAGAATAAAATATTACTAGAGCAATAGCATAACGATCGAGTTTACTGTTCATCATCTTCCAAAATTATGTTCATACTCACAAAGTTCTTTTCTCAACGAGTCCAAGACATAAACCACGCTAGCTTCTAACTCGATGACGAGGAGGACCCGTGATAACTAGACATATATGTTAACACACCTATTAGTCCCACACGTGTCATGCAAAAATAGTAAAACAATATTAGAAGTAGGGTATACGTCTTTGAAAGTTATAGGGTACAAGTACGGAGGTTTTATTTCTCGGCTTGAAGAAAGTCTTAAATAAATAGTCTTCAACAAACTTTGGGTCATCACGACGAGTTTCGTTAACAAGCCCCGGATCGAGAAATCCTAAAGCTTCATCCTTATTTTTGCACATAATTGTATCTCCATTCTACATATGTAAAAAGAAGTTAGACATACTGATTGAGCGGTAGAAGAATATACAATAATATAAATAGAGACTTACAAAGTCCACAGTCGACCCGATGGCGTCGAGCATCTGGCCAGTACAACATATACAATTCGCAGAACTCTAACCAGAACATGCCATCCCCATTGTGAAAATCCGAATCTTTGTATTTCACTGGGATCGCCCACATACCCTCTTGGCACTTCTGCATGTAATACTGATGGACGCACCGCAATTTTATTGTTAGGTTCTCTAAATCTTTTGGGGAGCCATCGGTTGCCCCTTAATGTACTTCCAGCTTAGACCTAGCTCGTAATTACGACGTTGTTCAGCAGCATCTTTTTGAGCTTGCGACATCGACGCCTCAGCACTAGCCATCTTCAAGTTTTGCTTTCTAGAGATGCGCTCGTAGTCCGACATTTTCGAAGGTTCAGAAGCCCACCCTGTCTCTTTGGCTTTTGCCATACTCAAGAAAAACTCCTGCGCATTAGCATCGACTTTAGTCTTCTCGGGTGATGGCACCTTTTGGAAGTGAGATGTTACCTCGGCCTTCGTTTGCTCTTTGCGTTCTTCTTCAGTCATATCGGCCGGTAATTTCTTACGAGTCTTTGCCTTCCTGATGACCGAGATTTGGTACAAGACGATCACGGACTTCGAGATGGTCTTGATGTTCGACTCTTCTTATGTGCCTGGTGAGAATTGGACTTTTCTGGTTGTGCGGAGGAGGAGTTGGACTTTTTCGGATGGTGCCGCGGAGGAGTTGGACTTTTCTGGTGGTGCGGCGGAGGAGTTGGACTTGTCCTAACTGGTGCCGCGGAGGAGTTGCACTTTTCATAGGCGGCAGTGTCTGCGTGTGGAGAGTGCGGCTCATCATCATCGTCGTCGTTATCGGCCTCATCGTCCGAGCGAACATAATCAAGCTCTTGCGCCACGCGAGAAGCCATGCGTTTTCTCCAAGTTTGTTTTTTCGTCCTCGCCAGAATCTCTACCTCCATTTTGCGATATTGTCGGACTACTTTGTCTACCGACCTGGCGAATCCAGTGATATTAGGCGGCGGTCAGGGAACCCGCGAGGCGCATGGCCAAGCCCCGCCATCAGCCACCTTGATGGTAATGCCATGTGCGGACAAATGCAGCTTGCACAGTGTCGGTTACGTGATGTCATCCTTTGGAAAATGGAGTCGATGCTCTCCGGAATCGTTCTGGACCTTGTTGCTCTTAAGAACACCGTGGTCGAGGTTGGAGGGTCGTCATAGAGTGGCGATCGTGAGCTCGAGCTTCTGTCTTGCTTGCTCCACAACTTGATCGGCTTAGCTCTCTCTTCCTCTAACGCTCTTGCCACACATCTTGTATTTGACTTTGCGGTTCATATTCTCTTATTCTTTTCGCCGCTTGTACAACAATGTGTCATCCGGGAAGCCTTCTTTCCTGGCACCAAACCAACTCCTCGGGTGCGCCGGGATGCTCCCTGTTACCAGAACAGCGATCGACTCATCATTCTCCCTTCGTGGAATGAAAAGCCCTTGGGAAGACTCCACGTGAGCATTTGATATTTTCTGCGACACCTCCCGGGCTCTATCGCTCCTGAAGCTGAAGCTGCCATCTTCTAAGACAGAAGTCCCCCTCCCAAGCAACCAGTGCTTTGATCGTGCAGTTAACTCGGCCGTCACAGGAGTAACGCCCTTGACGATTAGCTCTTGTTCGCGCCTATCCCATGCAGGTATTTTCTTCACGTAGCCACCAGTGCCTAGTGTGTGAGGGTACATATTCTTATCCGCGTTAGCCTTGTTCTTCTGACTCACTTATGCAGGCTTCTTGAAATTCTGTACTCCACAAAGTCCTTCCAAAATTCTCTTATCTTTGGAAACATGTTAAAATTTGGCGTGACATTCTTCTTCACATAGGTCTTATTCAATTTGAGTCTTCCAATTCTTCGGGATGTGCACATGATACCTAGTGCACGTTTCTTTGCAACCAACTCGACCCTTGGGGAAATGGAATACTTGTTTTAGCTTGCCCCATAGCGAGTCCTTGGTCATCGGGAACCACCCATCGATCACCTTGGCGGCGGTCCATGATCTATAGATGATGGGCACGTTATCCCTAACAAGTACTCATGATTTATCTACATCTGGCCAGCGCCCGTAGGGTATAGCGAGTTCCCCGACTTCGAGAGCTGGACTATGTTGTGAACGCCTTAGGCATCTTGCTCGGACCACGACACTGTAGCGCTTTGTTCACCGACGTTTGAGCCTACAATTGGATCTTGTTATTAGTCGTATGACCCTACAATGTTTTGGGAATCTAACGTACTAATACTTTACCTCGCCCATGTTAGTGGCGTCGGCTTGGTTCATGGCGGTGGCGTCGACTTGGTCCATGGTCAGGTGTCGACTTGCTCCATATCAATATCCTCAGAGGTTCAAGTAGCCACTTGGGCTACCCAATCCTACTTCATGTACATTCGAGGGCGAACTCCCTCGGCACTTGTCCCCGATTCGAGGCCATTCCTAGCAATCCAAAATGTTATTGGGTTAATTATATTGCATTCATTTATGGTTGCTACATGACATCAATCTTGTGAATTCAAGCGATGGTAATTTGCTAGAGTTGAGAGGAATAAGTGATGTTGTCACCTCATGCTACAAACATGTGCACATGTAACTTTAAAATGATACTTATACATTAGAAAAAATCACATGATACATATACATCTCGAAATGAAAAAATTCATATATTGTTAAGAATATATTCCACACTAAAATGATTTAAAAAAATAAGCCCTGCAAGTTCAAAAACTTACGGGTGTCACGAGGCGTCCGTTACGAGAAGCGAAGCCATGAAGAACATGCTAAGCTTGAAATGGACTTAGGACTTAGTTCTTCTTTGTCTTCTTCAGCGTACCACTATCCATAGGCTTCCTCCGCTCCTCTTCTTCATTGATCATGGAGTCTTCATGCGTGTCTTCAACTTTTCCAATGAAAAATTTCATGTTCTATCATCTTCATAGAACATGAAATTTTTCATTGAAAAGTTGAACGCAAAGACTCCATGATCATCAAGAAGAGGACATGAAATTTTTCATTGGAAAAGTTGGACTAAGTCCCAAGTCCATTTCCATGATCAATGGCTTCGAAGAGGCTGAAACGGACGCCTCGTGACACCCATGCTGATGAACTTGCAGGGCTTATTTTTTTAAACACATACATTTTTGTCAACAAAATATACATACACATAAAATTGTAGGATCAAATTCATTATATATAAAGAGTTACAAACAAGAAAAAATTACAGCAAGTTTAAACTCTATAAACTTGTCGGAATTTTTCTTTTTGTAACTCTCGATATAATGAATCTTGAAATTTCATACAACTGCTTACTATTACAATTAGTGGCACAACTATGAACTAAATGAACTACAACTACTTACTATTACAATTAGTGGCACAAAACAAATATTTACAACACATGTATACATCTTTCTGAAACAAATATTTACAACACATGTATACATCTTTCAAGAAGATATACAAAGCACCAAATTGAAGTTTACTTTTGGCTGCAATATAAATAACCACAGAGCAAAATGATCAAAAGCAGCACATGTGCGGATGTGAATTCACAAGGCAACTAGCATAAAGCTCAACTTGTTTATTTTGAGTGTTCTCGGATGTCGGGTTGCCCAAAGGCCCTCCTCGCCACAAGGGACGAGTAATAGACTAATTTGTGACAACCTTACCTTAGTAATAATTCGTTAGTCTTCCATAGCATGTAGCTATCCATGAACACATATATGTAAAGATCAGCTGATGACAGCACCACCCCAATGCTTGGACATCACAATTTTCAATAAGCCAAGTCTACCATGGACAGAATGTGAAAACCTATGTAGTCTGTACCGAACTCTACAAGTTCCTGTGCATCATCCACAATTTGCAGGCAACCCCAGATTGCATTATAAAGGTATGCCAATATGTTCCTTGCGAAAAAGGAAAAGAAAAGAAATGCCTATATGTTTACATCCCACTAGTAGAACATGAGAATAATCTTAGCCATAACAGAATACTGCTGGACGGATGCATAGGAAGAAAATTTTGCTTGACATTTTGTTGAATCAAGTAGCAATACAATGGTGCATGCAAGACTTTGTTCATTATTCCTCTTAAGCATATATATGAGAATATATAATTCACAAACAAGATGTATGACATAAACAAGACAACGATAAGCATGGTTAAGTCATACATAATATGAATTATACCTCTTGTCTCAAAGACAATAAAATGAATATGGTGCTCTCAGATTTAGGGTTAGAGTAAAGATTAGAATCTTTACTACAATCACGAATCGGCTAACAATTTATTCTATGCATTAGGCCTTGAACTCTTACCACCTTAAATGCACAATTAAGAATCTCTTGTCAAGAATTATACCCGGATCGAATTAATTCCTTGTTAACCAAGCACGGACTTCCATAGCATGTGGAAATGTCGAGAATCTCTCAATAGTCGAGCAATGCTTTCAGATTACCAATTCGATGATCTCTAATACCGCTTTTAAACAAACCAAGACAAGAATTAAGCGATTCAGTTATCGATTCAGACTACTTTGGTATTAAACAGTTCGCGCAAGAACTAGAATATATTAATCGAATCGAGCAAATATCAAACTAATCAGAATTAATGAGTAAGTATCGGTTCAGATTCAAACTAATCAAGTCTGCAAGAAGACACAAAGTGTCACGGTGACAGAACTCGAATAACATCGAACACGAGAGCTAGCATAACAAGTCTTGACGAAAATATGATTGAGAAAATAACAGTCTACAGTTCAAGGCCTAAAACAGAGAGATAAATGTTACGGTCATACTTTAACCCTAGTTCATCACAGAGCAACAAGCAAGCCATTGAAAATCTGAGATTAGTTGTCACAAATTGTCTATTGCGGTCCCAAATCCTCCTTGAACACTATACCCACATGCTAGGTCCCCAAGCCAAATGAATTGATGGCCCTTACCATCTCGCACATGCACATCGAAACATTCACAATCACATTCACAATCACATGCACATTCACATTCACATTCACATCTGCACATTCACATCTGCACAACCACATTCGCACATCCCAAATCCTCAATGAGAGGAAGGCGCGGCGTTTCTATTTATAGTGGTGGAATATCACTACCGGTTGGTCATACCAACCGGCAGTGATAGTATATCACTGCCGGGCCATTGTACAACTGGCAGTGATAGTGGAATACTACTACCGGTCTATTGTACAACCGGCAGTGATAGTGAAATATTATCGGTCCGTTGGCCTAACCGGCGAGTGATAGTGGAATATTCTTGCCGGTCGTTGTACAACCAAAGCGATGATAAGCTCTTTGCCCATGTTACTTTAAAATTTGTCTTTTTATTACTCTTAATATAGGACCGAATTTGATCATGAAATTTTATATGTAGATGGGGTAAGATGAGATGTACATCCATGATTTTGTTTCAGAATTTTGGAAACTTTTCTTAGTTGGATTGCAGCAGAGCATGATTTACTAGCACATAAATGAAGTGAACATCATTGCCATTTTCCTAGTTACTTATGAAAGTTTCAGTTTAAATCTAGTTACCCGTTCATATAAAATCAGATTGCTAACTTTTTAATTGTTTTAATATTTCTAAAATCAAATAATCTTGTCAAATTGAACAACAAATGATGTCAAATTCGAACAAATTCAAGTGCAGTCAAAATCACAAAAATCCAAATGCAATAAAACTTTCAATTTGATAAAAAAAGCATAACCTCAATTTCCATTATTGCATATATTACATTAATTGTTACATATGAGAAAATAAACATGTCGTTCATACAAAAGAAAGCATACATTTCATTACTACAACTAAGCTACGACTCGACCTTCGTTATGATCGCGGCGTATGTATGTAACTTCAATCCTTTGCTCTTCCATGGTACTTAGGTCAACGTCCTCTCCAAAAGGGGAAGCTCATCGAATTGGTTGTACTCTTCCTCGTCGACAACATTCTCAACTCCGACAATCCTTCTTTTTCCTTGAATAACCACGTGGCGCTCCTTGTTAGCGAATTGGGTTACAAAGAAGATTTGTGTATATGAAATTAGCAAGTACGAATGGTTCTTCTCTCAGATCCGACGAGTTTGAGGTCCACGGTAGTGATGCTTGTGTACTTGTCGATATTCACGCCACGAAGTCGACCCATTGGCACCGAAAGAGAGGGACCTTCAAAGGACCATAGTCAAGCTCGAATCTCTTCTATGAATCCGTAGTAGGTTTGCCTATTTCCATTGTTGTCATAAGCATCTATACGGATACCGCTATTTTGATTGGTGCTCTTTTATCTTGCGCTCTTGTATAAAATGTAAAACCATTTATGTCGTATCCTTGGAATGTCCGAATTGTAGTTGACGGTCCACGAGCCAACAATTTCAAGCGAGTCTGATCTGTCTCAGACGCATCATGTGTCTACACAACCAATCGCGAAATTATCTCTGTGCTCTCTCGCGAGCCAACCCTCGACCTCCACAGGTTTGTTTTGGATAGCACGTTCTTGTGCATGTCGACATATGGGGCCACCACAACCGATTGTCCCAAAAGCTGCGAAATGTGCTTGTGTAAATGCAGCTAGATTGCTAATACGTCTTGATTTCTCGCCTAGTGTCCCTTTCCTAGCCTTCCTCATGCCGAGATCTGAGCACACCAATCGGTTTGAGATCCATATAATCGACGCAGAACTCAATGACCTCCTCGGTTCCCCGACCATCGGCAATCGT
This sequence comes from Guadua angustifolia, assembly GCA_036346375.1. Classification (NCBI taxonomy): domain Eukaryota; kingdom Viridiplantae; phylum Streptophyta; class Magnoliopsida; order Poales; family Poaceae; genus Guadua; species Guadua angustifolia. The sequence goes on along the minus strand of JAYEVE010000110.1, from coordinate 375,229 downwards.
ATACGGTTGATTTGATTCTGAACATATTTCTTTATAACCCCATGAATCTCTCGAATGGGTACATCGATGTAGAAATACGGGACCAAGAATTAGTTATCTCTTTCACAATGTGAACAATGAGATGGACCATAATATCAAAAAAGATGGAGGAAACACATCTCAAGCACTGCACAGAGTGTGAACCACGTCTTCCTCTGACTTGTCTAGTATTAATGGATCGATGGCCTTCGTGAAATCGCGTTGAAGAATGAACACAACTTGATAATTGGGTCTCGGACTTTCTCTGCGAGAACCCCTAATTGCAATTGGAAGCATCTGTGTCATCATCATGTGGCAATCGTGAGACTTCATACCAATTAACTTTAAGTCTTTCATTGAGACTAGTCTCTTTATGTTAGCGAGTAACGAGACGGAACTTTGATTCCGTGCAAGCATTCATAAGCGCTAATTTTCTCTTTCTTGCTCAAAGTGTAGCAGTCATGGAAGGTACTTTTGCTCTGTATCCATTTCTTCGTGATGCGCTCCTTCCTCGCCATATCTTGAGGTCCATCCTTGCTTGAAGTGTATCTTTCGTTTTGCGGTATGTCGATAAGATACCAAGCAAGCTATCACACACGTTCTTCTCTATGTGCATGACGTCGATTATGCGTGTCGAACTTCCGTGCTGCCAATAAGGTAGGATCCAAAATATTGATTTCTTTTTCCACAAAGGAGCCTTATCCGGAAGTCGGAATAGATGTCTTCCGGCACCCTTTCCGTGAATAATTGTAAGGTCCTTTACGGCGGCAAATATTTGTTTCCCGTCGATTCTTGAGCTAATGCGTCTCCTTTGTCCCGTCAAAAGCTCTCTTATTATTGCGGTATGGGTGATCCTTACGGAGGAACCTACGATGCCGCATGTAAGCCATTTTTCGGCTGTTCTTCAGCCACCGGCTAGCTGTATCATCCAGGCACTGGACGCATCCGTTGAAGCCTTTTGTCGTCTGGCCCGACAGGTTGCCAAGAGCAGGATAATCATTAATGGTTACAAACAATAATGCCCGTAGGATAAAGTTTTCTCTTTTATACTCATCCCATACCTGTACACCATCGGTCCACAATATTAGAAGATCTTCAACCAATGGTTTGAGGTACACATCGATATCATTGCCAGGTTGCCTGGGCCCTTGGATCAATAGTGGCATCATAATGTACTTTCGCTTCATGCAAAGCCAAGGAGGAAGGTTGTAGATGCATAAAGTCACCGGCCAAGTGCTGTGACGACTACTCATGTTGCCAAAAGGATTCATCCCATCTGTACTCAACCCGAACCTTATATTCCTCACATCATATGCAAAGCGCTTCTTATATTTTCTGTCGATGTTCCTCCATTGCACAGAATCAGCAGGGTGTCTGAGCATTCCATCCTTCTTACGCTCTTCGGCGTGCCATCGTAGCAATTGGGCATGCCTTTTGTTATAAACAATCGCAGACGGGGATTATAGGAAATACCACACCACCTTACGGGGACACCTCTTCTTCTTACGCCTCACCCCGACATCTTCGTTCTCGATATAAATGCGTTGTTCCCTTATACCGCTTTGCTTTGCAAACAACACAGGCATCCATGTCTGCAAATGTAACAGCCCTGTAAATTTGAAAATAAATAAAAATGAAGATTTCATATTTGAAAATAGAAATGAATTAAAAGTGTAATTAAATTCAAAATTTTGATTTCAAATAATATTCTTATCTCATTTTTCTCCATTTCAATCTTAATGAAAAGGAAGATCAAAACTTAAAATCATTATTATCAAGAAAAATGAAATATCAAAATGAATTTGAAATGTGAATTTGATTTGAATTTCCATTTTCTGAATTCTTGCATGATTGAATTTCTTGAGCATTTACTTTTAAAAGAAAAGTCAAATACAATGAAATGGTAATATGGTAAATACAAGAAAGTAAAAGTAAAGCATCAACAAAAATATTATTAAAATTTCAGAGCTCTCAAAATATATTCAGAACCAGATCGTTACAATTAAGATAACCTGAATGATTAAAATAAAAAGGAAACATGTGATAATTATAAGAAAAGAAAAGCTGATCTAGAACTTATCAGAATTTTGTAGCTGTATCCAGATCTTATCTCAAGCTGATATTTTTACTATGCCGACCTAAGACCCATACCTATCTCTTTTAAAAATATAATAAATAAATACTTACATTTGAATCTTTTATAAATTCGAAAACAGAAAATAATTAAAGCTATAAATAGCAATGTCAGAATTTTTATAAATTAAATATTAAAGATAAAATTCTGAAAATTTTACAGGAGCCTTATAATCTCAAATTAATTTGAAAAACAAATTTTCAAAAATGAATAAATTCATTTGAATACTTTAATAAATCAAAAACAGAATTGGAATTTCTGTGCATTATTCAGTGTCAGAATTTTAATAAAATAAATACAATTAATTTTTATATGAAAATTCATCTAAACCCTTATCATCACCTGGCCAATATCTGGAAAAAGTTTTGTAAAATCTTGAGTCGGTTTGGAGACCCTAATCCGTAGATCAAGTTGATCTAACACACTTTGTGAGCCGTCCTTTTATTGTGACCATTGGATCGCCACACATCAACCATCCAACACAGCCCAGTCCAGCCTTACCTCTCCTGCCGAGTGGCCCTTGGCCCACCTGCCAGTCCCTTCTCCCTCACTTCTCCTTTCTCTCTCTTGACTCTCTCGCAGAAAGATCGTGAGCCAGCACCGCCTCTTCCTCACTGTGATAAGGTCGGCGCCGCAATTCGTCGCCCGAGGCCACTGCCATCTCTGCCACCGCATCGCCTCAGAGTTTGTGCCCCCTGCCGTGCCCTGAATCTTCCCACGAAGCTTCCGCCCACTCTGCCGCTTGCCAATTCGTTGCCACGGCAAGATCTTGACCACTCGAACCTTGCCACGGCACAAGTCGGCAGAGCTAACTAGCCAACTTGCTTGCGAACGCCCTGCCAATTCTGCCACGGCAAAGAATTGGCTGTGTCTTTGCTGCCACGGCAAATATCTCCGCACCGCCTCGCCTCGCCATTCCTCGTTCACTCAAAACCACTGCCAACCACCTCGGCTCAGCTATATAACCCAGTGCTAACACATTCCAGAGACCATCACAGCCACCCCTACTCACCCCTGAACCTCTCCCTTACGCAAGCTAGCCCTGTCTTCTTCCCCAATTCCAGCAAAACCCGAAAAAGGGGAGAAACAGCCCGCGCACCTCCATACTTCAAATCAGACCGAATCATCTGACCTGAAGCTTCCTGGTGATCCCCTGAAGCTATCCCAAGCGTCAATTCAACTTCATCTTTACCAGAGAACCGTCGCCTCGAGCTCTTTCCTTCGCCTCTTATGGCGCACGGTGAAACTCCTCTCCCGCATATTCTTTCTTCTAATTAAGTGCAAAAACGGAACCATTAGACCTCACTGATACTCACTCATCCATCCTTTCGAAGAAATCACCAGAAATATTGAAGTTCTCCTCGCCGGCCATGGCGCCGCCGCTGGCCCTCGACGGCGAACCTCCTCCGGTGTCTCTTCCACCGAATTGATACCACCCCCAGATGCGGATTGTCCTGCTGATCATCACCGTGCAATCCATTCCGCCTCTCGTAGTACTTCACCGGGCGAGCCATGAAAGCCTCTGCCTGCTCTCTGTCGCTGCTTGCGAGCCTCCATGTCGACCTCGGGCTTAAGCCTGCCGCGGCAGACTGCTATCGACCCACGACCACTCGCCTCGGGTCACTGACCTCCGGGCCCATTTATCAGCCATACAATCCGGATCCAGCCCAAAAATAGAAAGCGTATTCCCGGTGAGAAGGCGTATTTTCCATTTTTGGCAATTTCCTTATTTTCCAGCATTTATCAACCCGAACATATTCATTTATTTATAACTTTGGAATCATCGATTAAAGCGAAATGAAATAAATTTCATAATTCATCTAAATTCATGTAGATTCATAATATGCAAAAATATTTTGAATTTAAACTCTGTTTATAATTTAAATTTGAATTTAAAGAAAAGGATTTAAAATATGTTATTCACGATATTTTGCATATGAACTCAAAATTAAATAAAGTAAATTTTGTTAGAATACTTATGACTTTAGGAATCTGAATATACAAAAATGTTTAATTATCATGTTTGATTTGATATATTTAAAATAGAAATTGAATAAACCCTAATATGACATTTTAATAAACTATGTGCATCATAAATCCTAAAATTATGAAATAATTTGTGCATGCTCCTGAGCCCATGAGAAACCCATTTATGCAAAAACATTTAATTTTCAGACCAATTTGATGTTATTTGAATATAAGAATACAAATAAGCACTAATATGTTGCTATTACAAATATACCATTTGTAATTCTTTAAATCCTGAAATAAATTTATATGTTCATATAAATACATAAGGATTCTTAATATTCAAAAATATTTAAATAATAAACTCTGTATGATTTATAAAAGTTAAACTTAAATAAATAAATCAAGTATGCTACATGCAAAGATTATGCAAACAAGTTCAAATTTGAATAAGACTAATTTTTATGGAAACCTTAAATCCTCAGGAACCCAAATATATAAAAATATTCAGATTCTAACTTAACTTGAATCATTTTCCAAAATATATTGCTTTTAATGTGTTAAGTATTCAAATATGAATATCTTTTGCAATTAACATGTAAAACCAATTCTGTAAGCTCTAAAAATCAGTAATGAACTTAGATATACAAAAACCTTTAGGATTGAATATGAATTGAATTAGATTTGAGAATATATTGTCTTTCAAAACACATAGAAGTTGAAATAGTTGTTAACTTAAGTTCATGAAATCAAATAATGGTAGAATCAATTCATAAATGATAGTAAATTATAAAGTCCCTAGTCATACAAAAATAACATAATTCTGTGTATATTTGAACTAAGTTTATGCTAGGTCCTAATAATCATTCATATGAACAGCAACTCAGATATAGGCAAAATATTGTGAAACTAGTTCTAAAACACTCCTAAAGCTATCCTCTGCTAATGCCAGAAAAATGAATAAGAAATCATGTTAAATGTAGCCGCAAACTTAAAATGAAAATATGGCCGATTCAACGTTAACCTAGTAATCATTCATACTACTTCATCGATTAATAGAATAACCTTTCTAAATGTTAAAGTCAGTAAAAATGGTTTAGAAACATACTATAAAGTTCATGCTGCCATAATCCGAAGAAAGTATCTTGATTCGACATGAATTGCATATTAATCTTGATAGCTTAATAACCCTAAGTGTTCACCTTTCTTTAGATCGTAATATGAATGAACTTTAGGCATAAATGAGAAATCAGTAATTATAAAGTTTGTATCACCAGAACCTTCTTAATTATCATGTAAATAATGCTAGTAACCTAAATCAATAGATTAGCCTTTTATAACTAGAATGTTAATTAAATCTTGCTTTGAATCTGAATCCTAATTAAAGGTAAGAATTCATCTTAAGCTCGAAATGATTATATCTATTTAATCTTAAACTATTTTTGCATCTTGAATTCGATATTATAAATACAAGAATACATAAATTCAGCCTCTTGAATTCGTAAAGTAAAAATAGACAATACATAACAGTAAATTGTTCTCCGATCAAACTTAAATATCAATGTAAAGGTTTAATCAGTTAAAACACGAGAGATTTCAATCATAAGAACTCAACCTTAAATCATGCACTTTCTATGATTTATTTATATTTGATTTCCATCGATTTCTTTTTGTCCCTATTGAAATCTTGTTATTTGTTATGTTCTTCGTTCATGACGTATAGAACCCGACGTAATTACTCGCCATAAATCGACTACGGTCTCGACTGCGTCGTAAGCAAGGCAAGCACCCTCCTTTGACCATATTGATCCCAATTTTATAAATGTTTTCATTAAATGTTTCTCATGCATGCGTATATTCAATTAAACTCTGCTATATTGTGGGTATTGGTAGATATACCTGTTGATCCCTGAAACCTCCTTGATATAATGGATTGTGAACCTTGATACCTTAGAATCATGGTTAGACAATATATATTGTCATTCTGGGTATACATGATGTTTAATAATCTTGCTCAGCCATGCTTTAGACTTAGTATACATCAAAGGGAGACATTGATCAAATGATACTTGGATATGATCTGGAACATTGATCAAATGATATTTGGATATGCTGAGGCATGATGTTGATTCTTAGATCTGTTGAGACATGATGATGATTTTGGTTATTTTAATTAAAAATGAAAATCAAATTATAATATTGATGTGGGCAATTATTGGCAATAGCCTGGTGTGCAGGGATTGCACGTAGATTAGGGGGAGATTATTGTCTGTGTCGGATTAAGGACCGAACTATGGGTTGTTTTCAGGCCAAGGTAACCATGCAACCACAAGTACTGGTATGGGACAGTCTTAACTAATTAAGTTATTTAAAACTAACTTTGCACATTGGTAGGCCGAAGTATTACGAACTTCTCCAGTGATTGGGTGTTCGTAGGTGTACGTAATGCTATGGATTCACGATTTCACGTACAGTGATTGTACAAGGTACCGCACTATTTCTCGTACAGTGATTGTACGATTACTTGCACTACCATAGCATATCGTCACCATGCTGGTGCAAAGTTAGGGTTAAGTAATCGAACGGTTATGTCATGACTCTCTGCGGCACACCAAAGGAAGTGTGCTAATGATCAGCACAAAGAGTTAAGTCATGTCTTGTGGGTAAAATTGTACAACTCTGCGAGTAAAACTAATCGATTAGCGCGCCCATGTCATGGGCACTTGGTAAAGTCATCACATGGTTAGCATTTTATTTTACAAAATGTGGTTATTGATATATCTTTGTCTAGCATTGTGATTTGGAATGGATATCCTTGTTGAAAAGGATTTATTTTGGCGTGATGTCAATGATTGATTCATGGAGATGAATTACTTTCGGATTGATATGTGATATATCAATGATTGATTCATGAAGATGATCGAAAGAACTGAGGTTCGTGAAATTTATTGTTTCATACTTACATATTAAACGCTTTTACTTAAATTCCGTTTATGTTCTACAATTGATAAATTCTTTTGCAAACTAGCTTTACGCAAATTAACCATGAAAGCCTTTCCTTTGAATGGCTGCATGTATAATAGGATTCGCATAAGTCTTCTTTGAGCATGCAAGTACTCACTCTTGCTTACATGTTGTTTTTAGGGTGAAGAATCGAGAATAGCTCGATGAAATCATTCGACGAGATTCGGGAATGTTAACGAGACTTTCTAGGATTATACCTTGTCGGTTGCACGAGGATTGTATGGGCATACTACAAGACTTTGATTCTTTCCATTGCATTACTTTGAATTGTAAGATCTTATTATGTAAATTACCTTTATCATTTGCAATAAAGAGTATGGATGTGATATCAATTGTATAAATGTCGCGTTTAGCTCTTGATCCGAGGACTAGTACAAGCAGTGCACATGAGATTTCTATTTTCGCATTCTATGTGAAAATAGGGTCACTGACAAACTCATTGCGATACAATATGCAATCGTTTGGACATGCGTGTATTCTTTGTACTTCCAGTCCCAGCAGGCGGACAACTGCTTGGCTCGATGCGTAGTTGAAGGCAACACGTTACCCTCTGGAAGCAAGTCCCTAAGAGACATAACATTTCGAAAGCTCTTATCGGACCAACCATTGCTTGCCTTCAAGCTGCGATGGTGAAAGCACGGTATGCGACTTTCGTGCTCCTCCTTGCGGCCGGGTACAATGGCGTTGTAGAGTCCTCTACCATACTGTTGGAACTTTTGAAACTCCCTTTCACTCGTGAAGTCCCCCTCCCCATCACGCAAAGATTTGATCTAGATCATCTTCGTGGGTATCAACGAACGCATCTTCTACTGCCGTCATATCGTTGTCTCCGTCATCTCCATCAATGTGTTGCCCTTCATGTACAATATCATCTTCATCAATGTGTTGCCCTTCATGTACAATATCATCTTCACCGTGCTCGATCCAACGGTATAGCCACCTTGAAACCCCTTCGCAAGTGTGCACGCGTATCGACTCTATGTTACAAAACATCTTCTCATTTTTGCAATCAACGCATGGACAACACATATAGTCCGCGGGTTTCTCGACATGTGTGCGTGGCAGTATTCGAAAACAAGTCACACCATTAAAGAACTCGCACCACGACGGTCCGTGTCATACATCCACCTTCGGTCCATCTACAGTTAATTATATCAAACTACATTTCAGTATATGAACAAACGATATCAAAATAATTTATTCTTTACAGAGTCATGCATTGCTAATTAATTAAAACGATAAACACATTATAAGCACATAGCGCAAATAACAATATATAATTGTTAAATGATTAGTTTTACAAATACATCTAGCAATTTTGCCTATATAATACATCAAACCTTTTTCACTATTTAAATATCCATCTAGCATTTTTTAATTATTTAGAAGATTTCTTCATTTCATTTTGTTATGCAGCGCTAGCTATTAAATTAAATTAATCTACAACAAATTAACAAGCATATAATTGAATATAAGGATATATTTCTAAATAATTATTTATGTTCCAACTTTCATTATTGCAAAATCCATCTACCATTTCCCATTATTTAAATATTCAACTAGCAATTCTCACTATTTATAATTGATCATCTAGCAATCTTTACTATTAAAAATCCATATAACAAATTTTCATTAATTAAATTAATTACAATTATGCATAATTGTCCATCTAGCAATTTTATTACTTAAACATCCACTACATCACTAAAATGGATATGAATTTATTGCAAATAACAATATATAATTGTAAATGATTAGTTTTACAAATACATCTAGCAATTTTGCCTATATACTACATCAAACCTTTTTCACTATTTAAATATCCATCTAGCATTTTTTAATTATTTAGAAGATTTCTTCATTTCATTTTGTTATGTAAAGCTAGCTATTAAATTAAATTAATCTACAACAAATTAACAAGCATATAATTGAATATAAGGATATATTTCTAAATAATTATTTATGTTCCAACTTTCATTATTGCAAAATCCATCTACCATTTCCCATTATTTAAATATTCAACTAGCAATTCTCACTATTTATAATTGATCATCTAGCAATCCTTTACTATTAAAAATCGGCAATGAATTATAATTTATTCAATAATTTAGCTACAATATGAATTATAATTTATTCAATAATTTAGCTAGATCTTAATTTGAGCAAGACTGAGCATAAAGCTGTTCACACTGTACAATCAGCAATTATCAACATCTATATCACTCAGTAAAGTAAAATTTTACGACAAATATAACATACATCAAGTCAAGAACCTCGAAAAATTTTAATACAATTTTTCAAAGACAACTCCCCAAGATAATACAGCTCCTCTTTGTTTTGCTCGGTTGAGAAGATGTCGATTCGATGAAAAATATGAACAAAAAGCGACACCAAATTTCGTGACACCTCTCCGGAAAAATACACCGAGCAAAGAGCTCCTCTCTTCTCCTCGGGGAAATCGTCGGTCGGTGAAGATTGCTATATAAATAGCTTATCATCGCGGCTCGCCAAGAACCGGCGATGATAAGGTCATATTACGTGAAAATACCTTATCACCGCTGGTTACATGCGAACCGGCGTGAAAAAAATCATACTACGCGGAAAATTGCGCTAGCGGAAAATACATATCACTACCGGTTGAATATACGAACCGACAAAGTAAAATTTAAATATCACTGCCGCTATAAATTAAACCGCAATAATATATCATCGCCGCTATAGGTATTAACCGGCGGTGATAGTCGATATCACCGCGGTTGGTAATACAAACCGGCGATGATACTTAACGTTCAACTCCCGCCAGCCAACCGTCGCTTGCCGTTCTCTGCGCGCCAACCGCTAAGCTTCACATTCCTCGCCAATCTGTTGCCCTTCCCATTCGCCTCTATATAATGCCGGTATTGTTGCATCCAATCCACTCTTGTCACAATCCACACAATCCACTCTTGTTGCAGCCCCACACAATCCACTTTTGTTGCAACAATGGCACCCCCTAAGCGTGCACATGTTGGTGAGCCCCACCGATCCGTCGCTATAGAAGGAGGAGGAGAAGGAGGAGGAGGTGGAGGCGGAGGAGGAGGAAGAGGAGGCAAAGGCGGAGGACGACGGCAGGCAATGATAGGCGACAGCAGCGGCGGCGAGAGGCTGGCGTTGGGGCAAGACCAACTCCGCCACCGAATCGGATTCGGATGAGAAGGAGGACGAGCACCGCCGCACATCAAGCGGCAGACTCGTGACGAGGAGGAGGAGGATGACGATGACGACGAGTTTTGGATATAGGGCTTCGCCCATTAGACTATTATAATTAGGACTAAATATGTAATCTTGAACAAATTATGCTTTGTAAATGTTATTTTAATTAATACATATCCCGCAAATTACAAATTTGCTTTCATATGTTCTGTTTTTAACTAATTATGCTTTCATATGTTCTGCTTTTTAACTAATTATGCTTTCATATGTTACATGCGAGATAATTACAATGTTTATTATGTTTTGTACCGAACTAATAATGGGGAACGATAATATCCTTTATCGGTTCTATAGTAAAACCGGCGGTGAAAATGGTCTTATCACTTTGCCGGTTTTACTATAGAACCGCAATAGTAAATCACTACGGTTTTACATATAAACGGCAAGAATATCTTCTTATCACTGCGGTTCTCTATTAAACCGCAATGATATTACCTCCATTCTTTGCGAGAAATTGAAACTATTCTTATCACTGCCGATTGAAGTTTGAATGGCGGTGATAATATTATCCTTCTTGGTTGAATTTGGAACCCGGTGATATATATCATCGCCGCTTCGGACCTACGGCGATGATGGGGGTCGAGATGAGGCGATCAGTAGTAGTGAACTATAAAAGCACCATCTCGACTCCACCATGTGACCGTGGCTCGGTGCAGCTCATACCACCATTCACGCCTTCTTCGAGCCTCAAACCGAGCAAAACGCCAAGAACCACCTTCTTCCTCTGCCCATGTAGCCCAAGCGCGAAAAAAGGGAGAAAGATCCATTGAACTGCTAGGCGAAGCAATCTTCAATTCCTTTCACTTGGAACACCCTTATGTACCTATTAACCCACCGCGTCATGATTCCGGTTCCATCACCCGATTCATCATCGCCACTATTCATCTTCTTCCTCTGGCGGGCACGGTGGCGGCTCACCTCGGCACACCTCCGATCAAACCAAGCGAAAAATGGAATATCTTGACTCCTTGATGCTTATACGCTACCCATTCGAGTTCTAACACCGCTGCGTTTTGGCGACCAGAGCTCGCCATGACCGCCATTGGCTCTCGGTGGCGCACCGTTTTCGATCACCACCGGCCATGGATGAGTTGTTCTCAGGTCCTCCGCAAAGACCGGCCCATCTTCTTGAACCGAAAAAACCCTCTCGGCCATTATTACGCCGCGCGGCGTTCAGTGGGTCGACTCTGCTGGTCTCTAACCCATGAGCCAGGATGGCGACCAAGCGGCTTGAGCATGAAGGGTAAATGTCGACTACGCTTTCGCTTTTGAAAGCGTAATTCTTTTCACTCATTTCTTAAAACCACACAAGTTCAAATGCTAGTATATTCTGCAGTTTAGGTCCAATTCAATGGAATAAAATTATAAATTCATGTAAAATCATGAAGATTTAAATTATGCAAAAATATTTAATTTTATATCACAGTTTAAGTTGTTTGAAATAAAGTTTGCACATGAACCTATTATGGACACTATTGCACATATTAAAAATATAACTCATTGTAACATTCCAATTTTTTAAATTTTTTGAAGCTTGAATTTCAAAATCAGAACTCGTGAAATTTCCTCGAATTAATTCCAGCTTAAACAGAATTTTCAAAGTCAAAAAGGATTTAATAGGATTAATCCAAACTTCAAATTAATTATTTCTTATTTTTATTGGGTTTCTTGGGCTTCATTTGATTTTTTCGTATTTTTGGAGATTTTTCGGGATATATTTGCAATTTATTTGAATTAATTTCAGCTCAATTTGAATTTTTAAAATAAACAAAGATTTAATTGGATTAATTTATACTTCAAAATAATTATTTATTATTTTATTTGGGTTCCTCGAATTTTATTGGATTTTTCTGTATTTTTTGGGAATTTTTCCGAATTTATTTGCTATTTATTTTGATTTATTGGAGTTAAATCGGAAATACTAATTTAAAAATCCTTTTCTTCTCCCAAGGGCCGACTCCATCGTTCATTCATGCGTCTGTCATCGCTTACTCGCCCAACTCCTTACCCATTAGACACATCTAAACCCTAAACCTAGAATCAATCTCGTAGTCGATTCACGAATTCAGCGGTAGAATTTCAACACGCCACCGGATCAAAACCTAACCCTAGCACAGCCTTCACCCCGCCGGTCCGATCCGGATCCAACGTCTCTCGTGCGACCACGTCACCTCGACCCGCGCCGCCGCCGTAACCTAGCGCCGCACAGACATCCTTGGCTTCCGCGCTTTATTCCCGCACCCCGAGGCTATATAAGCTCGCGCCGCACCTCTCCCGAGTTTCTCCACTCCGCGCCGCACCCGCCGGCCCTAGCCATCTCACCTGAGACGCCGCCGACCGTGAGAACCACCTCGCCGAAGTTGCCGGCCGTGCCCGTGTTCTTCCGCTGTCGTTTTCTTCCTCCACGGTGAGTCTCCGGCGGAGTTGTTGGTATCACCGAGTTCATCTCTTCAAGATCTTCCCGATTCACTAACTTTTTGCCTCGATCCGGTACTCCTTCGCGGTTTGGCGTCTCTTCTTCTTCGTCTCCGGCGGAAAGGCAAGCCACCTCGCCGTCGTTCTTCCTTCGCCACCTCCACCGTCTGATCCGCAACGAACCGCCCAGATCTGTGCCTTAAACCCTCGGTAAATCATTTCACCGTCTGCTTATTTTCTTGCACCGCACCGTCGTTGCCCCGTCATCACCTTATGTGTTGGCCACGAACACGCCGCGTGTGCGCCATGTGTTGCCACGACACGCCACATCTTTGCCATGTCACACATTCGCACCACGTCAACACACGAACGACCATGTGTAGACACGCATGCGCCACGTGCATGCCACGTCGCGCCATGTGTCCGACGCGTCACGCCCCGTCAACCTTTGTCACACTGTGTCAGCCACGTTCGTGACACGTTGCGCCACGTGCGAGCCACACGTGCGCCACGGCGTTGCCACCTCAACCCTAGATCCGAGTGGTCATACACGTCACAGGACCCCGCCGAGTCAGCCGCCGCGTGTCGCTATGTTCACGTCACGTGTAAGCCACGTGCTAGCCACGTCACCGCCACGTGTGCCCTAGTGCCCATGTGTCGCGCCACATCAGCACTATTTTGCCCCATGTCTGCCACATGTAAGCTGCGTCGACGCTGCGTCAGCGCCACCTCACCACTATCACGCCACGAACAGTTCCGCTGATGAGTGGACCCCGCATGTCAGCGACACTGATTATTCCATTTAATCGCTGATAAATCCGAAAAATCCAAAAATTCCAACCAATCCGAGCCCGACACGTGTCACTAGTATTTTCTCCTGATTTTCTCCTCCATTTAAACTTCCGAGAGCCCGTTCGAACTCCGAATCGCACGATTCAAATTTCTAAATTCATATAAAATCAAGATCTATCTGTTGGTGTCATTTTTGTGAATTTTTTAATTTTATTTATTTTTGATTTATTTATGTTTGCCTCGTTTTGCGTGTTTCGCGAGTAGACGACACACCGGTTGAGCGAGAGGAGCAACCAAATGGAGTAGTAAGCAATGAGGCGAGGTTGAAGGCAAGTCTCCTTGACCATGTTGGACCCAAATTTTTGAAATGCTATTTTGTTTTTAAATTATTGCATGCTACTTGAATTATGAATTGTATTTTAATGTCATTTTTAAATGCTTAGATAAATGCCAAATTGTTATAACCACATTGATATTCATGTTGACATCCATTGACACCCTAGGAAAACTAATTACTGTAATTAATGGTAATTAATCTTGCTATGGGAACGGTAGAAAATGCTTAGCCATGCTTAATCCCGTCGGTACCTTACCATTATGGAAATGATTTCATTCTGGATTCAAACTGATTTATGAAATGTATGGCAATTGGTGTTGCCGGTATTAATTTGAAAATTAAAAGTGAAAAATGATTTGGACCGGGGCGGATTGGTTGAATGGCGGGTGCGGGATGCACAAAAATTTTGGAATGTGAATGTCCGCCCTAGTCAATTAAGGACCGATCGTGTGTTACCTTGGGCCATGCTATACAAGACAACCACATGTCTATATGGGTACGACACAGCTAAGTAATTTGCATGTATCGTTATTTGACTTAGCCATTTGGGTCAGTCGCGTTTCTTAGGAGGTACTTGCAAGGCGCAAGAGGGGCTTCGGATCAAGGGGTAGCCCTACCAAATGATGAAACCTTAGCGGTAGTCGGTGGCAGTATATGCATTGTAAAGGCCTTGTCATGATCTCCCTGCCGACACACCAAAGGAAGTGTGTTAATTGCATGGCGCAAAGGGCTGATCATGTCGTGTGGGTAAAGTGTACCAGCTCTGCAGAGTCTTAAAAACTACTTAAGTAGCCGTGCCTACGGATAAGAACAAGCGTGGGCAGCTTTCACATAGTAGATTTTTTCGGTTTTGGTTTTAAATGGAAAAGTGATGATTTGGTTTAAAATGAAAATGTGGTTGGGAATCCGCGGGCGGCTAGAGCTCCCGGATTTAGTTTGGCGGCTAGAGCCAACCAGGTAGTTGGAACCTGGAAGATTGTTATACTTCAATTTAATTAATTATGCTATTTACATTTTGTGAAATGCTGCTTTATGAATTTATTACCTGTATTTAAATTTCAATGTCGCTTTATGCAAATAAGCCCTATATGCTTCCTTTGTTCAAGCCATGCATTTAGTAATTGCATTAAGTTTCCGAGACTTGCGAGTATGTTGCATACTCACCCTCGCGTTTCCATGCGGGGTCGCTTATTCAATAAAGCAGATGAGGAGATCAGAGCAGGCACTGCACCATTCGACATCTGTGGAGAGGACTATGAAGAGGATGACGACTCGATCTTCTAGGGAGCGTACCCCAGTCGGTTGCCTGTGGGCTAACTGATTGGCTCTTTTTGTTCTACATTTCCGCTGCTACATTTACACTTCAGCCGTAAGGCTTCATACTAGTAATAATGTGATGATGTTGTTGCACTCTTTTGCTTAATACTATTATGAACTTTATGATATGTCTGTGTTATCATCACTGTATGCTGTGTGCGCTAGCTGTTCCTGGACTAGTGCGGTTGAAACACAGGAGGGTTCGGATTTGGTAATCCGGGTCCTCACACTCATAAAATAACAAAATAATTTTTATAATCCCCTGGGACCATAATAAACTCATTTGTACAAAAATAATTAATTTTAAAACTCATTTTGAATAATTTAGATTAAAACTTGAAGAAAACCTTAGTATGGTTACTATTAAAAGTACAAAACCCATTAATCCAAAAATCATGAAATTAATTCTGGAAAATTAAAATACCAAAAGTACTCCATTTATGTAAAAAATTTTAGATTTAAATCTAGTGTGCATCAAATTTGAAAATAGTTACTTTTCAATGCATAAGGACAAAAATAACTAAAAACATGGATCATATAAACTCAAATAATGGTAACAATAATTCTTCAACCTTAGTAATATCATAATACCCCTGTTTATGCAAAAATATTTCATATTTGTTTAAGTTGGAATCAAAGTTGTAACTAGTCTTGCTTTACATATATATAGTATATGAATAGATGGTTAGTATATAAATGAAGTCCATAAATAAAGTGCAAAAGTAAATGAGAGGTTCTTTAGGACCGATTATCTCTGCAATTAAAATAACTATAAAAGTTATAGTTTGTACATAGATCATTAACCAAAATATGCTTCTCATATATAGAAAGTCAAATGGTTAAAATTTGGATCAAATGAACACAAATCTTGGTAAAACTGATTTTGTTATACTCTTGAGGTCACAAGGATCCCAATTATGTAAAAATATTTAATTTTTACCATAGTTAGTATTAATTGTTCAATAGTCGAAATTTCAATACTTGTATAATCCGAATAGTCATAACTTTCATAAATGAACTTCAAATTTGATGAAACCAAGTCCTATGACCTTGAAAAATGATACCCTTGTTGGTCGCAGGATATAGAAATTTCAATGAAGTGATCTTTTTAAAGATTATATCTTGTCAGTTGCCTGAGGGTTGGATGGACACACTACAAGACTTTACTTCTTCTGTTGCAATATACTCTGAACTATAAGAATACATTGTATAAATAGCTTATGCTTTAATAATATTGTGTATGGTTGTGATTCCAATTGTTGTAAATGTGTGTACTAGTCACTAATCCTGGAACTAGTTCTGTATGCTCATAGATTCTCATTTTCGCATTTTATGCCAAAAAAAAAGAGGGTCGTTACAAAGATGTAGGACCAAATGTTGCCAGAAAAAAGTTTTGGCCTAATGGATTCCCAAAATTGAAGCTAGAAATGCTCAAAAGACTAGAACTCTCCATTGATCTGCATGTTCTAGGGTTAACAAAATCGGCTTGGAGAAAATCATGCGAAATTCGGGTGGGCAAAAATTGGAAATATCGAGCCAAAAATCAGTCAAAAATGGTCAAAAATCGTAGAGTTTCAAAATCAAAATTTTTGAAAAGAAAATAAAAAATTGACTGTTTTCATCGAAAATCAGCCAATTTCATAGAAAATCGATCGATTTCCATAGAAATCGACTGACAAGTTGAACTTTTTTGCAGATGATTTTTTGAACGATTTTTGCCGATTTCAACCGATTTTCTACCCGTTTACGTTGTACAAATTTTTCTGAATGTTTGAATTGGACCGGTTTACCGAGCGGTTTTAAAAACCGAGCCGTGCCGATATAGCCGAAAATCACGATTTTTCACTGATTTTCGTCGATTTTGCTAACCCTAGCATGCTCTACGTGGAAACATGCGAAAAGATAACATGAAAAGAAGGCAAATCTGACATCTACATGATTCATTTCCTTTTTAACTGTGCATGAAAGGTAGAAGAATAACAAGCGCAGTGAAGCTTGTAACAGGTAAGCTCTTGAAGTAGTAAACACAAGTAAAAAATTGTTGGAGGAGGGTCGCCAGCGGCGACCTCTAGGAGGGACCCCGCGATCCAACACCGCATATTCACATGTTCATCAGCACAAGTTGATTAGCTGCGTGCCGATCTGCATCCGGCAATGCAATAATTCATTCCTAGTCAACTAAACTAGTGGACCTAGAGCGAATTAAAGAGTGAATAGTTTACTCTGGAGCCGATCAATAATCCATGCCTGGAATAGTTATAAGTCCAGATCCAGCTAGCCAGCAAGGTCTCCATTGATTAATATTTGAGGCTAGAGGTGGGACCACGGCCCGAGCCTATCGTGCTTCGGGCCTGCGTGAAACGGGCCAACACGGCCCGTTCATTTCTTCGTGCCAGGCCGGGCCAGCATGGATGGCAAAAATCAAGGCCCGCACGCCCAAAACACGCCCGAAACTCTTTGTCGGGCAGCCACCAAACACGACGCAGGAGAGAACGCAGCACATTAATATTTTTTATAAATTCATATGTTGTTCAAATGAAAAGGTTGTCTACATGAAAAGATGTGTCTCAAAATTCTCTACAACTTTCATGTAGAATATAAATTCATATGAGCAAAGGAAGACCTGAAAAATGCAGATTACCGAGAGATATAGCGTCGGTCCGAAAATATACAGCGCACTAAATATTTTTTTATAAATTCATACGTTGCTCAAGTGGAAAAGTTGTCTACATGAAAAAGATGTGTCTCGAAATTCTCTACAACTTTCATGTAGAATATAAATTCATATGAGCAAAGAGATGTGGCGTCGATCCGAAACTACACAGCGCACTAAATATTTTTTTATAAATTCATACGTTGCTCAAGTGGAAAAGTTGTCTACATGAAAAAGATGCGCCTCGAAATTCTCTACAACTTTCATGTAGAATATAAATTCATATGAGCAAAAGAAGACCCTAAAAAATATAAATTACAGATTCAGGTCGTGCCGGCCCGAGCACGGCCCATATAGTTGGGTCGTGCCGGGTGGCCCATCATGCCAGGTTTTTAGGCCCGGCCTGGCACGCCATTCGGGCCATGCCAGCCTGGCCTATTTTTTTTCGTGCCGGGTCGTGCTTCGGCCCATTTTTTTCGTGCGGGGTCGTGCTAGCCCACTATGGGCCCGGCCCAATTCCCAGGTCTATTTGAGGCCCGATCGAGTTGGATTAGCAATTAATGTGATGCCACTTGTGCAAATTAACAAAAAGACTTAAATAACAGCCACTTGTGTAGTAATAAAGTATTTATGTTCTATGAATATGATATATCCATACCGTGTGTAATATGTGCTGTGTGAATACGATATGTGCATACTGTGTGTAATATGTGCTGTTTTTGCCAGGGTGCACAAATGACAAACAACACACCCCCTTATCACAATCGGTTTTTGCTCAGAACTGATTGTGATGAGGACATCATCATAATCGGTTCTTGAAAGAACTGATTGTCATGAGGCAGGACATCACCTTTATCACAATTGGGTGAAAATCAACTGTGATAGCGTCTCCTCGTCACTATCTAATGACTTTGTATCGTCACTAGAATCGACTGTGACGACGAAAAAGAATTGATTGTGATGTACATTTCTGTAATAGTGGACTGAACAGAATCGATCATTAATTGGCCATCACTCATAAAGAAATAATTTTACAGGAATTTTAGAGAAAAACAGTGTAGTTTCCGAATTATATATAGACATGTGATGTAGTCACGGAGATATTATGCATGCAGAAATCCCATGATAGTCGTCGCAAAGAAAAAAAAAAGACCATAGAGTTATTTAGGATGTGTTTGGTTGCTTGTATTAAGTAGTACATATATAAGATGGTTGAAGAAAAAATCATTCATGTGTTTGATTGC
Source organism: Guadua angustifolia (assembly GCA_036346375.1). Taxonomy (NCBI): domain Eukaryota; kingdom Viridiplantae; phylum Streptophyta; class Magnoliopsida; order Poales; family Poaceae; genus Guadua; species Guadua angustifolia. Next base: position 356,075 of record JAYEVE010000110.1, on the reverse strand, counting down.
TTAAATAGAACCATCCCATTCTGAATAGTGGGGTACAAATTTGAGGAATATTCTCTATAAATGTTGAACCATTCCATTCACCTTAAATAATAAAACCAAATGGTACAGAACCATTCAATCCCATTTAACCTCATCCTACCAACCAAACACACCCTTAATGACTTAAACCTCGTTAAATATGCAAGCACCGTCCACTGGTCCCTCACGGCTTCACCTCTTAGAGCAGCTGAGGCATCGTCCTCTGGTTTCACATCTTAGAGCAGCTGAGCAAGACCGCATCCTTCTCTCCAATCCAAGGCAAGTACCCAATTTTGGCTCCCCATCGTCCTCTGGTTTCACATCTTAGAGCAGCTGAGCAAGTCGCATCCTTCTCTCCAACCCAATTTCTTCTGGTTTCACATCGTTAAATATGCAAGCATCGTCCTCTGGTTTCACATCTTAGAGCTGCTGAGCAAGACGCATCCTTCTCTCCAACCCAACGTAAGTACCCAATTTTGGCTTATGTAGCTTTTAAGTACCTCTGGTTTCCCCTGTTTCTTCTTAATTGTTTCTGATCTATACGAGCTTCTCATGCTTAAAATTCTCTCTGTCCGGCTTTGCAATTTTGCATGCACCTGTAGCAGTGCCTTTCTTGCTGTTACCAACTGACGCTAGCTAGCGTTTTCTTCTATTTTAAAAAGAAAGAAGAAGAAGCTACTTGTGGTAAATTGATTAGCAGTACTGTTCTCTCCTTGTTGATATGTAATTCGATTTTTAGTCTTGGTAGAATCTGTAGTCGAAGCTAACTGATGCTTGATTTACTAATGATGAAACCAGTTGCAGAAATGGCGGCAGTCCTGGATGCTTTTGCATCCTACGTCCAAAACATGCTGACGGAGATGGCCAAAGAAGAAGTGGACATGCTGCTTGGAGTCTCCGGCGAGATCGACAACCTGGGCGTCAAGCTTGGGGACCTCAAGAACTTCCTCGCCGACGCCGAGAGGAAGCGCATCACCGACCAGAGCGTGCAGAGTTGGGTGAGGGAGCTCAAGGTCGCCATGTACGACGCCACCGACATCCTCGATCTTTGCCAACTCAAGGCCATGGAGCGTGGTCCATCCGCGGTAGACATGGGGTGCTGCAACCCCTTGCTCTTCTGCCTGCGTAATCCCCTCTTCTCCCACAACATCGGCAGTCGCATCAAGACTCTCAACCAGAAGCTAGACAGCATCAAGAAGCGGAGCGTGGTTTTCAGATTCATCAACCTCACTTCCTACGAGGGTCGTAGCAGAAGGGTTCATGCCTCTGGCCGCGAGACGTCGGGGGAGCTCGACCGGACGGGTGTGGTCGGTGAGAAGATCGAAGAAGACACAAGAAAGCTAGTGGAGATGCTGACAACAGTAACCGAGGGGGAAACCAGCCGCAAGGACAGCAAAATTATGATCTTGGCAGTGGTGGGCATTAGCGGGATTGGCAAGACCTCCCTCGCCCAGAAGGTCTTCAATGACGAGACCATCCAACGTGAGTTCGACAAGAAGATATGGCTGAGTGTCAATCAAGACTACAACGAGGCTGAGCTGCTGAGGAGAGCCATCACCGAAGTCGGAGGAGACCACAGGCATGCTAGAGATGCAAAGGCCACTCTTGATCGAGCCCTTAGGGATGCCTTGAACGGGCAAAAGACCTTGCTGGTGATGGATGATGTCTGGAGGCACCAAGCATGGGAGGATGTGCTCAAAACACCCTTGCTTAATGCTGTCTCTCAAGGCAGCCGAGTCCTCGTCACAACGAGACACGACATGGTTGCCCGAGGGATGAAAGCCAAGGAGCCCTTCCATCACATCGACACATTAGGACCTGTCGATGCCTGGTCATTGCTCAAGAAGCAGGTATACTTAATAAACTAGAAACCTCTGAAACTAACTCAATAATCTATTTATTTATAAAGATGGTAAAAACTCTCTAATTTATTTGCTTTACCAAAAACTGAATCACGTGCTTGAATCCTAAATATGTATGTTGTTAGTAGCGAAGTAGTGGATGGTTGGAAAAATTAGACCCTTAGCGTTCTAAAATTTGTGCCTTTTCCTTTTTAGGAAACATGCTTTACAAATTTAGGAGTGGCAGATTTACGGAAACTAAGCACTGTGTGGGTGATAGGCCATTTATTTGTGTTAGAGACAACTCAATATCTCAACTTACCATATCTTTTGGTTTTATCCAAATAGGTTGTTACTCCAAGTGATGTTTGTTAGAGATAGCTCAATATCTTAAATTACCATATTTTTTGGTTTTATCTAAATAGGTTGTTAGTCCAAGTTTAATATAAATCAAACACTTTTGGTTTTTAAAGCCACAACCTTGTACGTGTAATCTTTGATCAGAATTAGTGGTTTGTTTCCATTAGTTTTCTCCGTAAGGGTTTTTTTACGTTAAATCTTGTCTCCAGTTATTTTGCCGTGCGTGCTTTGCATCTAACCTAACAATTTGTACTTAATATATATGTATTATGCTTCTTCCTAATTTCATGATGATAAGAACGAAAAAAGGAGATCCATCAAGTAAGAAGTTTGCATGATCCCAGCTTCAAATAATTATCGGACAGTTCTACGCTTAACTATAGTTCACTTGACAATTGAACCTAGTACGCTGACTCTTATTACTTTGTTTTTCTTGATGAACTTACCATGAGAAAAAAAAAGAAATAGGCACTTTTCCGCTGCCAATATACTATTTGTTATTAATTATACATGTCTAAACTGCTGCCTGCAGGTGATCTCAGGTGAGATAGATGAACGTGAAATTGATGAAACGTTGAAGGACATTGGAATGGAAATTATATCAAGATGTGGTGGTTTACCACTTGCTGTCAAAGTAATGGGAGGACTCTTATGCCTGAGGGAGAAACGACGAAGTGATTGGGAAAAGGTTCTGAATGATGCTATATGGTCAGTATCTCAAATGCCCGAAGAGCTAAACATTGCAGTATACTTAAGCTATGAAGATTTGCATCCATGCTTGAAGCAGTGCTTTCTACACTACTCGCTTCTCCCTAAAAATACAGTGTTCTTTTATCATGAAATAGTTGGCATGTGGATTAGCGAGGGATTTGTTCATGGAAACTCGGATGAATTAGAAGAGTTAGGGGAAGACTACTACAAGGAGTTAATATTGAGGAACCTTATAGAGCCAGATACAAAGTATGTTGATCACTGTGTTTGCAACATGCACGATGTTGTTCGCTCATTTGCTCAATATGTGGTTAGAGATGAAGCGCTAGTAGCTCACAACAGAGAAACTCCTGATATTATTGGAGAACTTAATTCACAAAAGCTTCTTAGGTTGTCTGTAGAAACCAAAGGATCGGAATCAGATGGATTTGAGTGGACGTTTTTACACGCACAGAAGTCGCTAAGAACACTAATATTAATTGGCCATATGAAAATTAAGCCCGTCGATTCGTTGGTTACTTTTTCAAGACTACGGACTCTACGTATACAATCTACAAATGTTGCTGTATTGGTTGAATCTCTATATCAACTCAAGCACCTGAGGTTTTTGTCCTTACGAGAAACTGATATATCTAGATTACCGGAAAACATCGGCAAGATGAAATTCTTGCAGCACATTAGCCTTAACGGTTGTAAAAGTTTGGTGAAACTTCCTGATAGCATTGTAAGGCTAGGGCAGTTGAGGTATCTAAGCCTTTATCACACAAGTATAAAGAGTAAAACTAGAGGGTTTCGTGTTCTAACAAATTTGAGGACACTAAGTGGGTTTCCAGCCCATATGGATGGTGATTGGTGTAGTTTGGAAGAATTGGGGCCTCTTTCCAAGCTCACGGCTCTTGGTTTAAATAATTTGGAGAATGTATCTACTGCCTCATCTGCCGCAAAGGCCAGGCTTGGTGAAAAGGTGCGTCTTACCAAACTGGGATTATATTGTTCAAGTAGAGTGAGAGAAGGCGTCACTGAAGAAGAGCAGCGACGAATTGAGGAGGTGTTTGATGAGCTCCGCCCTCCGCACTGCCTAGATAATCTTAACATTAGAGGATATTTCGGTCGTCGATTCCCAGGGTGGATGATGTCGACAGTAGCAGCATCCCTCAAGAGCTTGAGGAATCTGACGATGGATGACCTAGCCTGCTGCACCCAACTCCCTGATGGTTTGAGCCAGCTCCCCTATTTGCAAATCTTACAAATTGACCATGCTCCAGCCATCAAGCGTGTTGGGCTTGAATTCCTACAGCTCTACCGTCAGCATAGTCATCATCCATCATCCCAGACGGCCGCTGCGTTTCCGAGACTGTATGAGATGCTCTTAACAGGAATGGTGGAATGGGAGGAGTGGGAGTGGGAGTGGGAGGCTGAGCAAGCAAATGTGCAAGCCATGCCTGTCTTGGAGGAGCTTAAGCTCGAGCGCTGCAAGCTGAGGCGTGTTCCTCCAGGCCTCGCCTCCCATGCAAGGGCATTGAAAAAACTATATATATACAGGGTCCAGCATCTCAACTCCCTGGAGAACTTTGCTTCCGTTGTTGAGCTAGAAGTGTTTCACAACCCCGACCTAGAGAGGATCACTAATCTCTCCAAATTGCAAAAGCTTGTCATTGTGACCTGCCCAAAGCTCAAGGTACTGGAGGGTCTCCCTACACTCCAGAGACTTGTGCTGGAGGACTACTACATGGAAACGCTCCCGAAATACATGCGAGATGTAAAATCGAGGCATCTACTACTACATTGCAACCTTGAGCTACTCGCCTCCATAGCCGCAGGACGATCTGGCCCTGAGTGGGGCAAGTTCCACCACATGGAGCATGTCAGGGCCTATGCAGATAAAAGGAAATGGTACGTGCAGTATACAAGAGATCCCTCCTGCAACTTGGAGACAAATATCGTTGTCAGCTCTTCTCCACCTGCAGGTAAACTAATACTACTGCTTCATCTTGATTTGTTCAGTTACTCTTTTTAGTTTGATTTCTTTGTTTCGTCTTATTCCTTCATCAGTAATTCCTTTCTTCATCATTAATAAATTCAGTATGCTAGGGTCTAAATGTATTTTCTACTTTACCTCCTTTTTTTGAAAGAGATATTTCCAACTTTTTCATTTTTTGGCTTCGCTTGACTGTGCTGTTTCAGGGGATAAAGAGGAATAGGTCATATGAGGAATAACAACAGAATGCAAATTAAGAAGATTTTTTCCCACGCTTGCACAAATTAAGCGGCGACTCCGCCATTCTCTTCGTTACTTCAGTTCAACCTGCCAAATCTACAACAGGATGATCCAGAGTTTCTTCATAGGTATTTTAAATTCTTGGTACGTGAAACCTACCAGCCCTTTTAACTCTTAAGTGTTGCTATCTTCAACTTTCTCGTGGAATATGACAGTTTCCTTCATTTCTGATTCGCGGTTTTGATCTATGATTGGAAACTGCTTGTTCATTCGGTGTATGGATGCAGTGAAGCCCTGACAAGTGACAATGGAATGGAGGCATGAAGCCATGGTTAATTCGGCACTGCAACCAAAAAATGGTGTCGCATTTTGATTTTGGTCACCTCTTTGATTATGGAAGACGAGCCTTTTCTCTTAACAAAGAGCATATTTGCTTGTATTTCCCTTGTGTTGAATTATAAACAAAAAGGAAATGAGGATCTCTACCTCCCTTGTAATGTTCCCCAGAAGAGTTTATCAGTATTGAAACTGGGGATTTGCTTGCATAAAGACAACGTTCAAAGAGCAATTAATTTCCAGAACCAGAGAAGGAACATCTGGGCATTAGGAAAGAGTTAAACCAAAGCTCATAGGCCATAGCGCTCTTCCAGACAATAAGGAATTAAGGGCAACTAAAACAACGTGGTAATATCAGCCGAACAGATCGGAACAAAAGTTGGGACTAATCTTTTGATGCATGAAAAGCTATATATATGCCTATATGCGTTGTTAACAGCAGGAATCTAATGCATGAAAAGCTACACAGCCTGGATAGGAGATGGCACAAAGCAAGAAAACTAGGGAATTGCCTTGAAATATATATGTTTAACTTTAGACTGAGGTAAACACGAGCATGTTGCTATCGGTACTACCAGGGATATGCAGTATGGTCAAAAAAAATTAAATAATACATGGCAGAGAAATGGCGAGCTTGAGGCTGCCATGGCGGGCGCGTGCCGCGGCAGAAGATTGGCAACACGTGGCGTCGGTCGTCTTCGTGAGTGAGCATGGGCTGCAGAAGAGCTGCCATGGCAGAGAAGGGGAGATGGCCAGGGGCTGATCACTGGGCCCAGGGGCGTGGGTTCAGTGCCAGGTAGTTCCTAGGCCATCAGGGTCTAAAGGAACTGCCGAGTAAGCCCCAAAAACAGAGAGACAAGGAGAAGGAACTGAGGTTTTGAACAGGGGCAGAATTAGGTTCGATGCTAATTGAGCTATTGAAAGGGGCTAGAAATTTCTAGGAATTTTTGTGATGGGTTCTGAGAGATATTTAGTCTACCATTAAAATTTCATGTGAAGATCATGCTTCTATAATTCTTGAAAATTCTGACACTGCTTCTGTTTCAATTATGCCTTTTATGTTTCTGAATTTTATGAGGCTCCAAATTAAGTTAAACATTTTTGAAACTTTTTCTGTATAATATTGGGTCCATATAATATTACCATAAAAATTTTAGAGCATGATCATTTATATTTATTTCTACAAAATTCTGATATCGTAGTGTGTTCAAATAAATTGTTGCTGTTTTTGATTTTCCAAATGCAACAATTCAATTTATATTCTCCTGAAACTTTTTAGGTATGACTTGGAGATGACTTAGGACCCAAATGGAGTTTCTAAGGATTTTATGTCCACCTGGTTTTGAGAGTTAGAGTTGAGGTCTCATCCCTAGGTTAAATAAAGGAAATTTCTTAAGTAACATAAATCCAAAAAGAAAACACCAAATAAGATTTTCAAGATAAAGCCATAATTCATATTTAGAATTTGATTTCTCATTTCTTTTTATTTGGGGATGTTACACTTTTGATGTGGACGAAGGACAGATGCAAAGGTCACTCGGTCTCCCGAGGTTGTTCCAGGCCACATGGTTTCCTTAGCCAAATTAGTTCTGGCCGTGGGCCGTTGATGACGACGCATAGGAAGTAATCCCAATAAATCAGGATCTCCTTGATGACTCACAGAAGGAGCACGATCCCTTATCGCAGAATGCTTTTATAAAAAAGAGATGTATACATGATAACTTCTTATACGTGCAAAGAGTAATCCGTAAACTACATAGAGACAGAACACCAGCCCTCTTCATAAAACTGGATATTTCAAAGGCATTCGACTCACTAAATTGGACCTATATTCTGGAGGTCCTTCAGGCTCTTGGCTTTGGTCACAAATGGCGGGAATGGGTGGCTGCCATTCTCAGGACAGCCTCTTCAAAGGTGTTGATCAACGGACAGCAGACGGGGATAATCAGACATGCTGCTGGGTTCGACAGGAGATCCCTTATCTCCTCTACTATTCATCCTAGCAATAGATCCTCTACAAAATTTGTTGAGCCGGCGGAAAGCAGGGCATTCTCAAACCAAGTGCTACCGCAACAAAGAAGACTTAGATGCTCATTGTACTGGCGATGATGGGATATTGTTAAATGCAGACGCGACAGAGTGGCAGCTCTTAGCGTAATTTTGGATATTTTTGGAAGGTGCTCGGGGCTGAAAATAAACATTGCCAAAACAGAAATCTTCCCAATTAGATGCCAACATAACCTCTTGCAAGAGTTGTTGAATGTTTTCCTGGAAAAATCACAACCTTCCCTCGGCGGTATCAAGGTCTCCCATTGCACATTAAGCAATTAAGAAGAATCAAATACAACCACCGATTGACAAAATAGGCAAAGACTTGCTTTGGTGGAAGGGTAAGTCATTGTCCAAGGACGGCAGGAGACTCTAGTTAAGTCGGTGTTAACATCTCAACCAATATATCATCTCACGGTCTTCCCAGCGCAGAAGTGGTTAATCCGATGCATCGATAAACTCAGAAGGAGTTTTCTTTGGAGAGGGAAAGAGCCTGAAAACTGTAATGGAGGGCACTACTTGGTCAATTGGCCGGTAACTTGTCTACCAAAAAGCAAAGGGGGACTAGGGATCACAGACCTGGATCGCTTCGCCAGGGCTCTTAGGCTTCGGTGGCTGTGGTTCCGATGGAAAAACAATGAAATAGCCTGGACCAGACTTGATCTACCATGTGACAAAACAGATGTTACTCTTTTCAACGCTTCAACGATTGTCACGATAGGAAATGGTAAATTGGCAGATTTTTGATGATCAAGTTGGGTAGAGGGGCAAGCTCCAAAAACATTGCACCCAACCTATTCCAAATCGCGCGAAGAAAAAACATTTCTGTCCATCAGGCTTTGTCAAATAGCTACTGGATCCATTTTTGCACACCGGTGAACTTGGAAGAAGAAATCAGGGAGCTTGTAGTGCTCTTCGAAGCGATCCGACGAATTAATACAGATGAAACGAGAGAAGATCAGATAACTTGGCGTTGGACTCCAGATGGACAATACTCAACAAAGTCGGCCTACCAAGTGCAATTCCACACTATTTACAGTAAGATGAAGATCTGTCCGATTTGGAAGGCGCAAGCGGAACCTAAATGTCGTTTCTTTGCGTGGACATTGCTTCACAACAAAATTCTAACAGCAGACAACATGCTCAAGAGGGGATGGCCCTGCAATGCCAACTGTAGTTTATGCAACACATCAGCGGAAACAGTAAGTCATCTTTGTAAGGACTGTCCCTTCACTAGACAAGTATGGGACCGTCTCGTGCACTGGGGGAATTTGCAGAGATGGCAGAACATGAACTATTCAGGCTCGGTGTACAAATGGTGGCGAAGACTGAGATCACAATATGACAAAGAGAGACGACGACATTTGGATGGTCTGTTCATTTACTTCTGGTGGAATCTTTGGCAAGAGAGAAACCAGCGCATCTTCCAGGGGTAAATAGGACGCGGAGCAGGTGGCTACAACGATAAAGGATACGGTGCTCACCCGTAATTTTGCTCTATCATCGACGACTACGAATTAATACTCTGTTTTTTGGTGTGTTCTTCTTTGAGTAGCGTATTTCTACCTGATTGTTTTGGGGGTCTTTTCTCCTAGTGTTTTCGTCTGTACTGCTTAGCGTGGTGGTCGTGTGGTTGCACTGTGAGGTTTTTTCCCCGGTTTTTTCCTAAAAAACCGGGACCAAATGTTTTTTTTCCTTCTAAATGAATTATGCAGCAATTCTCTTGCTGCTCTTTCAAAAAAAAACAGAAGGAGCACGATGTTCAGCCACCTGGGCAGAAAGAAAGAACTTTCGTCGGACAAGAAGCCAACTTGGGTAACCAGCTCAGAAAGAACTCAGGAGATGACTCAGGAGACGTACTTGCAGCTCAGAAACTTGGGTAACTCAGAAAGTGTTTGTGTGGCAGCCAAGTTGAGTTACCCAATATCCATTCAAAAGGCGTGATGCTAGATTGCCATGTCGTCTGTTTTAGATCAGTGCTTGGAGTGTCGGGATGGATGATTTCAGAAAGAGTCCAGCTTTACCTTGTTTGAGTGGGGTATTCGCCTTGCCGACGAACAAGAAAGAAAGACAGAAAGAAAGAAAGCCAAGACATATTGGAGAATGACAGGACGACAAGGAAGGAAGGGATGCCGGCCGGTCCAGATTATTGCTCTCTTGCCTGCCAAGGGTTTAATCAGAGAGGCACATGGTTTCGTTTCTCTACACATGCTCGAGATCAAGGGCCTATTCGGGGATATATGCCTTCTAGCTGTTTGGGGATCAAAATTCATGTAAAACCTAAGACCCTGTTTGGCAACAAGGTTTTGCAAAACCATGGTTTAAAAATTGTCTTAGCATAAAAAACATGGTTTTACCAAACCCCATTGAAACCATAGTTTTTCTTGGAACTCCCAACCGTTTGGCTACAAAGTTTTTGGTTGACATTTTCAAAGTTCTTGGAACTCCCAACTGTTTTCCAGATGCTTCATCTCTCTACTCAATCGTTATAGTCACCGGACAAAAGCACTAAATTATCTAGTCAATCGTTCCAGGGGCTGAAGTTCTAGTCGCCGACCGTGATTAGCAATGAAGAACAGCCATCACGCCATGCACTTCTACATGCATACCATCACGATGGAGTAAAACTTCTGTTCGCGTTTTCTAGTCGCTTCTTTTTGCTTGCATGCACAGCCGCCGGGAGCTCTCACACGCTAGAAACACAAACCGCCAGGCATGCATACATGCATACGCCGCCAGGAGCAAGGTACGCCAGTTGTTTTTGGCACCAGCGCTCAGAAAATTTTGCCCAAGACCAAAGTTTCTAAATAGAGAAAAAATTATGGTTTTGTGAAAACCATGGTTATCTAAAAACTATGAAAAAAATCTTGTTGCCAGGCAGGCTCTAAACTGTTTAGAGATGTATATATATGCCAAGTCGCAGACAGACAGATTGATATATAGATGCCTCAACTGATCCATATATCTTTTTTAATTTCATGCAGCAACCTGCAGCGTCTCACATCCAACCATGCATCCCGTGTTTCCGACGACCACGTCGCCGATGTGACAGGCGATGCGAATAATCAATTTGCTTATGCGTCGCGTCCGGGTAAAGGGTGCTTCGATCGTTTGTGACGACGATTCTTCTAAGCTCAGGAGACGTACGTCGTCGATGCAGAGTATCGCTATCAGCTGATTAATTTCTAGTGCCGGTTGGTACAAGTGGCACACAAAATAAAGACTCAATGTCATATAGGAAAGTAAATTTTTTTAGTGGTAAATATGATATCAGGTCAAAACTCAGTGGTATATAGGAAATTTTCTCAAACAAAGTAAAAAACTTAAATGACATATAGGAAGCGAACTTTTTTTTAGTGATAAATCTAAAATCAGGTCAACACTCAGTGGCATATACAAAAATTTATCATTTGCATCTTATGGTAGCAAGAAAGTATCACGAAGACAAGTACTTTCTTTGTGTTTTCTTAGGTTCCTCTCTAACCTTACATGCTATACTTGTCATTTTGTAAGTATGAGGTTGTGCTTTTGAGATGTATGAGCTGTAATTGATAAGGACAATGACAGCGTAGATATAGAAAAACTAAATGTACTAGGTTTGTTGATGTAGTCTTCAATAATCATAACTACAATAAAAAAAACTCATTATTTGTGTTAAATTCTGAACTCCCATTTCTATCATTGTATATTTGTATGGCCAAACAACTACTACCTTTGTTCAAGTTTACATGGCATATTTTCTCTTGCCACATGGACCAAAGAAATATTAAAAATGATTAATATATCCCTAATTATTATCTCAGAAGCACTATATTCAATACATGCATGTAGAGAATACTGAAATAAAGCTAAATATTTATTAGGATATGAATGGAACATTACACTAATTTTATATTAAAATATAAAATACTTTTTATATTTATGAATAAAATCATTTAAAAAATGTGCCCTACATTTCTGTAAAGAGGAAGTATTATTTGCATTCCCAGGCATAGTGCTAGCTTGCTTCAAGCAGAGGACAATGAATCACAATGTTAAGAATTACCAACAAAGGTAATTTTGCAGACTATTACACAAGAAGGTTTTTGTAACGTTTATCAAAAGGCGTGATGCTGTATTTCTGTACAGTTGCTCTGATTGGGACAACAATAAAATGTCACTTCTGTGGAAAGATCGTGTCAAATTCTTAGCCAAATACTAGTCCTATGTGTGGAAAATTTGTGTTCTTGAGCTTCTCCATGAAGAATTCCGTTCCTGACTTCTGCACATAACCTGAGCACTGTACCCGGAACAGTGGTACAAGGACAACACTCCAAATCCAATAATTGCTTTCCTTCTGCACATAACCTGAGCAGGGAGGCCGTCCTAAAGACCAGAGCAGAGACGAGGTGCAAGGGCGGCGTACCCATCCTACAACACGGATATGCCTTTTGGGGCACTTAGTTTTATATGGCACTTGACCTAAATGCCACTAAATAAAGAATTCACGGCATCTATTTGGATTTAGGGGCATTTAATTGCCTGGCACATAATATTTGCCGGGTAATACTTTTCTTGTCGCAAATTATGTGCCGGCTTATCTTTTTACAACGGGGACATTTATAAATGCCGGACTAGACTCTAACCCGACACATGTTTTTTGCCGGCTGATGAGTAAAAGAAGGCACATGATAAACGTCGGGATAGCTAAAACACGGCATTTAATATGTGCCGCAGATTCAATTTGCGGGGAAAGACGAAATTTCAGGCGCGCGGGAGAGGAGAATTGGTGCGCGCGCACTCGCCCTAGTCTTGTTCCTCATCCCCACCTATATCCAGATCGAGCCACCCTCCCCAGTCCCCCTCATCCTCTCTGCTCACGCACCGGCCGCTGCCGCACGCCTCCACCGCTCTCCCATCCCCACCTCCCCACTGCCCGCCACTGCCGCCCTACCCTCCCCTCCCTCCGTCGGTCGCCCCTCCCCTCCCTCCGTCGGCCGCCCCTCGATCCCCACCTTCCCACCGCCCGCCGCTGCCGCCCTGCCATCCCCTCCCTCTGCCGTCCTCCCCATTGCCCGCGGCCGCCGCCCTCCCATCCCTCCGCGCCGCCCTCCCCTCCCTCTCGCTCGGTCAGGTCAGCCCTCGCCCCTCTCAGCTCTCACGGTCTCACCCTCTGTCTCTCGGACTCTCGGTTCCCCAATCGCGCCGCCCTAGCCCCCAAGCTCAAGCCAATCTGCTGCCGTCCCCGGTCCGGCGTCTCTCCTCCCCCGGCATCGTCTCCCCCAGCCCGCGCACCGACCCCCGGCGTCTTCCTCCGGTCCGCGGCGTCTCCCTCCAGCCCGAGTTTAGATCCTCCCCGGCGGCGTCTCCCTCCGGCCCGCAACGTCTCCCCCAAGTCGCCCGGCGTCTCACTCCTCCAGTCTCCCCCGACTCCCTGGCCAGATCTGACTACCTCCGTCGATTCAATCGATCGCACAAAAGGCACTTTCGAGGTAAGCAATGGCATATAGATGAATACATGATGCTCAACTTATTTTCCCTTCTTTGCACGCATCAAGCTCATCAGGATGATCATAATTTTGGACGTACTTGCCAGTTATTAGTGTAGTAGTAATCTCTGCCCTCTGGTCAGATCAAATATTTCCAAGGTTCTGAATTTCTGATATCAAGTGATTGCATTTGTAGGTAGTGACTCCTGCTGGGAATGTATTGGTTGATTTTAACTCTCCGAGTAGAAACGGGTTGTAATCTTTTGATCACTGGTAATCCTCTCGGTCCCTGCTTCCTCTTGTGCACAGAGTAAATGCAAATGGGGTGCTGTATTGCTGTATGTGTGCATGTGTCCGTATGTGTGCTGCTACTAGGAGTATTGCAGATGAGCAAACCTGGTACTTGTATTTTGCCTATATGCATAACGCACCTGTATCGTTTAGAAATGGTAGCATCATTGTATTGTTTCAACTTTCAACTTAAGACATATGCCGCAGAACTTCAAAAGGGCTAGTCTAATGAACAGTTTTTATTTGAATAACATTTCTACAATTATCTGGGTCATTTAACATGCTGATCAGTGAGCATCATCTGGAACTGAATGAACCTTCAGTGTCCTCACTCAAGACAGCAACTCAAATCTTTTGCTCTTCCAACCTTTTTTCCTCCTGTCCACACTAATTGAAAGGCCTCAAGTCCAGAACTTGGTCACTGGGATCTCCGGAACTTGGTCTGCTACTTGACAGGAGAAGCCTCTGGTCTTTGCTTTAATATGATAAAGCTTAATGGCAGTGATTAGAATGAGATACACGTTGTTGTAGCCTTGTAGGAAAACCCTTCTTATATTGTCAACATGTGAATTAAATTGCTAGGAACTATTTCCCGAATGAAAGAGAACAAGTGCCAGATAAACAAACATTCTAGTGTAAACTCAAAGGTAACTAAAAGATGCTCCCAAATGAGATTCGTATCACTTATGTGGAATACAAACTTATTTGTGTCAGGGCCTTAGATTGCAAAAAACATATGTGATTCTGGTTTTGGAGGTACTATGATAGTATTGGTTGTTACTTGTTAGCACATCCTCTGCAATTGTTCCATGCAGTTTATTCATTATGTTTTTACCCATGTCAGATTTACAATACAAAGATACAGTGTAATAATCATAATTTTGGGCTTTTGGGAGCCTCATCCTTTTTATAGTTACAATGTGATCTTGTCTAGTACACATGTCCTAACTTCATTTCTATTCACGATATAGGTACATTATTACAATTTTGCTTCTTCGCTCTCTAAGTAAAAGAGCTGTTCTACTTCCTCCAAAGATGGACCAGTTAGAGTTTAGTGGGTATCTAAAATCTGGTGAGTCTTTGGTGCTACTGTCCTATTCCTTCATTATATTCAGTTGTGGTGCATGCTAAATCAAAGTTCTTTATACACATTTTTATTGGCCTTCAGAGAATGGATTTTGTTCATTCCACACTGCAGTTTACCGGAATTTGCATTTTTTTTAGGGAGCTTTGAGCTATTTTGTTTAATTTGTAGAAGTTTGTCACACTGCACATTCCATTTCTGGCTCCATGATGCATTTAATTTGGTCCAACTCAAGTCTAAGTTCATTCAAAGAAAAAAAAAGGATAGCCATTGATTTGGTATATTTGTTAGATAAGACTGCTAACTTGTCGTTGATATAATGATAAAGCTTTCATTTCTGAGCCACTTCATATCTTCTCTATGGCATAATCTGCGCGCTAACCAATGGGCATTGTAACAAAAGATCTTTTTGTCCTTATTGTTGTTGCTTTGATGCCATTTTAAATATGCAGTCGTGTTCAGTACTAGGAATACAAGAGCCAACATGTGCTAAGACCATAGGTTGTCGTAAGCTGGTTAGCAGAAAAAAAATACAGGTCTATGAGATGCAGTCTTTGGAGATCTCATGCCATCTTTCCGTGCACTAATGCACTCATGCTATATTTCCCTATTTCCTTATTGTTGTCTTTATTTGCCCGCAGCTTTAGTTCTATATTATCTATGTATTTGAAATGCTTAGGTGGCATGCTGTTGGGAAGAACCCTCTCAATTCTTTTAACTATGACTATTGGTACATCAATTATTGGTACATCAATGGCTGCTTGACAAGGCCCAACAGCTATGGCTGCTCATCAGATTTGTTTACAAGTATGGCTTGCTGTATCTTTGCTTGCAGATGCTTTAGCTGTGTCTGCACAGGTATGTATTTTCGATTTTAGAAATCACCCCCACTTTTAAATCAGCTTCCTTTCACAGCTGTCATTGTGTATTACAATTTGTACAGAGCCACAAACTTCTAGGACAAACTACCAATTTCTAGGACATATAATAAATGCAAATATTGTTTATCTAGCTTGGGGATCTCATCATGATTTATCTGTTCCAAAAGTCCAAACTAACTTTGCTTGCATTTATTAGGCGCTGATAGCAAGCTCTTATGCAATATTGGGCTACAAAAGGGTCCAAAAGATAGCAATATTTGCTTTGCAGGTGATATGTACCTCATTTGCTTTGCATTGTAAAATTCAATTTATCTACACGGATACACTTTTTCACCCATTTTATTCATCTAGAGATGCAATTATTGTCTCTTTTGTTAATATAAAACAGAAATTATTGTCTATTGCAGATAGGAGTAGTCAGTGGATTAGCTTTGGCCGCTGGCCTGTATACCTCATTTGGTAACATGGCAAGACTATTTACCAGTGACCCTGAGGTTCTAATGGTTGTCAACTCTTGTGCATTGGTACACCTTCCTACTTTACCATTTAGTTGTTAAATAATATCTAGGATTTTTCTAATGTTACTTTTCATTTCAGTTTGTCTGTGCCAGTCAACCAATCAATGCCCTGGCATTCATCTTTGATGGTCTCCATTATGGTGTCTCAGATTTTGACTATGTTGCTCAAGCTACGGTATGGAAACTAGTCCTCACTAGCTTGATATGTTCTTTTTTCCCTATTATTCATTGATTTCTTGATTTTGTTTTGACTACATAGATTGTTGTTGGCGTAATTTCATCATTAGTTTTGTTATATGCTCCATCTGTTTTTGGCCTGGCTGGGGTTTGGGCTGGTTTGACAACACTTATGGGATTGCGCATGGCTGCAGGCATCCTGAGGTGATTATGTTTCTTGTTTTATTTTTCTGTACCCTGTACAAAGCATATATGTACATGCAATTCAAAACGTTTACCTTTTTTGTAATTGAATATAGTGTGATGCTCTTTAATCATAGGCATGTAACTGTTGTCTCTTACTTTTTTGGTTGCCGTTATTTTATTGCGTTGAAATGCATGTGGTTCAACTGTGAAATTGCTAACAAAAGTTGGATACCAGGAAGCATTGTTTTTGGATGTGATCTTTCAAAGAGCCTGTGACACATTTCATAGTTTCACTCAGATAGGAGAAATTTTTATCATATTAATTGGCACTTGGCAGCATTTGGGTTCCTAAAAATTTCTTCATTTCCATGAATACAACACTTGGTAGTAAAGGAACATTTGGGAGTTATGTTTGTTTTCTTATATGGAGCACACTGACATTTTTTTTATTCCTTTTTAGTTGATGTGATAGATGCTCTTTTATGTTCTCATCTTTAGTGAAATCATTTGACAAAAATCAGGTTGCTATGGAAATCAGGACCTTGGTGTTTTTTGCATGAGGATCTAAAAACCGAGGTTGGTTAACTATTAGCTCGTATCTTTGATATAATGTTAACATTTGAGAAGTCGTCTTGTATTCTGAAGTCTATTTCAAATGATGTTTACCTTTGGGGTAAAACTTGTGTTCTGAAGTTTTACGTGGGGTAAATTTTTAACTTACTAGAGATGAGGTAACGTCAGTCACTGCAAATGGTAACAACCAAACCAAATGCATCGATTGACTCGCATAAAAGCCCTGTTAGGGAATGGCTAGCACTATATTCATACCTTGACACTCCTCCCATGTCTATGCTCAAACAAGCCTACAATCTGAGTTCATTGCACTTTGAGATATGTAGCTCTTCTTGTAGTAGTACTAACATGGATGCATGTGTGTGTAGCCGCTGGTTAGTATATTTAACTGTCTGTATGATAGGATCATGCATGAAATCAAAATACTTAACTATTTTTTACACATATACCATCATGCTATCTTGGGCTATATGTATAATGCAGCAACGGTAACGGAGCCATACTTGAAGAATCTGTTTCGTGCAATCATGCAAATGGAATAAAAAAAGCGATCCTATGTTAATTATGATTAATAGCAATTGGGAGTAAGAGAAATGGATTGAATTTGGCAAGTAGCATGCTTAGCACAAGCTTTTTTCGTAAGAATATGGCAGGGATCTTACCTTTTATTCTATACCAAGCACCTATAGTTATCCTTCACTTTGTTTTGCCTGCAACTCCAATGCACACAGGTGCAACAACATTAACCAGGCTACCTAGCCACGACAACAAGTAAAATTAAGAATAGCCAGAAATCCTAGCAGTAATATTTCTTGCAGGCTATGGTGAACAAGTGCTATATTCAGTTTGATCATTTACTTAGGCCAACTGATTAAGTGTGTAACTACACATGGTTTCTTAGTTCATAGATTAGAAGATTAGTTTAATAAGCTTGATAAGTTAATCTCTAACCGTAAAATCTAAGATCTTGAGTTAACCTTAAACCGTAAAATCTAAGATCTTGAGTTAACCTTAAACTGATTAAGCCCTTGTCCATGGTTGATTCGTTGAGGGGAGTCGCCGGGAGAAGAATTAATTTTCGGATCAGAGTGCACCGGGTTAGTTCAAACAAGGATAATGAAGCGTGGACAAAAATAGGATGAGGTATAGATTGTTGCAAAACTCAGTTATAAAATTGGCATGATGATAGAGACTAATTTATAAAATTGACATTTATTTTGTAGGATGTTAAGGAAGTTGCTTTGCGTTCTTTAACTGGTTCTATGATTGTGGCATATGGTAGACTTAAATGCACTAACAAAAAGGCTAAAGGTTTGGATGGACTGCCCTTAGGTGATTATTATGAGGTCATAGTTGATGTTGTGCTTGATAAAAATGTGTTACTACCTCGAGTGCAAGGGCAAGCTACCAAGTTGGGTGCTGCTATTGGTCGTTGCATTGCTTGGCCATTCCAAAATGTATGGATTGAACTTTATGGATTAACCAAATATATTACTTGTGCA
This sequence comes from Guadua angustifolia, assembly GCA_036346375.1. Taxonomy (NCBI): domain Eukaryota; kingdom Viridiplantae; phylum Streptophyta; class Magnoliopsida; order Poales; family Poaceae; genus Guadua; species Guadua angustifolia. Next base: position 337,862 of record JAYEVE010000110.1, on the reverse strand, counting down.
TAGTTCTTGCTGATGGCCTATCATTCTTGTTTATAGGTTGTTCAAAAAGATGGATCACCACTAAACAAGTCCAAGCATGCAATAGGTAACTACCACATGACATGTGCAAAATTCTGAATTACAAGTTTGCAAAAGTACCACTTAGTCCTAATTTTTTTATCTTTGTAGATTTTCGAAAGACATGAGATGGATGCAATGAGCCTTTTGCTAAAGGAGGGTTATCTTAGCTGCTTCATGTTGTAGGACTTTGCAATCCCCAAATGTTACTCTTTTGTACCCATGCCACAAAGAACTAGGCAGCCAATATGTCCAAATGGCATTCGTCATTGTCGCTTTGACTTTGTGTAGATCTGATCAGTATATTTTGGACATCTGGTGTTTGTAACACCCCAATTTTTGCTTTTCTTGCATTTAAATGGTATTTTGAATTTTTGGGAATTTCTGGAGTTTATTTGGAATTATTTGGATTTATTTTGAATTAAACCATTTATCAAATCAATTAAATAATAGAAAAGTTAAAATAAAATTTTTCTGAAAATATTTTATTTGAGTCACAAATGTCCTAAAATATTTATGAGAATTTTTTCGAATTTTTTCGATATTTTAATGCCCCAAATAAATTATTTGAATTTCGGAATTATTTTTAATCGAAAAGAATTAAAATCCGAATGAATAGTACTGGGTCGAGTACTGTGCGGCCCGCTCGAAAAACCCTAGCGCCAAATTGCTCGATCTTCATCCGACGGCCCTCATCGCGCCACGCCACCTAACCCGATTCTCGCCGGATTCATTGCCGCCCGTGTGGGCCTCGGTTCATGATTTTCACGGAAGCCGAGGGCACTACTTATTGCGCCGCCACCGTGTTGGGATCCTCACCTCGCCAAGACCCGTCCAGACTCATCACGCCGCCGAGACGCCGCCGCCGCCGACGATTCGCCGGGTTCGTGGACTCACCGCCGCGGTTTTTCTTCGCTCGTCGCCGGTGAAGCCGCTCCGCCGACTTGAGGGTCTCCTCGAGTTCCTCAAGAGGAGACACACCGAGGGGTAACCCATTCGACCGGAGACACGCCGAGCGCCAGGCATCATCGTCTTCCCCACCGTCGGTCAGTGCCGCCAAGACCATCACCATCGCCGAAGCTCCGCCGACCGTCCGATCGCGCATCAACGATCCAGATCCCGCCACGCCGCCTTAAAATAGTAAACTTCATCTTCCAATCTCTGCCGTTAGATGCAACCGAGGGTCGCCGATTGTCACGCCGCCGTTCATCGTGCACGACGCCGACAACACGGACCCACATGTTAGTGGCACCGCACCGCCATCAGGCATGAGACGCCGACAAGGCGGACCCACATGTCACCGTGACTGCATCGCCACACGAGACGCCGACAAGACGGGCCCACTCGTCACCGCGACGCGACCGCGGCGTAGCGCCACCGCCGACGCCACGATGGGACCCGCTTGTCGCCGAGAGAGCCGAGTCGTGCTAACGTCCACGATGACGCCAAGACGGAGCCGGTCAGGCTGACGTTAGCAAGGCCACGTGTCGTTCTGTGGTGGTGACACGTGTCACAGATGACGCAATAATTAATTTCCCGAAAAAGAAAGTATTTATTTAATTCGGTATATTGATTTTAAATATATTTTGAAACTTCAAATGCTTATAACTTTTGCGTTTTAACTCCGATTTGAGTGATTCCAATTTCTATAAATTTGTAAAATTGTGATCTTTCTGTTTATAAATTTTAATTGAATTTTTGAGTACTTTTTGTCTACTGTTTATTTATTTATTGTTGTTTAATTGCGATACGCGTAGACGTTGAAGTACCCGAAGGTTTCGAGGGAGAGGTTCTGACCCAGGAGCAAGTTCAGGAACCTGAACCAGCACTTTTTGAAGGCAAGTTGTGTTTGATCATGTTGAACCTATCATAGAAAAAATTATTTTGATTTAATTTATTGCATGCTAATTTAGTAAAAATTGGTTTGAATGAATTTTGGGATTAGTTAAATGCCTAGTTGTCAGTATGCCACCTTGTCGTATATAATTGTAGGCCATGAATCATTTGTCACCCTAGGATGTGGATTAATAGTTGGACATTAATTATTGGCCAACATGGGTTGAGTAGACTGTAAGTAGTATGCTTAGACCTGCCACGTGGAAATTTCATGATTTTGGAATACCAAAGTTAACATTGACTTAATGAGATATGGAACGTATTTTGTGAATGAGACATGTGTTATTGAGTTGATGATGGCACGTGGTGCAATGGTAAAGAACCGGGGTGGGAAAATGATTTAGACTGAGGCATGTGGCAAGATTGTTTCTGGTGGGCCAAGAGTGGCAACTGGGCGGTCGTATTTGGTTTTTATTGGTATTGGTATGGAGATCACACTTTGTTAGTCTTGCCTCGGTCAACGAAGGACTTAACCTTGCGAGCATTTGAACTGAGTCTTTCATACAACCACAAGCTCCTTAATGGGACGGACCTAGCTGAGTAAACTGAGAAATCTATTCTTTGGTACTGTCGTGGTGGTGTGGGGCCCGGAGGAGTGGGTGAGAACTCACATGGCGCAAGAGGGGGGCCCTAGGTGTGGTAACCAGTCCCTCCAGTGTTGAAACCTTAGCAGGCAGTACTGGGTTTAGACGGAACTTTGGAAAGGCTTTGTTATGGTTATTTGCCTTGGTGGTATTTGATCAGATCTTGTGAGTAAAGTGTATAACCTCTCAGAGAGTGTACAACCTATTCAATAGCCATGCTCACGGTATTGAGCATCGCCTCGGTGATTACTGGCCAAGGGTTAGATTTTCATAAAATGAATTGTTTATGGAAAAATGCTTGGGTTGGTAATGAGGAACTTGACTTAGGATGGGAAAATGATTTACTGATTGAAATGTTTGTGAAGGTTATTATTCCTACTACTGTTTTACTGCCTTGTAATCTATTATCGCTTATCTTGAATGTCAGATCGCTCATGAACCATAGCCTATCCTTTATACTAAGCCATGCATGTAGAATATTAGAATTGCATTCAGGCATGACTTGCCGAGTGCTCAAAGTACTCACCCCACAACAACACAACTTCGCTTGAAGAAGAAGCAACCCCGCCAGAGGAGGAGTATCGGGAGAGCCGACGAACTAGGAGCGAGCCCGATCGCTTTCTGTGGCAAATTGGTTGGCGCCACGAGTTTATTTTATTTCTCCTGCTTTTGAATATCTTAATAAGTCTTCACCCTGCGAGGCGTATTCTTGTAACTTGACCATAAGGTCAATCAACTAGTTAAGTATTTAATTAAAGTACTTATCATTTCGTTGGTTATGACTGTGATATGTACCAATGTTGAGACTGTGTGCCCTAGCGCGATCCTGGACTAGTGCTGGATACACAGAGGGTCCGGATTTGCACATTCGGGTCCCGACAGTGTTGGTGGCCATTTCCTAAATCTTATTGATCTATACAACCTTTATAATTTTATATGATCTAAACACCTTTTGGAAATTTCCTCCTTTCGCTTATGCACTTGGTACAATGAGTCGATTGTTGGTTAGCATATATGGACCGACTCTTAACAGATGAAGTTGATGAAAGCAAAAAGGAATCGATAAATATATTCAACTTATTATAATACTTGTGTTTTTCATGGGAATATAGAACATAAGCAGAATTGCTACTTGATGGAAATTTACTTGGTCTCTCCTGTGATATGTTAATCAATCTTTTCTCTGTAGGCACATATTACAGCAGGCAAGAGAAGGCTTCTTCAGCCCAGCAGCAGTGTACTTACAGCTGGAGTTGCAAACTGTTCCTGCTGCACTCCCTCCAAGTGTAACCATGTAAGTATAATTACTGACTTTGAGAGACAGTAAACTACTGATTGACCTACTGGATAAAGAAAAAAAGAAGAAAAAGTTTGAAGAACTCTACCAAAAGTACAAGCTTGTAAGTATGCAATCTTACTAAAGAACCAATGCACTTAAAGTTGAAAGAGGTAACACTGCCTTTTTTGGTTTACCTTTTCCATTGTTGTCAATGTAGAGCAAGATTTGAATGTGTGTTATTATTTTAAACATTGACAATAGATCTTCTTTCAGCTACCTATCTAGAACTTATACAAAGATTTTAAACAAAACGCATTGTCCAGCTTTTATTGAAACTACGACAGGTACAAGAAACCCTTCTAATTTTATATTTTTTTGCAAAGATCTTTGCTACTATTTAAGCTGATAGCTGAATGATTACTTTCTAAATTTTGTTAATTAAGTGCTTCATCGGTTTTTTGGTAGACACAATGATTAATTTCTATAGCACTGTTAGATAATTAGAGAATTAGCGTAGGCTTAGCACTTATGATTATATCATTTTTTTGTGCAGAGTCTCCTATTTTTTTAGATAGGTTTGCACTTTTAGATTGGATTGAAATTTTGTGACTACAGTTGTTTTTTAGGTTTTATATCAACACAATTTGAACAGAAGGTTTGGTTTATTCACTAAATTTATGTACATGCTGTCTTTTTCTCCTTCAGGCTGAAGCTACAATATTGAGGGGTGCACATGAGGATTTGGAGAGCTACCTGGAAGCTATGAATCTACTGAAAGCCATTGTCAACTATTCGCTTCGTTTCCTCAAACAGGAACTTCAGCAACAGTGAAGGAGTTCTGAATAGTGTCAGCAATTGTTATCCAAGTCTGCTTTGAAGATTAAGGAAGAATCCAGGCAGTTGATGACCACATACAGGTATAATTTGCATTGTACATCCATTCCTGAACCCTGATCATCTTGCTTCCTTATATATTGCTTGAGTAATAGTTGTTGTATTTACTGGACCTCTTATCAATGATTATTTATTAATTCTTCTATGTGCCTATTCTTTCAGCAAACCTATTGAGCCCAATCGCTTATTTGATTGCCTTCCAAAGCCTCTGTAATACCGCAAAATCGTTTTTCCTGAGGGTTCGGCCGGAATTGTCTTCAGTTTCTTGATACGAGGATTTGTTCTGGAGAAGAGTTTTGGCGCTTCGCTGTTTATTAAAGATTTTGAGTTTTTCCGTGAAATACTTATCGGAATGGGTGTTTTCTCCGTGCTGTTTAGTTTTGCGGCAGGTTGTTTATTCTGACAATTGTCGTTTCGCGCTAACGGTTAAAAGCTAAATGTTGGTTTTTAGGAGGGGTTTTTTGGGAATTTTCCCTCCCTCATCTAACCTCTCTCTTCCCTTGTTATTTTGTGTGGCTGTCAATCTTGGAGAGAAGATATTTTGCTTTGGTGCCGATTCCTCCAGCCTCCGTCGGCGCCCACCTGGCGATTTCCCAGGCCGCTTTGCTTCCCGGTGGCTCCCTCTTCAGCGATCTCCCACCCTCTCGGCCTGCTTGGAGTCTCCACTCGGCGAGCCTCCCTGGTCCTTCCCCTGGCCCCTCTTTCCCTGCGGCGACGCCACAGCCTTCCTGTGTCCGCGACGGCTCTGATTCGCCCTGCAGCAGTCAGCCCAGCGCCACCCTCCCCCAGACTCCCTCTTGTTGTCGCCCTGGCCAGCGAGCCTTGGCCCTCCCCGCGCCCAGCGACGCCCTGGACTCCCTCTTGGCCGGCGGCCAGCGCTCCTCCCGGGTGGAGTCTTCCCACGGGCGCCTTTTGATGGCGCCGAGCCGTCCCTGGCCGGTGATGAGCCCCCAAGCTGGCGCTTCTCTTCCTCGAGCCAGGGTGCTCCCCTTCTCCTCCTTGGATTTGTGAAGGTATAGGTTGCTTTGCTTCATGATACTTGCTCACCATGTGTTCGATGAAATGGCTGTGAGGGGTATGCACGTGTAATGGCCCTTGTTTGGGGCTGATTCGATACGGTAGGTTCGTAGTAATTTGTTGAATAAACACTTATGGTTGATATGTATTCACATGGTGTTTGTCAAACCCACAAAACTTTGTTTGGTATTAGCATATTATTAGCCCATCCATGTGTTGTAGCTGTGAGTTGTATGCCGACTTTATGGCTAGATTTTGGGGCATATATGAAGGAATGAAGCGTTAATTGACTCAACAGAATACAACTAATATTGATATGTAAATGGCTTAGTTATTGTGTTTGTAAGAACTTGTGTGGATGAAGTTTGCATTTGATGCAGTGTTGTTGAGATTCTGTACTTTTTTCAGATTTACCAAGATTCAGATAGCACATAGTAATTGGATTGGAACCATTTGGAATTCCAGGGCTGAATTCCTCATTGATGTAATAACAAAAGGAAATCCTTTTATAACTGCTGCTTGTTATGTTCATTAAAAAGACAGAAAGAAAAAGTGGATAGAAACAATGCCTCTTGTTGATAGCAGATCTATTAACTTTTATCTAGATTACTCTTAAAATTGCATGAGCCCCTGATATTTAGTTTTAGATTTTTGTGACTTTTGGTAAGACTACTTAATGCTGGTAATATAGAGCTAGTTTCCTGTGTAGCATTCTCCCTTGCTTTGATAAAATAGAATCTGTATTTATGTTATATATTATTATGTTTCTAAATTGTCGATCCAAATATTTACTTCTGTTGCTAGATTTGCATGCTGAGAATGTTACTATCGCAAGCTCATGTCCCTGATTCAATAGTGGTCATGTGTGTGCTGAAATCTAATCCTTGAACATGCTGATGTTTAGTTATAACGTGATATTTTGCTCACTAAGGACATTTAAAATTCTAAAACACTGTCTATGCATATTCAGGTGGCATTATTGCTTAAACCTTTGCGTACAAGAAGTTAGTATTCATGGTACCATGTTAGGTTAATCTAGTATATTAGCAGTTCTAGCTCACATTGGATGCTCGATTATTAAGTTAGTGCATGTTTTGAAGTGTCAGGAGGTAGACGAGCAATGTGCTTCGGTCAATTTACTCCATTTACTGGTTTGACTTGTTTTTGGTATAGTTCTGTTCAAGTGGTTGGTTTGTAATGCATACATGTTTGTGTGTTAATTGTTACTAAATCTGCTATTTAAAAGGAATGGAACACTAGGGCGTGTAAGCATGTTATTAGATTAGTTTTAGTCTTTACTCTCAACAGATTCTCAAGTTGTTTGAAATGTGGATTAATTATGTGTGTGTGTGTATACAAGCTTCCATTAGTATGAGTGATTAGTATTTTATCTCTAGTGATTGGTAATAAAAGGGGCAATAGGAGAAGATTAAAAGCAGAAGATGGTGGTCCTCTTGCTCCCTTATCTAATCTTGCCCTTTTCTTTGACTTCATTGGATGGCAGCCCTGTCAGCGCAAGCTCAAGGAGAGTGTCTTCGGGGGTGGTCTCGACCCCGCGTTGCCTCACGCGTTGGTAAAGGCAAGTGCATCGAGCAATGTGTCTAATTGAGTCGTTCGTCGTTATTTATCTGTTCATGGCTAATTTCTATTGATTGTGGCAAGTATGAGTTATATTGGTGACCGTCCCTTCGAGGACGAAATTAGCTATTGGATTCGAGTGGTCACTAGTAAGCCTTAATCTCGATGAGTTTACTGTACCTTTGTTATTATTGCAGTGAGTAGCGAGAATGGGTTACGAGGTACTCGTGGTTAATTTACAAGAGATGAATTTAATTGTGCCTAGTCTCAGGAATTGAGTTGAGTATGTGATTGAAATGTGTATTTGTTGAGAATTGTTGATTGAAATGTGTTTTAGCTGAGTGTGTTGATTGAAATTTGTTTCAGTTGAGAATTGATGATTGAAATGTGTTTTGGTTGAGAATTGATGTTGCATTCTTGCATTCATGATATGCATTCATAATGGAAGGGGCGACCCATTCTGATGCGGGCCTCTGTGTTCACACGTAGTGAACATGAAAGTCCTACCTCGTAGTCCCATTCATCGAGGTGAATGGGAGCGAGACAGTAAGAGTAGGCACCTTCCATCTACGGGATGGAAGGGACGTGAGGGTGCACACCGACGGGTGGGCACTCAGCAGTACCGGTACGTACATGGAAATGAGCATTCATGTGCATTGCATCTTTAATATTGAGTGTTGTGGTAAATGGTGTGTCATATGGATGGTGATTATGGTAATTGAGGGTTGAGTCGTGGATTTAACCCATAAAGGGGAGATTTAATTGAATTGATGAATTAGCGCATGTCTTTTCTTTGCCTTGCTAATTATGTTGTATGAATATCGTGGATTGAAATTTGAGTTTTGAACTCGAATAAAGTCGATGAAAATGGTTTGAGTTGCAGCAAGGGGTGGTTGAGTCGGAAAACGTAGTGACTTAGAGCCACGTGATGCCTCTTTTACATTGAGTGATTTTACTGTCAAGTTGATGATGTGATTGCAGTAATCTGTTTGATATGGTTAAGTTTTTTTTTTTTTGAAACAGAAAACAGCAGTGGAAGCCACTGCTGCAATTTTATTAATTAGAAAGGAGTAAAATACAAGAGACAAGAGAAAAGCTGGCGAGAAGCCAGCCCAGGAAAAGAAATCCCTAGGTCAGTCTGAGATTCCAAGCAACAAAGACAGGTCTATGAGAGTCTTTAATTCTAAAGGAATGAAGATGAATTTGAGCCATAAACCAAGATTTCCAAGTGCTAAAGCTCGCTGAGAAGGAATGAAAAATCAAATCATTCCGTTGCTTCCAAATTCCCCAGGAGGCAATTATGAAAGCCTCAAGGAAGAAGGGACTCCCATCAGATAAGAAAGCATTAGAGATTCTTTGAAAAATGTCAATGTTCATCTCCCAAGTAATTTGAAGAGCATTCCAGCAGTGCCGACTGAAGGGGCAATCAAAAAAGAGATGATCTCTAGTTTCCTCCACATTAAGATGACAAAGAACGCAATTATGATTATTTCCCTGAATGTGAAGATTCTTTCTTTTGAGCAAATCCCTAGTGTTGAGGCGGTCCAAGCATAAAAGCCAAGCAAAGACTTTCAGTTTCAGAGGACATTTAGATTTCCAAATCCAAAGAATCGGTCTGGGGACAGAAATCTGATTGAAGGCAGACTTATAAAACTTGCTAGGAGTGTACTTCTTGGAATTCCAAATACAGTGCCATTCATCATTGGAATCATTGATCAGGTTATCAGACAGGAAGTTGGAATGCAGGTCTTGAAATTCCTCATAAGCAATATCAGAGAGAGGAAGGTTAAAATGCAAAGAGACTCCAGGATTGAGGAGGAAAGAAGCCACACTCAGATTAGGGTTCTTGGTGAAAGAAAATAGGTGATGATATTTAGTCCTCATGATAAAGTCATTCCAAGCGTCATCCCAGAAACGAGCAGTATCGCCACGACCGATAGAACATTTAGAGATAGCCCTGAAATGATCCATAAAAGGTAAAATATCCTTCCACCAGAAAGAGCCTTTCTTCATAGTCACTTGGGGCAGATTTGATTGATAGTGAGAGCCCCAGACCAACTGAACCCAAGGGATGTTGAATTTATTGAAGAACTTGTGAAGGAACTTCATTAAAAGAGAGATGTTGTGAAGTCTCAGGTTAACAACCCCTAAGCCACCTTTGTTTTTAGGTCTGCAAACCAAATCCCACTTAACCAAGGATCTACTTCTGCCATTAATCTCATTTTTACCCCATAAGCATATCCTTCTAGCTCTGTCGATTTTCTTAATGGTAGCAGACGGCAGTTTCAAAGTACACATGGCATAAGTGGACATAGAGGAGATAACAGAATTTACAAGCTGCAGTCTACCTCCATAGGAGAGGATGGACGAAAAGGAGGAGATACGATTGGAAATCTTATTAACCATACACTCGAAGTCTTTAATCTGAGGTTTGTAAGGACTCATAGGAAGGCCCAAGTAAGTGAAAGGGAAATTCTCAACTTTGCAACCGAAGAGACAAGCCAGAGTTTCAATTTCTGTGTCTAACAGGTTGATAGGGAGCATACCAGATTTGTTGTAATTGATTTTAAGCCCAGTAGCAGCAGTAAAAGATTGAAGGAGACATTTGAGCTTGAAGATCTCATTCTGACACCCCTTAATGAAGATGATGGTGTCATCAGCGTATTGAATAACCGGGAAATCCATGTTGTGAGCCATATTGAGGGGGAGGGAGAGAATACCCATCTGTCTGGCTTTGTTGAGAATATATTGCAAAAGATCAGCAGCGATCGCGAAAAGAAGAGGAGAGATGGGGTCTCCTTGCCTGACGCCTCTTTTGCATTTAAAGGAAGGACCAGGAACACCATTCAGAAGGATAGAGGTAGTTGCGGAGCTTAAAATGTCAGTAATCCATGATATCCACCTTTCGGAGAAACCAAGAGCTTTAGACATGGCCAGAATTGCATTATGTTCAATAGAGTCGAAAGCTTTGGCAAAATCCAGCTTGATGAGGACAATTTTTTCTTTGGACTGATGACATTGATGGATGTATTCAAAAGTATAGGCAAGACAATCTTGGATAGTTCTACCTTTGATAAAACCATATTGGTTCGGGTGAACAATAGAGGACATCACCTTGTTAAGTCTAGAAGCCAGGATTTTAGTAACAAGTTTAACACTGAGGTTGAGAAGAGAGATAGGTCTGAAATCACTTGGGGAGACAGGATTCTTTATCTTAGGGATGAGAACAATATATGAATGGTTAATGATAGAAAGGGATGAAGCACCATTCTGAAAGTCAGCACACAGCTTGTAGAAGTCCTCTTGAATAATAGTGGTTAAGTTATTGCTTTAAATGGGTATAAGTGTGTTTTGTTCAGTTGCGGTTTCATTGTATTACTTGCTCTTATGGTCAAGCTTTTGTGTTGCTTATGTTAAATTGGAATTGCTATTCTCATGTACTTTGCTGAGTCACCGACTCATGCTTGTTGTTTGTGTTGTTGCAGGTACCTTGATGCCTCAATGGACATCAAAAGGTGACCCTGAAGAAGATAGAGGAGATTCTACCCTCTCTGAGCATCCATCCAAAAACTTGCAAACTATTGTTTTCAGGACTCCGACACTAATTCCCCCAAGAATATTACCACTTCCGCATGATATAGCTCAACAATTGGTTTAGGCTAGAAATCAGCAGTCATGCTATAGAATTTACAGGTATGTCTTGAGCTGTGGGTTGTCTCTGATTGTTCTGCTTACTTCTATACGAATTATAATACGATAATATGGATGCTAATGATGCATGCTCAATAATGTTTTAAAAAAGTTTTTAAACAAATTCCTGCTACTGTTTGAGATTTTAATTTGGTTTGAATGTTTCTTTTATTGTCACTCATGGTCAACTAGGAAATGACTAGCGATTGACTTTTCCGTTATCTTCACTAAGATGGTTAGATGCAACTACCTTATGGTCTTCCATAACCGTTTTGGACCTGAAGTTATTTGAAATTAAGTGAGCCTAGCCAAGCTGCACTTTAGCCTTCTTTTAGCACTTTGAGCTTGGCATAGTTTATGTACAAGGTTGGGAGAAAACCTCATGCTTAGCTTGGAGTAAGCTCAAGCAATCTTTCCCATAGGGTCTGAAATGAGCCGTGCTTGAGTGAGGACAACCAATCTAGGACTATTCGAAGTTTCCAGCAATTCCTGGCATTGGACTTACTATCAGGTACATCCTTTTTTCTTATCAGAGGTACATCCCATTACTAAAGGAGAGATTCACATCTCCTCATAGCTTGGACATGTTAGGTAGGAAACTTGGAACATCAACTTACATTGCTGGGGTACGGGATGATATGCCGCTCTGCCTAGATCCCCATGATGTTCAGATGGTGAAATTCCATTCTTACTTTTATTTTGTGGTGCATACTGACATCTTTTCTGCAAGTGTTTTAGTTTCTAGCTTCAGCAAGTTAGGCAATCGCCAATCTGTTCCATATGTTGTACTGAGCGCATGGTATGACCTTTCAGATATGCTGCTGTAATTAGAGTATTCACATATGCTGCTGTAATTATCACTCACTAATAGAATTAGTGTCTTTCAGCTCAGCTCTATAATGCCATTCGAAGAAAAATAATAATCTATTATACAGCCAGTCGGCCACCGCTCGCATTTGTGTCTCTCTTGTGTGCACCATACCTTGCTAATGCTCTTATCTTTGTGATTACCAGCTGAACACAAACAGCGCCTGCCTTACTGTATATTGGTTGTCTCATACTATACGACGCGGCGTAGCGCGTTACCCTCCCTAGTTGTTTATTATGAGCTGTCATATGTGGAACATACGTACCATTTGCATTCTTGCTGCACATCATTATCAAGTAGGGCTATGTGGACTGTTTGGCTCGATGGGTTTGAGATTCTGGAATGATTCTTTATAGCTTGGCACAAATGGTTGCATGAAATAGTCCTCTCCTCTTGTAGGGTGTCATGTGGGGCAAGACATATCAGCGGAGCAAGCGCACAGGAGCAGGTGATGACCAGCATGCACAGGCTGCCCAGGTTGCACCAAGCTCGGCAGAAGCTGAGTAGTTATCTTCTTAAGTTAGGATTCTTTTGTTAAAGAGTTCAGATTAGGTGCAGTTTGTTAGAGACTAGTTTATCTCCTACATGCCCCTCAACAGTGTCAGTTATCCATCTGTGTATCATTCAGTCAGTGTGTGAAAATGCAGTCATGTGTGAACTGTTGCAACAAGTTCGAAATGTGAACAACTCATTTGTCTCGGCTTCTATAATATTTATGCTTCTATAATATTTTCATATGCATTATTTGAGTATCTACCATGTATTCTCTTAAACAAGCAACAAAATGGCTATTGTACATGCCCTAAACATGCATTGAACTAGTATCAATGAAATGGGCGCGTGACCAACATTGAAACAGTATTTATTATGTGCCACAAATAGATACCACGGCATTTCTAATGTGTCACAAATTTAATAACATGGCATTCCTCATATGCCGTGCTAGACCATTCCAGGCATTTGATATGTGCCATTAGTAGAAAACCCCGACATTTATTATGTGCCGGACTAAGGCTATTCCCGGCATTAATTAAGTGCCGCTGATAACTATATCAAGGCATTTCATATGTGCCACCTTTGCTCTAAGATGGCATATAATAAATGCCGTACTAGACTATTGCCGGCATTTGACATGTGCCATTAGTAAGAAACCCCGACATTTATTATGTGCCGGCTTAATGGACAACCCTGGCATTTAGTATGTGCCGGGGTAACTCTAGTCCCGGCATTTGTTATGTGTCGTCGATAACCAATTCCCCGGCATTTATTATGTGCCGGCTTAATGGACAACCCTGGCATTTAATATGTGCCGGGGTAACTCTATTCCCGGCATTTGTTATGTGCCGTCGATAACCAACCCCGGCATTTATTATGTGCCAAGCTAGATAAATGCCGGGGATTACTTTTCCCCGATGGCATTTTCCTTGACGGCAAATAAACGTCGGGGAAAGTGTTTTGGGGGCGTTTAGGCACTTATAGCGGCATATATAAGCGCCATTAGTGGCTTACTGTGTTGTATGGCCAAACAACTACTACCTTTGTTCAAGTTTACATGGCATATTTTCTCTTGCCACATGGACCAAAGAAATATTAAAAATGATTAATATATCCCTAATTATTATCTGTAAGCACTATATTCAATACATGCATGTAGAGAATACGAAATAAAGCTAAATATTTATTAGGATATGAATGGAACATTACACTAATTTTATATTAAAATATAAAATACTTTTTATATTTATGAATAAAATCATTTAAAAAAATGTGCCCTACATTTCTGTAAAGAGGAAGTATTATTTGCATTCCCAGGCATAGTGCTAGCTTGCTTCAAGCAGAGGACAATGAATCACAATGTTAAGAATTACCAACAAAGGTAATTTTGCAGACTATTACACAAGAAGGTTTTTGTAACGTTTATCAAAAGGCGTGATGCTGTATTTCTGTACAGTTGCTCTGATTGGGACAACAATAAAATGTCACTTCTGTGGAAAGATCGTGTCAAATTCTTAGCCAAATACTAGTCCTATGTGTGGAAAATTTGTGTTCTTGAGCTTCTCCATGAAGAATTCCGTTCCTGACTTCTGCACATAACCTGAGCACTGTACCCGGAACAGTGGTACAAGGACAACACTCCAAATCCAATAATTGCTTTCCTTCTGCACATAACCTGAGCAGGGAGGCCGTCCTAAAGACCAGAGCAGAGACGAGGTGCAAGGGCGGCGTACCCATCCCTATACAAGGTACGTAACTCCCGTTCTCCAAGCTTCTCATCATCTCATGGTTACCATTTTGTCTTTGCATCGAGAGGACCGATGAGGCATCAATGGAGGCCGTATAATCTACAGTTAAGATTAATTAATGGTGGAGATCAGATCAGATGACGCTTGGTTTAACTTTCGTACAGCAAGAAACAAACCAGTTGCAGCAATGGCGGCGGTCCTGGATGCTTTTGCATCGTACGTCCAAAACATGGTGACGGAGATGGTGAAAGAAGAGGTGGGTATGCTACTTGGAGTCTCGGACGAGATTGACAAGATGGACGCCAAGCTTGGGGACCTCAAGAACTTCCTCGCCGACGCTGAGAGGAGGCGCATCACCGACCAGAGCGTGCAAGGGTGGGTGAGGGAGCTCAAGGACTCCATGTATGACGCCACTGATATCCTCGACCTCTGCCAGCTCAAGGCCATGGAGCATGGTCCATCCGCGGTAGACATGGGGTGTTTCAACCCCTTGCTCTTCTGCCTGCGGAATCCCCTCTTCACCCACGACATCGGCAACCGCATCAAGGCTCTCAACCAGAAGCTGGACAGCATCAAGGAGCGTAGTGCCGCCTTCAGCTTTGTCAACCTCGGTTCCTATGAGGAATGTAGCAGCAGGACGCATTCCTCTCGCCCCGCTACCAGGCGTCGCGAGACGTCGGGGGAGCTCGACCGATCGGGTGTGGTAGGGGAGAAGATCGAAGAGGACACGAGAAAGCTGGTGGAGATGCTGACAGAAGAGGAGTGCAACAGCAACATCATGGTGGCTGCCATCGTTGGCGTCGGCAGGATTGGCAAGACCACCCTCGCCCGGGAAATCTTCAACCACGGCACCATTGAGGACAAGTTCGATAAGACGATATGGTTGAGTGTCAACCAAGACTTGGACAAGGCTGAGCTGCTAAGGACGGCCATCACCCAGGCCGGGGGAGATCACCATGGCGAGAAAGCAATGGCCGTGCTTGGGCCAACCCTTACTGCTGCCTTGACAGGGAAGAAGGTCTTGCTGGTGATGGATGACGTGTGGGAGGAGGAGCAAGGAGGAGGAGCATGGGAGGGTGTGCTTGCGACGCCCTTGCGGAACACTGCTGCTCCGGGCAGCCGAGTCGTCATCACCACAAGAGACGAAAGAGTTGCCCGATGGATGAAAGCCGTGCATCCCTACCACCATGTCGACAAACTAGGGACCGAAGATGCATGGTCTTTGCTCAAGAAGCAGGTCTGTTGGAATTAATTGATACTCCCTTGTTCTTTTTATACTTTTTATGGTCTTGGAGATATTTTTATTGCTGATAAATAATAATTACAGAAGCACAAAAGTTGGGCCAAAAATTCCGATTCTAGCTATGCTTAGTGTTAGGCTCCATGATGAACTGCTGGGGCTTACAGGTACAGGTGTCCCTATACAAGCTAGCTCCTTTGACAAGGTCTATATATATACTAGATATGGTAGCGTGCTATTGCACTGCCGTCAGGTGGACGTGAAAATAGGGACAGGATGTAGGTAAGGTAGTAAAGATGTATATAAGTGTTAAGGCAAGTGTACGCATAGGTGAGGCATTGACTATGTGGAGAAGGTGATTAAAAAATCTGACCCAAATTTTTATGCAAAAAATACGCAATTCCAGTCTATTATGCCGAAAGAACTGGTGCCCGTGCCGAATTTGTGGAATTATGGGGTATTTTTTGCAAAATAACTGGCGAAAGGACTTGTTTGTGATCTGTAGAAATATCTCTTTCAACGAATTACTTGGAAAATATTGGAGACCGAGCTAGGAAACCGAGGTGGGAAAATAGTCCAGAGGAAAAATGGCGAAGAATTATCAGAGACGACAACCTCCTTTTGTCGAGCCTAACCCTCTACGTGTTCACCGAGTAATAATACATGTTTAAAAAAATATCAGAGATCGAGATGGAAAATTGAGTCGGGGAAAGAGTCTAGATAGAGCTGCACACATATTTCTAGTGATGAAAACATTTTTTCCGCGAAAAACGGAGAAAGGACCTAGACGTAAGGAGCAAGAGCTTGTTTGTTACGTTTTTGGACCTATCCGCTATCCTGAAAAATTAGAAAAGGGCTTGCTCACGATTTGAATCTAACGAGACCCCTTTTCCGTAAAACAACGCACAAGGGACCCAAACGCGATTCAGAAAAAAAATCTTCCCCTCACAAAAAATCGTGAAGGACCTATTTGTAATTTACAGGGACCTATCCGTAATTTGAAGAAACAGAGGGGCTTTTTCGCAAATGTGGATAGGGAGACAGGTGGCACCGGTCTCCTTTCGCCGAATCCAGGCGGCATTATAGGTGTAATATACACGTACATACACCCGATGCGTATCTAATTTTCTCGACACATGGCCACTGTCCTTTTATTGTCCAAGAGAATCAAGCTGTAACATCACCTGAATCAAGCTAATAATCTTTTATTTATTTATTAACAGCACTAGTTACTCCCTCCGGTCACAAATAGTTGTTGTTTTGAACTTATAGTGCAATCAAAATTTTGAAACTCTGACTATCAATATATTTTTAAATATCTAAATTGGGACATGAAAATCATATGCGTAGATTTGTCTCAAAAAATTCTTTCATGATATTATAATTTTATTGGGGTTTGCAAATATATTATAATACAAATTAGTGGTTAAAACTGTGTTTTGGAGATCACGTCGATATCCAAAATACTGACTACTAGGTAGAGAGGTGCGCGATGTTGTGCCCAGCGAAAAAATTCTGCCTAAATTTTTCTGTAAAAAATACAATTCTATTTTTCTTAGCGGTGTTTTTTTTAAATTGACTGGTTAGGAGCTGTCGGTGAATCTGCATAACGTAATTCCAATCTTTTGTGTCGAAAAGACCGGTGCTCGTACTGAATTTGCGAAACTAATGGATCTTTTTTTGCAAATAACTGCCGAAATGACTTGTTTGCGATTTTGGAATCTTTCGGGTCAAAAGAACCAGCGTCTGGGATGATTTAGAGGAATTACAGGGTCCTTTTTGCAAAATAGGCGGTGAAAGGACCTGTTCGCAATTTTAGAATTTCTGGGGTCCTTTTTGCAAAACACCGGTGGAAGGACCTAATGGCAATTCCGGAAGTCCTGGAGGGTTTTTTTGCAAAAAAAAACTAATTTCAGAAGTCTGGGTACTTTTCGCAAAACACTGGTGGAAGGACCTGTTAGCAATTGTAGAATTTCTGGGGTCCTTTTTGCAAAATACTGGTGGAAAGACCTAATGGCGATTCCGGAATTCCTGGATGGTTTTATTGCAAAAAAACGTACGGGAGGCTCTCCCTGAGCTCAAAATCTTCCCGCTATAATATATACTAGCCAATGCCACGCGCTAAGCCGCGTCGTGCGAAATTTCGTAGCGTGTATTACATGTCGTGCGAAATTTAGGAAATTCGGTCACGATGCTGCTTTGCGTGAAATTTTATTCGACGGATATTTCTGTAAAAAAAGGGTAATCTTGGTTTTCTTGTTTTTTAAAAAATGTCTGCCAAAAGCCATCGGCGAATCTTTGGATTCCTAGGAGCCGTCGGTGAATCTGTGTTTTTTTAAAGAAAAACGCAAAGGAATCTAAACGTATTCTTGGTTTTTCTTTTGTATAATTCCCGCGTAATTTGGATTTTTTATTTTTTTTTAAAAATTAGGTTATTAGAAACTATCGGCGAATCTTTGGATTGCTAGTGCTGTCGGTGAATCGGTGTTTTGTAGAGAAAAACGTAGAGGGATCTAAATATATTTTTATTTTTTTTGTGTGATTCCGGTTTATTGTGTTTTTGTTTAAAAAATAGGTCACTAGGTCCCATCCGCGAATATGAGGATTGTTATAAATGGTCCGCAAATTTGCGGTTCCTGTTTTTGGGAGAAAACAAACGTATTTTTGTTTTTTTGCATAATTCTGATCTTCATACCTTCTTTAAAAAAGGGTTGCTAGGACCCGTCGACGAATCTGTGAACCGCTATAAATCATCGGTGAATCGGTGTTTTTTGTTTTTGGGTGAAAACCGTAGAGGGATATAAATGTAATCTTGTTTGTATTTTTATTTTTTGCGTTAGGACCCATCGGCGAACATATGGGCTATTATAAATCTTCGATTTAACTGTTTTTTAGGAAACCGCTTAGCTGTAATAACGCGCTATGTTGCAAGGTCACAAGATGATGATACAATATGAAAAATTTGAGAAATTTGGTCGTATTTTCAGTTTTCGTATTTGTTTAAAAAAAATGGGTCGTTAGGACTTGTCGACGAATCTATGGGCTGCAATAAACCTTTTGAGAAAACCGCGGTTACGAACCGTCGACGAATCCATGGGTTGCTATAAACCTCTGATGAATCTATATTTTTTTTACTGTAGAGGGATATAAAGTAATATATTTTTTTTCAGGGTCAGTTTCGCTAAAAAAACACTCGGAGGCTAGTTTTTTAACTGTAGAGGGATATAAAGTAATTTAATTTTTTTTCAGGGTCCGTTTCACTAAAAAACACTTGGAGGCAAATTCATGGGTTGCTATAAACCTTCGAAGAATTTGTATTTTTTTTAACTATAGAGGGACATAAAGTGTATATTTTTTCAGGGTCTAAAAAACACTCAGAGGCGAGATTTTTTTCACTGTAGAGGGATATAAAGTAATTTATTTTTTTCAAGGTTCGTTTCGCTAAAAAACACTCGGAGGCGAATCCATGGGTTGCTATAAACCTTCGACGAATCTGTATTTTTTTAACTGCAGAGGGACATAAAGTACATTTTTTTTCAGGGTCCATTCCGCAAAAAAACGCAGGAGGACCTAAATGTAAACCGTGAGGGACCTAAATGTAATTTTGATATTTTTCGAATCTATTTTATTAAAAAACCGTCAGAAGGACCTAAATGCAATTTCTAATTTTCTGGAGGGGATTTTCGTGAGGCCGATGACGTGGCTTCCCTTAGGAGCTGGCAAACCTCACCGTTATAATATAAAGTATATATATATATATTATTCTAGAGTCCTTTTTGCAAAA
The DNA here is from genome assembly GCA_036346375.1 of Guadua angustifolia. Classification (NCBI taxonomy): domain Eukaryota; kingdom Viridiplantae; phylum Streptophyta; class Magnoliopsida; order Poales; family Poaceae; genus Guadua; species Guadua angustifolia. Next base: position 318,732 of record JAYEVE010000110.1, on the reverse strand, counting down.
TACCGGTGGAAGGACCTAATGGCAATTCCAGAATTCTTGGAGGTTTTTATTGCAAAAAAATGTACAAGAGGCTCTCCCTAAGCTCAGAATCTTCCCGTTATAATATATATACTAGCCAGTGCCACGCGCTACGCCGCGTCATGCAAAATTTCGTAGCGTACTTTATGTGTCATGCGGAATTTGAGAAATTCGATCGCAATGCTGCGTCGTGCGAATTTTGTTCGACGGATATTTCTATAAAAAATGTGTAATTTTGGTTTTCTTATTTTTTAAAAAACAAATGGGCTTCTGAAAGCCGTCGGCGAATCTTTGGATTGCTAGGAGCCGTCGGTGAATCTGTGTTTTTTTTAAGATAAAGAAAAACGCAAAAAAATCTAAACGTATTCTCTTTTTTTGTATAATTCCCACGTAATTTCGATTTTCTTATATTTTTTTCAAAATGGGTTGCTAGAAGCTATCGGCGAATCTTTGGATTGCGAGAGCCGTCGTTGAATATGTGTTTTTTTAGAGAAAAACGCAGAGGGACCTAAACATATTTTCTTTTTTTGTGTAATTCCGGTTTATTGTGTTTCTTTTTTAAAAAAAATAGGTCGCTAGGACCCATTGGTGAATATGTGGATTGTCATAAACCGTCCGCGAATCTGTTGCGGTTCCTGTTTTTGGGAGAAAACAAAAGTATATTCATTTTTTGCATAATTCCGATCTTCTTATTTTTTTTAAAAAAAAGGTCACTAGGACCTGTTGGCGAACCTGTGGACTCTTATAAATCGTCAGTGAATCTGTGTTTTTTGTTTTTGGGAGAAAACCACGGAGGGATATAAATATAATTTTGCTTGTTTTTTTATTTTTTGCATTAGGACCCGTCGGCGAACCTATGAGCGTCTATAAACCTTCGATGAATCTGTGTTTTTTCTGAGAAGACCGTGGCTGTTTTTTTAACGTAATTTGGGAAATCTGATTGTATTTTTGGTTTTCGTATTTAAAAAAACGGGTCGTTAGGAACCATTGGTGAATCTATGGGATTCTATAAACTTTCGATGAATCTGTGTTTTTTTTATAAAACCACGGCTAAGACCCGTCGGTGAATATATGGGCTACTATAAACCTTCGACAAAAATGTGTTTTTTTAGAAAATCACGGTTGAATCTGTATTTTTTAAAGAAAAGCTCGGCCGCCTTTTTTTTATGTATTTTCGGTTTGTTTTTTTTAAAAGGTTGCTAGGACCCGTCGGCGAATCCGTAAACTGCTATAAATCCTCGACGAATCTGTGTTTTTTTGTCGAGACGCATCTTTGTTTTTGAGTCCACTTCTCTAAAAATCGATGAGAAGAGCTAAACGTAAACCGTAACGGGACCTAAAGTAATATTTTTTTCGGGGTCCACTCCACGAGGAAGACCTAAATATAATCCGCAGAGGGATCTAAACATAATTTCAAATTTTTTCAGATCTATTTTATTACAAACCGTTGAAAGGACCTAAATGCAATTTCCAATTTTTCAGAGGGGCTATTCGCGAGGCCGGTGACGTGGCTACCTTGGTTGCTCTCCAATCCCACCCACTATAATATATAGTACTAGGTATAATAGCGCGCTACGCCGCGCCATTGATGTTAGCTGCGCTTATGAGAATCGGTAACGGAATACTATAAACGCTAAACGCGAGAAAAAATTTGGTCCAAGTTTTTTGTAAACTGAATTTGGAACTACAGGGCTTTTTTTTCAAAATAACCGGTGGAAGGACCTATTTACGATCTAATTTTTTTTAAATCTCTCGGGTCAAAAGAACTAGCTTCTTTTTTTGCAAAATAACTGGCGGAAAGACCTGCTCGCGATCCCAATTTTTTTAAAATCTTCCGGATCGAAAGAACCGGCGACCGCATCAAATTTGAGGAACTACGGGGTCCTTTTCGTAGAATAATCGGTGGAAGGACCTGTTCACGATTTTAATTTTTTTAAATCTCTCGGGTTGAAAGAACCGGACTACAGGGTCTTTTTTTTGCAAAATAACCTGTAGAAGGATCCGTTGGCGATTTCTAATTTACCGTGGAAGGACACGTTCGTAATTTTCAATTTTGCAGGGAGTTTTCGGGAAAACTGGTGATGTGGATAACCGGCTAGAGGACCTAAACATAATTATAAAATTTACTGAGGGACTTTTCACAAGAAAAAACCCAACACGTGGCATGGCTGGTTGAGGCTCAATTCCTTCGGCTTTAAAGATTGGTATATATATATATATATACAGAGCCTTTTTCACAAAATAACCGGTTAGAGGACCTAAACGTATTTTTTGAATTTACAGAGGGTCTTTTCTGCATGATTACCGATAGAAGGACCTGGATGTAGTTTTTTTGTTTTTGTAAAATTACCCGTGGAGGACCCATTCGCGAATACACAGAACTTCGGAGTCTTTTTTTTCGCAAAATAACCAGCTGGAGGACCTAAACATAATTATAAAATTTACTGAGGGACTTTTCACAAGAAAAAACCCAACACGTGGCATGGCTGGTTGAGGCTCAACTAGATAGGAACCCGCGCTACGCCGTGCTACGTTGCTCCGCACGAAATTTGGTTCGCTGATCCTCTCCGAAAAAATAAAGCTAGAGGACACGCACGCGAATATACGAAACTATAGGGTTCTTTTCGTAAAATTAGCTGTACGACGCTCCGTATGAAATTTGGTTCGCTGGTTCTTTTGCGGAAAAATAAAGTTGGAGGACCCGTACGCGAATATATGAAACTATAGGGTTCTTTTTGTAAAACTACCGGTAGAAGGGCCTAGATGGGTTTTTTTGTTTCCGCAAAACTACCCACCGGAGGGCCCAACCGTGAATACAACGGTGTACAGCGCGCGTGTGAGCGGAAAACGATTTCCCATTTTTTTGAGAAAAAACAGACCGAGATGCATTTTCTTTTTTTTGGAGGGTCTTTCGGTGTTTTCTTGGGAAAAATCAAGGTGGGAAAATAGCTTAGAAGAAAAAGGGTGAAAAATTATTAGAGATGACAACCTTCTTCTGTCGAGTCTAACACTCTACACGTCTACCGAGTAATAATACATGCTTTAAAAAATATCAGACATCGAGATGGAAAAGCGAGCTAGGAAAAAAGTCTATACCGGTAGAAGGGGCTGGATGTATTTTTTTGTTTCCGCAAAACTACCCACCGGGCAGCCCAACCGTGAATACAACGGCGCACGGCGCGCACGCGAGAGGAAAATGATTTCTCGTTTTTTGAGAAAAAACAGACCGAGATGTATTTTCTAATTTTTTGGAGGGTCTTTCGGTGTTTTCTTGGGAAAAAACCGAGTTGGAAAACCGAGGTGGGAAAATAGCCTAGAAGAAAAAGGGCAAAAAATTATTAGAGATGACGACCTTCTTTTGTCGAGTCTAACACTCTACGCGTTCACCGAGTAATAATACATGCTTTAAAAAATATCGGAGATCGAGATGGAAAAGCGAGATGGGAAAAAAGTCTATACCTAGAGAAGGGACTGGTTGTATTTTTTGTTTCAAGAAACTACCCAACGGAGGGCCCAACTGAATACAACAACAAGACGACGCAAGACGTGAGCGGAACGATTTCCGTTGTTTTAAGAAAAATGCATCGAGATGTATTTTCTATTTTTTTGGAGGGTCTTTCGGTGTTTTCTTGGGCACCGAGTAAGTCTTTCGGTGTTTTCATGGGCACCGAGTAATAACACATGCTTAAAAAAATATCAGAGATCGAGATGGAAAAGCGAGATGGGAAAGAAGTCTATGTGTTTGTTAAAAAAAATGGGTCGTTAGGACCCACCGGCGAATCTATGGGTCGATATGAATCTTCTGACGAATCTACATTTTTTTTTAAAAAAACCCGTGGTTATGACCCGTTGGCAAATCCATAAGCTACTATAAATTTTCGATGAATCTGTTTTTTGTATGCAAAACATTTTTCCGGTTTTTGGGTGATTTAAAACATTTTTCCGTTTTTTTGTGACGAAAACATTTTTTCAAAAAACGAGAAAGGACTCAATGTAAGAAGCAGGATCTGCTTTGTTATTTTTTGGACCTGCTCGCTATCCTAAAAAATTAGAAAAGGGATTATTCGCGATTTGAATTTAACGGGAGTCTTTTTCCGTAAAATACCGCGGCAGGGACCTAAACGCGAAGAAAAAAATTTATCTTTGTCTCATAAAAAATTGCGAAGGACCTATCCGTAATTTTGAAGAAAAGGAGGGGCTTTTTTGCGAAATGGTGTGGGTGACAGGTGGATGGGCTGCATGCTCGCGCTTTCTTCCGCCTGTAATAGAGTAGATATTCCTTCGGCTTTAAAGATAAGTATATGATTATTATTTGAGTCCCTGCGTGTCCATAACTCCTCTAGCTAGCTGTGCAATAGAATCACTTGTTTAATAGGAGCATATGTACACGTTAATCTTTCACGTGCTAGCTGGCCAATTAATACACGCTTTTCTTGTGCCTATCACGGTGCCAGTTTTAAATTATGCTTCTAAATTTCACGGTGTCAAGTAGAAATAATAGCAAATTAGCAAATTTTCTCTAAAGAAAGCTAATTAGCAAATAAAAAGAATCAGCACACTACCCGTTACCAACACGTTCCGTAGTGAGATAATAGCAAATAAACTCTGTGTTTAAACTGCTTGCAGGTAGTCCCAAGTGAGATCGATGAACATGAGATTGATGACACGCTGAAGGACATTGGATTGCAAATCATAGAGAAATGTGGTGGTTTGCCACTTGCTGTCAAAGTAATGGGAGGACTCTTACGCAAGAGGGACAAACGGCGCGCTGATTGGGAGAAGGTTCTGAATGATTTCACACGATCAGCACCTGAAGAGCTAAACCATGCAATATACCTAAGCTATGAAGATTTGCCTCCCTATATGAAGCAGTGCTTTCTATACTACTCCCTTCTCCCTAAAAATACAGAGTTCTCTAAAAATACAGTTATTAGCATGTGGATTAGTGAAGGATTTCTTCATGGAAACTCAGACGAATCAGAAGAATTAGGAAGCGAGTGCTATAAGGAGCTAATATTGAGGAACCTTATAGAGCCAGATCCAAAGCACACTGATAAATGGTTTTGCGAGATGCATGATGTTGTTCGATCATTTGCTCAGTATGTTGCCAGAGACGAAGCATTAGTAGCTCAAAATGGTGAAACAAACATTATCGATAAACTTAGTTCACAAAAGATTCTTCGGTTGTCTCTAGAAAGCAAGGGATTTGAGTCAGATGGGTTCGAGTGGAGTTTTTTACATGCACAGACATCACTGAGAACACTAATATCAGTTGGCCATATGAAGATTAAGCCTGGTGATTCATTGATTCCTTTATCAAGTCTACGGACTCTACATATAGAATCTGCAAACTTTGCTGCATTGGTTGATTCTTTGTATCAACTCAAGCACATGAGGTATTTGGCACTAAGACAAACTGATGTATCTAGATTACCAGAAAATATCGGCAACATGAGATTCGTGCAACACATTAGCCTCTATGGTTGTAAAAGTTTGGTGAAACTTCCTGATAGCATCGTAAGGCTAGGGCAGCTGAGGTTTCTAAACCTTATTGGCTCAAGTATAAACAGTATGCCTAGAGGGTTTGGAGGTCTAACAAATTTGGAATTTTTTTTTATTTAATATTTAATTTTAATCGTTTTTTCAGAAGTAGTCGCTCATGAAAATTTTTCAAAATACCGCCTGTCGCCCGCCAGGCGATCGCCTCAGACGGCGACAAAGGGTCCCACTAACGGCAAAACCCCAAACCCTAACGGCAGAAACGTAAAAAAAAAAGAGGAAAATGTACCGGTCGCCCTACTATAGTTTTTATTTTTTTGGCGATTTTTTTTGCAAATCGTTTGTACAATAATTGTTACATTGAACCAGGAAAAATTAGGGAAAAAAACTTGTTGTCATATAATGAACCGGAAAAATTATTTTAGTCCATTAGTGATACGCACTTAATTTTAAAAAATCATAAAAGGCCCTCGCGGCCACGAAACCACGGAAATCGTGGCCACTTAGCGGTTTTCGTAGTCCCGCGAGACAGGCCGGACACGGTCCAAAAAATACAAAAAAAATCAAGGGCGGCCTACGCAATGTGGGCTACCACTTACGTATGGGCGAGATAGCCAGACGTTGCCTCGGCATTTTGTTGCGAAAATCGGAAAATGCACTCGCGCCACGAAACCACGGAAATCGTGGCCACTTAGGGGTTTTCGTAGCCCCGCTGGACAGGCCGGACATGGTCAAAAAAATACGAAAAAAATCAAGGGCGGCCTACGCAATGCGGGCTACCACTTACGTATGGGTGAGATGGCCGGACGTTGCCCCGGCATATTGTTGCGAAAATCGGAAAAGGCACTCGCGGCCATGAAACCATGAAAACTTTTACGAGGTCAGAAAATTTTGAAACTTTTTATGGAGGTTCCTGATAAATCAGTGATATTACCATAAAAATTTCAAATGATTTTAATATATGAGGAATTTTTTAAAATTCAAACAATACATATATAAGGGCACATACACCGAAAGTTCAGATGATAAAATAAGCAATGGATTAGATTATATTATATTACATGGCATTACAACAGTTGATGAGGTTAATAACGAAAGCATCGTTCGTCAGTGTGGAACAAATGATCGTTCGCCTATCCGGGTACAACCTGAATGATGTAAAACATTTTCGCATATTACCCGACCCGCTCTAATATTGCAACGTGTCATCGGACAACGCTCAATCCCTACTATGAAAGAACTCCATGGGGTTCCGCAGCTTCTCCCAAATTGCCGCCCATTGCGTGGCCTATGCCGCACGCCCTCGTGTATAAGACTTAAATTTTGGTTGTTGTTTATGTGGATTTCGCCTCCCATATGGGCATGTCATCCCGATTCGGCGCCCCTATGTTAATACCACCCGGTTCCCAGTGGTCCGCGAACGCGCCGAGGATTTGTTGCGTGGTGCGGACCTCGGCCGGTCCGCTTCCCTTGTCCCTTCTTCTTCGAGAGGAGGAACCTCCCAAGACCTCTCGCTGTGTTGGCTGCCATGGAGACATGCGGAGACGCCGCCTGCTTCGCTCGCACTCCACTATATGGTGCAGAGGTGTGTGTTGGGCTTATGCTTGGACAAGCGAAGCGTGCCCGCATCAATGCAAGATGCCCGCTGGTGGTTGCATAACACCGTAGGCGTACTTCGGTCCGCTTTTCCGGGCGGTAGTGGCACCACGGAGAGGGTTGCTCCCCGCTTATCCCATGCAAAGTTGCTCGAGATGTGGGTGGTACGCCTCCGGTCCACCGGCTGAAGTACCAAAGACTGCTCATCCTCGGCCAAGGGCACCCAGAGAATCGCCGGTCGCTAGATCACCGTGGCGTATCAACCATCGCATCAAGGCCATGTACGCAAACGCCGGGCTTTCGGTGGCCCTGGAGGAGGTTCCTCCGCTGACTTGAATGTCCTTTGAACTCCTGTGCGATGAACTGGTTTAGAACTACTACTTTGTGAGTTCAACATGAGTATGTCGCATGAAACTCACCGATCGGTTGGCCCCTTGCACACCGCCCTAAGCTCGGTCGATCTAGAAAAGGGACATATCCTGGCGGCCTCCCACCGGGTGAAGTTCTCGGCGGCGGGTAGTTGTCGTGGCGCTTGTTGAGAAATTCAGAGTCACGCCGTTCCTACCGTCGATCCATTGGAAGAAGCAACACCGCCCTCGTCGAGAAAAGAAAGAACGATGCATGAGATGGTAGTGTTACCATCAGATTGTGTGGACGCCAGAGGTTTACCTCGTGAGGTGCGACCACAGCAGAGTGAGCGCCGGCGGCCGTGTTCCATGGGTAGATTGCATCATCTTCGCGGTAGGTTGCAATGATTTCGGTCGGGCAACTCCGCAGAATCGCGCGACGCCATCGCATCCGGATATTCGGGCGGAGGACTTACGCTGTCAAGAGGCGACGTGAGAACGACATTGTTCTCTCGCTCGTTCCTTCTCTCTGTTCTTTCTTGTTCTCTCGCCGGGTATGCGAGGGGCGGCGAGAGCGAAGATTATAAAGGGTAGATATCGCCTGGGTATGGGCGATCGCCCATTTCGGGCGATATTTACCTTCGCAAAGGTGCCTCCCGACATATCAGTATTATCGCCCATTTCGGGCGAAATTTACCTTTCGGCAAAGGTGCTCTCGACATATCAGGCTATCGCCCCATTTCGAGCGAAATTTACCTTGGGGCAAGGTGCCTCGACATATCGAGGCTATCGCCCTATTTTAGGGCTAAATTTTCCTTCAGTAGTGTGCCTCCTTACATTTTCACAAAGAGTTATTTGTTCATCGCTTATTAATAGCCAATTATATATTGTCGAGCTATATGACGTTGCTCCAAAGACGAAGTTGCGAAAATCAAAAATAAGTCGAACGACATGGCTAAGAAAACATAACGCACGCAAATCCAAGGACTTAGTTCAGATAGTTAGACAACATGGTGTCAAGATAAATACATTACAAAAGTACAACTGCACAACAAGTCGACCACGACGACGCCTCGATCTGGCTGGTGGGTACGTGAGTGGCGACGGCGACGGACGACCCTCCTAGCCCGCCCCGCTCCCGAGGGGTAGCGAGTATGTCGGCGGCTCGGGTGTCTCTGTGGTGGTACCTCGGTGGACATGAACCGCCCACGCCGAAACTCAGATCTCGCCAATGTCGCCAGACGCCGAGTAGTCGACAAGACTGCGGACTGCCGCGTCACCCCACCCTCGACATCGCGGCCGCGAGAGACGAAGATCGCCCGGTCACCCCACCTCGACATCGCGGCAGGCGAGAGACGAAGATCGCCCGCCACCCCACCTCGCCATCGTGGGTCAGGCGAGAGACGAAGATCGCCCGCGTACCCCACCGTATACCGCGCTCAGGAGGAGGAAACGAGGGCATGTACTGTGTGACGTCGGGCAGTGTGGGACGACTCGCTGGGCGAGGTGTGGGCACGCCTCCACTAGGCGGGGGAGGTGCTGGCTGGCGGGGCACCACGTCTCGGCCCCCCCGGCAGGTGAGTAGGCTGCACATCCGCCCCATCGTGGCGCGTGTGAGACCCCGTTCGGATGAACAGGAACCTCCATGTGATTACTGTGCTATTCCCTGGATCAGTAGCTAGCACTCACATGTTTACAACAATTGGAAATCACAACCATACATTAATTAATTAAGCGGAAACGAGTAATTACATAATTATTACAATTCAGAGAAATAGCAGCAAGGAAGCAAGCCTTGTAGTGTACCCATCCAATCCCGCAGGCAACTGACCAGGCATAACTCCTTAGATAGAAAACGACAAAGAAAATCCCGCAACTTACGATGAACAACTTCGAATCTGCGCTAACTCAACCACCTACATATAATTAGGCAAGGGTGAGTATTTTACATACTCAGCAAGACTTGAGCAAAACCTACAATACATGCGAGCCATTTCAAAGGAGGCTATTACGCTTAATTTGCATAAAGCTTAATTTAAATTTGGAAACCAAGTTATTTGCAATCGAATTTAAAAGAGCAAGATTAATTGATAGCAAATAAGTAAAGCATAAATAACACTCACCGTCCTCCATGACGTGAGCGATTTAATCAAACCTTGCCATCGCGTGGCATATATCCAGCCTCTTTGTCCACACAGGCACAACAAATAACACCAACACTTGCCCACACAGGTATAGCATTGGGTCATCTGTGGGGTAAGCTAACTTGTAAAATAACCCTTTTGAAAATACCAAAGCTAACATTGGAATGACTTCACCGAGTGCTCATGATCATGAAAGCGCCTAATTAATTAGATTTAAACTCGCAGAGGTGTACAACTTTACCCACAAGGAATGATCCACCTTTTGCAAGATCACACACGCCTCAATAGGACATTGTGTTCCGCCAAAGCGATCATACATAGTCGTTCCATTACCTAGACATGGCTTTGATCCAGCCCGGGACGTTAACCCCCGCCAGAGGAACAGAAACACACACACATGACGTGGGCCCTTTCACGTATACTCAACGCACACACCCTGCTTCGCTCGTGATTTAGGCGCATACCGCTGCATTAGTAGAAACCCGTCGTAGACCTGACCGAATACTCGTGCATAGCTCCCGCCTACCAATGAACAAAGCCACATCTAAATAACTTAATAGGCTAAGGCTACCCCATAATAGCCCTCGTGGTTGCACGAAATCTCGGATCAATAGCGTCCCATTGCTCGGTCCTTAGTCCGACACGGCGATACTCCACCCTACACTACGTGCTATTCCTTTTCGCACAACCGCTATTGCCAATAATCGCCGCATCAAAGCATAGTTTCATTTTGGGTTTTAATAAAGTTACCCACAACCAACAAAGGATATTTTCAATGTTTCCTCAAACAATTATTGAGTTGATCATGTACATCATTTATTCTAAAGCATGGCTAAGGTGTTAATATGATCGATATACCCAAGATGACATTAAGTAGTGCCTAATCCAGAACCTATGGTTATCAAGGTTCACATGTTCATAATCATCAAAGGAGATTCATGTGACAACAGGTATATCTACCAAACCACAAGATAGCAATTTACATAAAGTAAACGCATGCATAAAACAATTTGATGCACAAAAGGAATATAAAATATGGGGAGCAATATGGTCAAAGGATGCTTGCCTTGCTTAATTGACGATTACGACGAAGGCGAGGATTGCGGACGACGACGACGACGACGAAACTAGAGACGTCGGGTCTACACGTCGAACAACGGAAATAAAGCAAAGCAATGAACTAACTTCAACAAGGCAAAAAGAACATAGATAGAAAAATAAACAAGGAATCTATACAAGAACAGGGATTGCTCTTTATGGATTTATTAGTCTTATTTTACGAATTCAAGATGCAAAGATTGGTTAAGATTAATAGAATTGATCATATTAAAGTATGAATGATTCATTCTTTATCTTTAATTGATTTCGCTTAGAATTTGTTTTACTCAAGTTACCTCTAGTGATTTAGGTTACTGATAACATTTCCATGCCATTTGAGGAGGTTCTGCTACAAACAATTTCACAATTAAGGTCCAGTTGTTCTTTCTAACGAATTCACAAATGTGATTATTTAGGGGTATTTAGCCTACAAGATTAATATGAAAACGTTAGCAAATTGGGATTATCTTTTCATGACAGGGTAGACTATACTTTAAAGAACATTGCTAAACTAGTTCCATAAGTTTTAGGATTTTGGGCGCGACTATAATCTTATCGCTAATATGGTTCATGTTATACTTAAAGACTACACTATTCAAAATCGGCAGGAATGTGAAGTGAATGATTAACACTTAAGGTATTTGCGACGATAAGTTTTATATGCGAAGAAGGTGATATATGAAATGTTTTCACCTATTATGATGGTATAAATACCATAGAATGTTGATGAGCTATTATCTTATTATTTTGCATTTAGACTCAACATTGTATTCATTGTTGAAAAGGCTTAAGTGGCATTGATGAGTTGACGTTATCGGAATTGGCCAAAAAGGGAAATGACAGGTTAACGCTTAAGGGTTTTAGGTTGACAAGATAAATATGCAAACCTTAATGAAATAAGATTATTTTTATAGAATATGGTAGTACGAACTTTGTACAATGTTTCTAAACCAATTTTACTGATTTTAGTATTTGGATGAGTTATTTTATCTACTGCTGAAGTAGCATAAATGACCATGATGCAAATCTTAATTCGGCCATGATTCAAACTTAGTTCCTAACTACACTAAACATGATCTTTGATTCATTTTTCGGTGTTAGCAGATAGCAATCCTAGGAATGTTATAAAGTTGGTTTGGGATTATTTTGACTTAATTTGCAATAGATTACCCATTTGATTATTGTTACATTTGACACTTCTTTATGATAAAAGAGTTCAAGTTAAACTTCATTCCAATTATTTTCATACACATATGTCCTCACTGTTTTTAGGAACTTGATGCAATTTACTATATCATTTTGTGAGCCATTATACTGCTATTTTGCTAATGGCCATAACAAGGTTAATTAATAATTTATGAAGCAATTATGTTAGATTGAGTTCAACATTAGATGATTTCACATATTTGAGTTTATTATGACTCCAGAGACAACAAGAACTTATTTTATAGCTACAAAAGTTATATTTCTTTTCCATATGTGCAATAATGACCATAATAGTGTGTTTATCCCATTTTAAGTTTAAAGGATTGTTCTGTGATTCAAGAATTTGAATATTTTCAGATATTCAACACCTTCCGATCCTAGCATCATATTAATATTTATTTCACCATTAGATCACTTATTATTCACAAATTCTCATTAAAATCATATTAGCATTATAACCATAGTTTAATATAAATAATTATTCTGCAGGTCAAGAATTAAATGTTTTTACATATTTATATTCTTCTTGATTTTTGACTTAATATACAGATTTATTTTACTGGAATTAAATCAATACTTCACAAGATATTCAGAGATCAATTATTAGCTAGTTGAAAATAGCTAGGAAATTAGAAATACGCTTTTCCAGTGAGGAAGCGCCTACTGACTCACTCATCTTCTACCCCAGCACGATGGCTCCTGCAAGACAAGACAGTAAAACAGAGGGCGGCTAGGGCAGGCGGCGAAGGTAGCTCGGCGATCTCCGGCGGGCGACGGCGCTGGGGCAGGACCTCGGCAAGGCGATCCGGAGGTGGTGTCCATTCAATCGAGAGATACCGGGAGGTGCACACCGAGCTCCACATGCCGGGCGGCCATGGCGACGGTGGTGATGGCAAAGCAGTGATGGAGAACCTAAATGGGTTGAGGATTAAGCATCTAGGTGTTGAGGTGAATCCATTTTGGGGTTATTGAAGTCGGAGACTTACCGAAAGCTCCATCCACGGTGGCCGGACTTGAAGGGGAAGAGGCGACGCCACAAAGACGATTTCGCATGGAAGAAGACGATTCTTGTTGGGGGATTTGATCAGCAGTGCCTGGTGATGCTCTAGCTTGAACGGATTTGAGAATGGTTGGCTGAATCAGAGGAATCGCAGCCGGCTTTGAGCTCCAGAGCTTTGGTTATGGCGAGAATGGGGAGGGGATTTCCTGCACTGGCTTGAGGAAGAAAGAGAAGTAGTGGAGGAGGAAGTGGAGCACTACCTCTAGTGATTCCCAAGGTGCAATACATTTGGTTGAGGCTGGCGTGAAATCCAGAGGCAAAGGCTTGGGCTTGCTGCATCGATGGAAAATTCTGGAGACAGGGAGTGACTGCAACTGGGACCCGCATGGTAGCGAGAGCGAGAAACCGGGCTGGGTGCACTGAACTTGCATTGGTTCGCCAGCTAAACCTTGTCAGAGATTTTTCATACTTTTTGTGTAGTTTCTTCTGGAAGTAGATGATCTCCAGTAAAAAGTTTAGATCGAAATAGTTTGTAGATTATTTACTAAAATTCTGACACTGTACAATGCACAGGATTTTGATTTCTGATTTTTGAATTATCAGACAATCCAAATATTTTTATAACTTTTTGAAACTTTGTTTTTCAAATTAATTTGAGCTAAGTATTCTTATGTAAAGTTTTCAGCTCAAGATTTTGCTCCAGTAATTTATAAAAATTCTGACATTAAGGTTTTCAGAATTTCAGAGCTTCTGTTTTTGAATTTTAAAAAGATATTAAATGACATTATTAATTTATAATACCTTTACCAAGGATAGATATGGCATTGAGGTGTTCATAATAATTTTTACAGCTTCAGATATGTTACATAAATATTCTATAAATTCTGACAATGCATTATTTTGATTTAAATGTTGTCTTTCCATTTTATCTCTTTATTTCTCTATGCATAAAATTTCATTTGCTGGCTAAAATGATTTAACTGAATGATCAGGGTTCTCATGGCAATTTTCCAAATTTTTACTTTTTATATTTTTGCCTTTTTCTCTTTTTCATTCTTTAATTCTCTTTATTTAATTTCTCATGCAATGCAAAACTCCAAGGGAAATTCAAATAAAACCAATAATGCCAAGAAACTCAGAAATAAATATTTTCAAATTAAAAATATTTATTTTCTCTTTATTGAATTTTCAGGATGTTACAGATCTACCCCCCTTACAAAAATCTCGACCCCGAGATTTGGTGGGTCTAAGGGAAAGTATTTCTAAAAGAAGTCAGAAACTTCTCCTGAGTTGGTCTTCTCGCTTCCAAGAGGCTTCTTCTTCAAAACGATTGCTCCGCTGAATCTTGATCATCTTGCAGCATTTATTACGAGTATGACGTTCAGCTTTCTCTTAAATATATATTATATTTTTTTCTTTCTGTCGGATGCTCCCGATAAGTTAAATCGGGGTGTAGATAAGTTTTACCTAGCTGGGTGAGCTTAGAAGGAAGACGAAAACATTTCCTTAATTGCGATACATAGAAAACACTATGAACACTAGATGGGTGAGATGGCAATTCTAATTCATATGCTTTTTTTTTTTCATCTTCAACGATACGATATGGCCTAATATATTGTGGCGCCAAGTTATTTCGAATTTGGAAACAGTGAATATCCCGAACTTTGCAAATCTTAAGGATGAGATAGATTTGGGAATCCTTTCTCGGAGGTGACCTTGTCGCTCTGTTGATACGCCGCCTTCATTGTAGTTGTTGTGATTGGATCTTCGCCTTGCGATTCCAAGTTGACATGCGAAGAAGTAGAGAAGAAATCTATTCTAGTTTTAGGTCAGTAGAGGAGGGTATCAATACTTCTATATATCTTTTTGATTAAAACCCAGGATTGTTAATATGGATAATCAAATTTTAGAGAATAGCATTTAGTATGTTTAGAATACTGGAGGTGAAAGAAAAGATGTATTCTTATTAGATTCATTTAGGAAGAACTGAATGTTATTATCCAAAAGGATATTTGAATACAATGGCTGATCTACACAGTTCAACAATAGTTGGCTAGATTAGCCGAGATTAAATGTTACTCAAAGTTGTCTATAGATTAACAACCTAATAGAGATGATTCAAGGATTGAGTTGAGGCAAGAGGATTATAAGATGATCCTGACGATTCAATTCATTTGATCATTTTAATAAACAGAGGGTTTACATTTTCTTAGGATTTTGGCAACTATGAAGGAATGTAATGTACAGGGCCAAAAGACTGATTGCAGGAATTGAATACACAAAAGGTATACTCAATATCACAACAAGTGCTAGATACAATCATATGAAAAGATGTTTATGTTCAACGCCTGATATCAAGGCAGGGGCTGACATGAGCACTTAAGGTTTTCTAAGTCTTTATGGTGGCTTGGAAATTTCTAACGTCTTCCTTGATGAGGTGAAGTAGATCTCTTCTTGAGTAGATGTAAACAAGATATCCAAATCCTTCTTAGCTAATGCGGCGACGCTATCAATTCGATGCTGCATCTGGTAGGTTACAAACTTCCATCGCGAATAAGCGCCAGAATAACTGGGACTGATGTTTTGAGTTAGATTAGGTGCATGTTTAAAGAATTGTTGATCTTCAGATTCTTGAAGTCAGTTTTAAGGTTGTTACAAAACTTCCTGGGGTTGAGAATAATATAGAGTTTGTTTCTTCTTTAGGCAACGGTTGGCATAATGCCCATATTTACAATAACAAAAGCAAGAAATTTTGGCCTTCCAGTTTTAAGTACAGACAGATGTCCATTGGCGTTGTTGGAGGGATGACAAATGATGATTGAAATTCAAGGTGGAGTTGAGCAGAATTCTTCTGGGACAAGTGTCTATGTTCAAGTGTCATTTTTCAAGGTTTTTCAACTACTAAGATTTCTATGATAAACACTATAGAATAACATTATTTCTTTAGAACAAGGTTGTATATACATTGAATAATGTTTCTAAACTCATTTTATAATTTTTAGTGTTTAGTTGAGGTATTATACCTGTTGCTGAAAAGGCTTACAGATGCTAAAGTTTACGCTATAAGAAATCGGCCAAAAGAGGTACGAGAACTCTTATCGTTTAAGGGTTTTGCGCAAGCAGAAACTACATGACCCAAGAGCTGTAAATAGAATATTTTCTTAGAAAATTTAAGTACATATCTTAAACATCGTTTTTGAGCTATTCTACATGGAATTTTCACTTAGACGAGGTATTCTACGGGTGGACAAAAGGCTTCAGAGACTAATCGCAGAACACTATTTTGGGTCGATTAAATCTCAACTTGTGACTACACTATACATGACAGTTGACTCATTTTTCTGGCATAAGTAGGGATAATCTTAAGAGTATTTTAAAATGGTTTTTGTGATATTTGGCTTTTATCCGAGATGCTTTTCATATAAATGTTCATTAGGGCCTAATGTATACTTAGCTCAACTTTGTATTAATATGAAGTATTTTTGCCTAACCAGCAAAGATATTATTCACCAAAGTTATAGGATTTGGTCTTTTCAAATTTGAACTTAGTTTATGAAAGTTATGACTATTCAGATAACACAAGTATTGATACTTCAGCTACGTGGTTAAGTGTTAATCATAACCTTATAATAGTGATTCTTACTATATTACATGGTCTGATCATGCAAGGCATTCAGGAACTAGTCATTCATGCGTTAGCACTTACTGTTGACATTTTCTACACACCTGGTTGATCATACTCAATTCTTTAGGTACATATAACATGGAGGCATATATTGCTTAAGAATTTAAGCACAGACTACAATGCATTATGGTTATTTCTGTTGTAGCAGATAACATGATCCTAAGGAGCCCTTCTCTTACCTTTTTACTTATTTATGAACTTTATTTATGCACTAGTCACCTATATATATACATACATCTTTTCCATGCGGACAATTTACTATTCATGAGAACAAATCTAATTCAAGCTCCTACTTTAGTCATTTCAGCATAATGTGGTAGCCTACTGCTATATGAATGTTTATAAATCAATTTCATTTATTTCATATTCCTCTTGTACAATTTACTCATTTTTGAGTATTTATTGGATTGAAAACAACCTTTGGTATAAAACGATCCAACAAAGGTGAAATATAAACATTCTTATATATACTTGAGTTTCTGGTAGCATAAGGATTCAAACAAAATTAGTTTCATTAAATTTTGAGTTTGTTTGCAACATTTTAATATGTAGCACATCTTTAAACCTTTTATTCAAATTTGAATTTCAAATTCATCCAATACGGTTTTTCAAAATATTTTTTTTTTGCGTATTACGGAAGAACTAGATTTTAGAACTTTGTTTCACTTAATTTGGTTTAGAAATGCAAAGGTTATGCACATATGAGATTGACTCGATTTGGAAAACCCAGAGAAAAAGGAAAATACGCTTTCTCTGAACTGAAGGTGCATTCCCACAGTGTGCTCGGGGCTCGGCTAGAATCATGCCAAGGTTGGAAATATTTTGTGCTAGTTGTTAGAATAGAAGGGTGTGCTTTAAATGATTTTGTCCAGTTATGGTGAGCATTTACACCATGGTTAGAGATACTAGTAATCGTTTTTCTTGTTAGTTTGTTTTTGCGCGTGCACTTTTTGAACTTAAGGAAATTGGGGAATTACGTCGATTGCTATGTAGGGGGAGTGCTTCAGCTAAATACCAAAGATTTGGTTGGGCTCAGATGGGATTGTCGTTTCTTAGCAGTTGAGTGTCTTATGGGTTTCACGAAGTAGACAAGGAGTGTTAGCAGTTCATGCCAAGAATCCTTAGCAAGAATGAGTTAATTTAAAGAGAGATGCAGAGTATGTTACAATGTTTGGAATGAATGAAAGAATGCATTTTAACCAGATTTATTTGGGGTGAGCCGAAGGTTGATTATAAAGGCTGAAAATTTATTACTCATCACCTTTAGTGGATGTGTTAGTGATTTGCATTGTGTTGCGGCATCCAGCAACCACGCTTGACAAGACGCTGGAATCAGAGAAGAATGGTTAGATAAGGGTTATCTATATTACGAAGTACTACTTGATTCTTTCCAACTAACTCTAGTTGTGGTTTCCACGCAGATTAAGTAGTTTCTAGTTTGGTTTATGAGGCAACATTTCGTTCTTTAAAATCTTTTTAATTAAAATTTTCTTATTAAGCAGGGTTAACACATCGCAAATTTCACCCTAGTGGTTTAACATTCACGAGAGTAACCCGAGCGCAACAGAAAAGATTTACAACGAAACTTCACCAACACAGAAGTAATATGTATATATTTAACTCAATACATAGGAAGGGTATCTATATATTTTTTTTCTTCTACTGGCCATATGTATTCACGCATAAAAGGTTTACTACATAGTTAGAATAATATGTAGCTCGCATACTGCTATCTTTTATTGTAGGTTGTTCGGCGATAAATTTCTTTTAATCTTCGCACCACTTGCTGTGTTAGTCTTCCGAGGCTTCGATGAAGTCGGAGAGGTTGTGCTGCTCGTTACTTTCATCTTCTTGAAGTTGTTGATGTAGGCCTCACAATGTTGTTAACTTGCTGCCAGACTTATTTTCGAAAAGATCTGTTGGTGGTTTTTATTTTGCAAAAGATAAGGAAAGAAACATTTCTAGAAAGAATAACTTAGGAGTAGGGAAAGAAAATTCTACACAGGGGGAAATGGGTATACAGATAAGAAGAATATTTTCCATAGACGGGAAAATAGTGTGGGTGTAACTGATGCTATGAGTAAATAGATCAGGGGATTAAATTCTATAGACAGTAAAAGAGTATGCGTATAACTAATGTTACTCTCTTTATATTTCTTTTAGAAAATAGAGTTCCTGATTTTCTTTTCCAGTTTTCGTTTTAACATCCATTCGGAAGTACAGAATTTTTCTGGTTCCAACTCATTTTTATGGTACATAATTTCAGCAAAACAATGGGGTGAGTTGTGAGGCATGGTTGGAAATTATTAGTGGAACATTAAGTTTTTAACTAGCCTAGAGTGCCTTGAGTAAGTTGGTATTTACTAATTTAGGGAGCTCTGGTACTTGGTTTATGTATGCATGGTATGATCCCAAGCAAAGCTAAGAGTAATAATAAAGACCATGTTACAAATCTGGATGAGATCAAATTTTAAGAAGGTTAACGGCTATAATGGTTACACAAGTGAGAATTTCTATGAAGAAGAGATAAGCTGATTTATAAGTGCTTATTTAGCCTATGGGTTAAGTTTTCTATATTCATACACGAGGACAATTTAGTATGAAACTTCAACCTAGAGGTTAAGCTTCCATATAAATCGGTCCTGTCATTCAAAAACAAAACAAATTTTCAAGTAGCAGAACATAACGATAACACAAATTTCTCTATATAACTAGAGCGGAATAATATGCGACGCGCACAGGGTTCTTATCTTAAGACAAATCGTAAGACATTCTAATCTTCTACTCCTTTACTGGTGGGTGGTATTGCCTCTTCATGAAGTAGGATCTTCAAATTGTGCTTCCGTTTTGTCGAAGTGGCGAAGCGTTGTCTGACTTCCTTGAGATGGTTGGCGCAGACATTATAGTCTTCATTGGCCGGCTTGAAGAATGACAACAACATCTCTTGAACATCTTCAGAGCAACAGCGAAAATAAACCATGGCGAGAATTTCATTTTGAGATAAGGGGAATTTGTTTACAAATCAAAATGAATGTAGAGACAAGAGTAGAATCTTAAGAATGAGGAAAGAATGGCAGAGTCTACAATTTTGCAAATATACTAGCTTCGAAAAATTATGATTTTGAATTGGTTTATTCTAATACCAACGACCATTCTATCTAAGATTTATCCTACGGTCAAGATAGCTCGATACCAAAGTCAGTGAGACCCGCTCGATGAACAGAACCTCCATGTGATTACGTGCTATTCCCTCGGATCAAGAGCTAGCACTCACATGTTTACAACAATTGGAAATCACAACCATACATTAATTAATTAAGCGGAAACGAGTAATTACATAATTATTACAATTCAGAGAAATAGCGAAAGGAAGCAA
This sequence comes from Guadua angustifolia, assembly GCA_036346375.1. Taxonomy (NCBI): domain Eukaryota; kingdom Viridiplantae; phylum Streptophyta; class Magnoliopsida; order Poales; family Poaceae; genus Guadua; species Guadua angustifolia. The sequence continues at coordinate 298,763 of JAYEVE010000110.1, read as the reverse complement.
GCCTTGTAGTGTACCCATCCAATCCCGCAGTAACCCACTGCATAACTCCTTAGATAGAAAACGACGAAGAAAATCCGCAACTTACGATGAACAACTTGAATCTGCGCTAACTCAACCACCTACATATAATTAGGCAAGGGTGAGTATTTTACATACTCAAAGAAGACTTGAGCAAAACCTACAATACATGCAGCCATTTCAAAGGAGGCTATTACGCTTAATTTGCATAAAGCGAATTTAAATTTGGAAACCAAGTTATTTGCAATCGGAATTTAAAAGAGCAAGATTAATTGATAGCAAATAAGTAAAGCATAAATAACACTCACCGTCCTCCATGACGTGAGCGACGAATCAAACCTTGCCATCGCGTGGCATATATCCGATTCTTTGTCCACACAGGCACAACAAATTAACACCAACACTTGCCCACACAGGTATAGCATTGGGTCATCGTGGGGTAAGCTAACTTGTAAAATAACCCTTTTGAAAATACCAAAGCTAACATTGGAATGACTTCACCGAGTGCTCATGACATGAGCGCGGCTAATTAATTAGATTTAAACTCGCAGAGGTGTACAACTTTACCCACAAGGAATGATCCACCTTTTGCAAGATCACACACGCCCAATAGGACATTGTGTCTGCCAGGCGATCATACATAGCTGTTCCATTACCTAGACATGGCTTTGATCCAGCCCGGGACGTTAACCCCCGCCAGAGGAACAGAAACACACACACATGACGTGGGCCCTTTCACGTATACTCAACGCACACACTCGCTTCGTTGCGTGACGAGGCGTACACCGTTGCATTAGCAAGTAGAAACCCCGTCAGGTAGACCTGACTGGAATACCTGTGCATAGCTCCCGCCTACCAATGAACAAAGCCACATCTAAATAACTTAATAGGCTAAGGCTACCCCATAATAGCCCTCGTGGTTGCACAGAAATCTCGGATCAATAGCGTCCCATTGCTCGGTCCTTAGTCCGACACGGGCGATACTCCACCCTACACTACGTGCTATTCCTTTCTGCACAACCGGCTATTGCCAATAATCGCCCGCATCAAAGCATAGTTTCATTTTGGGTTTTTAATAAAGTTACCCACAACCAACAGTGACATTTTCAATGTTTCCCGAAACAATTATTGAGTTGATCATGTACATCATTTATTCTAAAGCATGGCTAAGGTGTTAATATGATCGATATACCCAAGATGACATTAAGTAGTGCCTAATCCGTAACCTATGGTTATCAAGGTTCACATGTTCATAATCATCAAAGGAGATTCATGTGACAACAGGTATATCTACCAAACCACAAGATAGCAATTTACATAAAGTAAACGCATGCATAAAACAATTTGATGCACAAAAGGAATATAAAATATGGGGAGCAATATGGTCAAAGGATGCTTGCCTTGCTTAATTGACGATTACGACGAAGGCGAGGATTATGGATTTACTTACATACGGCATTTAAAACTAGAGACGCCGGGTCTACACGTCGAACAACGGAAATAAAGCAAAGCAATGAACTAACTTCAACAAGGCAAAAAGAACATAGATAGAAAAATAAACAAGGAATCTATACAAGAACAGGGATTGCTCTTTATGGATTTATTAGTCTTATTTTACGAATTCAAGATGCAAAGATTGGTTAAGATTAATAGAATTGATCATATTAAAGTATGAATGATTCATTCTTTATCTTTAATTGATTTCGCTTAGAATTTGTTTTACTCAAGTTACCTCTAGTGATTTAGGTTACTGATAACATTTCCATGCCATTTGAGGAGGTTCTGCTACAAACAATTTCACAATTAAGGTCCAGTTGTTCTTTCTAACGAATTCACAAATGTGATTATTTAGGGGTATTTAGCCTACAAGATTAATATGAAAACGTTAGCAAATTGGGATTATCTTTTCATGACAGGGTAGACTATACTTTAAAGAACATTGCTAAACTAGTTCCATAAGTTTTAGGATTTTGGCGCGACTATAATCTTATCGCTAATATGGTTCATGTTATACTTAAAGACTACACTATTCAAAATCGGCAGGAATGTGAAGTGAATGATTAACACTTAAGGTATTTGCGACGATAAGTTTTATATGCGAAGAAGGTGATATATGAAATGTTTTCACCTATTATGATGGTATAAATACCATAGAATGTTGATGAGCTATTATCTTATTATTTTGCATTTAGACTCAACATTGTATTCATTGTTGAAAAGGCTTAAGTGGCATTGATGAGTTGACGTTATCGGAATTGGCCAAAAAGGGAAATGACAGGTTAACGCTTAAGGGTTTTAGGTTGACAAGATAAATATGTAAACCTTAATGAAATAAGATTATTTTTATAGAACATGGTAGTACGAACTTTGTACAATGTTTCTAAACCAATTTTACTGATTTTAGTATTTGGATGAGTTATTTTATCTACTGCTGAAGTAGCATAAATGACCATGATGCAAATCTTAATTCGGCCATGATTCAAACTTAGTTCCTAACTACACTAAACATGATCTTTGATTCATTTTTCGGGTGTTAGCAGATAGCAATCCTAGGAATGTTATAAAGTTGGTTTGGGATTATTTTGACTTAATTTGCAATAGATTACCCATTTGATTATTGTTACATTTGACACTTCTTTATGATAAAAGAGTTCAAGTTAAACTTCATTCCAATTATTTTCATACACATATGTCCTCACTGTTTTTAGGAACTTGATGCAATTTACCATATCATTTTGTGAGCCATTATACTGCTATTTTGCTAATGGCCATAACAAGGTTAATTAATAATTTATGAAGCAATTATGTTAGATTGAGTTCAACATTAGATGATTTCACATATTTGAGTTTATTATGACTCCAGAGACAACAAGAACTTATTTTATAGCTACAAAAGTTATATTTCTTTTCCATATGTGCAATAATGACCATAATAGTGTGTTTATCCCATTTTAAGTTTAAAGGATTGTTCGTGATTCAAGAATTTGAATATTTTCGTATATTCAACACCTTCTGATCCTAGCATCATATTAATATTTATTTCACCATTAGATCACTTATTATTCACAAATTCTCATTAAAATCATATTAGCATTATAACCATAGTTTAATATAAATAATTATTCTGCAGGTCAAGAATTAAATGTTTTTACATATTTATATTCTTCTTGATTTTTGACGAATATACAGATTTATTTTACTGGAATTAAATCAATACTTCACAAGATATTCAGAGATCAATTATTAGCTAGTTGAAAATAGCTAGGAAATTAGAAATACGCTTTTCCAGTGAGGAAGCGCCATCGACTCACTCATCTTCTACCCTGTGCACGATGGCTCCTGCAAGACAAGATGTAAAACAGAGGGCGGCTAGGGCAAAGGCGAAGGTAGCTCGGCGATCTCCGGCGTCGGCGACGGCGCTGGGAGCAGGACCTCGGCAAGGCGATCCGGAGGTGGTGTCCATTCAATCGAGAGATACTGTGGAGGTGCACACCAGCTCCACATGTCAAGGCGGCCATGGCGACGGTGGTGATGGCAAAGCAAAGATGGAGAACCTAAATGGGTTGAGGATTAAGCATCTAGGTGTTGAGGTGAATCCATTTTGGGGTTATTGAAGTCGGAGACTTACCGGAAAGCTCCATCCACGGTGGCCGGACTTGAAGGGAAGAGGCGCACGGCTACAAAGACGATTTCGCATGGAAGAAGACGATTCTTGTTGGGGGATTTGATCAGCAGTGCTGGTGATGCTCTAGCTTGAACGGATTTGAGAATGGTTGGCTGAATCAGAGGAATCGTGAGCGGCTTTGAGCTCCAGAGCTTTGGTTATGGCGAGAATGGGGAGGGGATTTCCTGCACTGGCTTGAGGAAGAAAGAGAAGTAGTGGAGGAGGAAGTGGAGCACTACCTCTGGTGATTCCCAAGGTGCAATACATTTGGTTGAGGCTGGCGTGAAATCCAGAGGCAAAGGCTTGGGCTTGCTGCATCGATGGAAAATTCTGGAGACAGGGAGTGACTGCAACTGGGACCCGCATGGCAGCGAGAGCGAGAAACCGGCTTAAGAATCAACCGGCTGGGTGCACTGAACTTGCATTGATTCGCCAGCTAAACCTTGTCAGAGATTTTTCATACTTTTTGTGTAGTTTCTTCTGGAAGTAGATGATCTCCAGTAAAAAGTTTAGATCGAAATAGTTTGTAGATTATTTACTAAAATTCTGACACTGTACAATGCACAGGATTTTGATTTCTGATTTTTGAATTATCAGACAATCCAAATATTTTTATAACTTTTTGAAACTTTGTTTTTCAAATTAATTTGAGCTAATTATTCTTATGTAAAGTTTTCAGCTCAAGATTTTGCTCCAGTAATTTATACAAATTCTGACATTAAGGTTTTCAGAATTTCAGAGCTTCTGTTTTTGAATTTTAAAAAGATATTAAATGACATTATTAATTTATAATACCTTTACCAAGGATAGATATGGCATTGAGGTGTTCATAATAATTTTACAGCTTCAGATATGTTACATAAATATTCTATAAATTCTGACAATGCATTATTTTGATTTAAATGTTGTCTTTCCATTTTATCTCTTTATTTCTCTATGCATAAAATTTCATTTGCTGGCTAAAATGATTTAACTGAATGATCAGGGTTCTCATGGCAATTTTCCAAATTTTTACTTTTTATATTTTTGCCTTTTTCTCTTTTTCATTCTTTAATTCTCTTTATTTAATTTCTCATGCAATGCAAAACTCCAAGGGAAATTCAAATAAAACCAATAATGCCAAGAAACTCAGAAATAAATATTTTCAAATTAAAAATATTTATTTTCTCTTTATTGAATTTTCAGGATGTTACAGATCTACCCCCTTACAAAAATCTCAATTTTAGATTTGGTGGGTCTAAGGAAAGTATTTCTAAAAGAAGTCGAAACTTCTCCCGAGTTGGTCTTCTCGCTTCAAGAGGCTTCTTCTTCAAAACGATTGCTCGCTGAATCTTGATCATCTTGCAGCATTTATTACGAGTATGACGCTCAGCTTTCTCTTAAATATATATTATATTTTTTTCTTTACTTCGGATGCTCCGATAAGTTAAATCGGGGTGTAGATAAGTTTTACCTAGCTGGGTGAGCTTAGAAGGAAGACGAAAACATTTCCTTAATTGCGATACATAGAAAACACTATGAACACTAGATGGGTGAGATGGCAATTCTAATTCATATGCTTTTTTTTTTTTCATCTTCAACGATACGATATGGCCTAATATATTGTGGCGCCAAGTTATTTCGAATTTGGAAACAGTGAATATCCCGAACTTTGCAAATCTTAAGGATGAGATAGATTTGGGAATCCTTTCTCGGAGGTGACCTTGTCGTTCTGTTGATACGTCGTCTTCATTGTAGTTGCTGTACTGGATCTTCGTCTTGCGATTCCAAGTTGACATGCGAAGAAGTAGAGAAGAAATCTATTCTAGTTTTAGGTCAGTAGAGGAGGGGTATCAATACTTCTATATATCTTTTTTGATTAAAAACCCAGGATTGTTAATATGGATAATCAAATTTTAGAGAATAGCATTTAGTATGTTTAGAATACTGGAGGTGAAAGAAAAGATGTATTCTTATTAGATTCATTTAGGAAGAACTGAATGTTATTATCCAAAAGGATATTTGAATACAATGGCTGATCTACACAGTTCAACAATAGTTGGCGAGATTAGCCGAGATTAAATGTTACTCAAAGTTGTCTATAGATTAACAACCGAATAGAGATGATTCAAGGATTGAGTTGAGGCAAGAGGATTATAAGATGATCCTGACGATTCAATTCATTTGATCATTTTAATAAACAGAGGGTTTACATTTTCTTAGGATTTTGGCAACTATGAAGGAATGTAATGTACAGGGCCAAAAGACTGATTGCAGGAATTGAATACACAAAAGGTATACTCAATATCACAACAAGTGCTAGATACAATCATATGAAAAGATGTTTATGTTCAACGCCTGATATCAAGGCAGGGGCTGACATGAGCACTTAAGGTTTTCTAAGTCTTTGCGGTGGCTTGGAAATTTCTAACGTCTTCCTTGATGAGGTGAAGTAGATCTCTTCTTGAGTAGATGTAAACAAGATATCCAAATCCTTCTTAGCTAATGCGGGCGACGCTATCAATTCGATGCTGCATCTGGTAGGTTACAAACTTCCATCGCGAATAAGCGTTGTGAATAACTGGGACTGATGTTTTGAGTTAGATTAGGTGCATGTTTAAAGAATTGTTGATCTTCAGATTCTTGAAGTCAGTTTTAAGGTTGTTACAAAACTTCCTGGGGTTGAGAATAATATAGAGTTTGTTTCTTCTTTAGGCAACGGTTGGCATAATGCCCATATTTACAATAACAAAAGCAAGAAATTTTGGCCTTCCAGTTTTAAGTACAGACAGATACAAGGGGGCATACCTGTCGCTGAACCCAGTAGAGGCCCATAGTGGGCCAGTCGATCTGGGGGAGGCCGTGGTACAGGTCCTGTGAGTACGGCGCCGGTCAACCTCGGCCTATCAAGGAGAAGTGCTCCCAGACCACAGCCTGATGAGAGAACGCAGCCCGGCCAACAATACTCTTTGCCTACCTTGGAGATAGCCTCGACTGAGACCCTATACGCACGCGCGAAAGCACGGCAGAGCCCTACCACCATCGCACCATCTGTGGTGCAACGGCAAAGTTAGACATGTCCTGTCGTAAGAGATTTTAACGAAATGTGTTACCTGGTTCGCCGGGGTGTCGGCGATAAACTGGGCGAACTCGATCAAAAGCGGTCCACCGTGTCCCCCGGCGAGGACGGAACATATACCAACCGAACAGACTAGCAGTGCGCCTGTGTGGCGTGCGAGTCCTCCTCGCCGCCTCCGGTGGAGAAGATCACTGCGCAAAGATTCGCAGACAAGATTGTCGCAGCCAAGGCGATCCGCGGTTGCAATGAACGAGGTACTAACCGAGAACTGGAGCAGCCACGCCTTCTGGAGTCCGTGCTTCTCATCTCTTTGGGGCACGTACGGGCCGGCTCTGGGGTGTCGGTCCACCTGGGCGAAGCGTGCCTCCAACTGCTCACGCCAATCGAGGGGGGCGTCGTGCGGCACAACTGCACGACCCCTGCAGGGGAGGCCGAGGAGGTACGACACGTCCTGCAACGTGGGAGCCATCTCTCCGCACGGCAGGTGGAACGTGTGTGTCTCCGGTCTCCACCGGTCCACGAGAGCGGTCAGCAGGGACCGGTCGTACGAGAACCGTGTGACGTGCGGGCCCTCCACAGTCGTCTGCTCCACCATCCGGCAGAACGGAAGTAAGCCGGCAGCTCGCAACCTGCACGTAGTGTGTAGCGTCGTTGAAATTCCATTAGCAGGTAAGTAAAAGAGTGCGAAAACTCGGCAGCTTACTGTGGAACCCAGCGCGGGTCGATCCGAAGAAACTCGCCGGGACCGAGGTCATAGATGTCCCCGAATCGGCCGCCCTCAATCGCGACAACCTAGACCGGTGGGTCAAGTCCACGTCTTGATCTAGCGACTCGGAGTAGCGGCAAAGAAGATGCCCAACTCTCGCCATCGTCGTCAGACTCGCATGGTTACAAAGCAAATTCATGGTTAGAAAGCAACTACAAAAAATTAAATGAAAAGTAATGCAATGTTCCATATTCAAATATTACATTAACGGGATAACAAATAATCGGTACATACAATCGAAAATACATTGACGGGGACAACAATTAATCGGTACATAGAATCGAACATACATTGACGGGGACAACAATTAATCGGTACATAGCATCGAAAATACATTGACGGGACAACAATTAATCGGTACATAGAATCGAACATACATTGACGGGGACAACAATTAACTGGTACATAGCATCGAAAATACATTGACGGGGACAACAATTAAGCGGTACATAGAATCGAACATACATTGACGGGGACAACAATTAATCGGTACATAGAATCGAACATACATTGACGGAGACAACAAATAATCGGTACATAGAATTGCATTATCCACAATTACGACGCCTACCGGACTCGCCCATATCGTTCCTAATACGTCGTGTCCTTCGACGCCCGACCTTCTGCTTCAACATTCGGATGTCCGGTACCCATCGATGCTCGGAGGGGGCCGCCGTGAACGATCCATCGACCCGCACCAGACACCTCGTTATGCCACGTGTTGAGAACACTTTGCTTGTAGTAGTAGTGGGAGTGTACGGACGACATGATCGTGTGTCTCGCCGCTGCGGCAATCACGCGCGAAAGCACGGCAAGTGCAGCAGCGTGGCTTCGGCAGAGCACTCGCAATCGGCAGCTTCGAGTACGCATGATGGGAAGTCCTCTGCGGTGGGCACCTCTTCGACCCGGTCACCGCAGGCACGTGGTACCTCCGCTCCACGCCACTCTCCGTGTCAAGCGATGTGTCTGCGCCTTCCGTGTCTTGTTTGCCATGTACGTAGAGACAACCGTCGAAAGTACGACAGCGATTGTCCGACATACACGCAACGGAGGCCTTGTACCGCTCAACGAAATATCTTTGGGTGCCTAGTAACACACCTCAACAATGCCCACCAACGGAGGCATCTCGCGCCTTTCATTACCCGGTTGTAAATCTCCGCCAAAGTTGGTTGTCATTATTCCATAGCGGAACCGCCTCGTCATGCGAATGGACCATTTCTCCAACGGCTCGTGTCGTATCCAAATTGCGGAAACTCTTTATGCTTGCCCCGCCCACGCCGGATGTTTGCGCGTCGATGAGCGCACACAAGGCTGTTGGGTCATCTCCTTGCTCGTGGTACACCATAGGGTTCCTTGACGAACCCGCGCCATCCCTTGGATTCAGTGATTGCTTCTTGGTTAGTTCATCCAATGTCTTCCACAGCGACTCGAACTTCCTCCGCTGGTTCTGTTTGCACAGCCGCTTGAACATGTTCATAAGTTCCTTGTTCCTGAACTGACGGAAAAAATTAGCACCCATGTGTCTCATGCACCACCTGCTCTTCAGGTCTGGCCACTTTGCTGCTCCCACGACGTCGGACCCTTGTTGCATATCCACGATCGCCCTCAGCAACCCTGCATGTCGGTCATGGATGACACATACATCGGGGCGGTCTTGCACAACTGCCATCTTGACTCTTTCAAGAAACCAGTACCAGCTCTCCGTGTTTTCCCCCTCCACGAAGGCCAATGCGACCGGTAGAACCTGGTTGTTGGCGTCCACCGCGATTCTTTGTTAGAATCGCCCTTGTATTTCCTCAGGAGGAATGTGCCGCCCATGCAAATGACCGGCGACAGTGCCGAAAAAGGCATTAATGCATGCGCCGAGGGCGGAAGGCCCGCTGCAAGACCCACTTACCGCAAGACGCACCATCCGCGGAAACTCCGCAAGGTCGATGACCGCATCGATTCCTACTTGATATTGCCCTCGAGCAAGTGTGGAATATTCTCGAGGAAGCCTCGATGTCCCGAACCGTATTTGCAAAGCTGTTCTTTTTGCTCTCCAAGCCTTTCCGTAGCTAATCTTGTATCAAACCTCTCCTCCACGGCTCGATAATGGATCGAGGTCGGAGCGGATTGTCGACGATCCGACCATCAAACACATTTGCCACCCAAGTGGACGACAGATTATGGTGTTCTCGCCCGCTTCCTCCGGCTAGCGCTATGTTCGTCACTATGGAACATTTCCAATAGTCCTCCACTTCCCTTGTATGCATGCACCGCCATGGGCACGAATCAACTACGCACTTCACGTCGTAGTCTTTTTGTCGGACTTCACTACTCCGAATTGGCGCCAAGAGACATTGACCAAGATTTCACCGCATCCATCACGGCCTCCTTGTCTTTATATATGGCCCCTGCACGACCTCGCTCTCATGATACTCCCATGCATCTCTGTTCCCTTCACTCATTGTCGTCTTGAAATTATATTTAGTCCACGCACCGGGGCAGCACCTCAGGGTATTGTCCTCCTCGTCCGAAGCGCTCGCCATCGTGGACTTCCTCATCCGCACGGTCCTCCTCCTCCATCAACTCAACTATGTGCTCAACCTCCTCCCCTCGCCGGCCACCCCAGCGCCTCCACGGCTCCTCGCCTCGATCTCGTCGCCACCGCCAACCTCGCCACCACCTTCATCATCGCGTTGTTGCATATCTCGTATTCCTCCTCCGTAATATCTACCCCGACATGACGCACCTCCGACACCGATGGAGGTACCGTACCATTGTACCCGGCAACATGAGCGCCAACCCGCTCTCAACAGATCCAACATAGCTCCTCCATGCCGAGGTCGCGTTAATAGGAATCACTTCCATAAAAAGTCTCACAAGACGACTTACTCTCGCTCTAACCCGCAATTAACACTCTGGGCATCCAAACTGAACATCCAAATATAAACTCCATCAAACCCAGATGTCCTATCTCTCGCCTAGATATGCCTCAGATGATCGCTGAAATTCCCGACAAATCGACTCCATTCGCCCTTGTGCTATCTCCCCATCTCCATAGAATATCTGAAAATACAATGTCTCCGACATATCGCCTACAATGTCGAACCAAAAAATCATCATTTCTCCACCTAACCGCTATATAAATGTCACAATATATTGTCGCCAAATTTTACCCTCATCGATTTGTAACGCGCCGCCATGTTTTTAAATATACTAATTTTTAACGTAACACGGTCATTGACTATAAATAAGTAATTCGATTACCTATATTACATACCGCAAATACTAAATATTAAATCTCTAAAATATTAAATACCGCAAATACTAAATATTACATCTCTAAATTATTACATATCGCAATACTAAATATTAAATCTCTGAGATATTACATACCGCAAATACTAAATATTAAATCTCTCGATATTACATACCATAAATACTAAATATTAAATCTCTCAGATATTACATACCGCAAATACTAAATATTAAATCTCTCAGATATTACATACCACAAATACTAAATATTAAATCTCTCAGATATTACATACCGCAAATACGAAATATTAAATCTCTCGAGATATTACATAACATTAAATACTAAATATTAAATCTCTAAGATATTACATACCGCAAATACTAAATATTAAATCTCTAAGATATTACATACCGCAAATACTAAATATTAAATCTCTAAATACTACATTTCTACATTTCAAAAAATTATACAATACTAACATTTCAAAAAATATGAGTACAAAATATTCGAACTTACCTTCAAAAAACGACGGATATTTTTTTTCCTTTTTTTTTTTCCCTTCTTTTTTTCCCTCCCTCTTTTTTCCTCTCTTCCTTTCCTCTTCCTTTCTTCTCTCGCGCGAGCGCTCGGCCGGGACAGCAACAAATGAATACTGTTGCTCGCGGGGGGTGTTTTAAACGAACCGATCGCTTCGGTGATCGCCTCGCCTCGGGCGACGACCGCCAGCGGTGACGCTGTGTCCCCTGCCACCAGCTAACGCTCGTCGGCCGTTGCCGCACTGAGCGTTAGGGCACTACTGTCGCCTGCACAGGGGCGACGGGCGGGTAGTTTTCAAATTTCTTGCCGCGGGCGATTAGTTTTGAAAAAATGTTTTAAAAAAAATATTAAATAAAAAAAAGTTCAACAAATTTGAGGGAGCTATATGGGTTTCCAGCCCACATGGATGGTGATTGGTGTAGTTTGGAAGAGTTGCGGCCTCTTTCCCAGCTCAGGGCTCTTGGTTTAAAAAATCTGGAGAATGTATATGTTGTCTCATCCGCCGCAAAGGCCAGGCTTGGTGAAAAGGTGCATCTTACCAGTTTGATATTATTCTGTTCCAGTAGAGTGGGAGACGATGATTTGGTCAAAAAGAAAGAAGGTGTCTCCGAGGAAGAGCAGCGACAAATCGAGGAGGTGTTTGATAAGCTTTGCCCACCACCCTTCTTAGATTATCTTAACATCAAAGGATATTTCGGTCGTGGTCTTCCATGGTGGATTATGTCGACTGCAACGGCACCCCTCAAGTGCTTGAGGATTCTAAAGATGGAGGACCTAGCTTGCTGCACCCAACTCCCTGATGGTTTGAGCCAGCTCCCTTGTTTGCAGCTCTTAGTGATCGACCACGCTCCAGCCATCAAGCGTGTTGGGCCTGAATTCCTGCAGCTCTACCGTCAACATGGTCATCATCCATCATCCCAGGCGGCCGCTGCGTTTCCGAGACTACATGAGATGCTCTTAACAGGAATGGTGGAATGGGAGGAGTGGGAGTGGGAGTCTGCACAAGTAAATGTGCAAGCCATGCCTGTCTTGGAGGTGCTTAAGCTCGAGCGCTGCAAGCTGAGGCGTGTTCCTCCGGGCCTCGCCTCCCATGCAAGGGCTTTGAAAAGACTATACATATACAAGGTCCAGCACCTCAACTCCCTGGAGAACTTTGCTTCCCTTGTTGAACTTGAAGTGTCTCACAACCCCGACCTGGAGAGGATCGCTAATTTCCCCAGATTGCAAAAGCTTCTCGTTGTCTTATGCCCAAAGATGAAGGTACTGGAGGGTGTGCCTGCACTACAGAGGCTTGGGCTAGAGAACTACGGCATGGAGACGCTCCCAGAATTCATGCGAGATGTAAAGCCAAAGCATTTGCAGCTAGACTGCACCTTGGCGCTGCTGAGTTCCATAGCAGCGGGGCAATCTGGCCCTGAGTGGGACAAGTTGAGCCATATCCAGCAAGTCAAGGCATATGCAAACGATGGAGTCAATAAAAGGAAACGGCACGTGTTGTATACAAGAGATCCCTACAGCTTGGATACAAATATCAGCCCCTCTTCCGTATCTGCAGGTAAATTACAACAAGACCTAATTTGTTCGGTTACCTTCGTTTTCTTTGTTCATTCCGCCGCTCATCCGTGTGCTGGTCTAGCTAGAATATGTCTCCTACTTTGCTTTCTTTTTATTTCCTTGTAAAGGAAATATTCCCAACTTTTTGATTTTGCTTGATCGTGTTATCTCAGGGGATGAAGAGGAGTAGGACGGACCAGGAAGAACAGGACGGAAAGTGGAGGAGATTGTTTCCCACGTTTGCAGAACACTAAGCGGCTGACTTCACCTGCCATGTCACAGTTTCCTTCGCTGCAATTCGTGATTTTGATCTATGTAACTAGTACGAACCACGAAGCTGCAGCCAGAGAGAGGCAGGTTCAATATCTCAGCTTGTAATGAAGGTGCTTCCTCCTCTCACGTCTCTCCCTTTTCTATTGGAAAATATTCACTACTACCGAATATGTGATTACTGCCGGATCCACATCGGCATCACTGTCGGATGTGGACCCGGCATAACCTAAGTGGCAGTGATAGTCCAGGACTATCACTGCCGGATATAAACCGGCAGTGATAATCATTATCACTGCCGGTTTATACTTAACAACCGGCAGTGATAATAACTATCACTACCGGTTCATACCGGCCCAACCGGCAAGGATAATAGATTATCACCGCCGTTATTATTTACAACCGGTAGTGATAGTAACTATCACCGCCACATTTTCAATAATATCCGCGGTGATAAGTATCTATTATCGCCCAATTGTTATCAATATCCGCAAGGATAACTACTATCATCGCCTTTTTTCTTGTTAACCGCAGTGATAACTCGTGTCCTATTTTGATATCCAAAATCTGGCAAAGGATGGGTTTTTAAACCTTTTGCATATATATTTTTGCAGTATATGTTGTAGCATGTATATATATTGTACAATAGATGTATTCTGTACGGTATACGTTGTGCACAATAGTACTGAAGCATCGCTAAAGTGTAATTGAAATACATTGAAGCATCATAATATTTAATTATTACATTGTTCATTCACTTTTGAAGCATTACATTGTTCATTCACAATTGTTGGCATGTCACTTAAGCTACAAATGCTGGTAAAACTCGCCCTTCGGGTGGAGAATTTCTCGAATGATGAATCCAGCTATCTGCTCTTGAAGGGCATCAATTTCGTGGTCGAGCAGGCTGCTGGTGCCCTGCTTGACGCGCTGTCATGGGAGAAATTGAAGCATTAATTAGTGTCATTGTCTTTATAAAGAAAAGTACGGGTCAACATGTAATGATCGATATACCAGCTGGCTGTTGTAGTCCGTATTGTCAGTGATGAACGCGTGGATATGTGTCATTGCGTAGTATCCACATAAATTGTTCCCTTGGGTTGTTTCAGGCATGGAAAATCGGTGTGTATTCTGAACTTTTTCGTGTATGGACGATGCCATTGGCTCTTCTTGCAGTATTGTTTGTACACCCTGTTCATGGTTTCGAGTAGTCATTAAAATTAATTAGGTGCAATGGGATGGAAGATTATTAGAGCAATAATGCAACGATCGAGTTTACCTGTTTAGCAAGTCTATTAATTCTTGGTATTCGCTTGTCAGTTTCCTCATTGAGTCCAAGACAGTGATGTTGCTTTCGTTTAACATGAAGACAAGGACGATCCATTGAAAGTCTGCGAAGCCAATTAGTCATCACATTGTGTTGCGATCAAATATGAGAGACTAGTAGGCGGGAAACACGTCTCAAAGTTGTAGGGTAAAAGTATGTAGTCCTTGTGTTGTAGCTTTAGCAAATACTTTGAGTACGTACACCTCAACATCATTTATTGTTCTTAGATCTATAATAAGTTTGCAGTTGACAAGGCCTGGGTCCAGGAATCCTATCTTTTCATTTTCGTCCGCTCTAAGTGTCATTGTCTCTATTCTACGTAAAAAAAGAAGTCAGACCCTAAGTTTAAGAGTACGTGAATATACAGTATGAATTATACAAGAGACTTACAGAGTCCATATTCTTAATATAGACACGTCCAGAGCATCTCGTTGGTATATCTGATATAGTTCTATGTGTTCAACCCAGAAAGAGTCGTCATTGTTGTGAAAGTCCATATCTTTGTATTTGACGGGGAAAGCAACGTTTTGTGTCTTTTGGACATACTGCAGTACCATTCATGTAGACGCCGTGAATTGTGTGGTCAGTTTGAGCTCCTTATTTGGATGCAAAGAAAGCTTCCCTCATAACTAATGGCCACTTTACGGTGGCTCTCGCCTTTAGCACCACTTTGGCTTCCAAAGAATAGCTTGCTTTACTACCATCTCCTTTAGATTTCTTCCTAGAGATGCGATCGTAGTCTGATAGTTGGCTAGGTTAAGGAGCTTCAGTTATCCATCCTGTCTGTTTAACCTTCGCTAAGTCCAAGAAGAAATCCCGTTTGGTAGGTTCGATTTCAATCTTAGCAGGTGGTGGCGTCTTCTTGATGTGCTCTACTACATAGGCGTCTACTTCTTTTTTTGTTTCTTCGTCGGTCATTTCATATGGTCGTTTCTTGCTAAGAGTTTTGGCTAGCTTCATAGATGACGAACTTTTCCCCCCCGACCGTGTAGAATGTTCAGATCGCGGTGCTCTTTGGCTGTCTTGTGGCGCTGGAGTAGGAGGAGTTTTCTTGGGTGACGGCGGAGGACTTTTCCTGGGTGGCGCTGGAGCAGGAGAAGGAGCTTTCTTCGATGATGCCGGGAGGAGGAGGAGGACTGTTACTAGATGGAGACTCCACCTCATCATCATTGTTAAGATCATCGTCGTTGTCATCTTCTGAGGCAAACTTTATATAGCGCTTGCGCCACGCAATGAATGTGCCCATGCTTCGTCCAAGATTTTGCCCCTCCTCGCCCGGGATCTGAACCTCCACTTTGCGGTATCTGTCAACCACACTGTCAACTAAAACTCTGGCGTATCCCTGAGGAATTGGGCAGTTATGCAACATCTGCCCCTCGTTGCATGGCCAAGCCATCCCTTCAGCCATCTTGATGGTAATGTTCGCTACGGGCAGGTGCAGATCGCAGCGTGTCGGCTCTATGATTTTGTCCACAGGGAAATTACACGCTGAGTCCTCTTTAGGAGGGTTAGCGGACGCTTGGCTGCTTTTGTGAACCCCGGCGGGACTTCGTGCTGGTGACCTACGTCATGTGACTGACGTTCGCTAAGGACCTTTGCTACCAGTTCTCGCATCATTTTCATCTGTTCTTCAAATTTGACTTCCCTTTTGTGCAGCCGGTTTTCTATTTCTCGTACACGTTCATCCAACTATTTTTGTTTGGATTTCTTTGGTCGGTTGTACATATAGGCATCCTCTGGGAATGCTGCTTTCCATGCACAAAATTTTTTAAAATTTTCTAACATGGTTTGTTTCATGTTTCATTCGGTTCAAACTTGTCGGTCAGCGTTTTATCATGAGAGTAGCATGTTTGAATTTTTAAAAATTCCATATGCTTTATAATTTTCTCAAATTTTTATGGCAATATTATTAATGTGTCAGAAATATTTAAAAAAAATTATAATTTTTTAACTTCGTTTCAACCTAATTTCACCCCTCCTAAACTTACCAAGATCTCGGCAAATCTCGCCAAGATCTCGGCTATACCGATGGCAAAAAAACCTAAATTCAAATTCTATATTTGTATTTCGGTTGGAATTTCTTTGAAATGCCGAGATCTCGCCGAGATTTTGTTCTCCGGTCATAGACGTTATTTAGAACGATATCGAGATTTCAATCCTTGTGCGTTAGGGATGGCAATCAAACCCGCAGGTTTTGCACTCAGTCGGGTCGGGTTTAGGTTCTAATTTTTACCCGTGGGTTTTTCGGGTCAAGTACTCGAGATGGGTTTGGATTGGGTTCTAATTTTCAATCGCAGGAACCCATCGAATTGCAAATATCGCACATACCTATCGAGTACCTATCGGGTTCTGAGTACCCGTTGGATTCGGCTCGGGTTTTTTGGTTCAGGTTTTGCAAAATCCATACCTGACCTGACTTATTGTTACCCGTACTACACAAACCCGTCGGGTACCCACCGGATCTCGGGTACCCGTCGGATTCAGGTATAGTTTTTTATCTGATAGGATATTCGGGTTCGGGTCGGATTTTCAAATTCGGGTTTTATGTCGGGTCAGGTTTTGAAAAACCCGCACCCGATCCGACTTGATCTGTTGCCATCCCTATTGTGCGTTACTCCCCAAAAATCACTATACAAGTCTTTTTATTTGCACCAACTTCAACTTATGGTTCGGCAATTTGAAACAACCTCGGGGAATTAAATATGGTACAGGTTGCATGGGATCCAACAAACAAGCTGTTGATAGACAAGTGCTGTCTCGCGCTAGATCAGCCAAATATTAGCTTATCTAGAAGTCTAGAACACGGACACTACTACACATGACATGAGATTGCAACAGTAGTTTCTGGAGATCTGACCATTGGGATCAGAGGCGGAGCTGGGCCACGGGCCATTGGGGCCTTGGCCCAAGTAACAGTGGTCTAGTGCAAGTTCAACCAAAATCAGGCCTGAGGACTAGCATAGGATGCATGACCCGGCAGCCAGGACTAGCAGGAGGGTGCCCTAGCTCACACCTCACATGCTCGACCTCATCTCACACCGCACGCGCCGTCATGCCGCCTCCGCCCGCCGGCCACTACACGCGCGGCTCCGGGAGACTGAGGGCAGCACCATGCCACCGCCGCAACTTGCAGTCCCGCATCGGCACCGCACAGTTCTATGACTGAGGCCTCCAGTCGGGGCTGCAGGCAGATAGGCAGTGGAGCTGTGGAGGTGAATCAGGTGACGAATTTTTTTTCCTTTCTTTTTTCTTTGTTGATGAATGATTGAATGATGAATTGATGATGCCTTCATCTTCCCTAAGTTCCCTTGATGCTATTTTTGTTGGATGACAAGAAATCGGGAATCATAGGATGATTGATTTTTGATTCATTGATTGGTTAATGGTTGATAATTGGTTATGGTTTGTGAATTGTGAAGATTACCATGGTAGATTGGTAGTTGTCAAATGGCCGCTCCCGCCATTTTTGATTGGTTAGTGGTTAATAATAGGTTATGGTTTGTGAATTGTGAATATTGCCATGGTAGTTGTCAAATGGCAATGAATGTCTACGTAAATGGCTATGTTAATAATTGGTTATGGTTTGTGAAATGCATTAGCTATTATCCAAACATATGAGAACAATTATGGCAGTGAGAAGGGATTCATTCTCTGTTAGCCAAACAGGATAATTGATAAGAGCAAGTTGAGCAACTCTGTTCGATTTCATTTCTAGTTATCTTTAATTGGTTGACATGATGAATTGTGAACTGGTTAATGGTTAATTGGTTCAGTTGTTGATTAGGTAGTTGTCAAATGGTTCAGTTGTTGCTTAGGTAGTTGTCAAATTGGTTCAATTGTGAATTGGTTCATGGTTAATCGATTTAAACAACTTATACATTTTCTGATTAATTTATTGGACTCAATTTGATGTAGTAGAAATACATGATGAAGAGGTCGAAGATATTGTCATCTCATTTTCCGTCCGATGGATGCGGTGGACACAGGGCCTGCACAAGCGGTTTATTGACTGCGTGAATCAACTCGGCGACATAGATAGTGAGTGTTCTTGAACCAAAAACCTTTGTTCTTGATATTGACATATTAGTTTGATTTGGGCTCCATTAATTAAGTACAATGTTCTTGATTTAAGAATCTTGGCATAGGCCCAGTTCATTTCAACTCCTGGATTATAGATTCTGAATTATAGGAGAAGCTGCTTCTGATTGTGGGAGAATCGGGCCGGACCAACTGCAACTTCTAGGTTCTGGAACAGGCCGGTGAGTATCAGTAAGAATCAGGTTTCAGCAGGACTGATTCTATGTAGAGGGTAGCTTTTGATTATGGGAGAAGCTGTCCAAAATTATCTCGTTTGGAAAATAATCCGCTTTTTTTAAGTAGAAGCTGTGTAGAAACTGAAACGAATGGGGCTATAGAATAGTTAGTTTGTTTAGTAATTGGCAATAATTAGCTAGTTAGTTCTATGTTTTTTTAGCATTGATAGTTAGAGATAAGCATCGATTCTAGGTTCCTGAATTCAGGAGGATCTCGATTCTTTTGTTTGATGTCTTGTTTTTTGTTGTATCTTGATGTAGGTAGTATTTGACATTAGTTATTATTGTTTAGTTTTCCGCATGAGGTTTAACTGAATCCTGGCTCTGCCACTTATTGGGATCGCTATAAGGTATGTTATGTACACCCGTAGCTTTAACACTATACTTATTCGCAGTATTTCACCATTTAGATAGATCTGAGGCTAGGAATGCTTAAGTGTATGCAATGTAAATTATGCAATCCAACTGGATGGGTGATGCAAAATAGACAGGCAACTACGTGTGCCTGACGCATCAATCCTTCGTCTGAACTTCGTGATGTTGATAGGTCTAGTTTCTGTGTAAGTTTGGGGAAAGCCACACAAGGGCCTTTGCATTGATTCTCATATATACTATATAGGATCGCACCCTAGGCCGTGTAGGCTAAATTTTGGTCAAGGGTTCGTGAAGGATCTATTTACGAATATGCGAAGCCATGAGTTCCTTTTTGTAAAAAAATGGTGGAAGGACCTAGATACGATTTCGGTGGCCTGGTTGCGCTGCAATTCGACCGGCTTTAAGAGAGTTAATATTAATGTAGATTACAACTGTACAAGGACAGTTTCCATATATACAGGAGATTAAAACATATATTGTTGGTTAGCACTAGGTAGCAATATCAGGAGGAGCTCAAGAGAGATCCCTAGAAACGACAGTGCATGCCTTGTGAGTAAGGACTTCACTTAAAACCACATTTTGTCGCACGGTATTTTTCTTAGCTTATACTTGGCATATCTCCTTGCAAAATATGGCATTTGTTACGATACTTTTTATCATCCTTGAGAGGTACCAAAATATATATTGAGCTAGTATAAAGAGTTACAAAAAGTTTAAAGGAGAGGTACCAAGAGGTACAAAAGTTTAAAGGTAATTTGATGTACCTCACAAGGATGTGCTAAAACTCAAATTTGTTATTTGTGACCTGTGAGTACGGTACTCTTATCACAATGTAACTTTCTCTTTTTTAGGTTATGTATATAAAATCACGAGAAATTATAAGCTGTGGAACCTAACTGCCCAAACTCGAAGAGCAATGGCAGAGGCCGTGATTCTTTTAGCTGTGAAAAATGATTGGCATTGCTCCAGGGAATGAAGCGATCAGCCAGGCTAGTTGGCAGTTCAAAAAGTTCATTATACAGCTAACAGAGCTTCAAGGTAGCATGGGCAGCATCAGGAGGAAGCTCCGGTTGATGCACGAGTTTCTTTGTCGAATGGATGTACGCAACCGCAACAACCAGACATATGAAATCTGGGTGATGGAGGTGCAAGTGGTTGTAGATGGGATCGAGGGCGTTGTGGATGAGCATTTGCATCTTACTGGTCAGGAACATTACACTGGATGGAGCACATATCTGAAGAAAGGATTCAAGCGACCCAACTTTCTGCTTTCTCTAAACAGGGTAGCTTCGTCGGTTAAGGAAGCAGAGGTCGATCTTGTGGACCTGTTTCAGGCCAAAGACCGATGGGTCTCGACAGCGACCATTGGGAATGCCAGTGATAGCTCAAGTTACATGTGTTTGGGCATCTGTGTGCGTGCCACCTTTCAACAGCATGTATATAATCTAGAGGCTACTGCATGCATTATGTTCCATTTCTTGAAAACAAGTTGAACATGTCGAATGTCAGAATTCGACAATAAACTTATGATTTTGGATACCTTCGGTTGTCAGAATCAAGCGCGAAGACAATGACACACGATGTATACAGGTTCGAGCCCCCGGATAGAGTAATACCCTGTGTCCTGTACGGACGATGTATGGAATTGATGTATCGAGTACAAAACAAATTGTCTAGCCTTAGTTACAATTAAGATTGGATCTAAGTAATGGCTAAACTATGGCTGAAGATTGACGAAACATGTTTCATCGGCTCCTAGCTGCTCTGCATCTTCTAAAAGCTCTATGTAAAAGTCTTCTCTCCTCCCTCCCTTCAGGATACCTACCCCGGCTTTATATAGTCGGGGTAGCTCTGCCTCAAATTGAGTTGTAGACGATTTGGGATACCAGATCGTAGCCGATGAGGAGTCTATCGCCGTGTGATCTTCACAGTATATCCAAACTTCCCTAAATATCAGGCGTACTCGAGTCGTTTTCCTCATATTAGGCAAATGATCGAGTCATTCCTAATATGAAATTACTTTCTCCGCGTATATCTTATCCTATAGAATTGAGCCCGTGACACCCGGAGTTTCTATACATCATTAGAAAATATCCTTCACGGATCCTTCATGTACATATACCTTCATGTTTAGATATTCGACAGAACAACAACTACGATGCTAGCTCATGACCAGCTGATTTATAGCTCTATTTTTCTTGTGCGGGTAAGTATGACAAATTGGTGCACACAAAGGAGCAGATTCACAGGTGGGAGGGGAAAAAAGGTGAAGTGTGAAGAGATTAGTCAGGTGTAGCGACACCCTGCTTAAGCACAGCAAATCTGATACCTCATGATGGAATGAAATCTGATACCTCACGATGGAATGCTGGGGGAATTTGCAAGCATCCTCTTGCCTGTACAGTACAGGGTCTTTGCGCGGAACATTATGTTGAGAAACCTTGCTACCAGGTGTAGTCCAGGGTTTCTTGGCAGATCGAAAACAATGAACAGAGAGACAGAATATAGGGAGGAACTGAGATTTGTTTATTGCTTTCTCGTATCGTCCACAATGGGGGGAACCCCTCCTCTATTTATAGTCCTCACCTAGGGTTTCGGCTGATGGGCCAAAGTGGGCCTTCGTGGGCCGCCAGGGTTTCTTAACACTCTCCCTTGGCCCTCTGCCGCGAGATGCATATGCCTCATCAAAACTCCAGAAAAACCCAGTGGAAAAAATACTTGGAGAAAGAGTACATAGCATACGCTTGCTGTGTTGCACGAATTGCCTCATTAAAAACCTTACGTGAGAAACTTCCGTGAAAACTCACTAAGGGAAAAAGAGTACAATTCACCCAAATTTCAATGTTTCATCTTCGAGATCACGTTGGGTACTCAAACTTCAAGTTCAAGTTTTATGTAGGAGTATGTGAAATATCTCCCCCTGAAATTTGCACTTATCTAAGTCTCATCATCCCAATTCCTTTAACGCACCTTTCAAAAGTAGATGCTGAGAGTGACTTAGTGAATAAGACTGTGAGATTTTCACATAACTTAGTATGCAGTACCTTAATCTCGTTCATCTTATGCAATTCATGAGCATAGAAAAACTTGGGGTTGATATGTTTCGTGAGATTGCTCTTCACATATCCCATCTGTACTTGAGCAACACAAGCTGCATTGTCTTCATAAATTATAGTGGGGGATTGTTCAATGTTCAAACCACATGACTTCTGGATGTGGTGAACCATTCTTCGAAGCCATGCACATTCACGGGAGGCTTCATACAAGCCAATGATTTCTGAGTGGTTTGTCGACGTCGAGACAAGGGTCTGCTTAGACGACTTACAGGAAACTGCTGTTCCTCCACAAAGGAAAACATATCCCGTTTGGGACTTTCCAGTATGCGGGTCCGATAGGTACCCAGCATCAACATAACCGACCAAGCTTAGTTTATTCATATTTCTATAGAATAGACCGAGGTCCTTGCTTCCTTGAAGGTAACGGAAGATGTCCTTAACCCTTTCCAATGCCTTTTGGTGGGTTACATACTGTATCAAAGATAGCGATTCACGACGAACGCAATATCCGGCCTGGTGCTATTTGCAAGGTACATGAGCGCTCCAATTGCACTCAGATATGGGAATTCCGCTCCTAGGACTTCCTCCCCCTCTTCTCTAGGCCTGTATGGATCTTGGTCTGCTTGGAGTGACCTTCCGACCATTGGGGTTTTCGCAGGATATGATTTTTCAAAACCAAATCTTTCCAACACTTTCTGCGTGTAGGCTGATTGATGTACCAAGATTCCTCCTTGGACGTGTTCAAACTGCAAGCCTAAACAGAACTTAGTTTTACCCAAGTCTTTCATTTCAAACTCAGGCTTCAAGTATGAGCATGCCTCTTCAATTTCTTCATCCGTTCCAATGATATTCAAGTCATCTACATAGACGGAGATTATACATAATCCGTTCGGGGATCGCTGTATAAATATGCATGGACAATCTTCGCTGTTCATGTAGCCTTTCTTGCAGAGAAAGTCACTCAGCGATTGTACCACATTCTTCTGATTGTTTTAGCCTGCATGTTGATTTCTCCAATTTCACACTGCATGTGTTTCTCTTTGCTCTATCTTGATTCGGGATAGGATACCTTTCGGTACTTTCATGTATATCTCCTAATCCAAATTTCCATACAGATATGCTGTGGCAACATTCATTAGCTTCATTTTCAACTTCAAGTTGACTGCCATTGAGATTAAATATCTAAAGGTAATTCCTCCCATGACCGGAGAATAGGTTTCTTCATAATCAACACCAGGACGTTGAGTGAAACCTTGCAACAAGCCTTGCTTTGTACCATACAACCGTTGTTTTCATTCCTCTTCCTAACAAAGACCCATTTGTGACCTCACGGGGTTTATATGGGGAGGCATGCGCACTGCTCGCCCAAACACCTCTCTTTGTTCGAGAGAGACTAACTCTGCGGTGATTGCCTTCTTCCAATCTTCCCAATCTAGCCTTTTCTTGCATTCTCGAGAGATGCGGGCTCGGGATCATGATCAATGATCGAGGCGATCTGTTTTGCAAAATATGCATCGACATTGGTTGTTGCTCTATTCAAGGATTCTCCTGTTATTACAAAATTTATGGCCATGGGGTGCTTCATGCACTTCTACTTGCTCTTCACTGCTATTTCCCATCACAGGAGCAAGTTCCTTTAGCTTTTCATCGCCCATGTGTGCGCACACATTGTTTTCGGCAGCTTCCTGCAATGGAAGATTCAAATATGGAATTGCCTTTTCCAACGCCAGGTCTCAACTGGCTCCCCTTCTTTCCTTGGGGCATCTTTGTGATTGGCTGTGGTAAGTCCTCTTACCCAGTTTTCTCCAGACGTCTCCGGGTACTTTGGGTTTTAGAAGCTAGATTTCCTGTCCTTTTCCTTTGAGGCCTCTGAACAGGATGAGGGATGCCTTTTGATTTCTTTGGTACTTCCACCCTCTCTGGTGCATTTTTTGCAGGTACATGCGACTTAATCACGCCTTTCATATCACAAAAATGATCAAGTAGTTCATTCGCTAAGTTTTGCAAATCAATTATCTTTTGGACTTCTTGATTTGCTTCATTAGTGCGCGGGGATCCCAACGGAATGCCATATGATTTCCTGGTATTTTTATCCAAAGGTTGATTTCCTCCCCCTAATGACGGGAAACGGTCCTCGTCAAAGGTACAATCAGCGAATCGGGCTGTGTGCAAGTCTCAAGTCATGGGTTCCAAATACTTGATTATGGATGCACTTTCATAACCAACGTATATTCCAGACTTGCGGAGAGGGCCCATTGCAGTCCGCTGTGGGGGTGGTATAGGTACATATACCAAACATCCAAACTTTCTGAGATGGAAAATCTTCGGGATAACTCCTTGCACTAGTTGCATAGGCGAATGGATGTTGTAGGCTGATGGTCTGAAGTTCTTGAGAGTTGCTGCGTGCAAGACTACGTATCCCCAACAGATGTTGGGCAAGTTACAACTCTGCAAGAGCGGTCTAGCAATGAATTTGATCCTCTTTATTAGTGCTTCGGCTAGTCCATTTTGCGTATGGACGTGCGGTACAGAGTGCTCAACTTTTATTCCTGTTGCTGTGCAATAATCATCAAATGCCTTGGAAGTAAATTCGCTCGGCATTGTCCATTCGAATGGACTTCACACGATGATCAGGAAATGCATTCTTAATTCTGATGATCTGCGAGATCAGCTTTGCAAATGCATGGTTTCTGGTTGATAGCAAGCATACATGCGACCATTTCGAGGAAGCATATATAAGTGCCATGAAATACCGAAACGACCCTGACAAGGGTTGAATCAGGCCGCAAATATCCCCTTGGATACATTCCAGGAATGCAGGGATTTCACTTTGCACTTTCATAATAGAGGGTCTAGTTATTAATTTCCCGGTGGCACATGCAAAGCACACAAAATCTTCATGATTCGAGAAATTCTTAACATTAATCCCATGACCCTGTGAGTTGTTCACTATATTTCTCATCATTCTAAGACCAGGATGGCCTAGTCTACAATGCCACAAAGAAAATAATTCAGAACTTCTAAAAACAGTCTTCAAAGAAGTATACACTTCGGGTGTATGAATTTTTCGTGTAGTACAAACCCGGATTCATATGAGGGACATTTTTCTAATATCATTTTTTCACATACCGCGTGCTTCATGATGCACAAGTATTCTTTGCCATTTTCTTCATTTGTTTCTACGTGAAACCCATTGGCGCAGATGTCTTTGAAACTTAAGAGAGTGCGCGCTGATTCAGGGTAAAAAAAGGCTTCTTCAATTACCAAAGTTGTACACATTGGCAGTATAATTGTGGCTCTTCCAGAACCTATTATATAAGAATCGCTTCCTGCGATTGTAGTAATTCTTCCATCGTTCTTCGTAATCGACTGGAAGTATTTCGACTCTCTTAAGATAGTATTTGTTGTGCCACTATCAACAATACATATCTCCTCCATTTGGGTGCTACACAGTTTCTATTCAAAAATATAGTTCTAATCAGATAGTGGCAAAGTAATTCAAATATTGCTTGCAAAAATAAAATACTAGAATAAAGGATAAATTACATATTCATTCAAGAGAAAGAAAAAGTATACTCTTCGAGAGCTTTACAATTCATTATTCAAAATTCATTAACAAAAATAGATGTTAATAATGCGATTCATGCTTTGGACTTTCCCTGAACCGGATTCTTCTCCTCTTCAGTGATCTTTTTGCCACATAAAGAGAGATTAGTACAAATTCTGTGCAAGGTAGAATTGTACTCGGTCACTGTTTTGTAGTCCGTAAACCTCAGGCGGACCCAATCTTGCTGTGCTTGGGGCAAAATGGTGGACTTGAGTTTCTCGAACCGCTTCTGAAGTGCAGTTCATAATTCAGGTGCACTCTCCTTAGCCATATATTCATTCTTCAAAGTGGCTGAGAGGTGATGCCTGAGGAAGTGCAAAGCTTGATCGTTCTACTCGGCAGTAGGTTGCACGTCCTTCGAGGATACTAGGCCGATGGCAGTTCGGAACTTCTTGCTCCTAAGCACGATCTTCATATCTAGTGCCCATGTGGGATAGTTCTGACCATTCGGGGCCAGTTCTTCAAACTCACGTTTGACAATGCTATTCACGGCTGGCAAAGCTCCCGATCAGCAATGAAGCGACGGCGGCTTGAATTCACCGGAGACGACGATGACGGCCTCGGCGACCACTCGGCAGTGCGCGCTCGGAAATCTCCTGGCGACGCCGCGACTTTCCCCCGGATGACTAGATGATCTCGGTTTGACGGCGAGGTCCGCGACTCAAACCACCGAAGATGAAGAAGGTGATGGTGAGTTCGGCGCTGCAGCGATCTTCTCGGCGCAAGTGCGATTCCAACTTGATGCAGCATGCTGCGGCGATCTCAGACCCTCCTCAATCCCAACGGGTAGCGGCGAATCAGCGACTTCCTCGCGTCTCGAGCTCCGCTCTCATTAGATTACGTCGTGTAATCTAATAGAGTGGTTGCAACATTCATAAATGCATAAATTAAATTCTCATGAATTTCTAGTAAACTAAAGAAAGTAATAAATACAAGATTCATAAATATTCACGAAGATTCATAGATATAGTTTTGTGCATGTATGTGATCGACTTCGTGCATGCGATTGGATTCATGCGCACGATCAACTTCGTGCGATCGGTTTCATGCATGTGATCGGGTTCATGCGCGCGTGCGATC
Organism: Guadua angustifolia; assembly: GCA_036346375.1. Taxonomy (NCBI): domain Eukaryota; kingdom Viridiplantae; phylum Streptophyta; class Magnoliopsida; order Poales; family Poaceae; genus Guadua; species Guadua angustifolia. The sequence goes on along the minus strand of JAYEVE010000110.1, from coordinate 271,894 downwards.
GGCTTCATGCCCGCATACGATTGGCTTCGTGCATGCGATCGGGTTCGTGCGCGCGGCTACACGAAGTAGCCTGTGCTCGACTGCTCGGTCTCCTTTGGTTGAATGCTTCCGGCCAATAACAGGTCGTGGGTTCGATCCCTTGCATTAAATCCGGATAGAACCGGATTTCACGTCCGGATTAACAGCTGGCGAACCGGATTTCACGCGAATCAGATTCATGCACTTCACGTCCGGATTTCACGCGCGCGTTCTCGACTTGAGTCCATCTTCCTCACGCGTCGTTAATGACCGACCATGGCGGCGCTCGAGAGCTGAGGCGGTGGCTACGAGGCGGTGGTGCGCGCCTTGGCGTGTGGTGGATCATCTGCCGCCGCGGCTTGGCGCGAAGCGGCGGTGGCTCGAGCGGCCGATGGCGGCGTCTTGCGCGGAAGCCAAGCGGGCAGCGTCTTCGAGGGTGCGCGCAGAGGCGGACGGGCGGCGCGCGCGCATGCGGCGGAAAAAACCGGCGATGGCGACCGTGCGCCGCGAGAGGCCGACCGTGGCGGCTGCTATGCGGTGGCGATCTGCGAGATCTGCGCGTGAGCCGTGGCGGGCAGACGCTGCGCTGCCAGTGCGCGGCGGCATCTGCGGGATCTGTGTGCGAGTCGAACAGCAGCGGCGGCTTCTAGCGTCGGTGGCTGTCAGCTTATCAGGATCTGGCGGCGTTAGCGCATCGTTGCGGCGGAGGAAACCGGGCGCGGCGGTGGCGCGGCGCCGGCAGGCGTCTGTGTCTTGTGCTGAAGCCGAGGTGTTAAGCGGCGGCGCTATGAAGCGTGGTAGCCATCTGCCAGTGGCAACTTCAAGTGCGGCGACAGCGATCCCCCTTTTTTTTCATGTGTGCTGTAGCAACGTTGTTAAACGAGTAGCTTCATGCTACGCAGATCGTAAAAAGAAACAGAGAAAACGATTGCAGATTGCAGCTTCGTGCCACGTAGATGCATACTAGGATTCTCCCTACATCTCACCTTTTTTCAATTCTACGACGGTAGAGGCTCGTACTGATAACGTGTTGAGAAACCTTGCTACCGGGTGTAGTCCAGGGTTTCTCGACAGATCGAAAACAATGAACAGAGAGACAGAATATAGGGGGAACAGAGATTTCTTTATTGTTTTCTCGTATCGTCTACAATGGGGGGAACCCCACCTCTATTTATAGTCCTTACCTAGGGTTTCGGCTGATGGGCCAAAGCGGGTCTTCGTGGGCCGCCAGGGTTTCTTAACACATTAATGTATAACATATATTATAGCGGAAGGAAAGCCCGCTTGATTAGCCGTGCCACCTGTCCATTGACGCGTTTAGCCCCTCCGAAAAAATGGAAATTGCGTGTAGGTCCTTTCGGGTGTTTTTTTAATAAAATAGACCCGAAAAAAGGAAAATTACATTTAGGTCCCTTCGCGCTTTACATTTAGGTCCTCCTGACTGTTTGCTTGCGGAACGGGCACCAAAAAAAATATATTAATGTCTCTCTGTAGTTAAAAAACACAGATTCATCGAAGATTTATATGCAGTATATGAAGAATCTCTACGTACACGGGCGGGGGCATTACATTGTATTATTTTTTTTAAAAAAAATCGCAGCTGGACCGATAGTGCTACTTCGGAGAAGCATATTGTTTTGAAGAATTTTTTTCAAATAATATTTTTTTAATAAAAAATTACAAAAACAATATATCAAACTAAAAAATTACAAATATACTCACATGTCACTATTTGAATTGGTGATAAAGATCTGTCGCCAATTGAAATAGCAACAGAGTCCCTGTCGATATTTCAAATAGTGACAGAGAGCTGCGACCACCAGCGAGAGTTCTCTATAACTATTAGCGACAGAGTCAATCCGTTAGCAAAAATTACTTGTCACGACACAAGCAGGTTAACAATACTGATGCAAAGAGGAAAATCGCTAGGGCGTAGGCACCGAAAAATCATCAAAAATCACCATGTTCTGATACCACATTTATTACTGTGACGTCTCTACTTTGTCTAATCAGACCTAAGCCAATGAAAACATCACAGAACAGAGTGTGCTAGGATCAGGCTAAGAAAAACAACATATGCACGTATAGAAATTTCCACCGAATAGTACTCAAGGATTATTCTTAACATACATATAGTGCATTCTTAGGTCCAGCTACGGTGATTTCTACACCGTCCACGTTACAATATTATTCTAAGAGCCTTCCCCTGATGGTGTTTTATTACGGCAGGTTTTGGTCGTCAGTTCCCTCATAATTATAGCCATTCACAGCAGCATCAACATCATCATAGTAATTCACGTCATCGTGAAAATCACCATCTAACTTATCTGTGTTAGTGGACTCGACAGGCTCTGAAAACCAACAACAAAAGTAAGGCTAAGTACTCCAATACTTAACAAGCCGCGAAAAATTTATAGATGATAATAATTATTTACTTTTTTAGCCACCGAGCTGTTACATAAAGGTAGTACTTACCGAAAGTACCCCTTTACCCATTTGTTAGAAAAGTCAAGTTTTAACTTTTAAATCTCTCGACGCAAAACAACATAGGATTTTACATCATGTGTTAGAGAAAAACCCACACGACACACTTCCAAACCCGGAAGCTAGGAGTGATATCACATTTAACACTGATCAGAGGTGTACTGCTTTGCCCATAGCATCACTTGGCTTATTGTCACAGTGTGCTTCCTTAGGCACACTAATAAATTAAGGAAACATAACGTTTGGCCAACCGTACTCTGACCTCTGCCATATCGCCTTACCTCACCAAAGGCACGCGGGTCGAGACTACTCCCCCGATGTCTCGCCCTAGGGTGATTGTGCTCACCTGGCACAGTCACATTTCTCACCTTGGCAGAGTCAGCTATTTGTTAGTTACTTAGTTCAGCCTATTTCATACCAGGTCTATGGTCAGCACGGTTTACGCTATTTTTGAAGTAAGCACTAGTTTGGTTTGTCCTTAAATGATATCCTATATGGAGGAGTCCTAACTTTCACAACAACCCAACCAGGGTTGTTCATATCCTGAACTCCTCCACCCACCAATTACTCCACAACCCCACTAGAGTTATGATTATTATTACTGGATCTAGCTGATCTAATTAACGTGATTTAATTTCTTTTAGAAATTAACTTTTGGGATGAATGCAAGAGTTTCAAACAACCCAAGCCACAAAACAGTTCACAAGATATGATCGAAGGGCAACTTGCCTAGATGCGAGATCGCAAAGTTATCCAAGCAGGGAGTGGCTCTAGCTGACCTTTGTTGTTATTGAGAAGATTTCCTAACAAGAGCACCGAAGTATTAATATTCATACTTTTTCATATTGTTTTTAATTTCTAATGTAAATTTTTCCATTAAGCGGTTTGCATAGCAATCAACTAATGTGCTTGAGTTTGAAGTTGGTGATGTTTTACTGGTTTATCTAAGCATGTTCGCTGGGAAAGTTAGATCATAAAATACTTTAGAGAAAAGAAAAGAGAAAAACAAGAATTAAAGATTGAATTTGTTTTCTACTGTTTTCTTGATCTATTTTCTTCTTTTGCAATCTTTGGCGAGATAAAAACATTTATGTATCTTATATTTTTATTTATTCATTCATGCATTAAAATTTTTTATACTTATTTATTTATTTACCTAGCTATTATTATTATTTTTTTATGGCCAGGCCGGCCCAATTTGTTTTTAGGCCCACACGGCCCGGTCGGCACACCCCTTACAATCCTAATCCTAACCTCACCTCTCTCTTCTCTCACTTCATCCCTTCCTAGCCGCCACGCCTGCCTCTTCCTCTCCCTCTTGATCTCTTCTCCCTTGACCCGATCCACATGCATGCCTCTCGGCCTCCCACCGCGCCGCCGTCTCCTTACCTCTTCCTGTCCCCCTCACGAGCGTGCCCCCCCCGATCCGACGCCTCTTTGCCTTCCTCACCACCGCCGCCTCCCTGCGCCTCACCGTCGCCGGCTTCAGCCTTTGGCCACCCAGTTCCTTTCCCTCTCTCTTTTGCGAGCACCGCCAGCCCCCGACTCTCTTTGCCCTCTCTCCCGAGCTCACCCCTGCCTTTCCTTGCCACCACCGCCTTGCTCTGGCACCACGCGTGTCGCCGCCTCCTGGCTCCTCCCCATTTCTCCGTCGCCGACCGCACCTCCTCCTGTCGGATCCCCACCTGATCCAGTGGCTTCCCCTACCAGATTTGGTGGCTCTTCACCAGATCCAGAGCTTCCGACACCGGCGATTGAGCTAAGGACCTCCCCCCTTCTCTTTTATTTTACCTCCTACTTCTTCCCCTCACTCATCTCTTCTTTAAGTCACCCTTGCTCTGACACTCTTCTTCCCGAGATCTCGGTCGACGGCGGTGAGGACCCGTGCCCATGGGGCTGCATGCACAGGGGCACGACGGCCACCTTCTCATCAGCCATGACTATACCCTCTTAAGCTAAGTGCTACATCTTCTTCCCTGATTGCTATTAGCTCACTAATTTTTCGATGCTATGCATGAAACATTCATTTGTGAAGTTAGATTTAATAACATTACTTGTATCTTAGATCCCTGCCAATTAGGTTTGTTTGCATTAGTGCTTGACCTTTCTATATTGTGGTCATGAGAGATATATATGGATATGCAGTTCAGATTGTTTTATATACATGATGAATCACTATGCTTAACAAATGAGAGTGGATTTGAGATACTGATCAGTAGCTTGCTTCTTCTTTGTGTTTCGATTTCTGATCGTTACTGTGTATGTGTATTACTTGTAGATATGATCATTTGTTTCTTGATTTGTTGGCAAGGTATCATGTAGATTAGAACTGTGATTATGAGGCATATATATATATAGGAACATATCTAGTGCTAAAGGTGATTTAGGTGCTAACATGCTAAAATCTAATCTAGACTCTTGGATCAAGTTTTGAAGGTTGAGATTTAACTAACTAGCTATGTGTGAAAGCATTTCTTTGTTTGCCACCTCAAAGCGACCAATTGTCATAAATGCTTTCACACATAGTTGGTTAGTTAAATCTCAACCTTCAAAACTTAATCAAGGTCCAGATTAGATTTTAGCATGTTAGCATTGAAATCACCTTTAGCACTTGATATGTTCCCTATATATATATATATATATATATATATATATATATATATATATATATATATATATATATATATATATATATATATATATATATATGTATGTATATATATATATATATATATATATATATATATGTATGTATATATATAGGAAGCCTCTTTTCTACTCCCTGGAGTAATTACTCCCTATGCTGTATCTCACAACGTATGGGGTATCTCGTGCGACGGAGGGTATGTACGCGTAGTATATGAGTATATAAGATCATCTAGGTGGTATGCACATTTTTTCAGAGGTGGTATGTATATTTTTTAGACATACTCCTTTTTATGTGCGTATATGAAGGTATTTGCAAAATATGCTAAAAATCATGGACTCTCTTGCAATGGGATGGAAGATTACTGGAACAATAATGCAACGACCGAGTTTACTTGTCTAGCAAGTGTCGGGACCCGAATATGCAAATCCGGACCCTCTGTGTATACCGCACTAGTCCAGGATCATGCTAGCGCACACAGGCTCAACATTAGGGAATATCACAATCATACACAGTGGAAATAAGATAAAAGACATTATATATTAAATATTACTAGTGGAATGACCTTTTGGTCAACTTACATAACTTTGCCTCACAAGGCTGAACAACAAATTGAACTGCAGCGGAAATGAAGACGTAGATAAACCCCTCAGTATACCTATAACGACCCCCATTTTTACACAAAATGCAAAAATGGAAATCTAATGTGCTTGCAGTACTAGTCCCTGGATCAGTAGCTAGCACGCACATTTCAACAAATGAAATCACAACCATGCAACATATTAATTAAGCGGAAACAAATAATTACATAAATATTACCACTCGAGAATATAGCAAAGAAAAGCAATAACCAGCGGTTTGCCCAACCGAACCCAAGCAGTAACCGACTGCATAAACTTCAGATAGAACACGCTTTGGAGAACCCGCAACTGCGATGAACAACTTGAAGCTTAAGCTTAAACCACCTACATATAATTAGGCAAGGGTGAGTATTTTACATACTCGGCAAGACTTGAGCAAAACCTACAATACATGCAAGCCATTTCAAAGGATAGGCTACTACGATTATTTGCATAAAGCGAATTTCATTTGTAAACCAAGTTATTTGCAAACGGAATTTAAAAGAGCAAGTTTAATTGATAGCAAATAAGTAAAGCATAAATAACACTCACCGTCCTCCATGACGTGAGCGACGAATCAAACCTTGCCATCGCATGGCATATATCCGATTCTTTGTCCACACGTGGCACTAACAAATGATTCCAATACTTGCCCACACAGGTATAGCATTGGGTCATCGTAGGGTAAGCTAACTTGTAAAATAAACCCTTTTCAAACAATAAAACATTTAACTCGTGCAAGTTCACCAAGACACCCATGACCGCTGCACGGCTAATCAATTAGATTTAAACTCTGCAGAGGTGTACAAGCTGTACCCACAAGGAATGATCAACCTTTGCCCTAAGCACACTTCCTTAGGTGTGTCGCCCAGAAGACCATACATAGCCATTAAATTCCTATACAAGGCTTTACACCACCGGACGTTATCCCCGCCAGAACTAGAAACACACACCCAAGCCGTGGATCCACATTCACACACCCAACACAACGTTTCTAAACACGGTATGCGATAATCGATTACATTAGCAAGTAGACTGATCGGAATACCCGTCGAGGTAGACTGACCGAAAACTGCAAGCTCCCCGCCTACCGGTGAGCAAAGCCATGTCTAGACAATTTAATAGGCTAAGGCTAACCCATCCTCACCCTCGTGGTTTGTACGGATTTTCTTGGATCATACAACACGATGTTCGGTCCTTAGTTGTGACACGGGCGACACTTCACCCTACACTACGTGCAATTCCTTTCTGCACAACCGGCTATTGCCAATAATCGCCCGCATCAAAGCATAGTTTTCATTTTGGGTTTTTAATCAAAATTACCCGCAACCAACAGTGCCATTTTCAATGTTTTCAGGAAGCAAATATTGATTTGATCATTTGCATCATTGTTTCTAAAGCATGGCTAAGCAGTGTTAATATGATCGTATATAGCCAAGATGACATTAAGAGATGTCTAACCCTATTCTGTGGTTATCAAGGTTCACATTTGCATAATCATCAAAGGAGGTTCACGAGACAACCGGTATAACTACCAAATCCACAAAATAGCAATTTACATAAAGTAAACGCATGCATAAAACCATTTGATGCACAAAAGGAATATAAAATACTGGGATCAATGTGGTCAAAGGATGCTTGCCTTGCTTATTCGACGTTCTGACGAAGATAAGGATTGTAATGTAGCGATTTACGAAAGAAAATTAGAGGCGTCGGGTCTACTCGTCGAACAACGAAATAAAGCAAAACAACTAACTTCAATAAGGGCGAAAGAAATAGATAACAAGAACAAATAAAACTCGATAAAGAAAGGGATTGCTCTTTATGAATTTATTAATCTTATTTTACTTAATTCAAGATGCAAAGATTGGTTAGATTAATAGAATTAAGCATTAGTTGCAAGGTTTCATTGATTTACTATTCATAATACATTTCTGGCAACTTTATTACTTATGGGTTTTGCTCTATTAGGATTCAGATTCGAAGCAAGAAAAAATAAGAATATTTTCTTAGATTGCTGTAGATTATAATCTAAAGATCAATTCTAAGCTGTTCTTCACATTATTCAGATTTAGATGAGCTGCTTTGCGAGTTAATGAATAGGCTTAAACAATCATGTTGGACTATGAAGGATTAGTTCTTTATCTTTAATTGATTTTGCCTAGAATTAGCTTTACGCTGGTTAGATCTACTGATTTAGGCTACTGGATACATATTCGTGATATTTGAGAAGGTTCTGGTGATAAAAATAACTAAACTACAGGTTTCCTTTATTATTACCTAAAGTGTATTTATTCGCATTAAGACCTAAAGTGATGTGATAACTTAGGGTTATTCAGCTATTAAAATTAATGTGCAGAACCTGAGGAAGTATGGTTATTTCTTCATACTAAGATGATTTATATTTTGTATAACAGTTCTAAGCTAATTCCATAAATTTTAGGCTTTGACTGATACATTATATTCATTGCTGAAAAGGCTTAAGTGGCATTGTTAAGTTGACGATTATCGGAATCGGCCAAAAGTGAAACAAAAAGGTTATCGCTTAAGGGTTTTGATCTGATGAGACTAATATGAAAACCTTAATGGAATATGATTCTTTTTACAGAATATGGTAGTATAAACTTTGTACAGTGTTACTAAACTAGTTTTACTAATTTTAACATTTAGACGAGTTATTTTATTAATCGATGAAATAGCATAAATGATCTCAACGCGAACACTAATTCGGTCAAGATTCATTTGGAGTTTGTGACTACATTATATGTGATCCTTTACTCATTTTTCAGGCATTAACAGAATGCAATCCTAGAAGTGTTTTAAAGTTGATTTGGCATTATTTTAACTTTAATTGCAATAGATTATCTATTTACTTATTGTTATGATTAACATTTCCTTTCATCAAGAACATGCAAATTAAATCTTACTTTGTATATTTTTACACACATGGGTCCTTACTGTTTTAGGAACCTAATATGAATTACTTTATCATTTTGTGAGCCATTATACTATTATTTTGTTAATAGCCATAACAAGGTTCATTAGGGATCATGAAGCAAATATGTTAAATTGAGTTCAACATTAAATGATTCTACATATTTGGGTTTATTATGATTCCAGAGACAACAAGAATTTATTTTATAGCTATAAAAGTTATATTTTTCATATGTGCCACAATGTCCATAATAGAGTGTTTGTTCTATTATTGACTTTAATAATTGTTCTATGATTCAAGAATTGAATATTTTTGTATATTTGAATACATTCTGATCCTAAAATCTCATGAATATTGATTTCATCATTTTATTACTTATTATACACAAATTTCATTAAAACTATATTAGTACCATAATCAAAGTTTAATATTAACAATTATGTTGTAACTCAAAATTTAATATCTTGACATAATTGTATTCTTTTTAATTTTAAATGAATATAAAACTTTGTTTCACTGGGATCGAAACTATATTTCAAAAGATATTCAGGAATAAACTTTTAAACCGGTTGAAACACCTACTCAAATTGGAAATACGCTTTTGCAGTTGAAAAACGCCTTTTAGCTCAGAGCTTCTCCTACCTCAGAACATGTTCACTGAGTAGAGACAGAAAACAGGGGAGCTTCAAGGGCGCGGCTAGGGCTGGCTGGCGACGGCGCTACAGGGGTCCTCCGGCAACGGCGACGGCACAGGAAGAACAACCTCGACGAGGCGCATCCGGGGAAAGAATTGATTCGGCCGAAGAGGAAGCAGAGTGGCGCGCCCTCGAACTCAAGCGGCGGCGTTCATGGCAGGTCGGTGAAGAGCAAGAATCCATGAATTAGAGCCCGAATGAGTAAGTGTTTGAGCATCAGGGAGTCTAGTGGATTCCATTTTTGGGTTTACCTTGACCAAGAATCACCGAGGAGGGCTGTCCACGGTGGCCGGCTGTGGGGAAGAAGGGCTCACGGCGGCGGCTTGATTTCGCATGAAGGAGACCAGATTTTCTTGAGGGATTTTGATCAGTGGGGCTTATTGATGCTATCGGTTAAAGGAATTTGGAAATGGGAAGTTCTATTGCTCGAATTGCTCTCGGCTTGGAGTTCTGAAGGTCTCTGGCAATGGCGGAAATGGGGAAAAGCTTCACGCGTGCAGGCTGGGAGAGAAGGAAAAGAAGTGAGGGAATGAGGAAGAGGCTCACTGCGAACACTGAGAAGCACTTTATAGCCAAGGAACGCAACGGATGAGCCTGCCTTGGTTGCATTTGTCTCGGACGGGAACTTCACTGGAAGCGACCAGAAAATGGTGAGCTGGCGGGCTTAGCTTCTGCGGTATGGCGCGAGAGGATTCGTGGCAGTGATCGAGCTCTTGTTGACGCAGCTGGTACAAGGAGCAGGTGAGGGAGTTGCTGGAAAAGAGAGAGAGAACGGAGGGGGGATGAACTCAGCTCGGTCAGCTGCGCTGGACTCAGGACTGCTCCACTCGGTCACAAGAACAGGAAGAAGAAGGGCCTGACAAGTGGGCCTGGGTCCACCGGTCGGTGAAGGGAGGTGAGTACATGAATTTATTGGGCTGTCAAATTTAAGTAGAAAATATCCAAACTTTTTGACCATGGTATTTGAATAGATTTTGATGCCTGATAAAATTTTGAGGTTAAAATGGATTACCGAAAAATTGATAATATTCTGACAACAGTGACTGCTCCTAATTACTTGTTTCGGATTTTAATTTTTGATTGAGATCACTTGAAGTCTATTATTTTTGAAATTTTGTTTTTCAAATATATTTGATCTCAGAATTCTGTTGTAAAATTTTCAACTTAAAATATTGTTCCATTATTTTATATAAATTCTAACACTGAGATTTCCAGATTTCCAGAGTTTCTGTTTTTAAATTTTGAGAAGTCCTAATGACAATATTAATTAATAATATTTTTACCAGAGGTGGATATTGCATTGAGGGTTTCATTATAAATTTTTCAGCTCCATTTGTGACACCAAAATATTTTATAAATTCTGACAACGCATTGTTTTGATTTAAAAGTTGCCTTTCTAATTTATCTCTTCATTATTCTATGCATAAAATTTCATTTGCTGGCTAAAATGATTTAATTTAATGATCAGGGTTCTCATGGAAATTTTCTAAGTTTTTACTTTTTACATTTTGCATTTTCCTCTTCTTCATTCTTTATTTCCCTTTAGTTTGATTTTTCTTGCAACATGAAAATCCAAGAACTCCAAATAAAAATCAATAATGCCAAGAAAACTCAGAGAGAATAATATTCAAATTCAAAATATTGATTTTTATTTTATTAAAATTTTGGGATGTTACAGATCTACCCCCTTACGAAATTTCACCAAGAGATTTGGCGGGTCTAAAGAAAATTATTTCTAACAGAAGTCAGGAAACTTCTTCTTGAGTCAGTCTTCTCGTTCCTAAGTTGCTTCTTCTTCAAAATGGTTGTCCCACTAAGCCTTGATCACCTTGCGGAATTTATTACGGGTGTGGCGTTCAGCTTCTTTTAAGATTCTAGTCGGATGCTTCCAATAAGTTAAATCAGGTTGTAGATCGATTTCCTCTAGCTAGGCAAGCTTAGAAGGAAGACAAAAGTATTTCGTTAATTGCGATACATAGAAGACATTACGAACACTGGATAGGTGACATGGCAACTCCGATTTATATGTTTTCTTTTTCTTTCATCTTCAACGATACGATATGGCCTAATATATCGCAGCGCCAAGTTATCTTGGATTTGGAATTAGCGAATATCGTAAACCTTGTAATTCTCGAGGATGATATAGATTTAGGAATTCTTTCTCGGAGGTGACTTATCGTTCTTGTTGATACTTTGTCTTCATTGCAATTGCTTCACTGGATCTTCATCTTGCGATTCCAAATTGACGTGCGAGAAATAGAGGAGAATTCTATTTGAGTCTTAGGCAAGCAGACGAGAGATACTAATACTTTCTATATATTTCTTTTGGTTGAATAATTAGTATTGTTTGTAAGGATAATTCAATTTAGAGAGTGGTCTGCGATATGTTTAGAATCCTTGAGGCAAAAGAAAGATTGCATTGCCATTAGGTTCACTTGGGAAGAACTGAATGTTTAATACCAAGAAGGGCATTTGAATACAATGGCTGATTTGCATAATTCAACCTCAGTCGACGAAATGAGCCGAGCATAAAGGTCATTTCGGATTGACTTTAGATTGAAAACAAGATAGTGATAATCCAAGGATTGGATTGAGGTAAAAGAATTATAAGATGATCCTGATGGTTTGATTCGTTTGATCACCTTAGCAGACAAAGGGTTTTCATTTTCTTTGGTTCCAACAATTATGAAGGAATGAAAGGCACAGAATTCAAAAGATTGTTGGCAAAATTGAATACACAAGGAACGTACTCAATATCACAACAAGTGCTGGATACAATTACATGAGAAAGAGGTTTACATTTAGAGCCTGATATCGAGGCAGGGATTGTTTTGGGTTCTTGATGTTTTCTAAGGTCCTTGAGACAGTTTAGAAATTACTGATGTCGTACAATAAATGATCAAGAATGACTAGGATCAAGGAGTAGATCATGGAATTAAACTTGAATCCTGGCAGAGTTCAATTACATAAATATTGTACCTAGTACTACATCTAGTAGGTCATAAGCTTCCTTCGCGAATTAGCGTTGTAGGTAATTGCCATAAATGACTGGATTGACATTTTGGGTTGGATTAATATACATCTAAGGAATTGTTTGTTCGCAGATCCTGGGACATGTGGGTTATGGGCTCACCGTGCTTCCGCTGCGCGACTCTGATTTAGGTAATTGTTTGTTTTCAAATTCTTGAGGTCACCTTTGAGATTGTTACATAGCGCTCGGGTTGAGAATGATATGGAGTTTGCTTCTTGCTTTAGGCAACAGTTGGTGTAATACTTATGTTTACCATAGCAAAGGCAGATAATATTGTCTTTCCGATTTTTAGTACCGGAACAATTATTCATTGGTATTGCTGGAGGGATGAACTGATGATTGAGATTGAGAATAAAGTTCAGCGAATTCTATTGGGAACAAGTATTCTTGCTCGAGCGCCTTTTCTTTATTTGATTCCTTTAGACAACCAGTTTCAGATTTTTATTCCTCCTAGTCTTGAGAGTTATAAATTTGACTGATGTAACTTTTGGTATAGTTATGGTTGTAGGATATATTTATTCAACTTGCGGACGTTGTTTAGCAACATTTCAAAGAACAGTGTGTAGGCATCAAATAAGGTATAGAAGTATGTTTCTAGTCTGAACCATTTCCTTTCCTAGCAAGAACTATGCCAATGTTGGAAATATTTTATGCTAGTTTGCTAAAACAAAAGGTGTGCATTAAATGATTTTGTTCAGTTATGGTGAGCATTTACACCTTGATTCTGAGATACTAGTAATCATTTTTCTTGTTAGTTTGTTTTTTGCGTGCACTTTTTGAACTTAGGGAAAATGGGGAGTTCGTCGATTGCTATGTAGGGAAGTGCTTGACTAAATACCAAAGATTTGGTTGGGCTTAGATGGGATTATCGTTTCTTAGCAGTTGAGTGTCTTATGGGTTTCACGAAGTAGACAAGGAGTGTTAGCAGTTCATGCCAAGAATCCTTAGCAAGAATAAGTTAATTTAAAGAGAGATACAGAGTATGTTAAAATATCTGAGATGAATGAAAGCATTGTAACACCCCGGCGTCAAACGCACCGCAAATGCTACCCAAAAACCCTAAATGACGCTTACAACACTCTGAAACCATGCTGGTCCAAAGTGTCATCCATCAAGACCCAAGGAATAAAAATTGACAACGAAATCCAAGTGAACTAATGACTCAACGAATGAAACACTAAACCTTTTACCATTACCAAAAGATTGAAATCGACCTTGAACCTCTCTAAACCAGATTAAAGCTAAGTCTCAAAATTTACAAAATTTCGCATGACCTCTAGAATAGAGGACATCCACTCAGCAGGCAAAAGAAACAATAGCATGTATAAGATATATCAACCACTCAAAACAGAAGGAAACATTCTAACAGGTCCTTAGATAATCAACCAAATATCCAACCGGCACTTAACCAACAACACAACGACGATCTACACAATACTATCTCATTGGTTACAACGAATTAAGCAAAATGATTGAATTGGTTGAAGGTGACCGAAGTCGTGCGTGTTTCTACTCCCATCCCGACGAGTCACTTCAAGGTACCTAAAACAAGAAACAACAAGCGTGAGTCCAAGACTCAAAAAGTACCTAAGCGTAACAATTCCGGTTTATCGTAAGTAAAACAAGAACTTGACCATAAGAGAAGTAATACAAAGGAAGCAACATCCGAACATATGCATTTGTACCCATTTAAACAAAACTTGACTAAACCAAAATTCATCGCAATCAAGTAATAAACTTGATAATAAAACCATTCAACGCCAAAGAAACATTACTTGACTCTAAATCCAACGTCTCCGACTTAACTACCCCTTGTTGCAACTCAAACCATTTTCATCAATTGAATTGAGTTCATAACTCGACTTCACTCCACGATATTCATACAACATAATTAGCAAGACAAGGAAAAGCGGTAATTCATCAAATTCAATTCAATCTCCCCTTTTTGGGTTGAGTCCACGAATCAACCTTCAATTACCACAATCACCATCCAAATGACACACAATTTACCACAACACTCATTATGAAAGATGCAATGCACATGAATGCTCATTTCCATGCACGTACCGGTACTGCCAGTGCCCACCCGTCGGTGTGCACCCTCACGTCCCTTCCATCCCGTAGATGGAAGGTGCCTACTCTTACTGTCTCGCTCCCATTCACCTCGATGAATGGGACTACGAGGTAGGACTTTCGTGTTCACTACGTGTGAACACAGAGGCCCACATCAGCATGGGTCGCCTCTTCCATTATGAATGCACAAATGCAATTTTCATGAATGAAATGCAACTTTTCATTCAATGCATACACAAACATACCATATCCACATACACACACATAGCCAATTCTCACATTCCTAAGTCACTAGCGGTACTTGTACAAGCAGATTCAACCGTAAGGCATAGCAACTCATGACAGCGTTTCTATCATGCAATCACATCCTCTGACCATTCGAACCATGTTCACACATTACACTTGCAGTTAAATGCTTACGATACTATCTTTATAAAGGACCTAACCGCTTGAACCAAACCAAACCCATGTTAGTCCCAATCACTCGAATAATCTACTCACTATAATCAACCTTACTAAAAGCTCGGTCTCACTTAGAGTTCATCTAATTAACAGAGCAACAATTAAACTAAGGAACATCACATATGAACACACATCCACACTCAATAACACGTGTACTTGCATCAATTCCTTAAACTTTTAATCATCATAGACATTTTCATAAGAGGGAGCACTTTCTAGTTATAGCCAAGCAAGGCTTACCTCTTGCGATGCAACGACAATTACTTACGCTAAGAGCAATCAATCGTTTAATCCTCCTAGCCGCAATCTAGGGAATGCACTTGCCTTTTACCGACGAAGAATGGAGTGGCATGCGGTTGAGGCCACTCCCGACAGAACCTTCCCTGCAAATAAACATTCAAAACTACAACATATCAAGCGAAATTTTGTATACACATTTAGCAATTGATTTGTTTCGTGTTCAACATGAACGAAAAGAAACATCTCGGTACAAATGACACCTAGGATGCAAATAACATCTTTGTAGCCGATTGCCTCAGTGTTGCAAGGGGATCCAAAAGGCCTCCCAGGACTAATAATATTTACAATAGTATTATATATGACTCCTCTACGTCCACCCAAACAATCAACTATAATATATAAATTGCGTGATTCAGGACAAGGCAAAACATGACAACATTTTCATGTAACCAAAGAAACCACAATGCAACCAAGCTCTCACATACGGTATAAGAAATTCCACCTATCATTTATGTATAAAACATATACCTAACACCAGTGAATCGAAAATATCTAATTATCACTGCAGATTCAGTAAAAGCGTAATAAATGCATTCATGTGGCAAAAGAGCCACGATAAATAACAAGAGATCTTTGTCGAATGAAAGGCAGCCTATTAGACACAATTTCACAATATGCAAAGGAATAAGTAAAAGAAAGAAGGTGAGTTTGTATCTCATATCGACATTTTACCGACAGGTTAAGTGGAACCACATTGCAAGACCTACTCATGCGCGTATGTGCCTTTACAACCAATAGGAATTCCTGAATGAAAAACGGAGATCCTTTTGTCTATTACTAACGTTTTCTCTTAGACCTTAACAAAGTATTTCATCAAAAGTTCATGTCATAGCAGGAAGAATACGCTCAGAACAATAACACATTACATCAAACAACTGGTGTGCATAGAAGAAATGCTAACAACACAACAAGCCATGCATCACCACTTACACAATTCATCAAGCGGTGGTGGGCACATCACGAGGAACATGGATTGATAACCAACCTTGGGCGTGAGCACAAGGTCACCGACGCAGCGTCGGGCGGACTCAACGCTGCGAAGGACAAAGAGATGGAGGGCTCGCCGATGCGTTCTTCTTGGCCGATCACACCCATCAAACAAAGAAACCGAGCTCAAATCGCCGCCGGCAGATCGTCGCTTGGCGTCGGCGCAGCGGCGAGCATGACGGGCGGCGCTGGGCGTCGGAGACGGCGCAGAGCGACGGGCGGAAGGGGCGGCCGGGCGACAGCGACGCCGGTGCGCGGAGGCGCGGTCGCAAAGGGCAGCAGGAGGCGCCGGTAGGTCGGCAGGAGGTGCGGCCACGGGAGCGACACCGCGAAGGAGGCGAGGGCACGGGCGAACGGGTTGGCCGGGAGGCGCAGCGAGGCAGGCGCAGGGCGGCAGCACATGACGACGCGCGACAGGACGGCCAGGGAGGAGGGCTCGCTGAGATATTTTGGGGAAAAACAATAGCCACTTGTCTAGAAGATAAGGTGAGGGAGACAAGAATATAAACAGCTAGGGGAGGAAAGAAAAAAAAACAATTGCAGTATTACACTCTCCCCCCTCAAAAGAATTCGCCCTCAAATTCTGAACACCTCAATACTCAACCTCCAATCAACCAACGATTATTCCCGGAAGATCATAATACTAACTCCCAAACTCAATTTCTCATTTCTCTAGTCAATTTCACTCACCCAACTAAATCACCTCTCTAAGACTCCATACCACAGATCAACCAACTCGTGATGCCATGATTAACATGAGTCACAACACTCTATTAAGCATCGAAGAATTATCACCAAAGCTATTCGATTGGACAACTAGGTTCAAACTTGAATCCCTAAGAACCAAGAAATCTCGATTCCCATCTTTCCTCATTGACTAACCTTTATAACCAAGGAACCAATTCTGAGCAAAAGGCTATCCCCAACCACTTAAACACCTAAGATTCCACTCCGGAATCCCCCGGGAAACAAAACACGAATCTCATCCTTTCAATGGCTGCCCATCATATCATAGCTATACCTTCCAGACCTTCTCAAACTTGATCAATACTAGCTTTTCAGGAACACAAGTCTCGAAATTCAGTAAATCCTATAACTCACAACACCTTGCATAACTTTAATCAACTTTCACTTAAGATCATATACCATCTCGATTAATCATATATACCACACAATTAATTAGGTTGACCTTAAACAACCAACAAATCCACTTTAACAGAATCAATAACCCGTTAGCAACTGGAAGCGCTAACTACCCAACATACTCTTAACGTCTTAAACATCCTCGTGGGTCACATACCCAACCTTTAAGGAATTTCACAACTCTTAAGCATGAAAGAACACCAATAAACAATTTCTTCTTTCCAGAAAACCCAAACAGAAATTGCAAGAGAGCTCAACTCGCAAATTTCCAGACTCTGGTAACAAGAGCTCTTCCAATTAAACACCAAACTCCAAACTCCCACGAATGAAGAGGGTTTTCAAAGATGACCTCCCAACCAAGCAAAACGACGAGATCAAATACCTTTTACTCTTACAAAGACACAGAACCTCGGTCCTCACCACCAGGTCTGGTACCACACTAAACTCGTCTTCTTTGCCTTCATCCAAAGAAGGCAAAACCACAAACCGACGAAAGAACAATCAGCGAGTACTCAATTTGCTTACAAAACTAACCACTTTGCTTAACTTGAAATCAATGCAATAAAATGCACAACCAGGAAAGACTCAACTGAGAAGAGTAACTTCACACAATCTTTCTTTAAAAAAAATAGTCACAAAATCGAAGAGAACTCCATTCTCTGAACAACATAAACCATTTCCCTCACTTTGAGCCCTAAGGTGGAAAGCTTCACATCGAAGAATCACTCGATTAAAAAGCAACACAACACACTAATCCCAAAACCAACATTTCAGGAATAGCAAACCGATCCTAAAATCCATCATTTTCCATTACATCTATTTATTTCCTTTAAATGGCAAGTCCAAAAACTATCGTCACACTATTCCATATGCATGCATTCTTTCTTCCTCATAATCTTTCATCACTACTCCACCACTTGGCGAAACACAACTCATATGGCGGTTTCAATTATGTACCAAATGTAACGCCTGTAAACAAAAGGCAACCATCTAGATGATTACACCGACAACCCAATTCCGAAGGTAATTAAACCTAAGCTCATCTTACATCCCATTATCTCTAAAATTCTTGCACCTTTAACAATAAAGGTTTCAATGATCACACTTAGCGCCTTTGGGAAGCCCCAACAAGACTCAGCAAGAATTACATAACCACTCTTCCTTGGATCACTTTCTCCAGAATTTATCCTTTCGACTAATTACATCCGCGTTCAGAAGTGTTATCATCAACATTAAACAAATTCTCCCCTATAGTACTCAACAAAGAAAAACAGGTTACAATCTTTATCCCGAATTAATCTACCATCCAAAATTCCTATTTGTCAACCATATGGCGAACACAAAGATCAACTATCTAAGTCTCCAATGATTTAGACAATTGAACCTCATCAACTTATTTAACAAGTTCCTCAACCACACTTGTTATTACTTCTTTGACGCAATCATTTATAACCTTACGCAAACACCATTTTTAGACCTCCACTTATATCCGTGGATCACTATGACCCACAAAATACTTCTTGCCATCTATCCAATTAGGGTCGACCACCTTAACCCAACCACATACACATTCTACTAATCCTCTACGGAAATATTTTCAATCACCCACAACTTACTCTGAATGCCGTATTTTCCTTTCCAGAGAAGCCAACCAAATCTTCAGAAGAAGCTTGACTCTCAAAAACTTAGAAAATGACAGGGCTCAAGCCCTGTCATTCAACAACTCTCCAACCAAACCTCAACTCCAAAATTCCACGAAGCAAAGGAGTTATACAAATAAATTCACAGAAAGGAAAAGCGAATCGGGCGAATAACACTTTTCCCTTCAAAGCCCCAAATCCAAAACTCCAACTTGAAGAGCGACAACACGAAAATTACAAGCCTTTCCCCGCCATCAACCAACGAGGCACAACACCAAAACCCCTTTTTCTTTGACTTAAATCCAAAAAGACCAAATGAGTCAAAGCCCGAAAAACTTACTCCATCAATGCTCCCACCTACAGCAGAAGTACAACAACTCCTTATAAACTGGGAGAACGACCAACACAACTACACGACAAGGCCGAAATCTCTTCGGCACAATGAGTCCCACCGGACCCCACAAAACAAATCACTACATCAAAATCATAACCATCAATGATATCATAGTCTCAGCAAGACTAACATATAACATTTCAACAAATATCAATATAGCATAAATCTCAAAAGAACGTTGTAACACAATACAACGATATCCCATCCCTTCCTACTGTGCATCAGAGTGTGTCAAATTTTAAATTAATTCGTCATTCTACGTCAAGTTTTACGGTTATTGCCATAGGGCCGCATTTTAAAAGTTCAACCTAAACCATGTTTCTACCTTCACACAACAACATTTTCAATTCATTTTAGAATTACTCACTACATTCAGACACCACGGACCTGAAGCCCGCTCTGATACCAACTGTAACACCCCGGCGTCAAACGCACCGCAAATGCTACCCAAAAACCCTAAATGACGCTTACAACACTCTGAAACCATGCTAGTCCAAAGTGTCATCCATCAAGACCCAAGGAATAAAAATTGACAACGAAATCCAAGTGAACTAATGACTCAACGAATGAAACACTAAACCTTTTACCATTACCAAAAGATTGAAATCGACCTTGAACCTCTCTAAACCAGATTAAAGCTAAGTCTCCGAAATTTACAAAATTTCGGCATGACCTCTCTAGAATAGAGGACATCCACTCAGCAGGCAAAAGAAACAATAGCATGTATAAGATATATCAACCACTCAAAACAGAAGGAAACATTCTAACAGGTCCTTAGATAATCAACCAAATATCCAATCGGCACTTAACCAACAACACAACGACGATCTACACAATACTATCTCATTGGTTACAACCAGAATTAAGCAAAATGATTGAATTGGTTGAAGGTGACCGAAGTCGTGCACGTGCTCTACTCCCATCCCGACGAGTCAGCTTCAAGGTACCTAAAACAAGAAACAACAAGCGTGAGTCCAAGACTCAGCAAAGTACACAAGCGTAACAATTCCGGTTTATCGTAAGTAAAACAAGAACTTGACCATAAGAGCAAGTAATACAAAGGAAGCAACATCCGGAACATATGCATTTGTACCCATTTAAACAAAACTTGACTAAACCAAAATTCATCGCAATCAAGTAATAAACTTGATAATAAAACCATTCAACGCCAAAGAAACATTACTTGACTCTAAATCCAACGTCTCCCGACTTAACTACCCCTTGTTGCAACTCAAACCATTTTCATCAATTGAATTCGAGTTCATAACTCGACTTCACTCCACGATATTCATACAACATAATTAGCAAGACAAGGAAAAGCGGTAATTCATCAAATTCAATTCAATCTCCCCTTTTTGGGTTGAGTCCACGAATCAACCTTCAATTACCACAATCACCATCCAAATGACACACAATTTACCACAACACTCATTATGAAAGATGCAATGCACATGAATGCTCATTTCCATGCACGTACCGGTACTGCCAGTGCCCACCCGTCGGTGTGCACCCTCACGTCCCTTCCATCCCGTAGATGGAAGGTGCCTACTCTTACTGTCTCGCTCCCATTCACCTCGATGAATGGGACTACGAGGTAGGACTTTCGTGTTCACTACGTGTGAACACAGAGGCCCACATCAGCATGGGTCGCCTCTTCCATTATGAATGCACAAATGCAATTTTCATGAATGAAATGCAACTTTTCATTCAATGCATACACAAACATACCATATCCACATACACACACATAGCCAATTCTCACATTCCTAAGTCACTAGCGGTACTTGTACAAGCAGATTCAACCGTAAGGCATAGCAACTCATGACAGCGTTTCTATCATGCAATCACATCCTACGGCCACCGAACCATGTTCACACATTACACTTGCAGTTAAATGCTTACGTATACTATCTTTATAAAGGACCTAACCGTTTGAACCAAACCAAACCCATGTTAGTCCCAATCACTCGAATAATCTACTCACTATAATCAACCTTACTAAAAGCTCGGTCTCACTTAGAGTTCATCTAATTAACAGAGCAACAATTAAACTAAGGAACATCACATATGAACACACATCCACACTCAATAACACGGTGTACTTGCATCAATTCCCTTAAACTTTTAATCATCATAGACATTTTCATAAGAGGGAGCACTTTCTAGTTATAGCCAAGCAAGGCTTACCTCTTGCGTATGCAACGACAATTACTTACGCTAAGAGCAATCAATCGTTTAATCCTCCTAGCCGCAATCTAGGAATGCACTTGCCTTTTTACCGCGAAGAATGGAGTGGCATGCGGTTGAGGCCACTCCAACGTAACCTTCCTGCAAATAAACATTCAAAACTACAACATATCAAGCGAAATTTTGTATACACATTTAGCAATTGATTTGTTTCGTGTTCAACATGAACGAAAAGAAACATCTCGGTACAAATGACACCTAGGATGCAAATAACATCTTTGTAGCCGATTGCCTCAGTGTTGCAAGGGGATCCAAAAGGCCTCCCGGGACTAATAATATTTACAACAAGATATATATGACTCCTCTACGCCCACCCAAACAATCAACTATAATATATAAATTGCGTGATTCAGACAAGGCAAAACATGACAACATTTTCATGTAACCAAAGAAACCACAATGCAACCAAGCTCTCACATACGGTAACAGTGTTCCACCTATCTGTTTATGTATAAAACATATACCTAACACCAGCGAATCGAAAATATCTAATTATCACTGCAGATTCGTAAAAACGTAATAAAATGCATTCATGTGGCAAAAGAGCCACGATAAATAACAAGAGATCTTTGTCGAATGAAAGGCAGCCTATTAGACACAATTTCACAATATGCAAAGGAATAAGTAAAAGAAAGAAGGTGAGTTTGTATCTCATATCGACATTTTACCGACAGGTTAAGTGGAACCACATTGCAAGACCTACTCATGCGCGTATGTGCCTTTACAACCAATAGGAATTCCTGAATGAAAAACGGAGATCCTTTTGTCTATTACTAACGTTTTCTCTTAGACCTTAACAAAGTATTTCATCAAAAGTTGATGTCATAGCAGGAAGAATACGCTCAGAACAATAACACATTACATCAAACAACTGGTGTGCATAGAAGAAATGCTAACAACACAACAAGCCATGCATCACCACTTACACAATTCATCAAACAGGTGGTGGGCACATCACAGGGGAACACTGGATTGATAACCAACCTTGGAGCGTGAGCACAAGGTCACCGGCACGTCGGGGCGGACTCAACGCCGTCAGAAGGACAAGAGCATGGAGGGCTCGCCGATCAAGTTCTTCTACGATCACACCCATCAAACAGCAAACCGAGCTCAAATCGTCGCCGGCGGCATCTGTTCGGGCGGGGCGCAGATGACGGCAAAGCGAGCACCGGCGGCGCCGGCGGCCGGAGACGGCGCCAGAGCGACGGGGCGTGAAGGGGCGTCGGGCGACAGCGACGCCGGGCGCGGAGGCGCGATCGCGCAAGGGCAGCAGGGGAGGCGCGGCGCGAGGTCGGCCAGGAGGTGCGCCGGGAGCGACACCGCGGAGGGAGGCGAGGGCACGGCGAACGGGTCGGCCGGGAGGCAGAGTAGGCCGTAGGGCGGCAGCACCGGACGCGCACAGGGACGGCCAGGAGGAGGGCTCGGCTGAGATATTTTTGGGGAAAAAACAATAGCCACTTGTCTAGAAGATAAGGTGAGGGAGACAAGAATATAAACAGCTAGGGGAGGAAAGAAAAAAAACAATTGCAGTATTACAAGCATGCATCTCAACCAGATTTATTTGGAGAGAGCCAGAGGTTGACTTCAAGGGGAGTATCCAAATACAATTACTATTTGAATAACTCGATGAATATTAATGAGATTAGTGGCAATTAAATCTCATTCAAGGCTGACCTTGTAAAACATAAATATGAAGTGAAAGTTTACATTGTGTAAGGCAGCAACAATTCAAAGAATGAGCTAAAGGTCGGTCATAAAGCTAAAGATTTTATTACTCATTACTCTCAGTAGTTGTATTAATGAATTATGTCGCAGGCATCCTGCAACAATATTTATTAGAGTAAAGTCATTTAAACAGAATTCTATTGGATTAGAGGCGTTGTAACAGCCCAAAAATTAAGGACAGTAAATTTACAATATTTAAATTTGATTGTGAATATTTCTGAATTTCTGAATATTGCTTGCTTTATTTGGATTTTCTTGGATTTTGTGTTGCAAGAAAAAGTAAACAAATGAGCAATAAAGAATGAAAAAGAAAAGGGAAAAATGTAAAAAGTAAAAATTTAGAAAATTTGCCATGAGAACCCTGATCATTCAATTTAATCATTTTAGCCAGCAATTGAAATCTTATGCATAAACAAATGAAGATATAAAATGAAAAGACAACTTTTAAATCAAAACAATGCATTGTTAGAATTTATAAAATATTTATAAAACTCAAATGGATCTGTAAAAATTATCATGGACATATCAATGCAATATCTACCTTTGGTTAAAATTTCCTAAATTAATAATGTCATTTAAGACTTTTCCAAATTTAAAAGCAGAAACTTTGAAAATAGAGAAATTGCAATGTCGAATTTTTATAAAATAATGGAACCATATTTTGATCTGAAAATTTTACAGAAGCATTATGAGTATAAATAATTTAGAAAAAAATTTCAAAAATAATAGAATTCAATTGGTCTCAATGAAAATAGGAATCGAAATAAGTAATTAGGAGCCATCATCATTGTCGAAATATTTGTAATTTTTCTAACTCATTTTAATCTCATAATTTTACCAGACATCAAAATATATTCAAGGACCATGGTCAAAAAGTTTGGATATTTTCTACTTCAATTTGACAGCAATAGAAATTGGAGACTAGGACCATCCTGGAGTGGACCATCTCTTTGACGCCATACCTCATCGATCGGTGGTCCCCGGCCCCACCTGTCATATTCTTCACCCTCTGTTC
The DNA here is from genome assembly GCA_036346375.1 of Guadua angustifolia. Taxonomy (NCBI): domain Eukaryota; kingdom Viridiplantae; phylum Streptophyta; class Magnoliopsida; order Poales; family Poaceae; genus Guadua; species Guadua angustifolia. The sequence goes on along the minus strand of JAYEVE010000110.1, from coordinate 247,478 downwards.
TTGCGATCGAGCCAGACTCTCCCGAATGCAGCGCACATGACCGGCTCGTTCGATGCATCTCGTCTTCGATTGGTCGCGTCTTCAACGTCATCTTCACCTCACCAAATTTCAATCATCGCCACGTTGTCCTCGGTCTCATGCTTCAGCCCCATACTTCCTCCTGCATCGAGAGAACAACCGAGGCAATGCAACCAGACCGGCTTATCCACTGCAATCCTTGGCGATAAATTGCTCTCGGTGACCGCAAGGATCCTCCTCACTCCCCTCGGTTCCCCTTCCTTCTCCTCAAGCCAGCGCATGAATCCCCTCGATTCCGCCATTGCCGGGAGATTCAGAGCTCAAGCAAACTGATTCGCATGAATAATGATCCATTTCCAAATCCTTTTGGGCTATAGCATCCCCAGCTCCACTGATTAAAAGCCCCAACAATACCCATCATCTCCCATGCGAATCTAGCCGCCACCGAAGGTCATCTTCTCACCAAAGCCGTCCAGTGGGCGGAGCTCCTCGAGACTCTTCCTCCGGTGAACCTCAAAAACGGAACCCCTAGCATCCCTCATGCTTAATTAGCCACCGATTTCACCTCTAATGGCCTTGTCTTCTTCCTCCACGAGCCGCCATTGGAGCTGCTTTGCTTCATTGCTGCATGCCTGCTCCTTCTCCGTGAATCAACTCCCCACCGAAAGCGCCACGCCGAGAGGAATCTCCCCATGCTGCGTAAACCGCCACGGAAAGATCGCCGGAGAGCCCGCCGTCCAGCCCTAGGCCGTCCCTGTTTCCTCTCGCCGACACACGGGCCCAGAGTCGGTGCACTGCTAGGAAGCTCAGTGCACTGTAGCGAGTCGCTTCAGTTCAGAGAAAACGTAATTCCATTTTACAGTGAGTTATTTAAATCGGCCCAAAATGCAAACACTCATATCTTGTGCATTTCAAATCCAATGTGAATGAAATAAATTTCTATATTCATGTAAAATCAAGTTCTTCTATAATATGCAAAAATATTTTGAAAAACGTTGCTGGAAGAATTTGAAATTCAAATTTGAACAAAAGGGTTAAATATGTACTACATATTAAAAAGTTGTAAATGAACTCAAAATTGAATGAAACTAATTTTATTAGAATCCTCATATTTCCAGGAGCTCAAATATATAAAAATATTTATATTTTATCTTTGTTTGAATCATTGTATATTAAAGGTTATTCTCAATTGGATAAATAATCAAAATGATTAATTGTATAAAGAAATTCTAAAATAAATAAGATTTATTTTTGAGAACTTGTATGGCAGTACCTTACCTTAATATGCTGAAATGGTTAAGACTTGAATATGATTTAAACTTGTTCATAAGTAATAAATAATTTAAATGGACAAAAGTGCATGTATATATATATGTGTGTGTGTGTACATATAGCAATCTATAGCAAATTGCATACGCATATGAGGAGTACATAAAAGCTGTACAAAGATGTGAATAGGTATTGGAATGAGTAAATTGTCACTATTGGAATATTTCTAATGAAATATCATAAGTTAAATTACATCAAGAATGAAATAAACATACTATTATGAACATTATGGCACACCTGAAAAATATAACTTCTAAAAACATAAAATAAATCTGAATGTACTTCTGGAATTATGAGAAGCACAGATATGCAAACATATACATATAACTGTTGATCTGTATTTAAATTGCTACCTTGCAAATATTAATAAGCCTTAATATGACCGTTTATAAAAGTAAGTGCATAATAGCTCATAAATAGTAAGAATACCTTGAATAGGTTTCTGGAATCAATAGAGAACCAATTATGTAAAAATATTTAAAGTGAAACTTATCTTGCATTCTTTGATGCAAGAAAGTGCAAACATCAATAGCAAATAAATAGTTAATCTATCGCAATTAAGGTCGAAATAATGTAAAAATAGTTTTAAAACATTTCTAGGATGGTATTCTGTTAGTACCTGAAAAATGAATCAAGAATCATGTATAGTGTAATTGAAAATTAAGTTTGAACCTTGGTCGATTTAATGTTACAAATATGATCATTTAGGCTATTTCAAATATAGATAAAATAACTTATCTAAATACTAAAATATGTAAAACTAGTTTAGAAACACTATACAAAGGTTGTGCTACCATATTCTACAAAAATATCTTAATTACAATATGCTTTTCATTTAAATCTAGCTAGTCCAAAACTCTTAATCGCTAATCGTGCGATTCACTTTTGGCCGATCCCATGAATAGTAAGCTTTAGTTGCCACTTAAGCTTTTTCATCAGTGAATATAATATCTAATCCAAATCCTAAAACTTGTGTAACTAGTTTAGTAGTGTTCTTTAAAGCATAATCTACCCTATTATGAAAAGATAATCCCACTTCACCGTGATTTGCATATTAATCTTAATAGCTTAATAACCCTAAGCAATCACATTACTTTAGCCCGTGTCTACGAATGAATGAACTGTAGTTGCAATGAAGAAACCTGTAGTTAAGTTATTTTATCGCCGAACCTTCTCAAATATCATGAAAATAATCCCAAGAGCCTAAATCAATAGATCTAACCAACAAAGCTAATTACATACAAAATCAATTAAGGACAAAGAATTATTCCTACCTAAACTAATGTGATCATTTAAGCTTTTCATTAACTCGTAAGCAGCTCATCCAAATCTGAATTTAGTAAAGAATAACTTAGAATTGATCTTTAAGATATACTTTGCAGTAATCTAAGAAAATACCCTTATTTCATCTTGCTTCGAATCTGAATCTTAATAGAGCAAAAACCATAAGTAATAAAGTTCGAAACTCATATTATGAATAGCGAATCAATGAAAGCTTGCAACAAATGATTAATTCTAGTTAACCTAAACTATTTTTGCGTCTTGAATTAAGTAAAATAAAATTAAGAAATTCATAAAAGAGCAACCACTTTCCTCGTGAAGAGTTTTATTTGTTCTTTCTATCTACTTTCTTTTTGCCCTTATTGAAGTTAGTTATTTGCTTTATTTTCCGTTGATCGACGTGTAGAACCCGACGTTGTTGATTCCGTCGTCGCCATCGTCAACCGCAATCCTCGACTTCGTCGTAAACAGTGATTAAGCAAGGCAAGCATCCTTTGACCATATCGATCCCAATATTTTATATTCCTTTTGTACATCAAATTGTTTTATGCATGCGTTTACTTTATGTAAATTGCTATCTTATGGTTTGGTAGATATACCTGTTGTCACATGAATCTCCTCTGATGATTATGAAACGTGAACCTTGATAACCCTAGATTAAGGTTAGGCGTTACTTAATGTCATCATGGGTATATGCGTTCATATTATTCATGCCTAGCCATGCTTTAGAGTCAATGATGTTCATGATCAAAGCAACATTTGTTTCCTGAAAACCTTGGAAATGGCACTGTTGGTGGTGGGTAATTTTTATTAAAAACCCAAAATGAAACTATGCTTTGATGCGGGCGATTATTGGCAATAGCCGGATGTGCAGAAAGGAATAGCACGTAGTGTAGGGTGAAGTGTCGCCCGTGTCACAACTAAGGACCGAACATCGTGTAGCTTGATCCAAGAAAATCCGTACAAACCACAAGGGTGAGAATGGGGTAGCCTTAGCTTATTAAATTGTTTAGACATGGCTTTGCTCATTGGTAGGCGGGAGCTAGCGGAGGCATTCCGGTACGGTTTGCTTGTGAGGGGCTTCCATGCAGTTCGTATGGGTAATTGCCTGGCCGGTGCATCGGTGTACGCCTTGCCATGGACAGAGACGTGGTGTTGGGTGTGATAATGTGGATCCACGGCTTGGGTGAGTGTCTCTGTTTTCAGGGCGAGGGTTAACGTCCCGGGCTGGGGTAAAGCCTTGTCTAGGAATTTAATGACTATGTATGATCGCTCATTCGCATACTCTTGTATGGCGATCCACGGCTGACGTGGTGAGTTGATCATTCCTTGTGGGTCCAGTTGTACACCTCTGCAGAGTTTAAATCTAATTAATTAGCCGTACCCGCGGTCATGGGTGTCTTGGTGAACTCTGCGCGAGTTAAATGTTTTATTGTTTCCAAAAGGGTTTATTTTACAAGTTAGCTTACCCCACAGATGACCCAATGCTATACCCTGTGTGGGCAAGTATTGGAATCAGCTGTTGTGCCCTGTGTGGACAAAGAACTGGATATATGCCATGCGATGGCAAGGTTTGATTCGTCGCTCACGTCGTGGAGGACGGTGAGTGTTATTTATGCTTTACTTATTTGCTATCAATTAATCGCTCTTTTAAATTCGATTGCAAATAACTTGGTTTCCAAATTCAAGTTCGCTTTATGCAAATTAAGCGTAATAGCTTCCTTTGAAATGGACTGCATGTATGATAGGTTTTGCTCAAGTCTTGCTGAGTATGTAAATTACTCACCCTTGCCTAATTATATTGTAGGTAGTTGAGTTAGCGCGGCTTCGAGTCTCTTTTCGAAGTTGTTCATCGCAGATTGCGGGATCCTCTTCGTTGTATTCTATCTGGAGTTTATGCAGTCGGTTACTGCTTGGGAATGGATGGGCAAACTATGAGACATTGCTTCTTTTCTGCTTTAATCTCGAGTTGTAATATTTACGTAATAATCGTTTCCGCTTAATTATTATATTGTATGGTTGTGATTTCCAATTGTTGTAAACATGTGAGTGCTAGCTACTGATCCAGGGAATAGCACAGTAATCACATGGAGGTTCCTGTTCGTCAGAACGGGGTCTCACAGCTTTGGTATCAGAGCTATACTGACCGTAGGATAAACCTTAGATAGAATGGTCGATAGCATTAGAATAAGCAAATTCAAAAGTCTATTTTCAAAAGTTATTGAATTTGCCAAATGTAGACTCTGCTATTCTTTCCTCGTTCATAGGATTCTACTCTTGTCTCTACATTCATTTTGATTTGTAAACAAACTCTTCTTTCCTGAAAAAGAAATGGTCGCTAGTGGCTAACTTCGCTACTGGTTCTGAGGATGTTCGAGACTTGTCGCTGCCATTCTTCATGCCTACCAAAGAAGACCACAGTGTATACGACAACAATCTCCAGGAAGTCAGGCAACACTTCACTAACCTCAACCAAACAGAAGCACAACTCGAAGATTCTGTTTCATGAAGAGACAGCATCACCCAATGGTAAAGGAGCGAAGATTAGAATATCTTACGATCTAGCTTAAGATAAGAACCCTTTGCGCATAGCGTATTATTCTGCTCTAGTTATATATAGAGCAACATATGTTGTTGTTATGACTCGCTATTTGAAGTTGGTTTTTATTTTTGAATGCCAGGACCGATTTATGTGTAACTTGACCACTAAGGTTAAAGTTTCATAATAAATTGTCCTCATATATGAATATCAAAATCTCAACCCATAGGATAAATGAAAAAAATCATAACATAGTCTGTATCTTCCCTCCATAGAACTTTTATGAACCTACCTCCTCTCTGTACAGTTTCTTACCTATGTAACCATTTCTCAAAAATAAAACCTTATCAAGATTAGTAGTATAGTCTCTATTACTACTCTTAGCTTTGCTTGAGATCACACCATTCACATATAAACCAAGTTTAAAATCTTATCAAATTAGTAACATTAAACTGGCTTATGCTGCTTTAGGCTAGTTAAAACTTAAATGTTCTAATAATAACTTTTAACCCTGCCTCAAAACTCACTTCACCACTTCGCTTAAATTATATGTCATAAAAATGAGTTGGAACCAGAAAAGTATTCTTCTGAATAGAAACCTTCGAAAGAATGATAAAAATGAAAACTGGAAAAAAAAATCAAAATTTAGTTTCTATAAGAAATATAAAAAGAGTATGTGTACAATTAATGTTACTCATAGCATCAGTTGCACATATGCTATTTTCCCATCTATAGAATTTAATCTCCTTATCTATGTATTCTTTTCTCCTGTGTAGAATTTTCTTTCTCCACTCCTGAATTGTTCTTTCTAAAAGTATTTCTCTCCTTATCTTATTGCGAAATGAAAACTACCAACAAATTGGTTGAGAATAATTTAAGCAACGAGTCAGCAACATCGTGATGTTTGCATCAGCAACTTCAAGAAGATGGAAGTAACAAGCATCACAACCTCCCCGACTTTATCGAAGCCTCGGAAGACTAGCGCAGCAAGTGGTGCGAAGATTAAAATAAAACTCGCCACTGAATAATCTACTTTGGAAGATAGCAGTATGCGAGTTATACATCATTTTAACTATATAGTACACCTTTTATACATGAATGCATATGGCCAGTAGAAAGAAGAACCCTAGATACCCTTCCTATGTACTAAGTTAAATATATGTATAGTATTTTTGTGTTATTGAAATTTTGTTGTCTATCTTTTGTATTTCTTCCGGGTTACTCTCGTGAATGTTAAACCACTAGGTTGAAATTTGCGATGCGTTAACCCTGCTTAATAAGAAAATTTTAATTAAAAAGATTTTAAAGAACGAAATGTTGCTTTATAAACCAAACCAAAAATTTCATAATCTGCATAGAAACCACAACTAGAGTTAATTGGAAAGAATCAAGTAGTACTTCATAATATAGATAACCCTTATCTAACCATCCTTCTCCGATTCCAACATCTTGTCAAACGCGGTCGTAAAACGCCTCTAATCCAATAGAATTCGGTTTAAATGACTTAAATCTAATAAATATTGTTGCAGGATGCCTGTGACATAATTCATTAATACAACTACTGAAAGTAATGAGTAATAAAATCTTTAGCTTTATGACCGACCTTCAGCTCATTCTTTGAATTGTTGCTGCCTTACTCAATGTAAACTTTCACTTCATGTTTATGTTTTACAAGGTCAGCCTTGAATGAGATTTAATTGCCACTAATCTCATTAATATTCATTGAGTTATTCAAATAGCAATTGTATTTGGATACTCCCCTTGAAGTCAACCTCTGGCTCTCTCCAAATAAATCTGGTTGAGATGCATGCTTTCATTCATCTCAGGTATTTTAACATACTCTGTATCTCTCTTTAAATTAACTTACTCTTGCTAAGGATTCTTGGCATGAACTGCTAACACTCCTCGTCTACTTCGTGAAACCCCGCAAGACACTCAATTGCTAAGAAACGATAATCCCATCTAAGTCCAACCAAATCTTTGGTATTTAGCTGAAGCACTTCCCCTACATAGCAATCGATGTAACTCCCCATTTTCCCTAAGTTCAAAAAGTGCACGCGCAAAAACAAACTAACAAGAAAAACGATTACTAGTATCTCTAAGCATGGTGTAAATGCTCACCATAATTGAACAAAATCATTTAATGCACACCTTTTGTTTTAGCAAACTAGCATAAAATATTTCCAACATTGGCATAGTTCTTGCTAGGAAAGGAAATGGTTCAGACTAGAAACATACTCCTATACCTTATTAGATGCCTACACACTGTTCTTTGAAATGTTGTTAAACCAATCGATCCGAAGAATCATGCTTGCACTCGCTATGGAAAAATAGGACACACTAATGATGAAAGTGAAATCGATTGTTCTTGCTGTGAAGGAAATTATTCCCCTGAAAAACGTCCTGTAGGTAATACCATTTGTTACTGTCGCGAAGGTCAAGATTATTGTCCATTTCAATACCCCCTTGATTCATTAATCACCACTGCACTTCAGCCTCAACAAATGAAACTCCAATCCTTGGTTGCTTAGGATTTGGTTATTAGAAAAAAATCGGTTGTATAGGAAACATTGCTTAAAGAATTAAAGGAACAACAGGCTAAAATTCATAAGGAAAATAATATTAAGCATACAACTAACTGAACAAGATACTACAAGAAAAGTGTGAGTAATTCAACTGTCACAAAAAGGAACCATGTTGCTAAACGACGTCTGCAAGTTGAACAAATATATTCTACAACCATAACCATACTAGAAATTTCATCAGCCGTATTATAACTCCAAGAGTAGAAGAAATAAGATTTGAAGCGGATTGCTCGAAGAATCAGTTAAAGAAGAGGCGTGAACAAAGATACTTGTCCCTAAAAGAATTTTGCTTAACTTCATTCTCCATCTCAATCACCATCTGTTCATCCCTCCAACAACACCAATGGACAGTTATCTGTTATGCAAAACCGAAAAGCCCATTTCATTTGTTCCTACTGTGGTAAACATGGATGTTGCATCTATGCTTGCCCAAGGAAAAGAAAATCAATCAGCTCTTAGACCTGCATTCAATCTGACACAAAATGATTAATCCAAGTCATTCAAAACAATTACCTAAATCAGAGTCGCGCAGCGGAAGCGTGGTGGGCCCATAACCCACATGTTCCAGGATCTGCGAATAAACAATTCCTTAGATGTATATGAATCCAACCCAAAATGTCAATCCCGTCCATCATGGCATTTACCTACAAAGCTAATTCGCGAAAAGAAGTTTATGATCTGCCATATGTAGCACTAGGTACAATACTTATGTAATTGAACTCTGCCAGGATTCAAGTTTAGTTCCATGATCTACTCCTTGATCCTAGTCACTTCCTAATTACCTGTCCTATAATGTTGGCAAACACCCTTTTTGTTGTTTCGAATAAAACTGATAATATCACTTGTATCAATCGAGAAGAATTTGGACACTTCACCAGCATCTGCCCGAGAAGAGTTCTACATCACCTTGTCAAGAAAGACATTAGTAACTTTTAGGCTGTCTCACAAACTTGGAAAACATCAAGTACTTAGAACAACCCCGGCTTCAATATCAGGCTCTGAATATAGACATCCTGTTCATGCGATTTCACCCGGCACTTGTTGTGATATTGAGTACGTTCCTTATGTATTCAATTTTTGCCAACAATCTGTTGATTCTGTACATTTCATTTCTTCATAATTGCCAAACCCAAAGAAGATCAAAAACCTCCTATCTATCAAAGTGAACAAATGAATCAAATCATCAGAATCACTTATTAATTCTTCTACCTCAACCTAATCCCGGAATTACTGCTATCTTGTTTCCAATCTGAAAGTCAAACCGAAATGACATTTCTTCCTCAACTCATTTCATCAACCAATGTTGAATCAAGCAAACCAACCATTGTATTCAAATACCTTTCTCGATGTTAACGATCGGTTTTTCCCAAACGAATCTAATGACAATGTGACTTTTCATTCGCCTCAAATATTCTAAAGATACCACATACCACTCTCTAAATTAGATTATCCTTGTTAACAATACTGACTATACAATCAAAAAGAGATATGTAGAAAGTATTAGTATCTCTCGTCTGCTTACCTAAAACTCAAATAGAATTCTTTTCTATTTCGGACACGCCAACTTGGAATCGCAAGATGACGATCCAGTAAAGCAATTGCAATGAAGACGATGGATCAACAAAACGATAAGTCACCTCCGATAGAGAATTCCCAAATTTATCTCATCCTCAAGAATTATGAAGTTCCTGGTATTCACCGTTTCCAAATCCGAGGTAACCTGGTGCCACGATACATTAGGCCATATCGTATCGTTAAGATGGAAGAAAAGACATATAAATTAGAGTTGCCATCTCAACTATCCATTGTTCATAATGTCTCCCATGTATGGCAATTAACGAAATATCTTCGTTTTCCTTCCAAGCTCACCCAGCTAAACGAAATCGATCCACAATCTGATTTAACCTACTGGAAGCATCTGATTGAAATCTTAAAAGAAGCTGAACGCCACACTCGTAACAACTTCCACCAGATGATCAAGGTTCATCGGAACAATTAGTCTGAAGAAGAAGCAACTTGGAAACGAGAAGACCGACTCAGCGAGAAGCTTCCTAACTTCTTTTAGAAATAATTTTCCTTAGACCCGCCAAATCTCGGGGTCGAGATTTCTGTAAGGGGGGTAGATCTGTAACAGCCCAAAAATTAAGAACAGTAAATTTACAATATTTAAATTTGATTGTGAATATTTCTGGAATTTCTGAATATTGCTTGCTTTATTTGGATTTTCTTGGATTTTGTGTTGCAAGAAAAAGTAAACAAATGAGCAATAAAGAATGAAAAAGAGAAAAGGGAAAAATGTAAAAAGTAAAAATTTAGAAAATTTGCCATGAGAACCCTGATCATTCAATTTAATCATTTTAGCCAGCAATTGAAATCTTATGCATAAACAAATGAAGATATAAAATGAAAAGACAACTTTTAAATCAAAACAATGCATTGTTAGAATTTATAAAATATTTATAAAACTCAAATGGATCTGTAAAAATTATCATGAACATATCAATGCAATATCTACCTTTGGTTAAAATTTCCTAAATTAATAATGTCATTTAAGACTTTTCCAAATTTAAAAACAGAAACTTTGAAAATAGAGAAATTGCAATGTCAGAATTTTTATAAAATAATGGAACCATATTTTGATCTGAAAATTTTAAAGAAGCATTATGAGCCTAAATCCTTTAGAAAAACAAAATTTCAAAAATAATAGAATTCAATTGGCCTCAATGAAAAATAGGAATCCGAAATAAGTAATTAGGAGCCATCACTGTTGTCAGAATATTTGTAATTTTTCGGTAACTCATTTTAATCTCATAATTTTACCAGACATCAAAATATATTCAGGGACCATGCTCAAAAAGTTTGGATATTTTCTACTTCAATTTGACAGCAATAGAAATTGGAGACTAGGACCATCCGGAGCTGGACCATCTCTTTTGACGCCATACCTCACTGATCAGTGGTCCCCAGGCCCCACCTGTCATCTTCTTCACCCCTCTGTTCTTGCGACCGAGCCAGACTCTCCCGAATGCAGCGCACATGACCGAAGCTCGTTCGATGCATCTCGTCTTCGATTGGTCGCGTCTTCAACGTCATCTTCACCTCAGCTCAGCCTCGATCATCGCCACGTTGTCCTCAGTCTCGCGAAGCTTCAGCGCCCATACTTCCTCCTGTGCATCGAGAGAGAACAACCGAGGCAATGCAACCAGACCGGCTTATCCACTGCAATCCTTGGCGATAAATTGCTCCTCAGTGACCGCAAGGATCCCCTCCTCACTCCCCCTCAGTTCCCCTTCCTTCTCCTCAAGCCAGGCGCATGAATCCCCTCCTGATTCCGCCATTGCCAGGGAGATTCAGAGCTCAAGCCGAAACTGATTCGCACAGAATAATGATCCATTTCCAAATCCTTTTGGGCTATAGCATCCCCCAGCTCCACTGATTAAAAGCCCCCAACAATACCCATCATCTCCCATGCAGAATCTAGCCGCCACCGAAGGTCATCTTCCTCAGCTCAGGCCGTCCGTGGGTGGAGCTCCTCGGAGACTCTTCCTCCAGGTGAACCTCAAAAACGGAACCCCTAGCATCCCTCATGCTTAATTAGCCACCGATTTCACCTCTAATGGCCTTGTCTTCTTCCTCCACGAGCCGCCATTGAGCTGCGCTAAGCTTCATTGCCTGCGCCACCTGCTCCTTCTCCGCCGAATCAACTCCCCACCGAGTGCGCCACGCCGAGGAATCTCCCATGCTGAGCCGCCACGGAAGATCGCCGAGAGCCGCCGTCCAGCCCTAGGCCGTCCCTGTTTCCTCTCGCCGACACACGGGCCCCAGAGGTCGATGCCTGCTAGGAAGCTCGAGTGCATCAGAAGCGAAAGTCGCTTCAGTTCAGAGAAAACGTAATTCCATTTTACAAAGAGTTATTTAAATCGCCCAAAATGCAAACACTCATATCTTGTGCATTTCAAATCCAATGTGAATGAAATAAATTTCTATATTCATGTAAAATCAAGTTCTTCTATAATATGCAAAAATATTTTGAAAAACGTTGCTGGAAGAATTTGAAATTCAAATTTGAACAAAAGGGTTAAATATGTACTACATATTAAAAAGTTGTAAATGAACTCAAAATTGAATGAAACTAATTTTATTAGAATCCTCATATTTCCAGGAGCTCAAATATATAAAAATATTTATATTTTATCTTTGTTTGAATCATTGTATATTAAAGGTTATTCTCAATTGGATAAATAATCAAAAATGATTAATTGTATAAAGAAATTCTAAAATAAATAAGATTTATTTTGAGAACTTGTATGGCAGTACCTTACCTTAATATGCTGAAATGGTTAAGACTTGAATATGATTTAAACTTGTTCATAAGTAATAAATAATTTAAATGGACAAAAGTGCATGTATATATATATGTGTGTGTGTACATATAGCAATCTATAGCAAATTGCATACGCATATGAGGAGTACATAAAAGCTGTACAAAGATGTGAATAGGTATTGGAATGAGCAAATTGTCACTATTGGAATATTTCTAATGAAATATCATAAGTTAAATTACATCAAGAATGAAATAAACATACTATTATGAACATTACGGCACACCTGAAAAATATAACTTCTAAGAACATAAAATAAATCTGAATGTACTTCTGAAATTATGAGAAGCACAGATATGCAAACATATACATATAACTGTTGATCTGTATTTAAATTGCTACCTTGCAAATATTAATAAGCCTTAATATGACCGTTTATAAAAGTAAGTGCATAATAGCTCATAAATAGTAAGAATACCTTGAATAGGTTTCTGGAATCAATAGAGAACCAATTATGTAAAAATATTTAAAGTGAAACTTATCTTGCATTCTTTGATGCAAGAAAGTGCAAACATCAATAGCAAATAAATAGTTAATCTATCGCAATTAAGGTCTAAATAATGTAAAAATAGTTTTAAAACATTTCTAGGATGGTATTCTGTTAGTACCGAAAAATGAATCAAGAATCATGTATAGTGTAATTGAAAATTAAGTTTGAACCTTGGTCGATTTAATGTTACAAATATGATCATTTAGGCTATTTCAGCGATAGATAAAATAACTTATCTAAATACTAAAATATGTAAAACTAGTTTAGAAACACTATACAAAGGTTGTGCTACCATATTCTACAAAAATATCTTAATTACAATATGCTTTTCATTTAAATCTAGCTAGTCCAAAACTCTTAATCGCTAATCGTGCGATTCACTTTTGGCCGATCCCATGAATAGTAAGCTTTAGTTGCCACTTAAGCTTTTTCATCAGTGAATATAATATCTAATCCAAATCCTAAAACTTGTGTAACTAGTTTAGTAGTGTTCTTTAAAGCATAATCTACCCTATTATGAAAAGATAATCCCACTTCACCGTGATTTGCATATTAATCTTAATAGCTTAATAACCCTAAGCAATCACATTACTTTAGCCCGTAATACGAATGAATGAACTGTAGTTGCAATGAGGAAACCTGTAGTTAAGTTATTTTTATCGCCAGAACCGTCTCAAATATCATGAAAATAATCCCAGTAGCCTAAATCAATAGATCTAACCAGCGTAAAGCTAATTCTGTACAAAATCAATTAAGGACAAAGAATTATTCCTACCTAAACTAATGTGATCATTTAAGCTTTTTCATTAACTCGTAAAGCAGCTCATCCAAATCTGAATTTAGTAAAGAATAACTTAGAATTGATCTTTAAGATATACTTTGCAGTAATCTAAGAAAATACCCTTATTTCATCTTGCTTCGAATCTGAATCTTAATAGAGCAAAAACCATAAGTAATAAAGTTCGAAACTCATATTATGAATAGCGAATCAATGAAAGCTTGCAACAAATGATTAATTCTAGTTAACCTAAACTATTTTTGCGTCTTGAATTCGTAAAATAAAATTAAGAAATTCATAAAAGAGCAACCCTGTTCCTCGTGAAGAGTTTTATTTGTTCTTTCTATCTACTTTCTTTTTGCCCTTATTGAAGTTAGTTATTTGCTTTATTTTCCGTTGATCGACGTGTAGAACCCGACGTTATTGATTCCGTCGTCGCCATCGTCAACCGCAATCCTCGACTTCGTCGTAAACAGTGATTAAGCAAGGCAAGCATCCTTTGACCATATCGATCCCAATATTTTATATTCCTTTTGTACATCAAATTGTTTTATGCATGCGTTTACTTTATGTAAATTGCTATCTTATGGTTTGGTAGATATACCTGTTGTCACATGAATCTCCTCTGATGATTATGAAACGTGAACCTTGATAACCCTAGATTAAGGTTAGGCGTTACTTAATGTCATCATGGGTATATGCGTTCATATTATTCATGCCTAGCCATGCTTTAGAGTCAATGATGTTCATGATCAAAGCAACATTTGTTTCCTGAAAACCTTGGAAATGGCACTGTTGGTGGTGGGTAATTTTTATTAAAAACCCAAAATGAAACTATGCTTTGATGCGGGCGATTATTGGCAATAGCCGGATGTGCAGAAAGGAATAGCACGTAGTGTAGGGTGAAGTGTCGCCCGTGTCACAACTAAGGACCGAACATCGTGTAGCTTGATCCAAGAAAATCCGTACAAACCACAAGGGTGAGAATGGGGTAGCCTTAGCTTATTAAATTGTTTAGACATGGCTTTGCTCATTGGTAGGCGGGGAGCTAGCGGAGGCATTCAGTGCGGTTTGCTTGTGAGGGCTTCCATGCGTTCAGATGGGTAATTGCACGGCGGTGCATCGGTGCACGCCTTGCCATGGACGAGACGTGGTGTTGGGTGTGATAATGTGGATCCACGGCTTGGGTGAGTGTCTCTGTTTTCAGGGCGAGGGTTAACGTCCCGGGCTGGGGTAAAGCCTTGTCTAGGAATTTAATGACTATGTATGATCGCTCATTCGCATACTCTTGTATGGCGATCCACGGCTGACGTGGTGAGTTGATCATTCCTTGTGGGTCCAGTTGTACACCTCTGCAGAGTTTAAATCTAATTAATTAGCCGTACCCGCGGTCATGGGTGTCTTGGTGAACTCTGCGCGAGTTAAATGTTTTATTGTTTCCAAAAGGGTTTATTTTACAAGTTAGCTTACCCCACAGATGACCCAATGCTATACCCTGTGTGGGCAAGTATTGGAATCAGCTGTTGTGCCCTGTGTGGACAAAGAACTGGATATATGCCATGCGATGGCAAGGTTTGATTCGTCGCTCACGTCATGGAGGACGGTGAGTGTTATTTATGCTTTACTTATTTGCTATCAATTAATCTGCTCTTTTAAATTCCGATTGCAAATAACTTGGTTTCCAAATTCAAATTCGCTTTATGCAAATTAACTGTAATAGCTTCCTTTGAAATGGCCTGCATGTATGATAGGTTTTGCTCAAGTCTTGCTGAGTATGTAAAATACTCACCCTTGCCTAATTATATTGTAGGTAGTTGAGTTAGCGCGGCTTCGAGTCTCTTTTCGAAGTTGTTCATCGCAGATTGCGGGATCCTCTTCGTTGTATTCTATCTGGAGTTTATGCCTGGTCAGTTGCCTGCGGGAATGGATGGGCAAACTATGAGACATTGCTTCTTTTGCTGCTTTAATCTCTGAGTTGTAATATTTACGTAATAATCGTTTCCGCTTAATTATTATATTGTATGGTTGTGATTTCCAATTGTTGTAAACATGTGAGTGCTAGCTACTGATCCAGGGAATAGCACAGTAATCACATGGAGGTTCCTGTTAAATCGAGCGGGTCTCCTGAGCTTTTACAACCGCGTTTGACAAGATGTTGGAATCGGAGAAGAATGGTTACATAAGGGTTATCTATATTATGAAGTACTACTTGATTCTTTTCAATTAACTCTAGTTGTGGTTTCTATGCAGATTAAGTAGATTCTAGTTTGGTTTATAAGGCAACATTTCGTTCTTTAAAATCTTTTTAATTAAAATTTTCTTATTAAACAGGGTTAACACATCGCAAATTTCAACCTAGTGGTTTAACATTCACGAGAGCAACCCGAAAGCAATACGAAAAGTTTACAACCAAAATTTCAACAATACAGAAATACTATATATAAATTTAACTTAATATGTAGGAAGGGTATCTATGGTTTTTCCTTCTACTGGCCATATGTATTTATGTATAAAAGGTGTACCATATAGCTAGGATAACATGTAGCTCGTATACTACTATGTTCCAAAATAGACTATTCAGTGACGAGTTTCTTTTAATCTTTGCACCACTTGCTGTGTTAGTCTTCCAAGGCTTCACTGAAGTTAGGGAGGTCGTGATGCTTGTCACCTCTATCTTCTTGAACTTGTTGATGTAGACGTCATGACGTTGTTGACTTGTTGCCAGAATTATTTTCAACATGTTTGTTGGTAATTTTCATTTCGTAAAAGACAAGGAAAGAAATGCTTCTAAAAAGAACAACTTAGGAGTAGAGAAAGAAAATTCTACACAGGGGGAATTGAGTATACAGATAAGAAGATTAAATTCTACAGATGGGAAGAGAGTATATATACAACTAATGCTACTCTTTCTACCTTTCTTTTAAAAAGTAGAGTTTCTGATTTTCTTTTCCAGTTTTCAGTTTTAACGTTCATTCGAAGGTTTCTGTTTAGAGGTATATAATTACTCTGGTTGTAGCTCAGACTCATGGTATGAATAGTCTAAGTAAAACAACGAGGTGGTTTTGAAGTATAGTTAAAAATTATCACTGGGAAAGATTACATTTTTAACTAGCCTAATGCAGCCTACGTTAGTTTGCTGGTTACCAACATGGTAAGGTCCCGGCCTTGATTTACCTACAAATGGTGTGGTCTCTAGTAGAGCTAGAAGTGGTAATAAAGACTATACTACTAATCTGGAGGAGATTTTATTTTTGAGAAAGATTAATAACCATGATGGTTTGTACAGAGAGGAAATAAATTCATAGAAAGTTCTATGGAGGGAAGATACAGACTATGTTATGATTCATTATTTATCCTATGGGTTAAGTTTTCGATATTTATACATGAGGACAATTTATTACGAAACTTTAACCATAGTGGTCAAGTTACACATAAATCAGTCCTGATATTCAGAACAAAAACCGATTTCAAGTAGCAAGACATAACAGCACATAAAAATACTTTATACTACTAGAGAGGAATAATAAGTTATGCGCAAAGGTTCTGATCTTAAGGTAGATCCTACATATTCTAACCTTCCACATTTTGCTATTAGGTGATGCTGCCTCTTCATGAAGTAGAACCTTCAAACTTTGATTCTGCTTTGTCGAGGTTAGCGAAGCATTGTCTACTTCTTTGAAACTGTTGGTGCAGAAAATGTAGTCTTCATTTGCAAGCAAGATAGTGACATATCCTGGACATCCTTAGAAGCAAATAGAGAAGATGATCTATTTTTAAGGAAAGAGGACTTCATTTACAACCCAAAATGAAATTAGTGGTAAGGATAAGAACTTAAGAATGAGGAGAGCATAGCAAAACCTACATTTTGCAAATATAGTAGCTTTTGGAAGTAAGATTTTGAATTGGTTTATTCAATGCTAACGACCATTCTATCTAAGGTTTATCCTACGGTCAAGATAGCTCGATACCAATCAGAATTAACCCCAATTTTACAGAATGCAAAATGGAAATCTAATGTGCTTGCAAGACTAGTCCTGGATCAGTAGCTAGCACGCACATTTCAACAAATGGAGTCACAACCATACAACATATTAATTAAGCAGAAATGAATAATTACATAAATATTACCACTCAGAGAATATAGCAGCAAAGAAGCAATAACCAGCAGTTTGCCCAACCGAACCCGCAGGCAACTAACCAGGCATAAACTTCAGATAGAACACGCATCCGGGAGAACCCGCAACCTGCGATGAACAACTTCGAAGCTTCGCTTTCTAAACCACCTACATATAATTAGGCAAGGGTGAGTATTTTACATACTCAGCAAGACTTGAGCAAAACCTACAATACATGCAGGCCATTTCAAAGGAAAGGCTACTACAGTTAATTTGCATAAAGCGAATTTCATTTGTAAACCAAGTTATTTGCAAACGGAATTTAAAAGAGCAAGTTTAATTGATAGCAAATAAGTAAAGCATAAATAACACTCACCGTCCTCCATGACGTGAGCGACGAATCAAACCTTGCCATCGCATGGCATATATCCAGTTCTTTGTCCACACAGGGCACAACAGCTGATTCCAATACTTGCCCACACAGGGTATAGCATTGGGTCATCTGTGGGGTAAGCTAACTTGTAAAATAAACCCTTTTCGAAACAATAAAACATTTAACTCGTGCAAGTTCACCAAGACACCCATGACCGCGGGTACGGCTAATCAATTAGATTTAAACTCTGCAGAGGTGTACAACTGTACCCACAAGGAATGATCAACCTTTGCCCGGCACACTTCCTTAGGTGTGTCGTCCAGGAAGACCATACATAGCCATTAAATTCCTAGACAAGGCTTTACACCAGCCCGGGACGTTATCCCCCGCCGTAGAACTAGAAACACACACCCAAGCTGTGGATCCACATTCACACACCCAACACAACGTTTCTAAACACGGCAGTATGCATACCGTTACATTAGCAAGTAGACTGACGGAATACCCGTCGAGGTAGACCTGACCGGAAAACCTGTGCAAGCTCCCGCCTACCAATGAGCAAAGCCATGTCTAAACAATTTAATAGGCTAAGGCTAACCCATCCTCACCCTCGTGGTTTGTACGGATTTTCTTGGATCATACAACACGATGTTCGGTCCTTAGTTGTGACACGGCGACACTTCACCCTACACTACGTGCAATTCCTTTCACATAACCGGCTATTGCCAATAATCGCCGCATCAAAGCATAGTTTTCATTTTGGGTTTTAATCAAAATTACCCGCAACCAACAGTGCCATTTTCAATGTTTTCAGGAAGCAAATATTGATTTGATCATTTGCATCATTGTTTCTAAAGCATGGCTAAGCAGGTTAATATGATCGTATATAGCCAAGATGACATTAAGAGATGTCTAACCCTATTCTGTGGTTATCAAGGTTCACATTTGCATAATCATCAAAGGAGGTTCACGAGACAACCGGTATAACTACCAAATCCACAAAATAGCAATTTACATAAAGTAAACGCATGCATAAAACCATTTGATGCACAAAAGGAATATAAAATACTGGGATCAATGTGGTCAAAGGATGCTTGCCTTGCTTATTCGACGTTTACGACGAAGATAAGGATTGCAGCTGACGACGACGAAGACGAAGCTAGAGGCGTCGGGTCTACTCGTCGAACAACGGAAATAAAGCAAAACAACTAACTTCAATAAGGGCGAAAGAAATAGATAACAAGAACAAATAAAACTCTGATAAAGAAACAGGGATTGCTCTTTATGAATTTATTAATCTTATTTTACGAATTCAAGATGCAAAGATTGGTTAGATTAATAGAATTAAGCATTAGTTGCAAGGTTTCATTGATTTACTATTCATAATACATTTCTGGCAACTTTATTACTTATGGGTTTTGCTCTATTAGGATTCAGATTCGAAGCAAGAAAAATAAGAATATTTTCTTAGATTGTCAGAGATTATAATCTAAAGATCAATTCTAAGCTGTTCTTCACATTATTCAGATTTAGATGAGCTGCTTTGCGAGTTAATGAATAGGCTTAAACAATCATGTTGGACTATGAAGGATTAGTTCTTTATCTTTAATTGATTTTGCCTAGAATTAGCTTTACGCTGGTTAGATCTACTGATTTAGGCTACTGGATACATATTCGTGATATTTGAGAAGGTTCTGGAGATAAAAATAACTAAACTACAGGTTTCCTTTATTATTACCTAAAGTGTATTTATTCGCATTAAGACCTAAAGTGATGTGATAACTTAGGGTTATTCAGCTATTAAAATTAATGTGCAGAACCTGAGGAAGTATGGTTATTTCTTCATACTAAGATGATTTATATTTTGTATAACAGTTCTAAGCTAATTCCATAAATTTTAGGCTTTGGTGATACATTATATTCATTCTTTGAAAAGGCTTAAGTGGCATTGTTAAGTTGACGATTATCGGAATCGGCCAAAAGTGAAACAAAAGGTTATCGCTAAGGGTTTTGATCTGATGAGACTAATATGAAAACCTTAATGGAATATGATTCTTTTTACAGAATATGGTAGTATAAACTTTGTACAGTGTTACTAAACTAGTTTTACTGATTTTAACATTTAGACGAGTTATTTTATTAATCGATGAAATAGCATAAATGATCTCAACGCGAACACTAATTCGGTCAAGATTCATTTGGAGTTTGTGACTACATTATATGTGATCCTTTACTCATTTTTCAGGCATTAACAGAATGCAATCCTAGAAGTGTTTTAAAGTTGGTTTGACATTATTTTAACTTTAATTGCAATAGATTATCTATTTACTTATTGTTATAATTAACATTTCCTTTCATCAAGAACATGCAAATTAAATCTTACTTTGTATATTTTTACACACATGGGTCCTTACTGTTTTAGGAACCTAATATGAATTACTTTATCATTTTGTGAGCCATTATACTATTATTTTGTTAATAGCCATAACAAGGTTCATTAGGGATCATGAAGCAAATATGTTAAATTGAGTTCAACATTAAATGATTCTACATATTTGGGTTTATTATGATTCGAGACAACAAGAATTTATTTTATAGCTATAAAAGTTATATTTTTCATATGTGCCACAATGTCCATAATAGAGTGTTTGTTCTATTATTGACTTTAATAATTGTTCTATGATTCAAGAATTGAATATTTTTGTATATTTGAATACATTCTGATCCTAAAATCTCATGAATATTGATTTCATCATTTTATTACTTATTATACACAAATTTCATCAAACTATATTAGTACCATAATCAAAGTTTAATATTAACAATTATGTTTGTAACTCAAAAATTAATATCTTGACATAATTGTATTCTTTTTAATTTTAAATGAATATAAAACTTTGTTTCACTGGGATCGAAACTATATTTCAAAAGATATTCAGAATAAACTTTTAAACCGGTTGAAACACCTACTCAAATTGGAAATACGCTTTTGCGGTTGAAAACGCCTTTTAGCTCGAGCTTCTCCTACCTCGTAACATGTTCCTTTGAGTAGAGACAAAAGCAGGGGAGCTTCAAGGGCGCGGCTAGGGCTAGCCTAACAACAGCGCTCTGAGGGTCCTCCAAGAGCGGCGGCAACACAGAAGAACAACCTCGACGAGGCGATCCGGGAAAGAATTGATTCGGTAGAGGAAGCAGAGTGGCGCCCTCGAACTCAAGCGGCGTTCATGGCAGGTCGGTGAAGAGCAAGAATCCATGAATTAGAGCCCGAATGAGTAAGTGTTTGAGCATCGAAGTCTAGTGGATTCCATTTTTGGGTTTACCTTGACCGGAGAATCACCGAGGAGGGTCATCCCACGGTGGCCGGTTGTGGGGAAGAAGGGCTCACTGCGGCTTGATTTCGCATGAAGGAGACCAGATTTTCTTGAGGATTTTGATCGGTGGGGCTTATTGATGCTATGGGTTAAAGGAATTTGGAAATGGGAAGTTCTATTGCTCGAATTGCTCTCGGCTTGGAGCTCAAGGTCTCTGGCAATGGCGGAAATGGGGAAAAGCTTCACGCGTGCGGTGGGAGAGAAGGAAAAGAAGTGAGGAATGAGGAAGAGGCTCACTGCGAACACCGAGAAGCACTTTATAGCCAAGGAACATAGCGGATGAGCTCTGCCTTGGTTGCATTTGTCTCGGACGGGAACTTCACTTTGAGCGACGAAAATGGTGAGTGGCGGGCTTAACCTGCGCATATGGCGCAAGAGGATTCGTGGCGATGATCGAGCTCTTGTTGACGCCTTGGTACAAGGAGCAGTGAGGGAGTTGCTGGAAAAGAGAGAGAGAACGGAGGGGGATGAACTCAGCTCGGTCAGCTCGCTGGACTCAGGACTGCTCCACTCGGTCACAAGAACAGGAAGAAGAAGGGCCGACAAGTGGGCTGGGTCCACCGGTCGGTGAAGGGAGGTAAGTACATGAATTTATTGGGCTGTCAAATTTAAGTAGAAAATATCCAAACTTTTTGACCATGGTCTTTGAATAGATTTTGATGCCTGATAAAATTTTGAGGTTAAAATGGATTACCGAAAAATTGAATATATTCTGACAACAGTGACTGCTCCTAATTACTTGTTTCGGATTTTAATTTTTGATTGAGATCACTTGAAGTCTATTATTTTTGAAATTTTGTTTTTAAAATATATTTGGTCTCAGAATGCTGTTGTAAAATTTTCAACTTAAAATATTGTTCCATTATTTTATATAAATTCCGACACTGAGATTTCCACATTTTCGAGTTTCTATTTTTAAATTTTGAGAAGTCCTAAATGACAATATTAATTAATAATATTTTTACCAGAGGTGGATATTGCATTGAGGGTTTCATTATAAATTTTTCAGCTCCATTTGTGACACCAAAATATTTTATAAATTCTGACAACGCATTGTTTTGATTTAAAAGTTGCCTTTCTAATTTATCTCTTCATTATTCTATGCATAAAATTTCATTTGCTGGCTAAAATGATTTAATTTAATGATCAGGGTTCTCATGGAAATTTTCTAAGTTTTTACTTTTTACATTTTGCATTTTCCTCTTCTTCATTCTTTATTTCCCTTTAGTTTGATTTTTCTTGCAACATGAAAATCCAAGAACTCCAAATAAAAATCAATAATGCCAAGAAAACTCAGAGAGAATAATATTCAAATTCAAAATATTGATTTTTATTTTATTAAAATTTTGGAATGTTACAATACCACAGGCAACTGACAAGGCTCGCACCCTAAACATTCGTCCCTTCATGGTACACCTTCTTCAGCACTGATGATGTTGTAGGCAAGGGTGAGTACATAAAACACTCAACAAGTTGTGCATAGAATGCAATTCTAACATAACTATATGCAAAGCTTATTCCAAAGGAATGGCCAACAATGGCTATTTTGTAGTAAAGTAGCATTTATGAGCAAATACAATACGTAAATTGAAAAGACAGTAAAACAAATAACAGTAATAGATAGATTCAGCATTTCTCAAGTAAACCAAGTTTCCATCATAAGTCAAGTTCCATTATCCACATGGCATCCTGCCATCCATCCCAAGTTTTCATTTTGCAAAAGTCTAACCCTTGACTGTAATTCCCAAGCTATGCTCAATACCGTGAGCACGGCTATTCGAATAGATTGTACACTCTGCAGAGGTTATGCACTTTACCCACACGATACAACCATGCAGCACACAGGCGAATGATCATAACAAAGCCTTTACAATGCACCACCGTAACCCAGTACTACCCATTGAGGTTTCAACACTGGTGGGACTGGTTACCACATCTAGGGCCCCCCTCTTGCGCCATGTGAGCCACCCCGTGTGAGGACTGGTTACCACTACCTAGGTCTCACACCACCACGATAGCACTAAAGCTAAAGCGTTGCAAATTAGTCAGCTAGGCTGCCCCATAACAGACATGTGGTTGCATGATTGACTCAGGTCAAAGGCTCGCAAGGTTAAGTCCTTAAGGTTGATCAAAGCAAGACTTACACATACCCTCTGCTCATCGGGCCCACCCTGGCATACTTGCCCTTGCCACTTGCTTCAACCTAAGTGATTACCAACCCAGTTGATTACCAAGCACCACGTGCTATCCACAAATCAACATCGTTGCGTGATATCCATCATCACAACAATTCCATCTCATCGTGTGACCACACATGACACACAAGTTCATATCATTGTTCCATATTCCATTAATCAAGATTAATAATCAGCAATTGGTGAACATATGATGACGTGGCATGGCTAAGCAATCTAATCCGGTCTAACCATCCCATGTTGATTCTATTAGTAACCAACTATAGTAATCCAATCTAAGGAGACAAGTGGATTATGGCATACAATTGACAAGGTAGGGTGTAACTCAACGGGTATGATATCGAAATCCCAAACTAGGTTGAAATCATTTATACGCATGAAACAATATGCAATAAGGTAAAACAAAATAACAATTTTGCAAACATGGGTTCAACATGATCAAAACACAACTTGCCTTAGAAAAGCCCTTATTCCTGCTATGGACCTTGGTCTTGGGTTGATGAATCTTCCCCGGTTGCGTCACACAATTTATCGTCTACGCGAAACGAAAAGGAATAGCAAATAAACACCAAAAACAAAGAACAAATAAATTCTAAAAATCAAACAAAAACCACCATTAGATAGATCTCAATTTTACAAATTTTTAGAAATTTGAATCACCTCAATCGGAGTTCGTATGAGGAAGAACGAGCTCTCGGAAGATTCAAAAATCATAAAAACCTGCAAATTGATAAAATCATAATTATGCGAAATATTTTTATATTGAAAATTCGCATTTATTACGCCACGCTGACGTCAGCCCTGGCTCGGACCAGTGTGGCGCTGACACGTGGCTCTGGTCCATGTACCCGGTTCACCGTTCGGCTCTGGCCCACTGTGAACCCGGTCCACACGGATCTGTGCCACCGACACTGGGTCTCTGGCTGGCGGCGTGCGCATACCACGTGCGGTGAATCGGTTGTGACGCAGTGCCCACGCAACGCTAGATCAGTGCCACGCAAGCGACACCTCAGCCCTCATGCCCACGTTTCCGACACGTGGCGGCGAAGTATCAAGCCACGTCTCTCGGCAGCGCACGTGGCCCTAGGGTCACCGGCGACGAGAAAGCGGCACGTCTCCAGACTCACCTTGACATCGCCGATCTGATGACGTGGACAAATCTTGGGTTTGAGCACTGGTTCGGCGGTGGCGTGACCTTCTTCTCCAGCGGCGATCTCCCCCTTCGGCTGGTGTTCCGGCGAAAAGATGGTGCGCACGGGATGCGCCTTGGCGCGACGGTTGCAATGCTCCGGTCAGTGACTCGAAACGACCACCAACGGCGGCTAAACGGTGATGCAAAGCTTTCAGCGGCGCTCCCAGAAAAACTTTGATTGCGGCGGCTCTCCGGCTAGGGTTTGGGGCTTTGGCTCCTTGCTGCATTGCGCACCCGGTGCTCCCTTTATATAGCGCGCGGAGGCCGCACAAAGCGGGATTCGACGAGGTGTCCGTGGCGGCTACGGCGGAATCCTCGGCAGAGTCCGGCTCGGAGACGGGCGAAGACGATGGACAGATGGGCGACGTGTGGCAGATCGAGCGGCTAATCTCTACGCACGCGCCATGATCCCAACGGCACACGCAACGGCGCTAGCGGTCCGGATCCTCGGTGTCTGATTTGCACACGACGCATCACAGCCGCACGATCAATCCAACGGCGGAGATTCCAATGCGGTTAGGGTTAGCTGCGAGCGCTTGGATTGGAATCCAATGGCTCATGTGAGCTTCTAGAACACAGCCGATCGGTTTGGGCGCCGCAGGCTGAAACGATTTTCGGCGAGCATGCATAGTCTTGAGCTTGACCCAAGATCGCTTCACGATGAATTTCTTCGGAGTTTTTAATTAGAATAATTAGAGAAAATATTTTGATTTATTTAAGGCAATAAAAATACCAATAAAAATCCTAGAAAAATCTCAAAAATACTTTGAGACAATCTGGACTCAAATAAAATACTTTTAGCAAAACTTTATTTTAAATTTATCTATTTATAATTAGTTTTTGGCAAAAGCTTAAAATACTTAATTTAAAATAATTCAGATAAATCTCAGAAAATCCAAATAAATCCAGAAAATTCACAAATGACACAAATTGCAAATAAACACTATTAACTAAATAAAAAAGTCAAAAATTTGGGATGTTGCAGCAAGTCTAATAATTCTTTGTACTTGCTTGTCGGTTTCCTCATTGAGTCCAAGACAGTGATGTTGCTTTCATTTAACATGATGACAAGGACGATCCAGTGAAAACTGCAGAAGCCAATTAGTCGTCACATAGTGTTGCACATCAAATATATGAGACTAGTAGGCAGGGAAACACGTACTCAAAGTTGTAGGGTAAAAGTATGTAGTCCTTGTGTTGTAGCTTTAGCAGCGCCTTGAGTACGTACACCTCAACATCATTTATTATTCTTGGATTTATAATAAGTTTACAGTTGACAAGGCCCGTGTCGAGGAATCCTATATTTTCTTTTTTGTCCACTCTAAGTGTCATTGCCTCCATCTTACATAAAAATAGAAGTCAGACCCTAAGTTTAAGAGTACGTTTTTTTAGATAAAGGATGTAAATCCGGTCTCTGCAAGAGCACATGACCGAGTTTATACAAAAAAGACAGCCATAAAGCTGCAAAGAAAAAGCAAACGAATAGCACTTAAAATCAAAAGCAAATTCTATAATGGCTTCTCCATCCATGTTTGACAAAGATGTCCAATGCTACGACCTCCAAAGCCCTGCATACCATTCGGATGGTCTCCCTGTTGATCCCAGACTACAATAAAGCTGAAAACCGGAGCCAGTATGTGCCCCTAAAAGTAACCTGCATAAAAGAAGAGCATTGTTTTTTTGTCAAGAATGAACTCATTCCGAGTGCACCAAATGGCCCATAATATGGCAGCCCCCCCCCACCAAAATCAATCTTGAAGCACTCTTTTCAACGCCTGTTAACTAATGACCAAGCATATGAGACATGGACTTCGGCGAAGAGAGACCAGTAGCAATATACACAACCCGCCAAATAGAGGTTGAAAACTGGCACTCAAAAAATAAATGTCGTATTGTTTCATTACAATTACAGAAACAACATTTTTTATCCCCATTCCAGTTCCTTTTAGCTAGATTGTCCTTTGTTAAAATTATTCCTTTCTGTAAGTACCAAAGGAAGATTTTTATTTTTAAAGGAAGTTTCAACTTCTAAATAAATTTACTAATGAAAGGAGTCCCCTGGTTCATGAAATAACTATACATAGAGCGTACAGAAAACTATCCATGTCTATGTAAACCCCAGTGAAAAATGTCCCTTCCATCAGTAAGCTGGCAACTAGCTATTTTAGCAACTAAAGTATACCATGCCGTCAATTTATCCCCCGATAATATCCTTCGAAAATGAATATTCGGTGGCATCTGCATCATGACCTCGCCACGCTTTATGAGGATAACGAACAATGTTATCTGAGACTTGGAAATTGAATCTGCAGTGGTGTAGAACCCAGCCAAATGTCTTCCCAAAATCTGGTTTGTGACCCATCATTAATCTGAAAGGATCCACAACCCAAAAAATCATCTTTAACCTTTAATAGCCCTTTCCAAAAATGTGAGTCCCCAGGCTTAATATGCACTTAGGACAAACATTTGGATCTTAGATATTTATTGGTAAGCATTGACTGCAAGAGCCCATCCTCATTCAATAGCTTAAATAACCATTTACTCAGGAGACATTTATTCTTAACCCGCAGATTCATAATACCCAGTCCTCCTTGATCTTTAGGACGACACAGGATATCCCATTTAGCCAGGCGATATTTTCTCTTATCACTATGACCGTGCCAAAAAAAATGAGATCGATAATAATCCAACCTTTGCAACACACCCTTGGGTATTTCAAAAAATGACATCATGAACATGGGAAGACTACTAAGCACAGAATTTAATAATACAAGTCTACCACCAGAGGAAAGGTGTTTGGCCTTCAAGTACTTAGTTTTCTTTTAAATTGATCCTCAATTACACTCCAATCCGCATTACGGAGCTTATGAAAGTGCATCGGAATCCCTAAGTACTAAACGGAAATGACCCTATCCCACAACCAAACAATTCAGAATATTCTTGTTCATGATGTCTAGCGTCCCCAAAACAAAAAATCTCACTTTTGTGAAAATTGATTTTGAGACCCGATAACTGCTTGAACACACACAACAAAAGCTTCATATTTTTAGCTTGCTCAATATCATGGTCCATGAAAAGGATAGTATCGTCGGCATACCGCAGAATCGATAAACCATCCTCAATAAGATGGGGAATAACCCCTCGAATTTGGCCATCCTCTTTCGCTCGATTAAGCAAAATAGCGAGCATGTCTGCCACAATATTAAATAAAATAGGTGACATAGGATCACCCTGCCTTAGCTCTTTTTTCGTTTGGAAGTAATGGCCAATATCATCATTAACTTTAATACCTACGCTACCTCCAGTGACAAAATGTTCAAT
The DNA here is from genome assembly GCA_036346375.1 of Guadua angustifolia. Lineage (NCBI taxonomy): Eukaryota > Viridiplantae > Streptophyta > Magnoliopsida > Poales > Poaceae > Guadua > Guadua angustifolia. The sequence continues at coordinate 219,509 of JAYEVE010000110.1, read as the reverse complement.
CCATGAGCACCACTGTTGGCAAAATCCCTTCATACGAAGGGTTTGCTGAAGAAAAGACTATTTCACCTTATCATATGCCTTCTCAAAGTCAAGTTTTAATATCACTCCATTTAGCTTCTTCGAATTTAATTCATGAATAGTTTCATGTAATATTACTACACCTTCCATAATATTACGACCTGGCATGAAAGCAGTTTGTGAAGGTCTTACTACTTTGCTAGCTACCCCCATAAGTCTATTAGTATCCACCTTTATGAATATTTTGAAACTCACATTAAGCAAACATATAGGTCTATATTGTTGAATCTTTGTTGCCTCTTTAATTTTTGGAAGAAGCGTGATTATCCCAAAATTTAATCTAAACTGAGGTAAATGGCCAGCCAAGAAATCATGAAACAAAGCCAGCAAATCATCTTTTATAATATCCTAAAAGACTTGATAAAATTCAGCTGGAAAGCCGTTCGGGCCAGGCGATTTATTATGTTCCATTTGGAAAATCGCCTCTTTAACCTCTTTTTCAGTGAAATTAGCAATTAGAATATCATTTTCCTCAGTTGTTACCTGAGGCAAATCGTGATTATGATCCTCCACCAAACTGAAATTATTTTCTTCTAGCGAACCAAACAAACCCTTATAATAGTTTGTAATATACTCTTTTAATTGAACGTCACCCACGATGACACGATCATCCTAATCTAATTTATAAATAGGTTGTTTCCTGTGTTTGCCATTAGCAACCAGATGAAAATAATGGGTGTTATCATCCCCCTCCAAAAGGTCTTTTGTCTTAGCTCTCTCATGCCATTTAATTTCTTCTTCCCTCAACAAGTGCACCAACCTTTCGTGAAGATAATTTTTCAAGTTTAATTCATAATCTGAGAGAACTCTATGTTCTGCCTTTTTATCAAGGTCATCGATTATAGAAATAATCTTTTTCTTCTCTTTTTTGTTATGACCAGCTGTATGTTTGGCCCAGCCTCTCAAAAATTGTCTAAGGGCTCTAATCTTATTCTGCCATCTTTCCATAGCAGTAGCCCCTCTTGTCTCTGATTGCCATCTGTCGGCAACACACTCATAGAAACCATCTCTAATCAACCAACCACATTCAAATTTAAATAACAGTGGCTGCCTGTTGTGAGATGAAACCCTAGTATTCAATAATAAAGGAGTATGATCAGAGTTACTTCTATCTCTAGCCTGCACGGAAGTGAGGGGGAATTTATTTTCCCATTCAGTACAGACTAAGACCCTATCTAACTTCTCAAAAGTTGGATTATCACCACTACTCGCCCAAGTATATTGACGACCAGACAAATTTAACTCTTGAAGCTCTAATGATTGAATAACCATGTTAAAAAGATTGGGCCATTTCTTATCAAAGTTGTTCTTATTCTTATCATTAGGACTACGCATAATATTAAAATCTCCACCAATAATATATGGAAACGGTTCTTGACGACAAATATGAACCATCTCTAATAAAAAGACTCTTTATATTCTGTTATAGCTGGACCGTAAAGCAGCTATTAGCGCCATTTGAAACCATCATTTTTATTACGAAGAGTGAATTTAATATAAAAATCCCCTTCAGCAATAGCTCCAATATCATACACCGTTAAATCAGCCCCTAGAAGCATCCCCCCTGATCGACCATGAGGAGGCATACAGTGCCAAATATATTCCTTGCCACCACATAATTTTTTCAAGGTCCTATCTGGGAAATGATCCCGACCCGTCTCCATTAGAGCAATAAAATCAATTTGCTCCTCTTTGACCATATCCCCAAATATACATGTTTAGCCAAGTCGGCCAAGACCTCGCTATTCGGAAAACACCTTTCATTTCAGACTCGGCTTAGATGGTGTTTTTGGTTTTTAGAATCAACCTCACTCTTGAAATACTTTTTATTTTGGATTTTTCCCTGCGAGGTGTAGCAACAAGATCACTACAAATATGATCAAAGCCCTCCTCAAACACATGCTGATCCAATTTATCGGGAATGTGTTTAAGTCAATGTCAACAAAATCCTTTTCCTCCTCGACCAAATGAATTTTAGGTGAGGCGGATTGACAGCTTGGACTTGTTTTTTTAGACGATACCATAAGCCTATCTATTTCTATATTTTTAATAGAGGTAAAAGCAGCAGAAATACCCTTATTATCTCTACCCATAGAAACACCCAATTTCGCCATTTTTAAAGCAAAAACAGAATCTGAAATGGGCGGAAAAGATGATGGGCAGGTACCTGACTCCAAAGAATTCTTTTTATCCACCAGCTGCATCGCCTTTATAAGCATATTAGAATCTCCCATAGCAGCTACCCTCGAACTTGATCTACCTTGCAGCCCACAAGGTCCGGTTGAAAACTGCTCAATCTCGTCCCAACCATTAATTTTGTCGAGAACTTTGAGAGCATTGACCATAGCTATATTGGAACTATTAGCACGAATGTTGTTCTTCTTACATAAATATTGCAACACCCGGCGAGAAAAATCTTGAAGCTGCTTACCCTTAGAAACCACAAGAGCAGAAACATCCCTCCCCTGAGAGTGAACATTCGGTTCCTGAACAAACTGCCCAACATCCAGAGAAGCCCCAGACCCTGCCAGAATTCGCAATACACCCGGAGATACAAGTGCATTTGTTAACCCAGCATGATCATTACTTCCAGCCACCATACAGTCTTCCCTTGAAGCAGCCACAACCAGAGCCTCCACCCGCCTATTCCCAGCCTGCTCCACATTGACAACAGGGTGAATGATACCCCTAGAAACCGGCACAAAATCACTTGGAACTGACATCACCATTCCAGACGCCAACATTTCCCCCACATCAGACTTAGGAATAATGTCATCTAATTTGCCAGGATCTCGCCCCCCCTTCCTGCTCAGCCACTGGAGCCATGGAAGAAATCCCATCAACCAAATACCCATTCTGTTCATTTTCTGAATTAGTGCCAGCAAAATGAAACAAGCAGCCTTCATCCGAATTCATTGCTCCAGACGCCAACATCTCCCCCTCATCAGACTTAGAGATAAAGTCTTCTATTTTGTCAGAATCTACCCCCCTTCCTGCACAGCCACTGGATGAATGATACTCCCAGAAACGGCACAAAATCAATTGGAACTGACATCACCATTCCAGGCGCCAACATTTCCCCCACATCAGACTTAGGAATAATGTCATCCAATTTGTCAGGATCTCGCCCCCCTTCCTGCTCAGCCACTGGAGCCATGGAAGAAAGCCCATCAACCAAATACCCATTCTGTTCATTTTCTGAATTAGCGCCAGCAAAATGAAACAAGCAGCCTTAATTCATCCGAATTCATTGCTCCAGACGCCAACATCTCCCCCTCATCAAACTTGTTGGATTATTTGGGCCAAGCCCACTTAATTGAGACAAATAAATCCTAGAAAATCTCAAAGGCCCATTCATGAGGAGGCATGTGTGCAAGCATTAGTCCCATATTGCTTGTGGAGGTGGAGGATGACCAATTTATAAGGGAGAGCTCTCTCCACCTTCCTAGAAGCATGGCAAGGGAGAAGAAGAGAAGCCCACATGCGCGCTCGCCTCGCCTCGCCTCGCCTCACCTCGCCGGGCTCGGGGCGGGACGGAGGGCGCGGGCGTGCGGCACCTGCGTGAATGGTCCGCCGAAATCCGGTCCAAGGCCTTGCGTAGACGCAGCTTCCTTTTGCAGTTTATTCTTTTGCTACTCGGAATCGTGGCGCTTAGTATGAGATAAGGATCAGAATCGAGTCCGTTCGTGGCACGTCTTCGAGTCACGTTCGGTCATGGTTACCAGGCTATCCCTATATATACTGCGCCCTGCCACCCGTGTAGACAAACAGATCACACATTAGGGTTTTGCCACCTCTCGTTGCTGCGACGCCACCGTAGCCTTCTCCATCCCGAGCTCCGACGTGCATCCGCGATCGGGAGAGCAGGTCTCCGGAACCCTTCGTCTTTGCGATCCTGCACCGGGAGAGGGCGAATAAGGTTTTTGGGAAGCGCTTCGCGCGACTGCTCAAGATCGTCACCACGGCTCATCTTCTGTTCTCGCTTACGGGCGTCGTCGTGCTAGCGGCTCTGCGACGCTGATCCTCAACGCGACCTCGTCAACACCACAACCGCATCTACTATGTCAACACCGCAACCGCACCGTAACGCGCCGTCATCCTCTTCTGCTCAGTACGTTCGATTTTCTCTGATCTCGTGGTTAATTATGTCTATCAAGATGATAATGATGTTAGTGCTGTCTAGTGTGTTAGAGATGCATGCTAGTTTATGTGTTGATGTTCATGATCTATATTCGGAATTTAATCTGGAAACTGTCTAATTCTTCAACAATCCAAAAACCTTATTGTAGACAATTTCCTGGATTATCAATGGCTGGTTTTGCCGACGCACTGAGGCCGGAGAAATTCTCTAGTGTGCACTTTATGAGGTGGCAAGTCAAGGTCACGCTCTGGCTTACGGCTATGAATGTATTCTGGGTTAGTAAAGGCAAACCTGAAGGTGATCTCTCTGCCGAGCAGCAGAAGAATTTCACGGATGCCAATACTCTCTTCGTGGGATGCATTCTTAGCGTTCTTGCCGACCGTCTGTGTGATGTGTACATGCACATAACAGACGCGAAGGTGCTATGGGATACTCTGAATGCCAAGTTCGGTGCATCGGATGCGAGCGATGAAGCTGTATGTCATGGAGAACTTTTATGACTATAAGATGGGCGATAATCGCTCTATTGTAGAGCAAGCCCATGAGATCTGATGCATTGTCAAGGAACTCGAACTCCTAGAATGTGTCTTACGATCCTTTTGTGGCGGTTGCATCATTGCAAAACTGCCTCCCTCGTGAAGAAGTTTCGGCACTACTCTAAAACATAAGAGGACAAAGATATCGGTTGAAAACCCGATGGCGTCCTTGATGTTGAAGAGAAGGCTCGAGCTAAGGATTTCAATGGTAAAGGAGCCGAGGGCGATCCAGCGCCAACATGGTTCGAAGAACTACGGCAAGAACAAAGGGAAAAATAAGCCTAACAAGACTACCAACTTCAAGAAGAAGAAGATGAACAAGGCTGAGCTGCCTGCTTCACATGTGGTGAGGTCGGACACTTTTCCAAGGAATGCCCTGATCGTGCAGACCGTCGAGGGAAAAAGGCCAACAATGGACAGACGTCCAAGGCTGTCAACACAGTGACCGCTAGCAATCTGGAGACGAAGGGTATGGTAATTTACCTTCTGTATTCTCAGTATTTCAGTCTTCCAGTTGGTGGATTGATACGGGTGCTAACGTTCATGTGTGTTCTGACATCAATATGTTCTCTTCTTATCAGGTCATTCGGGATTCCTCTGTCCTGATGGGGAATGGGTCACATGCTTCTGTTCATGGCACCGCACGATGGATCTGAAGTTCACTTCGGAAAGATCGTGCGACTTAGGCGTGCAAGATGTCCTTCTATCAACAAGAATCTCGTTAGTGGCTCCCTTCTATGCGAGATGGGTTTAAGGTAGTGTTAGAGTCCAATAAAGTAGTTGTGTCCAAGCATGGACTATTTATTGGTAAAGGCTATGAGTGCGGAGGCTTGTTCCGCTTTTCCTTTCAGATTTCAATAATAAGTCTGTGAACCATATATGTGGTAGTGTTAATGATGATGCGAGTACTTGGCACTCTCGTTTATGCCACATTAATTTTGGTCTTATGAATCGACTTTCGGCATGAGTTTAATTCGAATTTCACTATTGCCAAAGGTTCTAAGTGCCATAGTTGTGTGCAATCGAAGCAACCTTGAAAGCCTCACAAGGAGGCTGAGGAGAGGAACTTGGCACCTCTAGAACTCATACATTCTGATGTGTGCGAGATGAATGGTGTGTTGACAACGGGTGGAAAGAGATATTTCATGACATTGATTGATGATGCGACTAGATTTTGCTATGTTTACTTGTTGAAAACTAAGGGCGAGATGCTAGACTACTTTAAAATCTATAAAGTGAAGTTGAAAATCAACTAGAGAAAAGATCAAACGTCTTAGGTCGGATCGTGGTGGTGAATTTTTTCCCAAAATCTTTGATGATTTCATGCGGAACATGGTATTATTCATGAGAGGACACCTCCCTACTACTTGAATCAAGCAGGATTGCCAAGAGGAAAAACCGCACGTTGACCGACTTGGTGAACGCCATGTTGAACCTTCTTGGTTTATCTAAGGCATGGTGGGGGAGGCAGGTTGACTTCATGTCATGTCTGAATAGAGTTCCCAATGAAACATGGAAAGACCCTTCGAGAAGTGGGTTGGGAGAAAACCATCACTTTCTTACTTGCGCACATGGGGATGCTTGGCGAAAGTCAATGTACCGATTAACAAAAAGCGTAAGCTCGGGCCTAAAACAGTGGATTGTGTCTTTCTGGGATATGCTCAGAGGAGCATAAACTATAGATTTTAGTAGTTAAATCTGATGTGCCGATATGTATGTTGATACTATTATGGAGTCTCGTGATGCTACGTTTTTTGAGAATATATTTCGATGAAAGATATGCATAGCACTTCTAGATTTTCTTACGAGATAATTCACGAGACTATTACACTGTTGAGTCTTCCGAGCAACCACTTGAGAAAATCCTAGAGGAGGATGACAATGAAGCTCCTAGAAAGAGCAAGAGACGGAGGATTGAAAAATCCTTTGGCAATGATTTCATTATGTACCTCGTGGATGATACTCCCGTCCATTGCGAAGCAAATGCATCTCGAGATCTGAGATAATTGGAAAGAAGTGTCCAAAATGAGATGGACTCGATTCTCGCTAATGGGACTTGGGAGGTGGTGAACGGCCCTATGGTTGTAAACCTTTGGGTTGTAAGTGGGTGTTCAAGAAGAAACTTAGGCCTGATGGTACTATTGAGAAGTACAAGGCTCGGCTTGTGGCTAAGGGTTACACCAAAAGAAGGCGAAGATTTCTTTGATACTTATTCACCTGTTGCTAGAATGACCACCATTCAAGTATTACTTTCCCTGGCTGCCTCATATGGTCTTCTCGTTCATCAGATGGACATGAAGACAGCTTTCCTTAATGGAGAGTTAGATGAGGAAATCTACATGGAGTAGCCTGATGGGTATATAGTAAAGGGTCAAGAGAGCAAGGTGTGTAAATTATTGAAATCTTTGTATGGCCTGAAACAAGCACCTAAGCAATGGCATGAGAAGTTCGACACCACTTTGACTTCTGCGAACTTTGTCATTAATGAGGCTGATAGATGTGTATACTATCGCTATGGTGGGGTGAAGGAGTTATATTGTGCCTTTATGTGGACGATATACTGATCTTTGGCACAAATATTGATGTGATCAATGAGGTCAAGTCTTTTCTGTCAAAGAAATTTGATATGAAAGATCTTGGGAGAAGCGATGTAATTCAACATCAAGCTTATTAAGGATGAGAGTGGGATTACTCTTTGCAATCCCACTATGTGGAGAAGGTCTTGAGCGGTTTGGCTTTATGGACAGCAAGCCCTCTCCCACTCCTTATGATCCCAAGTGTGACACCGAGAAAGAATAAGAGAATTGGTTTAAACCAATTGAGATATTCTCAGTTGTCGGTTTGCTCATGTATCTTCTTTGGTGCAACGAGACACGATATATCATTTCTGTGAGCAAATTGAGTAGATTCATGTCAAACCCGTGTTTAGATCATTGGCATGCACTTGAAAGGGTAATGCGCTATTTGAAAGGTACTATGAGTTATGCGATTCACTATTCAGGGCACCCTGCAATGCTTGAGGGATCTGATGACTCGAACTGGATTTCTGATGTAGATGAGCTTTATGCCACTAGTGGATATGTGTTTACCGTTGGTGGTGGTGCAGTGTCATGGAGGTCCTGCAAACAGACTATCTTGACAAGGTCAACCATGGAGGCGGAGCTCATCGCTTTAGATAGCCATTGTAGAGGCAGATTGGTGCGTGAGCTCTTGATGGACTTCTTGGTGGTTGAAAAACCGATCTGGCTATCCTTATGAACTGTGATAATCAATGCATGATTGCTAAAGTGAAACGATGCTAAGGATAATCTGAAGTCATCAAGACACGTTAAAAGACGCATCAAGTCTGTCGGAAATTGAGAAACTCCGGAGTAATAAGTGTGACTTATATTCAAGCAGACAAAAACTGGCGATCCCTTTACGAAGGGACTATCACGGAATGTGATAGAAGGTGCATCGAGGAGATGGGTATGAGACCCATATAAGTTGCAATAGTGGTAACTCACCTTTGTGATCGGAGATCCCGTGAATTGAGTCTGGGTAAAACAAGCTATTAGCTGAACCGAGGAGAGTAATCATTACCCTCTCTAAGTGAAGATGCAATACTCTCAAAATCTTGTAAAGGCGGGATGGCGATATGCCTTAATGTGTTTCTATTGGCTATAATTAGCGAAGATCTTTGTTCTCTGAGCATTCTTGAAAGAACACACCTATATGAGCCTTTGACTGTCTAAAATCGCGATCTATGAGACTTGGGTGATCTCTAGTAAGCTCATGAAGAGACCATGGAGTACGACTCATATGCTCCACCATGGAGAAGGCTCTGGCAGCCAGTATCGATTATGACTTTGAGTGAAACTGTTCACACAAAACTTGCAATTCAAGGCATAGTCCATTTTGCAAGTTGTGGATGGGTGTAACTTGGAGCTCTAGGCGTAAGTTCAACTTAATGCCTCTGCTTTGAAACTGGTATATTAAGCAATAGTGAGTATTGGCAAATTTCTAAATGGACCTTGAGATCGGTGGGGATTGTTGGATTATTTGGGCCAAGCCCACTTAATTAAGACAAATAAATCCTAGAAAATCTCAAAGGCCCATTCATGAGGAGGCATGTGTGCAAGCATTAGTCCCATATTGCTTGTGGAGGTGGAGGATGACCAATTTATAAGGAGAGCTCTCTCCACCTTCCTAGAAGCATGGCAAGGGAGAAGAAGAGAAGCCCACACGCTTTCTGCTCGCCTCGCCGGGCTGGGCTCGGGCGGGCGGGGCGGAGGCGCGTGCATCTGCACCTGCGTGAATGGTCGCGAAATCCGGTCCAAGGCCTTGCGTGAGCGCTTCCTTTTGCGGTTTATTCTTTTGCTACTCGGAATCATGGCGGTTAGTATGAGATAAGGATCATGTAGAATCGAGTCCGTTCGTGGCACGCGTCTTGAGTCACGTTAGGTCCGCATTACGAGCTATCCTATATATCTTGCGCCATGCCACCCGTGTGAACAAGCAGATCACACATTAGGGTTTTGCCACCTCTCGTTCTTGCTGCCATCGTAGCCTTCTCCATCCGGCGCCGGCGTGCATCCACGATCGGGAGAGCAGGTCTCCGGAACCCTTCATCTTTGCGATCTGCGCACCGGAGAGGCGAATAAGGTTTTGGGAAGTGCTTGCGCGACTACTCAAGATCGTCTGCACGGCTCGTCTTCTGTTCTTCTTCTTCTGGCGTCGTCGTAGCCGGCGGCTCTGCGACGCTTGATCCCAACGTCGACCTCGTCAACACCGCAACCGCATCTACTACGTCAACACCGCAACCGCACCGTAACGCGCCGTCATCCTCTTCTGCTCAGTACGTTCGATTTGCTCTGATCTCGTGGTTAATTATGTCTATCAAGATGATAATGATGTTCGTACTGTCTAGTGTGTTAGAGAGATGCATGCTAGTTTATGTGTTGCTGTTCATGATCTATATTCGGAATTTAATCTGGAAACTGTCTAATTCTTCAACAAGACTTAGAGATAAAGTCTTCTATTTTGTCAGAATCTCGCCCCCCTTCCTGCTCAGCCACTAGAGTCAAGGAAGAAAGCCCATGAACGAAATACACATTCTGTTCATTTTTAGAGTTAGCGCCAGCAAGATGAAACATGCAGCCTTCATCCGAATTCACTGCCTCCAGAGGAAGATCAGCAGAAGACTCGATATCACCTTGCCCCAACATGACAGAATTTACTTCAGACTTGCCAGAAGGTACCCGGAAACCTTCTTCAGACATGTCAGAAGGAACCCAGTCTTGACAATCTGCAGAGTGAAAAACCGGTACAGGAGCAGCACAAGAAAGCCCATTCACCAGCCGCATATCTTCTTCAACCACAATACTTTTGACTGAAAACTCCGATAAGAAACTCTTGCCTTCTAAAGCAGCCTCATCCAATTTCTGCTCCTCTAAAAGATGTTCTTCAGATGAGACTAAACCCTTCTTAACAATTGGCAAATCAGAAGGTTTGGAAACACCTGAAGCCGACCCCTTCTCAATATTAACAATACCTCCGGCATTATTACCTGACTCAGAATTGCCATTTTGGCCACCAATATCAGCATCATCCATAACTTGATCATTATCCTTGTTCTGGTTCTCCGGACCATCTAGATCATCCTCATCATCAAACTCATTAGATTCCCCAAATTTGTCATTAACCACCTGATCAACTTTGAAAAAAAATTCATAGAGGCAATCATTCACCACAATATCAGCATCGGCCGGAATGCAATTTACATCCAGCACAGCGACCAACAATCTAACAACACCCGTCTTTCTCATTGATCTCTTATCCACTCTTTGCGTAGCTCCAAGAATCGAACCAACCTCCCAGAGTGATAAAAAAAGATCTAATTTCGTATGGAACACCATAAACATCAACCCACACTTTTTGCAGCTTCTGTTTAGGCATGATTTCCATGTTCCACTCTTCGAACGACATCACTCCCTCATTATTGTCTGTGCGGAGGCGCTTCATACTAATCATCCGTTGGAGTTCAACTTGACAAGGAAATGGCACAATGTAAGAATTAGAGCCATGATTCCTAACCACCCAATCCCACTTCACCGGGATAGCCCGCGCCAATTCCTTTCTAACCAACTCCGCCGGGACAACACCTTCAACTATTATAATCAAAGCCATTATGAAACCTTATTAGGCGCCTTCACATGAGCGTACATGGAATATGAAAAAACCCAAACCCTCCCCAGCCAATCCACCAAATATCCTAGCGGTTTGGACCATGCAACAGAGGGCAATGTGGAGTAAAATGTTCATCCTCACAAATCTCACAACACAAGATAAACTTCTTCTTCTTCTTCATCTCGGGTTCACTAACATTACGAAAGTCTTCATGTTTACCTGCTAGAAGTGCAGAGCTTTCCCCTTCTCCTTAGGTGGCTTGAACCGAGCATCATCGAGAGACTTCCCGTAATCACCTGAAAGCCCCGGCATTGCCCTCATTCAAGAGACCACGAAGACATACCACGATGGAAGGAATCACCATGGCCTGCCACGCCCATGAACATGATCACGGCCTCCAAATCGGCCATGACCACGGACTGGAAATCTTGGCAGATGCCCACCACCGCCAACAACACAAAAATGACCACCATAATTCTGGGCTTGAGGATGATCCACATTGCCGGCCGCCGCCGCCCCTCCCGCCATTACAACTGAGCATAAGGCGAAGAGCTGAACCGGTTTGCGATGAGAGCCGCCCGATTGCAATATAGCTAACCTGGATTATTCTTGGACCATGCAAAACGCGGCCAGACCTACCAGCTCTGCCGGCCCATCGAAGACCCCAGCCGCTACAAGTTCGAATTCAAAGCTACGGGACAATTGGAGACCCGCGAAATCAGGATCATAGCCATCGATACCAGCGTGAAATTAGGGTCACAGCCATGAACGATGAAATGAAACTTTCAAAGATCCGCTACACACTAATCTTTCATCAATCAATGGCAGCAAATAATCCTCGATTGTTCTAGGCACAATCTTCGGTGGTTTCGACAATGGACCTTTCCAACCTTTTGATTTATTCCAAGGCCAACAACCCTTAACATGGTACTTTGATCTTTGCTGCGATCACCACCAGAAGACATGAGCAGGCATGATTTTAACATCGGAAAACCAGACAAACATACCTGCGAAGCGGATGCATCACTCTCAAATTCTCCTCGAATCTTTTTTCAGAATCACCGCTTGATGAGGCCCGAATTTGCCTCCAAAACACCGATCGCCGCCCAGGCCAGCCTTCTCCATATGAAACTCATGCCATCATGTTCTCCATAAGAGTGCGTGAATATACATCACTAATTATACAAGAGACTTACAGAGTCCACATTTTTAATATAGACACGTCTAGGGCATCTCATTGGTATATCTAATATAGTTCTATGTGTTCTACCGAAAATGCCGTCATTGTTGTGAAGGTCCATATCTTTGTATTTGACGGGGAAAGCATCATTTTGTGTCTCTTGGACATATTGCCGGTACCATTGATGTAGACGCCATAACTGTGTGGTCAGTTTGGGCTCCTTATTTGGATCCAGCAAAGCTTCCCCGTTAACGAATGGCCACTTTAGAGGTGGCTCCTGCCCTTCAGCACCACTTTGGCCTCCAGAAACAGCTGTTTTACCATCTCCTTTAGATTTCTTCCTAGAGACGCGATCGTAGTCTAATAGTTGGCTAGGTTGAGGAGCTTCAGTTGTTCATCCTGTCTGTTTAACCTTTGCTAAGTCTAGGAAGAAATCCCGTTTGGCAGCTTCGATTTCAATCTTAGCAGGTGGTTGCGTCTTCTTGAAGTGCTCTACTACGGTGGCGCCTACTTCTTTTTTTGTTTCTTCTTGGTCATTTCATATGGTCGTTTCTTGCTAAGAGTTTTGGCTAGCTTCACGGATGATGAACTTTTCCCCATGACTGTAGAATGTTGAACGACGGTGCTCTTTGGTCGTCTTGTGGTATTTGGAGCGGAGGAGTTTTTTGGGTGACTACAGAGGAGGACTTTTCTGGGTGGCTGCTGGAGCGGAGAAGGAGCTTTCTTCGATGATGCGGAGGAGGAGGATGATTGTTCCTAGGTGGAGACTCCACCTCGTCATTGTTATTAAGATCATCGTCGTTGTCATCTTCTGAGGCAAACTTTATATAGCGCTTGCGCCACGCGATGAATGTGCCCATGCTTTGTCCAAGATTATTTTGCCTCTTCTCGCTCGGCATCTCAACCTCCACTTTGCGGTATCTGTCAACCACACTGTCAACTGAAACTCTGGCGTATCCCCGAGGAATTGGGCGGTTATGCAACATTTGCCCCTCATTGCATGGCCAAGCCATCCCGTCAGCCATCTTGATGGTAATGTTCGCTACAGGCAGGTGTAGACTGCAGCGTGTCGGCTCTATGATTTTGTCCACAGGAAAACTACACGCTGAGTCCTCTTTAGGAGGGCCCGCGGACGCCTGGCTGCTTTTGTGAGGCCGGCGGGACTTTGGTGCTGGTGACCTACGTCATGTGACTGACATTCGCTAAGGACCTTTGCTACCATTTCTCGCATCATTTTCATCTGTTCTTCAAATTTGACTTCCCTTCTGTGCAGTCGGTCTTCTATTTCTCGTACACATTCATCCAACTGTTGTTGTCTGGATTTCTTTGGTCGCTTGTACATTTCAGCATCCTCTGGGAATGCTGCTTTCCAGGGCACCAAGCCAAACCCTCTTGTGCGACCAGGGTGCTCCTTATTACCCAAGGCGCGTGTTAGCTCGTCGTTCTCCCTTCTTGGCTGGAAGGAGCCCTAAATAGTTTGGGAGTGGGCATCTGCGATCTTCTTCGAGATTTCCTCGTCTTTTTCGCTTCTGAAGCTTAAGCTACCATCATCCGACGAGTAGCTCCTCGCAGCGCCAAGATGCTTGATCTTGGGGCCATCTCAGACGTCGCAGTAATAATTCCACTAAGTGTTAGCTGTTCTTCCTGTGCATCCCACTTGGGTACTTTCCTCACGTAGCCACCGGTGCCTAGCACATGGGGGTAAATGTTCTTGTCCGAATTTGCCTTGTTCTGCTGGCTGATAGCCTGGGCTTCATCGATTTCTTATATTGCTCGAATTCATCTCAAAATTGCTCTAACCTCGGGTATCTATTAAAATCCGGAGTTTGATCCTTCTTGACATACTCCTTATTCAGCTTTATCTTCCAGTTCTTCCATGCAGATCCCATAACGCTTAGTGCATGTTTCCTGGCAAGCTCCAATTGATCTTCAGGAAACTGAAACTTCACTGTCAACTCTGTCCACAATGTTTTCTTGATGTCATCGGGAACATACGACGGGGAATCGCGCTAACATGTCCATGATTTGTAGATGATAGGCACATTATCTCTAGCCAGGACCTCGCATGCTGTCCGATATGGCCCAAGCAATGACGTGAGTATAGCTGGTTCTCCGACTAAATTAAGCTCAACTATCACCTTTCGTTCACCTGTGCGCATCTTGCTGGGACCTCGCCCACAACGCTGGCTCGGTGCACCAGATGTCTAACCCTGCATTTTGATTGTTTCATTAGTCGTTTGGCTCTGCTCTAATTTCATCGGGGAAGCACATCCTACGAAAGAATCCTAATAAAGACTTACCTTGTGTACATTTGTTGCCTCGAGTTGTTCCAGGTTGAGGAACCCTGTCGGGCTTTTCTCTGGGCTTTGGTCCATGGGCTTAGCGCCATCTGGCACTTGTCCATTGTGAGAGGCCATGTGTGGCAAGTTTTCTAGAATTTTAAATTAACAAAAACATGAGATGAATCTTCGCATATATATCAACGTTGTGCATATATAAGGCGTAATCACCATTTTGTCGTGCGTTAGATAATACTGTAATGTACATATATATTAATGGTCTAAATTTCAAAATCTTAATCGCATGGATCGATCCTACGGCAACCTACTTTCGTGGACAGAGGGAGCAGGTAACAAAGAACATATACAATTTCACATATACTTACACATGATACATATACAATTGACAATTCACATATACTTATACATTTCACATGATACATATACAATTGACAATTCACATATACTTACACATGATACTTATACATTAGAAAAATTCACATGATACATATACATCTCAAAATGAAAAAATTATATATTATTTAGAATATTATTGCTTATTTGCTAATAAAATAATGAATCATTCTTATTCCACACTAATATGATTTTCAAAAAATAAAATAAGGTTATAAATCCACAACTAGTATGTTAGTAGTCTATTACACCAAAAGAAAGCAAAGCGAGCAGGGAGGCGTCAGTTACAGAGAGGCGGAGCCACGAGGAGACGTGCTTGGTTGACATGTAATTTCTTGTGCATATATAAGGAGTAATCACCATTTTGTCATGCGTTACAGTTTCTAATATCAACATTGTGCATATATAAGGCGTAATTCACCAATAATTAGAATAATTCACATGATACATATACATTTGACATGATACATAGAAATTGCTTCAAAATTCACATGTACATAGAAACTTCAAAATTCACTAATAATTAGAATAATTCACATGATACATATACATTTGACATGATACATATACATTTGACATGCATATACATTTGACATGATACATATACATTTGACATGATACATACAAATTTGTTCAAAATTCACTTGTACATAGAAACTTGAAATTCACCAATAATTAGAATAATTTACATCATACATATACATTTGACATGATACATATACATTTGACATGACACATACAAATTTCTTCAAAATTCAACTGCATTACATTTCACATATATACATGAACTCTCTCACAAAGCTGTTCCAAGCTGAAAGCAACTCAGTTGAAGCTACAAGCACTGTGTCCTTTTAGCAATCAAATAATATTGATTCAAAAGCAGCTATATAAAAGGCTATTATTCTTGAAAAAGGAATTTAATTAGAGTATTTCAGGCAACATTATGTCATTCATATAATGAATCATGACTACTATGGCAATATGGAGGTAATTATGTATGATTGCTCTTAGATTATTGGGTTTGAATGAAGATTAGAATCTTCACCTCATCACAAATGGGCAAAACAATTAATTGAGTAAATAAGGCCTTAAATCCTTACCACCTTATCATGCACAATAAGAATTAACAAATTATTAGTACATCATGAGACTATGAATGATAGTCTAAGCTCGCTATAAGTAATCGATTCTTCGCAAGTTATTGAATCAGCATGAGCAGGTGTAGCATGAATAAATGATCACCGAAAAATCGAGCGATATGCTAACCGAACCAACAATGCTATTAGGGCTTAAACAAAAATCACAGAGAGGCAATAAGCTACACAACTAATCAGACTTGTAATACCAACCACAGCCAACCAACTCAGGAACTCATTACATTGATTGTCAATATCATCGAGAACCGCAGAATCATCGAGAACCCTAGAATCATCGATTGTCAATGCATGTAAGTCTACCAACTTAAGGCTTTATTTACAGAACAATTGTCAATATCATCGAGAACCCTAGAATCATCACAGAGCAACAGCATCGGCCAACAATAATCAAATGCAGTACCGGAACAAGAAGATAGCACATATCATGAGCTTATCGGCGTAAGGAGGGGTCACCGCAAGGAGGGCCGGCGTGGGGAGGGGTCGCCACAGGTAGGGCCGGCGCGAGGAGGGGTCGTCGCAGGGAGGAGGCATCGCAGAGAGGGCCGACGCGGGGAGAGTCGACGTCGGGGGGAGGCGCCGTAGGGGGTGACGGCGGGGAGGCGTCGCTGCACGGAGGGCCGACGCAGGGAGAGTCGATGGCGGCTAGGGCGCACAGAAGAACTCCAAACGAATTGCGAAATGGCTAAGTGCGGAAAAGAAAACATATATATAGGGAGGATTATTACTGCCGGTTCAAAGTAGTGAACCGGCAGTGATATATTATCTCTGCTGGCTTGTTATATATCCGGCAGTGATGTTCTACTATTAGTGCCGATTTACAAATGAACCGGCAGTAATGTTTCCATATTAGTGCCAAGTCGGCTATAACCCGCAATGATATTTAACTATTACTGCTGGTTCATTTATGAACCGCGATGATGATATTATTAGTGCCGGCATTTATGTCCCGGCAGTGATATATAACTATTACTGTCGGGTCATTTATTAACCGCGATGATGTTGTATGTACTATTAGCGCCGTTTCGTGACGGCGATGATACTATCGATGCGGTGGAGACTATGATGTGGCAATGATGAGTTTTATTAGTGCCTATTCTCATTTGTGTCAACCGGCACTGATGTTCCCTTCCACCCAAGTACTGTTGTGGCAAAAGTGGCGCGGTGGCAAATACTACCACGGCAAGGACTTTCTGCCGCGGCAAGGAAAATTGTCACACCTGTTTTACATAATTGTCATTTGTATTTCCTGCATTTGTAAAAAAACCACAAATACAAACATTGGAATTTGTTTAGCCCAACCAAATAAGAGCTATTTAGGGCTTCATACAAATTGCTAATTTATTTGTAAAAAAACCCCAAATACAAACATTGGAATTTTATTTCAAATTTCAGCTAATCCAAGATTTTGCTTTGGACTTCATACAAAAACCAAATTGCTAATTTTCTTCAACTTTTTATTATGAATTTTAGTTATTTTTTATTGTGCTCATGATCTGATCGACAGTTTTATTTTAGTTATTTTCATTTAATCATTATTTTGAAATTTAGTTATTTATGGATGAACTTTGGAAGTCGTATGGAAATGAAATTGGTAATTTTCCTTTTTTGCTTTATTAAAAATTTCAGTTAATTAGGAATAATCAATAAAAACTTGCTCTTACTATCTCATCTTCATCCATTGGACATTTACTATTTCTAAATGATTATAATAATCAATACTCCATACATTACAAATTGAAGCATGTCCTTTGTACAAAATGTTTATATCACAAATTGAAGCTTGACCTTGATACAAAATAAAGCATATCCTTAATTACACAACTAAGTTACAATCCGACCTTCATTATGATCGCAGCGTATGTATGTAGCTTCCTCTATGTCTTCCATGAGACCTAGGTCGATGTTCTCACCGAAAGGAGGAAGCTCATCAAATTGGTTATAGTCTTCCTCGTTGACTACATTCTCAACTCCCACAATCCTTCTTTTTGATTGAAGAACCACGTGGCGTTCCTTGTCAGCCGGATCCCTTACAAAGAAAATTTGTGTAACGGCATTAGCAAGTACGAATGGTTCTTCTCTGTATCCGACGTGTTTGAAGTCCACGGTAGTGATACCGTACTTGTCGATGTTCACGCCTCTGGTAGCCCGACCCACTAGCACCGAAATAGGGGACCTTCAAAGGCCCATAGTCAAGCTCCCAAATCTCTTCTATAAATCCGTGAAATGCGTCGCATATTGCCATTCTTTGTCATAGGCATCTATCTGAGACCCATTATTCGGTTGGTGCTCTTGTTATCTTGTGCTCTCGTATAAAATGTATATCCATTGATGTCGATCCTTCAAATGTCAAAATTGTATATGATGGTCCTTAGCGGCGCTCTCAATTGAGCGCTTTTCTGTCTGCATCATGTGTCTAAGCAACCAATCTCCAAAGTTATCTCTGTGCTCTCGCGATCCAAACCTCGGACTTACATGGGTTTTCTCTTAGTAGCATGTTCTTATGCATGTCGACATACGGGCCGCTACTAACGATTGGTGCAGAAGCGTAAATGTGCTTGCGTGAATGAAGCACGATCATTTATGCGTGTCGATTTCGACCTAGTGTCCCTTTCCTTGTAGCCTCCTTCATGGCGAGATACGGACACACCAATCGGTTTGAGATCCATGTAATCGATGCGAGAACTCGATGACCTCCTCGGTTCCCCAACCTTCGGCAATGCACCCTTCCGCCGATGTCGATTACGAACATATTTCTTCACAACCCCATGAATCTCTTGAAAGGGTACATCGATGTAGAAACACAGGGGCCAAGAAAGCGTATCTCTTTCACAATATGAACAATGAGATAGACTATAATATCGAAGAAGGATGGAGGAAGCACATCTCAAGTCGGCATAGAGTGTGGATCACGCCTTCTCAGCAGCTTATCCAGTTTCAATGGGTCGATGACCTTCGTGAAATCGTGTTGAAGAATGAACACAACTTTATAATTGGGTCTCGCACTTTCTCTCGCGAACACCCTAATTGCTACAGAAGCATCTCGGTCATCATCACGTGGCCATCATGAGACTTCATACCAACTAATTTCAAGTCTTTCATTGAGACTAGCCTCTTTATGTTGGCGGAATAACCGGACGGAACTTTGACTCGTGCAAGCACTCACACACGCTAATTTTCTCAATCTTGCTTAAAGTGTAGCAAGTCGGGAAGGTATTTTTTTCCTTGACCCAGGTCTTCATGATGCAGCTCCTTCCTGAGTTTCATATCTTTTAGGTCCATCCGTGCATTGAGTGTATCTTTTGTTTTTCCAGGTATGTCTAGTAAAATACCAAGCAAACTGTCACACACGTTCTTGTCTATATGCATGACATCAATCGCATGTCGAACATCCAGGTGCTGCCAATAAGGTAGGTCCATAAATACTGATCTCTTTTTCCACAAAGGAGTCAGATCACCGGAACTTGGGACTGATGTACTTCCGGCTCCCTTTCCATGGATAATTTTAATATCCTTTACGGCCGCAAACATCTCTTTGTCGTTGCTTTGTTTCGGAGCTGAAGCAGTCTCCTTTGTACCATCAAAAGCTCTCTTGTTGTTGCGATACGGCTGGTCCTTGCGAAGGAACCTACGATGCTGCATGTAACACATTTTTGACAAGATTTCAGCCACGGCTCCTCAGATCACCCATGCAATGCACGCATCCATTGAATCCTTTTATAGTCTAGCCCAAAGATTGCCAAGAGCGGGTAATCATTGATGGTTCTGAACAACAACGCGCGTAGCATGAAGATCTCTTTTTGTACTCATCCCATACCCATACACCATCATTCCACAATACCGTAAGATCTTTAAACAAAGGGTTTGAGGAACACATCAATATCGTTGCAGTTGCCTCAACCCTTGGATTAGTAACGGCATCATAATGTACTTCCGCTTCATGCAAAGCCAAGGAGGAAGGTTGTACATACATAAAGTCACCGGCCAAGTGCTATGACGACTACTCATGTTGCCAAAAGGATTCATCCCATCTATCTTGAGTTCGAACCTTATATTCCTCAAATCATATGCAAAGTGTTTCTTGTATTTTCTATCGATATTCCTCCACTGCGCGGTGTCAGCAGGGTGTCTAAGCATTCCATCCTTTTTACGCTCCTCGGCATGCCATCGCAACAATTGAGCATGCCTTTTGTTCGCAAATAGACGCTTCAGATGGGGGATTATAGGGAAATACCACACCACCTTGGTCGGAGGTCTTTTCTTCTTACACTGCCCCTCGATATCATCATCGTCGTGCTTATACCGAGATACCTTGCAAACAGGACATGCATCCAAATTTGCAAACTCATTGCAATACAATATGCAATCGTTTGGACATGCGTGTATTTTCTGCACTTCCAGTCCCAACGGGCAAACAACTCCGCTGGCACGGTGCGTGGTTGCCGGCAACATGTTACCCTCTGGAAGGACATCTCTGAAGAAACCTAACAGCTCTGTGAAACTCTTATCGGACCAACCATTGCTTGCCTTCAACTGCAGTAGCGTAAGCACAACATGTAGCTTTTTGAACTCCTCTTTGCAGCCTGGGTACAAGGGTGTTGTAGAATTCTCTACCATACGCTGAAACTTCAAATTCCCTTTCACTCGGGGTCCTCCTCCCCATCATGCAACATCTGTTCTAGATCATCTTCATGGTTATCGATGAATGTCTCTTCATGGGTGTCGATTTAACGTATTTTCCACCGCGGTCGAGTCATTGTCTTCATCATCATCAATCAAATGCCCTTCACGCATAATCTCATCTTCACCATGTTCGGTCCAATAGGTATAGGCAGGCTTGAAACCCCTTCGAAGCAAGTGTGCACGGATCGCCTCAAGGTTCGAATATTGCTTCTCATTCTTGCAATCGATGCACGGGCAACAAATATAGTCTATCAGCTTATTTGACTTGTGCGCTTGTGCGCTTCAAAAACTAGTCACACCATTAAAGTACTCTCTATCGCGACGGTCCGCTTCATACATCCATCTTCGATCCATCTACAAATATTTATAACAAATAAAATATCAAGAAATCAATAAGTGCTCACAAATTGTTTTATACATTTAATTTGTTATATAGTGCTAATTAATCTAGAAATTTTCATTACTTATAAATCTATATCCAAATTTCGATTGTAAAACCAATTAAATAATTGCTATTAGTTATATATAATGGTCCGTCCAACAAATTTGAGTACTATTTTATCTCATTTGAGTACTATTGTCTCCTCTTCTCTCATTTCAAGATTATTTTATCAAAGAGTATTGGATGAGGAACATAATTCTTTATGCATGGCCTTTTACATCAATTATATACCTTTTCATCCATTGGACATTTACTTTTTACGGATGATTATAATAATCAATACTCCATACATTACAAATTGAAGCATATCCTTCGTTACAAAATGTTTATATTACAAATTGAAGCTTGATCTTCATACAAAATAAAGCATATCCTTAATTATACAACTAAGTTACGATCCGACCTTCATGGTTATCGATGAACGTTTGGCTTGGTACGTGGTTGCTATTAGTTATATATAATGGTCCGTCCAGCAAATTTACATTACTTACAGAAGTATTAAATTAACATACACGAAATAAAGAAACAATTTTAAGTAATTAGATTAAACAATAGTTAATTATGAAGTGTTACCACATTTAAATGCAATCAACGTATTAAATGCAATCACTATACATATAAAAGTTGGTAATTTCAAATCTAAACTCCAAATTAGAAATCTAATTGTGTTGACTAGGCAATCAATAATTCTCACAACCTACAACAATATAGAACGTAATATCCAACTAAACAAACTACCAAAGAAATGTACATCAAGATATGAACCTTAGATCACAAGTTAGAAACGAATTACACCAAATTTGAGAGCAAAAATTCACCCCCTCTCCACCCCAATTGAGCAAGAATAGAGCTCCTCTCTGTTCTGGACAGCTTGGGGAAGGGAGCCAGGGTATATATAGTGCCATATTATAACTGCCGGTTTATTCTCTTGAACCGGCAGTAATATATCATTGCCGGTTCTATCTCTAAAATCGGCAGTGATTATCACTGCCGTTTCCCGCGCAATTCACTTTATCACTGCCGGTTACACTGTTGAACCGACAGTAATACATCACTGCCGGTTCTCTCTCTAAACCCGGTAGTGATATTGAGTCGTTTCCCGCGCAAATGACTTTATCACTGCTAGTTATACTATTCAACCAGCAGTAATAAATCACCTAATGATATTGTCTTCCATTCGAAGCGTAGATCGTTTATCATCGCCGATTGAATTTAAAACCGGCAAAGTGATAATATTATCATTGTCGGGTGAATTTAAAACCGATAGTGATAATATTATCACTGCCGGTTCAAGTTAGAACCGGCAGTGATAATATGAACCTTCCAACTCCCGCCGCCAACGACCGTCGCTCTTCCCCATTCCTTTGCCAACTGTTGCGCTTCCCCATTTTGGCAACTATTGGGCTTCCCATTCCTCCTCTATATAATGCGCAGCTCCTCAATCTATGGCGCTCCTCACAATCCACCATTGCTGTAAGAATGGCCCCCCCAAGAAGCGAGCACGTACTGGGCAAAGCACTGATCCGCCGCCAGAGAAGGAGGAGGAGAAGGAGGAGGAGGAGGAGGAGGGGGTGGAGGAGGAGGAAGAGGAGGCAGAGGAGGAGGAGGAGGGCGACGATGATGACAGCGGCTGCGGCGAGCTCCTTCGGCGTTGGGGCAAGACCAACTCCGCCACCGAATCGGATTCAGAGGAGGAGGACGAGGAGGAGCAACGCCGCAACTCCGATCAGTCATCTGGCGGTATCTCCGGCGACGACAAGGAGGAGGACGACGACTTTTGGATATAGGGTTTCGCGCCATTTTGGGTTTCAAATGGTTAAAAGCCGTTGGCCCGTTATATTTTGTATATAAAATTAGGACTAAATATGTAATTATGGACTAAAAATGTTCTGCGTGAGATAAATTACAAATGTTTAATATGTTCTGTTTTTTAACAAATTATGCTTTGATATGTTACGTATCTTAACTAATTTTGGGGAACGAAGAATATCACCGCTTGGTTCTCGAGTAAAACCGGCAAAAAAATGGTCTTATCACTACCATTAAAAACAAAAACCGCAATGATATCTTCTTATCACCGCCGGGTCTCTCTAAACCTGGCAATGATATTGCCTCCATTCATGCGGGAAAATTATACTATTCTTATCACTGTCGGTTGAAGTTAGAACCGGCAGTGATAATATTATCACTGCCGGTTGAAGTTAGAATCGCGGTGATAATATTATCACTGCCGGTTGAAGTTAGAACCGGCAGTGATAATATTATCCTTGCCGCTTGGGCCTACCGCTCCACAGATGAAGCGATGCGTAGTAGTGTATACTACCGGGTGTATGTACTCCCACCAACCAATGCGTGATTTATGAGAACCGTTAGCATGCAGCTTGGTTCAAAGGAGTTGTTATGCATGCATGCATGCATGCAATCTTGACAAAATCAACGGACAGGTGTTATAGGAATACGTACTGTGGAAGTACAAAATAGGCTTCCTATATATATATATATAGGAAAATGATTCCATAGTCTTGGGTGTACATACTCCCACCTCCAGTATACCATTTAAATAATTTTGTTATACCTCTTTATCTTTTTGAGTATAC
Source organism: Guadua angustifolia (assembly GCA_036346375.1). Lineage (NCBI taxonomy): Eukaryota > Viridiplantae > Streptophyta > Magnoliopsida > Poales > Poaceae > Guadua > Guadua angustifolia. The sequence goes on along the minus strand of JAYEVE010000110.1, from coordinate 195,837 downwards.
TCTAATACTAATTATAAGATACTCCAAAGTGAGTTTCATGAAAAAATTCATCAAAATCCACCATTTGTAGCATAATTTGTTTATATATTTCTTTTACATATGGAAAAATGTATGTAGCAAAAATGAAGGGCTTCGATGAATTTTGCAACCATTTCAGATTGGAGTATCTTAGAATTATTATTGAGTATATCGAAGTGATAAAGGAGTATAACACATTCATTTAAGTGGTATATTGATGGTGGGAGTATGTACTCCCAAGAGTATTGAAAAGGCTTCCTATATATATATATATATATATATATATATATATATATATATATATATAGGAAAATGATTCCATACTCCTGGGTGTACGTACTCCCACTTCCAATATACCTTTTAAATGATGTTGTTATACCTCTTTATCCTTTTAAGTATACTTTAATACTGACTATAAGATACTCCAAAGTGAGTTCTACGAAAAATTTCATTAAAGTCCACCTATTATAGCATAATTTGTTTATATATTCCTTTTTACATATGGAAAAAGGTATGTAGCAAAAAAATAAGAGGTTCTGATGAAATTTTTTAGCCATGTCGCATTGGAGTATCTTAGAATTATTATTGGAGTATACCGAAAGTGATAAAAGAGTATAAGGTATTCATTGAAGTGGTATATTAGAGGTGAGAGTATGTACTCGAGAGTACGGAAAAACTTCATATATATATATATATATATATATATATATATATATATATATAGGAAAATGATTCCATACTCGGGTGTATGTTCCTACCTCTAATATACTGTTTAAATGATGTTGTTATACCTCTTTATCATTTGGAGTATACTCTATCACTGATTATAAGATACTCCAAAGTGAGTTTCATGAAAAATTTCATTAAAATCCACCGCTTATAGCATAGTTTGTTTACATATTCCTTATACATATGGAAAAGGGTATATAGCAAAAAATAAAGAGTCTGATGAAATTTTTTTAATCATGTTGTATTGGAGTATCTTAGAATTATTATTGGAATATACTGAAAGTGATAAAGGAGTATAAAACATTTATTTAAGTGGTATATTAGAGGTGGGAGTATGTACTCCCAGGAGTACAGAAAAGGCTTCCTCTATATATATATATATATATAGTGAAATATTGTGCAAATATCATTCCATGAAAACTCTGTGAAACCACCTGTAGAAGTTTTGAAAAATTCTCAAAAATTACCATGTGTGGGGAGGTGAATCTCTACAACTCTGCAAAATTTGAAGTTGAAACTCAATTGCATTTGAAAGATATGAAAAAGACAAAGTCAGCATGAATAGTAATTTTTACTGTTTTGGCACTATTCTTTTTGCTCTTTGTCTTTTTCATATCTTTCAAATGCGATTGAGTTTCAACTTCAAATTTTGCAGGGTTGTAGAGGTTCACCTCCCATACATATGGTAATTATTTGAGAATTTTTCAAAACTTCTGCATATGGTTTCCACGGAGTTTTCATGGAATTGGTGGTTTGCATAGAATATTTCGCCATATATATATATATATACATATATATATATATATATATATATATATATATATATACAGTCGATCTACCTTTGATGGACTTATAGCTGCTGCTGTCTCCTTCACCTTTCTCCAGTAGGTGCAAGAGAGTACAAGACTACGAGAGGGCACATGGTGCCCTTGTACTGCTGTCTCCTACCATCCTCTGGTCCCTCACGGCTTCACCTCTTAGAGCAGCTGAGCAAGACGCATCCTTCTCTCCAACCCAATTTCTTCTAGTTTCACATCGTTAAATATGCGAGCATCGTCCTCTGGTTTCACATCTTAGAGCTGCTGAGCACGCATCCGTCTCTCCAACCCAAGGCAAGTATCCAATTTTGGCTCCCCCGTCTATGTTGCTAGCTACAGCTCCCTATTTCTTAATTGTTTCTGATCTATAAGAGCTTCTCACTGTTAAAATTCTGTCTGTCCGGCTTTAATTTGCAATTTTGCATGCACCTGTAGCAGTGCCTTTCTTCTTGTTAGCAATTGACGCTAGCTAGCGTTCTCTTCTATTTAAAAAAGAAGAAGAAGCAGCTAGTTGTGGTAAATTGATTAGCAGTATTGTTCTCTCCTTGTTGATATGTAATTTGATTTTTTGTCTTGGTAGAATCTGTAGTCGAAGCTAATTGATGCTTGATTTACTAATGATGAAACCAATTGCAGAAATGGCGGCAGTCCGGGATGCTTTTGCATCCTATGTCCAAAACATGCTGACGGAGATTGCCAAAGAAGAGGTCGGCATGCTGCTCAGAGTCTCTGGCAAGATTGACAAGATGGGCGTCAAGCTTGGGGACCTCAAGAACTTCCTCGCCGACGCTGAGAGGAGGCGCATCACCGACCAGAGCGTGCAGGGGTGGGTGAGGGAGCTCAAGGACGCCATGTACGATGCCACTGACATCCTCGACCTCTACCAGCTCAAGGCCATGGAGCGTGGTCCATCCGTGGTAGACATGGGGTGTTTCAACCCCTTACTCTTCTTTCTATGAATCCCCTTCGCCCACGACATCGGCAGTCGATCAAGGCTCTCAACCAGAAGCTGGACAGCATCAGGAGAGGAGTGCCATCTTCAGATTCCTCAACCTTTGTTCCTACGAGGATCGTAGCAGCAGGGCGCATTCCTCTGGCACTGTCAATCGCAAGACATCAGGGGAGCTCGACCGAATGGGTGTGGTCGGTGAGAAGATCGAAGAAGACACAAGAAAGCTAGTAGAGATGCTAACGACAATAACTGAGGGGGAAACCAGCCGTGAGGACAGCAAAATGATGATCTTGGCAGTCGTGGGCGTTGGCGGGATTGGCAAGACCACCCTCGCCCAGAAGGTCTTCAACGACGAGGCCATCCAACGTGAGTTCGACAAGAAGATATGGCTGAGCGTCAACCAAGATTACAACAAGGCTGAGCTGCTGAGGAGAGCCATTACCGAAGCCGGAGGAGACCACCGGCATGCTGGAGATGCAAAGGCCACGCTTGATCGAACCCTTAGGGATGCCTTGAACGGGCAAAAGACCTTGCTGGTAATGGATGATGTCTGGAGGCACCAAGCATGGGAGGATGTGCTCAAAACACCCTTGCTCAATGCTGTTTCTCGAGGCAGCCGAGTCCTCGTCACCACGAGACACGACATGGTTGCCCAAAGGATGAAAGCCAAGGAGCCCTACCACCACATCGACACATTAGGACATGATGATGCCTGGTCATTGCTCAAGAAGCAGGTTGGTACATAATAAACTAGAAACCTCTAAGCCAACTCAATAATCTAATTATTTATAGAGATTTTTTTACCATCCTTGAGATTAAAATTGAATCGCATGCTTGAAGCCTGTACGTTGTTAGTAGCGAAGTAGTGCCTTTTGCTTTTAGGAGAACACGTACAGGGACATACTATATATATTGTTTCACACATTACATATCACAACATGCCGTGTAGCGCTCTCACCTCTGTGTGGTCCTGAGTTCGATTCTGGTAAACAGTATTTTTAATTATTTTTTGCATCAACTTGACTGATTTATATAGTTAGCTATTAAATTATGTTGTAAATTTTGAAACTTTTGAGAACCCTATTTTGATGCAAATTGGCTGATTTAATTAGCTATTAAATCATGTTGTAAATTTTTGAAACTTTTTCAGAAATATTTTATATATATATTTTTTGCATCAACTTGACTGATTTAATTAGCTATTAAATCATGTTGTGAATTTTGAAACTTTTCAGAATGTACCATATTTTTTGCATCAACTTGACTGATTGAATTAGCTATTAAATCATGTTGTAAATTTTGAAACTTTTTGAGAATGGTTCTGAGAGTATGCCTAACCTACCATAAAATTTCATATCATGATCAAACTTGTGCAGTTTTTAAAATTTTTGACAATGCTACGAATGCATTTAAAGGAGCTTCACTGATTTAAATTTTACTGTTTCTGGTTTTCCAGAGGAATCACATTAATATTTTCCAAACTTTTGAGAACTTACCTTGAGAAAAAAAAGGAAATAGGCACTTTTCCGCTACCAATATACTATTCGTTATTAATTATACATGTCTAAACTGCCTGCAGGTGGTCTCAAGTGAGATAGATGAACGTGAGATTGATGACACGCTGAAGGACATTGGATTGCAAATCATAGCAAAATGTGGTGGTTTGCCACTTGCTGTCAAAGTAATGGGAGGACTCTTATGCCAGAGGGACAAACGACCAAGTGATTGGGAGAAGGTTCTGAACGATTTCACACGATCACTACCTGAAGAGCTAAACTATGCGGTATACTTAAGCTATGAAGATTTGCCTCCCTATATGAAGCAGTGCTTACTGTACTACTCCCTTCTCCCTAAAAATACAAAGTTCTCTAAACATATGGTTATTAGCATGTGGATTAGTGAAGGATTTCTTCATGGAAACTCGGAAGATTTAGAAGAATTAGGAAGCGAGTGCTACAAGAAGTTAATATTGAGGAACCTTATACAGCCAGATCCAGAGTACCCTGATCAATGGGTTTGCAACATGCACGATGTTGTTCGCTCAGTTGCTCAGTACGTTGCCAGAGACGAAGCACTCGTAACTCAAAATGGTGAAACAAACATTATCGATAAACTTAGTTCACAAAAGTTTCTTCGGTTGTCTCTAGAAAGCAAGGGATTGGAGTCAGAAGAGTTCGAGTGGAGTTTTTTACATGCACAGACATCACTGAGAACACTAATATCAATTGGCCATTTGAAGATTAAGCCTGGTGATTCATTGATTACTTTATCAAGTCTACGGACTCTACATGTACAATCTGCAAACTTTGATGCATTGGTTGAATCTTTGTACCAACTCAAGCACCTGAGGTATTTGGCACTAAGAGAAACTGATGTATCTAGATTACCAGAAAACATTGGCAAGATGAGATTCATGCAGCACATTAGCCTTTATGGTTGCAAAAGTTTGGTGAAACTTCCTGATAGCATTGTGAGACTAGGGCAGCTGAGGTGTCTAAGCCTTCATAACACAAGTATAAACAGTACACCTAGAGGGTTCGGAGGTCTAACAAATTTGAGGAAATTATTTGGGTTTCCAGCCCACATGGATGGTGATTGGTGTAGTTTGGGAGAGCTGGGGCCTCTTTCCCAGCTCAGGAATCTCGGATTAAAGAATCTGGAGAATGTATCTACTGCCTCGTCCGCCGCAAAGGCCAAGCTTAGTGAAAAGGTGCATCTTATCGATTTATTCTTATATTGCACCAGTTGGTTGGGAGATGATGGGTTGGTCAAAAAGGAAGAAGGCGTCGCTGAGGAAGAGCAGCGGCAAATCGAGGTGGTGTTTGATGAGCTCTGCCCACCGCCCAATTTAGAATATCTTGAAATCACTGGATATTTTGGTCGTCGTCTACCAGGGTGGATGATGTCCACAACAGCGGCGCCCCTCAAGAGCTTGAGGATTCTAATGATGGAGGACCTGGCCTGCTGCACCCAATTCCCCGATGGTTTGAGCCAGCTCCCCTGTTTGCAGCTCTTACAGATCGACCACGCTCCAGCCATCAAGCATGTTGGGCCTGAATTCCTGCAGCTGTACCATCAACATAATCGTCATCCATCTTCCCAGGTGGGCGTTGCATTTCCAAGACTGCATGCGATGCTCCTAACAAGAATGGTGGAATGGGAGGAGTGGGAGTGGGAGGCTGAGCAAACAAATGTGCAAGCCATGCCTGTCTTGGAGACGCTTAAGCTCGAGCATTGCAAACTAAGGCGTGTTCCTCCGGGCCTCGCCTCCCATGCAAGGGCTTTGAAAAAACTATACATATACAAGGTCCAGCACCTCAACTCCCTGGAGAACTTTGCTTCGGTTGTTGAGCTGGAAGTGTTTGACAACCCCGACCTAGAGAGGATCATTAATCTCCCCAAATTGCAAAAGCTTATTGTCTCCTTCTGCCCAAAGATGAAGGTACTGGAGGGAGTCCCTGCTGTCCACATGCTCAAGCTGGTGGACAACGACATGGAAACGCTCCCGGAATACTTGCGAGATATAAAGCCAAGGCATCTGCTGCTGGACTGCAGCCTAGAGCTACTCACCTCCATAGCCGTGGGACGATATGGCCCTGAGTGGGACAAGTTGCGGCATATTCAGCATGTCACGGCCTATGCAGACGATGGCGACAATCAAAGGAAATGGTACGTGCAGTACACAAGAGATCCCTCCGGTAACTTGGAGACAAATATCATTGTCAGCTCTTCTCGAGATCTGCAGGTAAACTAATACTACTGCTCCGTCTTCATTTATTCGGTTACTCTTTTAGTTTGATTTATTTGTTTCGTCTTATTGCTTCATCAGTAATTCCTTTCTTCATCATTAATTCTGTATGCTAGGACCTGAATGTATTTCCTACTTTACCTCCTTTTTTTGAAAGAGATATTTCCAACTTTTTCTTTTTTCTTTTGGGTTCGCTTGACTGTGTTGTTTCAGGGGATGAAGAGGAATAGGACATACGAGGAATAACAGCAGAATGCAAATTAAGAAGATTTTTGCACAAATTAAGCGGCGACTCCGTCATTCTCTTTCCTACTTCAGTTCAACCTGCCAGATGATCCAGAGTTTCTTCGCACGTATTTTAAATTATTGGTACGTAATACTACTAGCTTTTTGTACTAAGTGTTGCTATCTTCAACTTTCTCATGGAATATGACAGTTTCCTTTATTTCTGATTCGTGGTTTTGATCTATGATAATGCTTGTAATGAAAGTGCTTCAACTCAAGCATGTCCCTTTGATATTGGAATTTGCTTGTTCATTAGCTTATACTTCACATGCACGCAGGTGGAAGCAAATCGATTAGTCTCCAATTCCAGCCGGATGTTTTGGCGTCCGTCTCGTGACCCGTGAGAATGAGACAGAGAGCCAACCAAATTTGGACAAGGGTGTTATCGCAGATGCACGTCAATTCGGCGGCCAACATTGCAGACAGATCCATCTCAGATTGGTGGTTCCTTATTAGAGATGGCAACGGGGAAAATCTCCGTGGGGAGCGCTCCTCCATATCCGATCCTTGATAAGAAAATTTTCCCGTCTCCGTACACAGGGCTTAATTCTCCCCCATCCCCGATCCCCGACGGGTTTGCGGGGCCCCGACGAGGACTAATCCCCAAAAATACTATATAAAAAATTACATGCTACATGAATTAATCACTAGAGTAATGGTGCATATGTGATTAAAGTGTGAGTGAATCACTAGAGTAATTCATATTTAGCATATTTATTAATAATGACCTCGTGTATATTATTTCTTCTTTTGAGAATGATCATTTAATCCCACATATTATTGATAACGCGGGGACAGGGACGGGGATCGGTGGAACGTCCCCATCCCCGAGATCCCCGACGGGGACAATATTTTCCCCGATAAACCCCCGTGGGGATAGATTTCCCCCCATCCCCATCCCCTAATAGGGGAATTCCCCACGGGGAAATGGGGATCGGGCCCCATTGCCATCCCTATTCCTTATCCCTCGGAAAGTGCTCAATCCCTCGCGTAAGCAGGGGGACGTATAATAATTTATACTTTGTGGAATATATGGAAGGAGAAAAAGCGTGAATTTTTAACATTTTGTACCGGGCTACCCATGAGGTTATCGCTTCCATTGCTCAGGATATCGTTTCTTTGCAGGTTGGCACTTCGGTTCGACCATTTCGTAACGTCACAGGGGCGGCCCTGACGGACGATCGATCAAACCTAGAAGCGGCTCGTCTCGTTTAGGTTTTCAAGCAGCGCTGCTATGTGTTTCCGCCAAAGAGGAGGGGCTAGCTCTTAGGTTTTGGTCGGTTTCGTTATGCTGTATTGTCATAGTTTTCAAAGCGGCATCTCTCTCCACCCCACAATGTTGTCAGTGGTGTAACCACTCGATCTCTAGGTTGCACCAATTCGTCGAGTCCCTTCGGATGTATTATCGTTTCCTCAGCTTCAATGCAATGGCAGAGCTCTTGCCGGTTTTTTCAAAAAAAGAAAAAGAAAAAGAAACAGAGACAGTGGAAACATATAATTTTTGGGCAAACAAGTCTCATACATGCACTTGAGATCGATCATCACAGAGAAAAGGCAGAGATACACAGCAGCTCATGAACCAAACAAGAAGCGTAAGTGGTTGGATATGTTGATACGATCACACCTGTCCACAAACACACACGGGGTACACGTACCAAGGGTAACAAACCACACCACATGCTGACGTGCATGCTCCAGCCATACTGGTTAATTTAGCACCAACCAAATGCATGGTCTCCTGCCTTCACCGAGCTTCTCAGCAGCTGGAGCCGCAGCTACAGCCATGGGCAGTCTCGCCATGTGATCTTCTGGCAAGTACGTTTTTGCTTCTCCCACTGATTGCTGTTTTCTATTTCCATCGGTTCTGTCCTTGGGATCGATCTGCTGACTGCATCAACTCACCCAAACCTTCAAAGACGGAAGACACATGTACCTCTTTGAAGATAACAGGTGCTCCTTTAAACAGGGGACCATACGCATCAAGGGGAAGAGAGGACAAGAATTATTAGAACCGGTTAAAATCACGCACGTTGTCGCCGGCGTACGTTTTGGTATTTTTAACAGAGAGAAAATCTTAAAAAATAAAAAGGAGACTACTGATTTTATTTCATGAAAACATATGTAGAAATCTTTTTTTTAAAAAAAAAATGCCCTCCTTGAGACTCGATCTCAGGACCTCTTTGTTTATTCTGTGCGCGGTCTAACTAATCGAGCCACGATAGTTTTTAGAGAGATGTTTCTATACTTTTGTTTTTGACAGTTGCACAAATATTAAAGCATGAATGAAGAGTAGATAGTGATTATTTACCCTTCGCCGGCTTCAAGATTTGTGCAACTTGTATCGGTTTTTCGTGAAAATGGTTTTATTTAGGAATATTCCTCTTAAAGATTGTTTCAAAAAATGTAGAAATCTTTTTTTTTTGAAAAAAATGCTCTTGTTGATACTCGATCTCAGGACCTCTTGATTATTATGCGTGCGGTCTAACTAATCAAGCCACAAAAGTTTTTATCGTTTGATTTCATTGGCCATCTATCTTTTTTTTAAAAAAAAAGTGCCAAAACACCACAAACATTCATTTTTAAAAAAAGTGCCAAAACATTCATTTTAAAAAGTCTTAAGAAAATTATTTTAAAAAAAACTCTGCACCTTTACTGTAGATACACACTGTAGAAACTAAAGTGCCAAAACGCCGCGTGGCAGTGCGTTGAAACACCAAGATTATATATCTATATAGATTAGCATCCACATCTGACTAATAAAAGCATTCCGTTTGTCCTGCTTTTTCAATCTCTTGGCTTGCATGCGAAAGGCAACCCTATTATATTGATCATAACCTCTATTTAGGGACCTTGGTCTTGAACATCAACACCATTATATCACTTAGATCTAACTTTGTACTAGCCCGATAATATTTAACCCTTACTATGGTGGCGGAAATTAAATACATATAATTCATAATCATAATGACAGTTTACGCCTATTATAACTATTTCCTCTAACAGTAAGGTATACATTGTTGTATCAGAAGCGTTATTGTCAACACCTCGTTAGAGCACCTCTGCAAGCAAACCTACATGGAATGTCCTTACTACTTCGGTTTCTAATGTGCAAAGCTAAACACAAGCAACTTAATAGATTAAGGCACCCCATAATAGCACTTCTGGTAGCATGGATTATTTTGGATTATACAACACTACGCTTACGGCTTAACCGATCCGGCGAGAACTTCTCCGCAATACATGCAAATTCACGCACTCACACATATTATATAAATAACTCACCCGTGTCAAAATTTAGTTTTCAGTTTTGATTTTATATCAAAATAATAGAGACAACTTTCTCATTATATCAAAATTTCCTTTTCGAACAAATAGTGTAACAAACCATTTGTTCTCTCAAGTCTAAAGTATGACTAAGCAAATGTTTACATATTCCGGTATACCCATGTTAACATCAATTACTATCTACACCCTTAACTTATGGTTTTCAAGGTTAACATTTACACTCTTACCAAGGAAGTTCCATACAACAAGTAGGAATATCTACTAGTAACCTCAATATAGCAAATTTATTGAAAATACACATATGCATATATAAATTGGTAAAACAATATAAGTTAAGTGAAATATTATGATCAACATGATTAAAGGAGGTACTTGCATTGCTCGTTGAGTTCTTGAGTAGGTTCGGGGTCGACGAGGAAAATTTTTAGAGCATCGATATTCATATGCAGTTCATCGCAAAGAAATAATAAGAAGAAAATGAATTATAACACAGACTAAATTCAAATATTTTTGTAGAAATAGAAAGATCTTGATTTTAGAAAAATTTAGAAACTAGTTTCACTCAATTTGGAATTCATTTGCAGAAATTATAAGCATTTAAATTTAAATCGATTGAAAAATACCTAAAATAAAAAGGAAGGTGACGTCGAAATTACACTCTCTGAGGACGTATTTTCTTTTGTACTGAAAGCACATTTCTTATTTTCTAGATTTTTAACTCAATTTTACTACACTGGCAGACATGTGGTTCAGTGACAACAATTTAATACCTGTTTGAGTTTTTAGAATTTAACACATTAATCCTTGCTGGCCCATATGTCATAGACTCGTAAGCTTAGAACCAAGTTAATTAGATTATTTCTTAACTCAACTATCTTATTTCTTATATCTAATCTTTCTAATGTGAATTGCAGCCTAAGAACAATATATTAGCAGGACAACAAATCTAACCCATGGAACTCCATGACTTGACGAATTTTCTGAATAGAGTTCTGTACGTCGTTTCTGTGTTTCAAAGCATACTGTGTTAAAATGCGGTTGCTTTCTGCTAAACCAACAATGCGTGGTTGACTTCTCTTCCCTTCTTCCCATTACACCGACCAAGTTAATTGATATATATATGACCTAACTAGATATGTAAGCGTGGCGTCATGCCATGCGAGCGCTCGATGCCGCGCGAGGGTCATTTTACGGGAAATAGTAAAATTTAAATACATTAGTAGTATTTTCAGAATTTTTATAATTCACATAAGTTTGATCATGATTTGAAATTTTTATGCTAGCTTATCCATGCTCTCAGGACCCTTCTCAAAAAATTTCAAAAATTTCCAATATGATTTAATAGCTCAATTAAAGCAGTGAATTTACTTCAAATGCATTAGTAGCATAGCATTGTTAGAATTTTTAAAATTTACAAAATTTTGATCATGATCTGAAATTTTTATGCTATATTATAAATTATCTCTGGACCCTTCTCAAAAAATTTGAAAAATCAAATTAATTTTATGCCTTTGAAAACCAAAAACAGTGAAATTTAAACGCATTAGTAGCATTTTAAGAATTTCTAAGAATTGCACAAGTTTGATAATGATTTGGAATTGTTATGGTAGCTTATAAATGCTCCCAGGACCCTTCTCAAAAATTTTAAAAATTTTACAACATGATTTATTAGCACAATTAAATCAATGAAGTTGCTTTAAATACATTAGTATTAAGTAGTATTTTCAGATTTGTTAAAAATTGCAAAAGTTTGATAATGATCTAAAATATTTATGGTAGTTTAGGCATGCTCTCAGGACCCTTATAAAAAAGTTTTAAAATTTTCCAACATGATTTAGTAGCTCCATTAAATCAGTGAGATTGCTTTAAATGCATTAGTATTTACTAGCATTGTTAGATTTTTGAAAATTGCACAAGTTTGATTATGATCTTAAATTTTTATGGTATCTTAGGAATGCTCTCAGGACCCTTCTCAAAAAGTTGCAAAATTTAAAAAATCTAGGGACCCACGAATCATACATAGAAGTGGACAAAAGGTTTATTTTAGTCTTAGAGAGGACTGCTTAGGTGGGGCCCACCAGGAGTGAGAGAGGGGGGGAGAAAACAGGGATGGCAGAGTAGTGGCTCTAGGTGGCGGCTGCAAATGATGACGCAGATTGCACACGCGACTGCCAAAAACGAGTTAGCAAGTGGCACAGAGGGCACAAAATAAAGACTCAATGTTATATAGGAAAGTGAAATATTTTTAGTGATAAATATGATATCGGGTCAAAACTCAGTGGTATATAGGAGATTTTCTCAAACAAAGTAAAAAACTTAAATGACATAGTGGGAAGCGAATTTTTTTTCAGTGATAAATCCAAAATCAGGTAAGCACTCAGTGGCATATACAAAATTTTGTCATTTGCATCTTGTGGTAGCAAGAAAGTATCACGAAGACAAGTACTTTTTTTTGTGTTTTCTTTGGCTCCTCCCTAATCTTCTCTCTAATCTTACATGCTATACTTATCATTTTGTAAGTATGAGATTGTACTTTTGAGATGTATGAGCTGTAATTGATAAGGACAATGACAGCGTAAATATAGAAAAACTAAACTAATTGATGTGTTCTTCAGCTTTAGTGAAAAATTGTGTTCCTGACTTTAGTGGAAAGAAAAATCCCCGATAGTGGAAAGAATAAAAATCATGATCTTTCCACCTGGTCTCTGCTCGGGCCACCCAAAGAAAAATCTGTGTTCTTCAGCTTCTCCATGAAGAATTGTGTTCCTGACTTCTAACTCCAATAATTGCTTTCCTTCTGCACATAACCTGAATTTAGAAGTAAGAACAAACTGGCAAATCGATCGGCAAGTTTAGATGCTCGAACCGGGTGTATTAATAACGTGGTGCTATGTGCTGGTATATTAAGGGTGTTTTGGTTAGTGTGGGATGAGACCGAATGATCAAGATGGAATATTTATGTATCATTTAGTTCTATTGTTTTGGGTGAATAGAATAGTTCAACATTTATAAGAAATATTTCTCAAATTTGTATCCCATCATCTAGAATGTGATAGTTTCATTCAATCAACCAAATACATAGATGATTTTTAAAAAATCATCTCATATATATACCAGTTGATACAAGCAATTAAACACACCCTAGATCGTCTCCATTAAAGGGAATCTAGCAATTTTCTATTTGGGAGTCTTGTTGAAACAGATATTGGCATTATATGTACACTATTTTCTTTACGATGGTTAGTTCGTCCTCGTTGCAGTGATTACGACACAGTAGCTGGGGTATTTGTTAACATAATGGTGTGTGTGCTTTATAAAAAAAGAGGCTTATGAGTGATAGCTGCTTTGTAATGGGACATGCGTGCTTTCCTTCTGTAATATACAAATGGTTCCATCTGTCCCGTTTAAAATAAGTAAGATAAACTTTAGATAGGTGGCAAAGTATCCGTTGAAAGAATATTTTCGTCAATGAATATTAGAGTAAGTATAATAAAATCATCTTAGCTTACTATTAGTCTGTATATACCAGCTTTGTTCTATGTGAAAGAGTGAGAAAAGATGAGAGAGAAGAAAGTTTGCTTTTATTTAGTAGTCAGCTTTGTAAGGGAATATAGAAAGATTATTTATGTACAAGAGAGAAGAGATAATTATTACACAGCATCTAGAAACAACCTTTAGAAACAGTTAGAGTAAGTACAATAACAAAGCCTACTACTTACTCCATCTCTTTTCCATGTCATCTAGAGTAAGCACTAAAGTCAGTTTGTGCAATATCTTTACTGTATAAAGTGAGAGTTTCTTCCCACGTCACTTCATCAAAATTACCCATTTTTACCATTGCTCTTTAATTACCCACCTTTGCCACTGTTAGTGCTTTTAATTACTCACCTTTGCTATTACTCTTTAATTACCCACCTTTGTCACTGTTAGTGCTCTTTACAAATAAACTTTTTTTCGTAAATTGAGTTTTCGTTCTGCAACACACGGACACATGACTAGTTATATCTAAAGATTGACTCTAAATGCTATGCAATAACTATCTCTTCTCTCTTGTATATAACTAATCTACCTATACTTCCGTCAATACTTACTACTAAATAAGAGCAATTTTCTTCTGTCTCCTTTTTCTCACCCTTCCATGTAAGACAAAGTTGACGTGGACATAATAAGATAAAGTTAAAGTGGCCTTATTATACATGCCCTTATTATACAAGCTGATTTTTAACTTACTCTAGATGATTTGGATGAAAGATAAAATAAATAGTAGGTTATGCTATTGTCATTATGCATGTCCTTATTGTACAAGCTAACTTTTAGGTTACTCTAGATGATATAGATGAAAGATAAAGTAAGTAATAGGTTTTGCGATTGTACTTGCTCTTATTAAAATAGATTTGAACAATAAGTATCATATGACTAATTCAATGATTTGATCATTGATGATGTTATAATCATAAATACGTTACAGTCAGGGTACACGTAGCAACTGCACAGATCCGAATACGTTCGGAAGCGGACGGCTCATCAGCTGCGAGCCTGCCACCTCTAGGATGACGATGTGATATATAGCTATTTTGTGATGCGAGATGGGTGGTTTCCTTTTGTCACACGCAAATGATCCCAATTGCCCCATTTAAAACATCAAGATAAACTTGAGATAAAGGAGACAACGACATCTGTTTAAAAAATATTTTTGACAACAAATGATATTAAAGCAGATTTGCTTAATGGGAGCATATCCTATGCAATCAACTATATGTGTGCAAGCGTGCAATCAAGCGATCTGGAGCACCCAATCTATATCCAACACTAGTAGTAGCAGGGGGTGTTCAGCAAATTTCAGGGAGAATAGATAGAGGGTGAGGTGGGAGGGTTTAAACGTAAAATAACAGTTAGCGTTGGATATAGATTGGATCTTGAGATCGTTTGATCAACGTTTACAGACACATATAGTTGATTGCATATGATATTTTCCCTTGCTTAACAAGTAGTGGACGACTCGTCCATTCAATAACTTGGTGGTGGATTACACCAAACATGAGATATTTATAAACACTGGTGATGCTAGGATCATAAAATGTTTTCAATGCATGATCAAATTTCGTCTAAAATAACAAGATTTTATTAAAATTTTGGATATTGGTCACCTATGAAATTTTATTCAAAATGAAATTTAAATCTCATGATACGAATACTAAATTTGTAAAAAAAGAAATTCAGAGGCTAGATAAGGATCACTTCGTGTGTGTGTGGATGTATTTGATTGTAGAGCTGCAAATGATGAATAGTACGATAGAGAGCTGCAATAAGTGGCCGTCCTATTCTAAGTTTCAAACCCTGCTCTGCTCGTCAATACACTGATTCCTCCCATCGCTCTCGAGTGTCCTTTCTTGCGCCATCATTGGGACACCTCCGTCCCAACCACTTCCTCGTGCTGCTGCTGCTGTCTCCGTCCCAAAGGAGATATTTTGCATGCAGAAAACCCATGATAGTCCTCGCAAAGACAAAAAAAAAAGGAAAGAAAAGACCGATAGAGTTATTTAACGAGTTAAGCCTCGTTAAATATGCAAGCAAGCACCGCCATCTGGTTTCACGTACCTCTTAGAGCAGCTGAGCAAGGCGCAACCTTTTCTCCAACCCAAGGCAAGTAGATAATTTTGGCTCCCTCCCCCCGTCTATGTTGCTAGCTTGTAGCTACAGCTCCCCTATTTCTTCTTAATTGTTTCTCATCTCTATACGAGCTTCTCATGCTTCAAATTCTCTCTCTCCGGCTTTCCAATTTACTTCTGTTAGAAAAAGGCTACTAGTGGTAAATTGATCAGTAGTATTGTTCTTTCCTTGTTGATATGTAATTCGATTTTTAGCCTTAGTGGAATCTGTAGTCGAAACTAATTATGGTATTGGCGATGAATCATGTTTGATTTACTAATTATGCCAGGCTCATCTCCCCGGCAGCAAAAGCTTGGATCGCTACCGGTAGTTCCTTGCTACCACATGAAGCATTAATTCGAGTCGCGGGAGGAGATGTAGCAAGGTAGTGCCGGGAAGAAGGCGGCGGCGGAGAGGGCAATGTGACTGGCACGTGGGAGATCGATTAGGCTGGGTACCCTTAATTTATCTGGGGTTAGGAAATATGAAGACATGATTTTCTCCTTGGGAGCCCAACACCGGCCGGATCTGCCACCCAGGGGTGGAAGAAGGGCGGAGAAGAAGTTGGGGAGGGTGGGGTGGAGAAAAGCCAACACCGGCTGGATCTGCCAGGAGGGGGAGGAAGAAGCGGTGGAGAAGAAGCCGGGGACCGGCGGCAACAATGGCGGCGTTTTTGGCGACGCAGAGCAGAGGAGGGCGATGACGGGGAAAGCGAGAGCGCCCTCTGGAGGACTCATGGGGAGGACTCTGTGCTCGGGAGCGAGATTTGTGGACATTTATGTCGATTTGCATCAAACGAAAAATAGTTTAAACAACGTCAAAAAATTTAAAATTATTTGCCGAGGTTTCTAACACATCAGTGATATTTCTACAAAAATTTCAGATAATTATCAACTCTAAGAAATTTTTAAAATTTCAAACATGTTGAACTTGGCGGAGGAGGGCTTTGGTGATGGCCCTGAAATGGTTTTTATGAATTCTGTGTTAAAAAAACAGAGCTGCCGCAGCTTGGGCTTTGGTCAGGTGACCCATGTAGAAATAGAAAGGATATTCCTTCCACTAAGGCGAGGGGAAAAGGACATATATAGAGAGATGTCGTTGTTGGGCTTAAATAGGCCGAAAATTTAGGCTCGACTCGTTCAATCTCGTGTCACGGGACAAGCGGCTGCTGTTGGTTTATGGAGTTGTCCTAAAAAGAAGAAAGCTATGGACAAGTACGTGGTCTTGTTTAGAACGGTTGTAGTTTTTTTTTTGAGAAACAGTTTTTCGTTGGGCTGCATGACTGAACGGCTGGACTAAAGAGGTTTAGTATTTGGTAACCTAACTTTTAGATCGGCTGTCTGGCTATTTTGAGTTGGAAAATGTCTGGAATGCCCATGAATCAAATGATGGCCTGTTTGAAGGATATAGGAGTGGTTTTTTTTTTGCACTTGACATATAAATATAAATATAATCTAAACGTGACGCATAGTACATTATTAACCGTCCCGACCAGTGGATAGTTTGGTATGAATACGACTAATCGCACTGGTGTACAGAACCGTGTTTTCTTTCCGAAGATACAGAGCTACATTTGTGATTGCAACTTAATTTCAACATGTTCTTATGTCTGCTGTCTCTGTACATTACATTGCGATCTCGAAGTAACCAAGAAATCTTATCTAGAACGACATTATTCAGCACTGCAACTCGTGATGTTTAAATTCCAAAGAAACTCATAAAAACTTCAAATAACTTAACCTAAGAAATAATTTTATAAAATGCTGTAATATCTGAGAAGAATACATACGAATTTTTCACAATTTTTGCACAACATAAAATGCCTTAAAAATTCAAATAGGGTTCTGAAACAGCAATCTTGCAGGAATTTTAGTTTGAAAACCACAAGACCAAACTGAGTGAAACCAAGGAAAATGGAAACTTCATTCTTTGATCTACCTCCACAAATTTTTTCAGAATTTTTCAAATCACCTAAGGCCACTTTTGGACAGCCACAAACTGCCAAACCAATTCTGGAATTCTAGAGCTGCTACAGTGCGCGCACCGGGTGTTCGGCGAAATGTCGCCGCTTGCCGTCCCTGCTGGAGGGCCGAGCGAGCTAGGGACCCCAACGGCCAGCCTCTCGCCATCACCTCCCCTCGTAGCGCTCGACGCGACCGGCCACACACGGGCATGGGCAGAGCGCGCGCGCGACACGGCCGTGACTTGCCGTGCCTCGTTGACTCTGCCCATGTGCCCATCCCTCACCTTAAAGCTGACCAGGAGCCATGACTTGCTGCACCAGAAGGCTGGGAGATGATGGGTTGGTCGAAGAGGAAGAAGGCATCGCTGAGGAAGCGCAACAACGAATCAGTAGGCTGGGAGATGATGGGTTGGTCGAAGAGGAAGAAGGTGTCGCTGAGGAAGAGCAACAACGAATCGAGGAGGTGTTTGATGAGCTCTGCCCACCACCCTGATTAGATAATCTTGAAATCTTTGGATATTTTGGTCGTCGACTCCCAGGGTGGATGATGTCCACAGCAGCGGGGCCCTTCAAGAGCTTGAGGATTCTAATGATGGAGGACCTGGCCTGCTGCACCTGACTCCCTGATGGTTTGTGCCAACTCCCCTATTTGCAATTCTTACAGATCAATCGCGCTCCAGCCATCAATCGTGTTGGGCACTTGGGCTTGAATTCATGCAGCTCTACCATCACCATAGTCATCATACATCATCCCAGGCGGCTGCTGCGTTTCTGAGATTGCACGAGATGCGCTAATAGGGAATGGTGGAATGCTAGGAGTGGGATTGGGAGCCTGAGCATGTAAATGTGCAAGCCATGCCTGTCTTGGAGCTACTTCACCTCGACCATTGCAAGCTGAGGCGTGTTCCTCCGGGCCTCGCCTCCCATGCAAGGGCTTTGAAAAAACTATACATATACAGTGTCTAGCACCTCAACTCCCCTAGAGACTTTGCTTATGTTGATGAGCTTGAAGTGCGACCCCCCAGAGGCTCATCTCCCAAATTACAAAAGCTAGCCGTCGTCTGCTGCCCAAAGATGAAGGTACTGAGGGTGTTTCTGCGCTCCAGAGGCTCATGCTGGAGGACAACGGCATGGAGATGCTCTCGGAATTCACATGTAAAGCCAAGGCATTTGCTGCTATCCACAGGTACCCAAGCGACTACTGCGATTAATTCATGTCCAAACTACTGTTGCCACTGAGTCTTGGCACATAAAATAGTCGGTAAAAAGTATTTTTAGCGGTTGATGTAATTATAGAAAAAGATTGGGAATTGCTAGAAATCAAAATCAACTATATCAGTCATGCTAAATATTTATGGAAGATACTGACTAAGGAAAGGTAGACGTAAAAAAGGATATCATCAAATAGGTGAATGGGAATGAGAAGATTCGAAGACGAACAGGAATTTTATACAATGAAAGGTCAAAAGAGAGAATTGAAGTACAATTAAATATCAATGTTAGACTCGTTTAAAAGGATTTGTCCTAATGGATCCCAAGTCTGATGATTGGCTTAAAAGATCCGGTCTCCGGAAGATTAACTATTATATAAAACAAGCTGGTGTAAAGCAAACGTCAAATCGGTCGCTTACATCGTCAGCATCATACTTGTTTGGCAGATTCTGTGCATGGCTGACATTCGGTGCATAACCACGCATGGCTGATATTCGGTGCTGACTGCAGAAATGGCTGATATTCGGTGCTGACTGCAGAAATGGCTGATATTCGGTGCAGACTACAGGAAGTTTACATCATCACCATGAATGGCTGAGTGATATCCGGTGCAGACTGCAAATCTCAGTTTGGCATTGGGCCCACGCGATATTGAAGGAACATTTTCCAGTGATTGATGTTGATAGACTCGCACAGTGTTCAAACAAACAACAATGCTCTAAAGGCTGGAGATTACTACTGCCAATGGAAAGGGAGATTCTTCGACAAGATAGAGTCAGACCATCAAGCAGGGAGAGGCACAGATAAAGATTTATTTACGTACCAAGTTACAAAATCGCCATCCCGTCGCTATAGATTTTCATCGAAAATCGGTAGAAACCGAATGAAATGCAAAGTCAAATTTATTCATAGACACTCGGATGAATTAGAAGAGTTAGGAGAAGACTACTACAAGGAGTTAATATTGAGGAACCTTATAGAACCAGATACAGAGTACGCTGATCAATGGGTTTGCAGTATGCACAATGTTGTTCGCTCATTTGCTCAATATGTGGCTAGAGATAAGCACTAGTAGCTCACAACAGAGAAACTCTTGATATTATTGGAAAACTTAATTCACAAAAGCTTCTTAGGTTGTCTGTAGAAACCAAAGGATCGGAATCAGATGGATTCGAGTGGAGTTTTTTACACGCACAGAAGTCTCTAAGAACACTAATATTAATTGGCCATATGAAGATTAAGCCCGTTGATTCGTTGGTTACTTTTTCAAGACTACGGACTCTGCATATACAATCTACAAGTGTTGCTGCATTGGTCGAATCTCTGTATCAACTCAAGCACCTGAGGTTTTTGTGCTTACAAGAAACTGATATATCTAGATTACCCAAAAACATCGGCAAGATGAAATTCCTGCAATACATTAGCCTTTATCGTTGTAAAAGTTTGGTGAAACTTCCTGATAGCATCGTAAGGCTAGGACAGCTGAGGTATCTAAGCCTTTATGACACAAGTATAAAGAGTAAACCTAGAGGGTTTTGTGGTCTAACAAATTTGAGGACACTAAGTGGGTTATTTCCAGCCCACATGGATGGTGATTGGTGTAGTTTGGAAGAGTTGGGGCCTCTTTCCAAGCTCACGGCTCTTGATTTAAATAATCTGGAGAATGTATCTACTGCCTCGTTTGCCGCAAAGGCCAGGCTTGGTGAAAAGGTGCGTCTTACCACACTGGGATTATACTGTTCAAGTAGAGTGAGAGAAGGCGTCGCTGAAGAAGAGCAGCGACAAATCGAGGAGGTGCTTGATGAGCTCCGCCCCCCGCAATGCCTAGATAATCTTAACATCGAAGGATATTTTGGTCGTTGATTCCCAAGGTGGATGATGTCGATAGTAGCGGCGCCCATGAAGAGCTTGAGGATTCTAACGATG
Source organism: Guadua angustifolia (assembly GCA_036346375.1). NCBI lineage: Eukaryota > Viridiplantae > Streptophyta > Magnoliopsida > Poales > Poaceae > Guadua > Guadua angustifolia. The sequence goes on along the minus strand of JAYEVE010000110.1, from coordinate 175,252 downwards.
GATCACCTGGCCTGCTGCACCCAACTCCCTCATGGATCCATACAGAAGTGAAATATGATCGATTCATCTGCATGCGGTAACAGGTCAGGGGACAAGTTGCGCACATGCACGCACGTCGATCGGCCTGCATTTCCCTCTTCACCGGACAAAATATAATGTAGGTGCATCTCTTTGTAACAGACAAGAAGCGGATGCGTTTTAGCTACAGCAACACATGTAGTGCTTCAACTGTTAAATATGCTCTTGCTAGGCTTAATTTCTTTAGTTGCATGCTTATATCTCCTGTTTCTAGAAATATATTGACAGATGGGACAAACGTTGGGTGTTAAGCTCTCGAGTTGGTTTAGAACTGTTTATTTAGGCTTAAGTTTTTGGTTTATAGTTTAAAACCAGCTTTTTGGCTTAAACAACTTAAAAGCTAATGTCTTTTGTACGTGATAGAGGTGAGTAATTTTATCCAATTTTAGTGTTATTAGTCTAAAACCAACCATCAAAAAGCCAAAAAAAATCTCTCTAGTGGCTTTTGAAAAGCCTAGATAAAAAGTTACTCGTTTATTTAAACTTTAACTTTTTGGTTTTTAAGCCGATGAAAAAGTCCAAACAAATAGGGCCTTAGAAGCTTGCCGCGCTCTATTTGAAGAGCTTTAGTTTTCTTTAAGATAAAACTAATTAAGAGTCTATTTGGGGAGCGGTAGCTTTTCTAAAAAGCTACTTTTGACTTTCTGAATTAAAAAGCAGCTCTAGCTTTTTTAAAAGAACGTTTGATAAATAGCTATAGTTTTGCTGTTATCAGCGCTTGGCGTTCTTTTAAGGTAACTCTAATTTTCTGACCGCTGGATGTACTGGTTGAGATGTTTATGCTGATTTGATGAACATTTTGACTCATTCCAAAGAAATCACATGCCCTGTGCGTGCATGGAAAACCCCACTTCTGCACTCTTAATTATACCCCACGCACAAACCCTTTTGTTTTAAAGTACTTAGCACTGTTGATTTTAACTAGTCAAATCTCGTAATATTTAACCAATAATATTTTCTCTAATATTTAGTTTTGTTATATTGAAATGATATTGTTTTCTTTTAACAAATATTTTACAGCTTTTCACTTGCATAACATCTATATATTTGCAAATAAATGGTAATATTCAATGAGCCTCGTTCGCTTTGAAGGTCTAGGAAATCTACAATAATCCTTAAATTCAAAAAAAAATCAAATTTCTAGAAATTCTCTTATTAATTAGGAGAAAAGGAGAAAAACTAGACCACTTATTTTGGTGGAACCAGATTTTAATAGCGTAGATTAATCATGTATAGATATCATATAGTATATTTGTATAACATATACGAATATATTTTTGAAATACAATAGAGCTATATAACAAACACAATATGGTGGTGTAATATCTAGCCGCACAATTAATAATTAAGTAGAAATTCAACTAGTTCTATAAATGTATTAGTATAAAACTAACAGTCAATCAACGGTTAATTTTTAGAGACCGCGGAAAATCAAGAATGTCAAGTATTTTAAGACGGCGGGAGTACATTATGAATCTGAGCAACCCATGAACAGTCTGATGTGTTCCTAGTCTCTCCTTAATTAAAGCCGGCGTCAGAGAATTCGTTCGTATAGTATTCGATATCGATCATCAGGATCAGTAGCCTCCACACTTGACAGCCTCACCACCGCCGCGTCGGCCGAGTCGTCAGTACTCACTGTTCGTCCTCGGAAGTTTCTCCCGGCGACGTCTGCCATATACACACAACAGCGAGCTATAACGACACTAGCAGGGGAGAGAGAGAGAGAGAGACAGACAGACAGACAGCCAGGTGGTATAGAGAGACAGACAGCCAGGTGATCATACCACTGCAGTTAGCTCGTTAGGGCAGTTGGCGACTACAAAAAGGAGTTGGCACAAAATAAAAACTCAATGTCATATAGTAAAGTAAAAAAAATTTAGTGGTAAATATGATATCAGGTCAAAACTCAGTGGTACATAGGAAATTTTCTCAAACAAAGTAAAAAACTTAAATGACAAAGAGGGAAGCGAACTTTTTTAGTGATAAATCTACAATCAGGTTAACACTCAGTGGCGTATACAAAATTTTCCTAGGTATACTTGTCATTTTGTAAGTATGAGGTGTACTTTTGAGAGGTATGAGCTGTAATTGATAAGGACAACGACATCGTAAATATAGAAAAACTAAATGTACTATGTTTGTTACGTAGTCTGCATTATTCATAACTATAACAGAAAAAACTCATTATTTGTGTCAAATTCTGAACTCTCATTTTATATTTGTACGGCCAAGCAACTATTACCTCTGTTCAAGTTCAAGTTTACATGACGTATTTTCTCTTAGCATATATAGACCAAAGAGATAGTGAAAGTGACTAATCTATCCCTAATTATTATCTGTAAGCACTATATTCAATACTTACTTATAGAGAATATAAAGTAAAGTTAAATATTTATTAGGGCATAAAGGGAATGTCACACTAATTTTGTATTAAAATATAAAATATGTTTTATATTTATGGATAAGATTATTTAAAAAATTATGCCCTACGTTTCTGTACAGAGGAAGTATTATTTCCATTCGGAGGCAAGGACATATGAATCACAATGTTAAGAATTACCAACAAAGGGTAATTGTCTAGACTATTATACAAGAATGTTGTAACGTTTGTCAAAAGGCGTGATGCTACATTTCTGTACAGTTGTTCTGATTGGGACAACAAGAAAACGTCACTTGTGTGGAAAGATCATGTCAAATTCTTAGCCACATACCAGTCCGATGTGTGGAAAACTAATGGGAAGTATTATGTGTTCTACAGCCACCTAGTATTCTTAGCCACAAGCTCCTTAGCAGATCGAGCACCCAGAGCATATCTGTTCTACAGCATCCTAGTTCATGACTTATGAGCATATATGTTCTACAGCATATACTTCTGCACAGAAGCTGAGCACGGAGCAACAACAGGCCGTCCTAGCAGCCTAACCTACAGATCGACCCGAGAGCAGGTGCAAGGGCCGCGTACCCATCCATATTCCATCTGTTTTTGCTGCTTCCGTTCTTCAAGCTTCTTATCATCTCATGGTCAAGCTTTTGTAATTGCAACGTCGCATGCATTTTTTACTTTTTTTTAATAAAAAATTCGCATGCATATATAGCCCTGCATGTCTTCTTGTTAGCAATGCTAGCCTTTTCTTCTAAAAAATTGCTTCCAGATGAATACGAATGAGAAATTTTGGGGAAAAGAACGTTACCATCGAGAGGACTGATGAGACATGCATGGAGGCAGTATAATCTTCGATATATGACGCTTGGTTACACTTTCTTACAGCAAGAAACAAACCAGCTGCAGCAATGACGGCAGTCCTGGATGCTTTTGCATCGTACGTCCAAAACATGGTGACGGAGATGGCGAAAGAAGAGGTGGGCATGCTACTCGGAGTCTCCGGCGAGATCGACAAGATGGACACCAAGCTTGGGGACCTCAAGAACTTCCTTGCCGACGCCGAGAGGAGGCGCATCACCGACCAGAGCGTGCAGGGGTGGGTGAGGGAGCTCAAGGACGCCATGTACGACGCCACTGACATCCTCGACCTCTGCCAGCTCAAGGCCATGGAGCATGGCCCATCCGCGGTAGACATGGGGCGTTTCAACACCTTGCTCTTCTGGCTGCGGAATCCCCTCTTTGCCCACAACATCGGCAGCCGCATCAAGGCTCTCAACCAAAAGCTGGACAGCATAAAGGAGCGTAGTGCCACCTTCAGCTTCCTCAACCTTGGTTCCTACGAGGACCGTAGCAGCAGGATGTGTTCCTTTCACGCCGTCAGCCGCGAGACGTCGGGGGAGCTCGACCGGACGGGTGTGGTCGGCGAGAAGATTGAAGAAGACACAAGAAAGCTAGTGGAGATGCTGACGACAGTAACCGAGGGGAAAACCAGCCGCGAGGAGAGCAAAATTATGATCTTGGCAGTGGTGGGCGTTGGCGGGATTGGCAAGACCACCCTTGCCCAGAAGGTCTTCAATGACGAGGCCATCCAACGTGAGTTCGGCAAGAAGATATGGCTGAGTGTCAACCAAGATTACAACAAGGCTGAGCTGCTGAGGAGAGTCATCATTGCAGCCGGAGGAGACCACCGGCGTGCTGGAGATGCAAAGGACGCCCTTCATCAAGCCCTCAGGGATGCCTTGAACGGGCACAAGATCTTGCTGGTGATGGATGATGTTTGGAGGCACCAAGCATGGGAGGATATGCTCAAAACACCCTTGATCAACGCTGTCTCTGGAGGCAGCCGAGTCCTTGTCACCACAAGACATGACATGGTTGTCCGAGGGATGAAAGCCAGGGAGCCCTACCACCACATCGACCTATTAGGGCCTGACGATGCCTGGTCATTGTTCAAGAAGCAGGTCCGTACGTACTAAACTAGAAACCTCTAAGCCAACTCAATAATCTAATTATTTATAAAGATTTTTTACCATTCTTGATATTAAGATTTTTTACTGTTTTACACCGGTACCTCCTAGTACCTTTCAAAGATGGTAAAAACTCTTTTATTTATATGCATTACGAAAAATTGAATGGCATGATTGATGCCTAAATATGTAGGTTGTTAGCAGCAAAGTAGTGGATGGTTGAAATAGACCCACCCACACACACACACACACATATACATACATACATACATATACATATATAACACACACACACACACACATACATACATACATAGATACATACGTATACATATACATACATACATACATACATACATACAATTTTATACATAGGTAGAGTAATCTATGAAGTACATCTACAAATTTTTTCAGAGTTTTTCATGACTTTCATTAGTTGATGTGCACGGTGTGTACACGGGAAGCCCTGTGTGCACAGGATATGTTGCCTTCAAATGTATAGTATATAAAGCGTTGTTAAATCATAACTCAAATATATTAAAGCATCACAATATTTAGTTTTTACAATAGTCTGTTTACAAATGTAGTGTGAGTATATCTCGTTCACTTTGGTTTTTCAACAACTCTAGTAGAATTAAAGTTCCTTGTGGAACTCGCCGTTTGGATTGATGATCTCATCATGAACGAATCCACCGATCTGCTCTTGAATTGCTAAAATTTCTGTTAGCAGTAACTTATTGGTTCTCATCCTAGAGCGCTGTTATTAAAGAAAAGAGAAATTTAATTAATGATGATATATGTTAAATGAAAGAAAAGTAGGCATCAATGTGTAATTATATGCCATGGCTTCGTTATAGCCGACACTCTCCGTGACAATTGAATGTATATTTGTACATACGTAGTATGCATATAAATTATTTCCCTGGTCATGTCTCATGCATGGAAAGTCAGTTATTATTTGCAAATCTTTCTTATGGGGACGATGCCGATGACTTTTCATGCAATATCGCATGCGAATGCCCTATGAATGATTTTAAATAGTAATTAAGCTTAAATGCAATAGAATAAAATATTACTAGAGCAATAACGCGACGATCGAGTTTACATTTATCATGTCCCAAAATTTTGATACGATTAAGTGGTTTTCATCGAGTCCAAGACAAAAATCCTGCTAGCATCTAACTCGATGACGAGGATGACCCAAAGAAACTCGGACATATATGTTAACATAGCCTATTAGTCCCACATCGTGTCACGCATAAAAATAGTAAAACAATATTAGAAGTAGGGTAATACGTACTTAAAGTTATAAGGTAAAAATATGGAGGTTTTGTATTGTAGATTCAAGAAAGTATTAAATAAATAGTTTTCAACAAACTATGGATTCTGCAGGATAATTTTCTCGTTGACAAGCCCCGGATCGAGAAATCCTAACTTGTCATTGCCATTTTTTCTACATGTCTGTATCTCCATTCTACATATATAAAAAAGAAGTTAGACATGCAGTTAAACAGTACAAGAATATGCAATAATATACATAGAGACTTACAAAGTCCACAGTCTGAGTATATTCGCGTCTAGGGTATCTTGCTGGTACAACATATACAATTCGGTGAATAACACCCAGAAGATGTTATCCCCCTTGTGAAAATCCGATTCTTTGTATCTGACTGGGAGCGCCTCCATACCATTTTTGCATTGCTGCATGTACCACTGATGGACGCGCCGCAATTGTGTTGTTAGGTGGTCTAAATGAGCTGGTTCAACCAGCGGTTGCCCCAGAAAGAACTTCCACCTTAGACCTTGCTCGTGAGCACAAAGTTGTTCAGCAGCATCTCTTTCAGCTTGCGATATCAACGCGTCGGTACTAGCCGCCTTCAAGTATTGCTTTTTGGAGATGCGCTCGTAGTCCAATATTTTGGAAAGTTCGGAAGCTCGCCCTATCTCTTTGACTTTTACCATACTCAAGAAAAACTTCACAAGATTAGCATCAACTTTAGTCTTCTTAGGTGATGGCACCTTTTGAAGTGAGATGTTCGCAGCGCTTATTTCCTTTTTCCGTTCTTCTTCATCATCTCACCGGTAATTTCTTCGAGGTCAGTCGACTTCACAGATGACCAAGATTTGCTATAAGACTGTGCGGACTTCCGAGATGGTGCTGATGTTCTATTCTTCTTATATGCCGGGGGAGGAGTTGGACTTTTCTTGGGTGGTGCCGACGGAGGAGTTGAACTTTTCCTAGCGGGTGCTGGCGGAGGAGTTGGACTTTTTCTAGCTGGTGCCGGCGGAGGAGTTGCACTTTTCCTAGGCGACAAGTCTGCGTGTGGAGAGTGCGGCTGATCATCATCGTCTTTGTCGTCCTCATCGTCCGAGCCAAACATAATCAAGCTCTTGCACCACGCGAGGAAGCCATGCACGTTTTCTCCAAGTTTGTTTTTTCCATCCTCGCTAGGAATCTCTACCTCCATTTTGCGATATTATCGGACTACACTATCCACTTCGACCTTGGCGAATCCTAGCGGTATCGGGCGGCAGTGCAGAACCTGCGAGGAGCCGCATGGCCAAGCCCTGCCATCAGCCACCTTGATAGTAATGCCATGTGCAGACAAATGCAGCTTGCACGGTGTCAGTTCTGTGATGTCATCCACTGGAAAATGGAGTCCATGCTCTTCGGGGATCCCTGTGGATGCGCAGCTGCTCTTACGAACACCGTGACTGAAGTTTCGAGAGCTGTCATCGGGTGGTAGTTGTGAGCTAAGAGCTTTCTGTACTGCTTGCTCCACAACTTTATCCAGCTCCGCTCTCTGTTCCGCTAACACTCTCGCCACAACATCTTGTATTTGACGGTCCAGTTGATATTCTCTTATTCTTTTCAGCCGTTTGTACAACGATGTGTCAACTGGGAAGCCTTCTTTCCACGGCACCAAACCAACTCCTCGGGTGCGACAGGGGTGCTCCTTGTTACCGAGTAACAGTCACCGTCATTCTCCTTCATAGCCTGGAAAAGCCTTGGGAAAAGCTGACGTGAGCATCCGCTATTTTCCGCGACACTTCACAGGCTCTATCGCTCCCGGCTTAAGTGTCATCTTCCGGACGAAGCCCCTCCCAAGCAACCAGTGCTTCGATCGTTCACTCAACTCGGCCGTCGCAGGAATGACGCCCCTGCGGGTTAGCTCTTCTTCATACCTATCCCATGCAGGTATTTTCTTCACGTAGCCACCAAAGTGCCTAGTGTGTGAGGGTACATATTCTTATCCGCATTAGCCTTGTTCTTGACTCACTATCTGGGCTTCTTCAGACTTCTTGTACGCCACAAAGTCCTCCCAAAATTTCCTTATCTTTGGATACATGTTAAAATTTAGCGTTTCATTCTTCTTCACATAGTTCTTATTCAACATCGTCTTCCAATTCTTCCACGATATGCACATGATACTTAGTGCATGTTTCTTTGCAACCAACTCGGACCACGAGGAATCGAATACTTCTTTAGCTTGTCCCACAGCAAGTCCTTCAGTCATCGAACCACCCATCGATCACTTTGCGGCGGTCCATGATCTATAACCGATGGGCACATAATCCCTAGCAAGTACTCTGATGTCATCTCTGACGCCCTAATGATGACGCTGGTATAGCGAGTGTTCCCGATCGCCGAGAGCTCTACTATATTGTGAACACCCTTAGGCATCTTGTTTGGACCACGGCTGCGTGCCGCCTTTGTTCATCGGACGTCTCGAGCTCGCAATTGGATTTTCTTATTAGTTGTCTAACCCTACAATATTTTGGGAATCACAACATACTAATACTTTACCTCACCCATGTTAGTAGCGTCAGCTAGTCCATGGCAGTGACGTCAATTTGGTCCATGGCAGTGGCGCCAGGTTGCTCCATATCAATATCTTGTAGGTTCAGGTAGTACGTTGGGCTACCCGTTCCTACTTCGTCTATATTCGAGGGCCCAACTCCCTTTGGCATTTGTCCCTGATTAGAGGCCATTCCTAGCAAATTTATCAGAAATTTCAAATTAACCCACGTACACATACAATGGTATCGAAGAAAGACGTAACGAGGAAATGAAGATAGATGTAATGAGTAAAAATAGATGTAAAAGCACATGAGCCCAAGTATAGCCGCATTGCCGGCTAGACTATTCTTTTGCGTGTGATGTCAAACTTATGAATTCAAACGATGGCATAGACACATGATAGTGTTTTTACATTAGTTTTCGAGACTGCGATATACATCTTTCAAGGACACATATATATTTTTATACACATACATCTTTATACACACATATTTTTTTGATCTTTATACGCATACATCTTTATACACACATTTTTAATCAGCGTGATTAGCACCTCAGGTTCTAAGCTAGCTACATTGAAATCTTTGCCAACCAGTTTTTCCTTGCTAAGGGCATGACAATGGTTCAGACAGCTATTGTCTATAGTAAGTAGCTTACTATGTCATCTATAGACAACATTAAAGATATCTCCTACAATGGGTTGTCTATATAAATCTCTATGTTTTCATTACACTTGCAAATATGGTGATTAATAGAAAATTATAACTTTGTAGTCTGTTGTGTTTTACTACACTAGAATATTAGCATATAAGAAATTGATTATTTAACACATATTGGGCAAAGAGATAATTGCACAAGCATCTGCTCTTTTTATTCAAAAACATGTTCGCCCATGTATCTTACTTTTGTACAATTACCATGTTTGACTGACCATACAGCAAATCAGCAAATAGATAACCAATACTCAAACATAATCTAAATCTACACATATGATTTTCAAGATAAATCTACACATATGATTTTCAAGCTGCATAAAAGATGTATACTGGTACAATCAATCAAATGACTAAACACATATGATGAAAGTACTTTTCAAGATAAATCTACACATATGATTTTTATTTATCCAATTTAAATATTTAGAAGATATTGATGGTCAAAATTTTGAAAGTTCGACAACAACTATATTCAAAATGACAACCATTTGTGAGTCGAGGGAGTATTCGATAGCTTGTGTGGTTTGTAGCAGTTAGCTACACTAAAGGTTGGTATCTTAATTGAAATTGATCCATTACGCCTTGTTAATTTTTACTTACATGTTCAATCATCAAATATGTAAGACGTAATCATCTAAATACGACTAAAGATGTAATCATCTAAATACGACTAAAGACGTAATCATCTAAATACATAGTATTCAAGGACACATACAAATATTTGAATGACACGTATACATATTTCAAGAACATGTACATATACACATACACAGGATATATACACATACATAGGAGATTAAAAGTGCATAAGTTTTACCAAAAGTACCAAAACTCCTAACAATGCCACACTAAGTAATCTCTATTCTCAGAAGCATTTAATTTGGACATTCTTTTTCTTCCATCCACACAGTGGGACAAGGTGTTGGATAGCGTCCTTCCTAGTTTACCAATTCCCCTTCCAACTGTCTTACTTTTGTGATTTTGTAATTATTATATACTGTTAATAAAATTTGGCTCCAAGATATGACTTTGACTATTTTTTATGACTTTACATTAAGATGTACTAATATATTACTCCCTCTAGTCATAAATAGTTGTTGTTTTAGACATTAACACGGTCTCCAAAACACATCGTTCATCACTAATTTCTATCATTATATATATATATATATGTATGTATGTGTGTGTGTGTATATATAACCCAATAAAATTATAATATTATGAAAGTACTTTTGAGACAAATTTATACATATGATTTTTATGTATTCAATTTAAATATTTAAACAGATATTGATAGTCAAAGTTTTGAAATTTTGACTGCACCTATATCCAAAACGACAATTATTTGTGATTGGACGGACTATTGTAAAAGTAATTTTAACTAAACTCTATTAATATAATTTTTATATAGCCAATTAAGATAGTTTAAAACCGTTGGCGGTCAAGGTAGGAATTCTAACACTTATTCTAGCACGCAGAGAGCATGCAAGAACATCTGAATCAAGCTAATAATCTTTTTTTTATTAACAGCACTAGCTAGTTACTCCCAAAGTACCTCTGGACGCATGCTCATAGCTCCTCTAGCTAGCTGTGCAATACAATCACTTGTTTAATTACATGCAGTATTATTAATTTTATTCTGCTTTGTGTTTTATAGGAGCATCCTGTTTGAGTGCATGCACACCTTAATCTGTCACACACTTTTCTTGTGCTTACTCTATCACGGTGTTAAGTAGTGAAATCGTAAAAGGAGATCGACCGTACCGATCAAGATGTCTGTATGTTCGCACTTCCACAATTCATTTGCACATTCTTTCCTCATCAAGCTGATTAGCAATTTTTCTCTAGAAAAAAACTGATTAGCAAATAAATAGAATCGGCGTACTAGCCGTTACCAACAAGTCCCGTATTAACTCTTATCAGTAAACTGCTTGCAGGTAGTCTCTAGTGAGAAAGATGAAGCTGAGATTGATGACACGCTAAAGGACATTGGATTGAAAATCATAGCAAAATGTGGTGGATTGCCACTTGCTGTCAAAGTAATGGGAGGACTCTTACGCAAGAGGGACAAACGACGCGCTGATTGGGAGAAGGTTCTGAATGGTGCTATATGGCCAGTATCTCAAATGCCCGAAGTGCTAAACAATGCAGTATACCTAAGCTACGAAGATTTGTCTCCCTGTCTGAAGCAGTGCTTTCTGCACTACTCCCTTCTCCCTAAAAATACACAGTTCTCTGATGATACAGTTATTAGCATGTGGATTAGTGAAGGATTTCTACATGGAAACTCAGATGAATTAGAGGAATTAGGAAGCGAGTGCTATAAGGAGTTAATATTGAGGAACCTTATAGAGCCAGATACCACGTATGCATGATGTTGTTCGCTCATTTGCTCAGTCTGTTGCCAGAGACGAAGCACTCGTAGCTCAAAATGGTTCTTCAGTTGTCTCTAGTTCAAAAAAGATTCTTCGGTTGTCTCTAGAAAGGAAGGTGTTGGAGTCAGATGAGTTAGAGTGGAGTTCTTTACTTGCACAGACATCACTGAGAACACTAATATCAGTTGGCCATTTGAAGATTAAGCCTGGTGATTCATTGATTACTTTATCAAGTCTACGGACTCTACATGTGGACTCTGCAAACTTTGATGCATTGGTTGAATCTTTGTATCAACTCAAGCACTTGAGGTATTTGGGACTAGAAGAAACTGACATATCTAGATTACCAGAAAACATCGGCAAGATGAGATTCATGCAGCACATTAGCCTTTATGGTTGTAAAAGTTTGGTGAAACTTCCTGATAGCATTGTGAGGCTAGGGCAGCTGAGGTATCTAAACCTTAATGACACAAGTATAAACAGCACACCTAGAGGATTCGGAGGTCTAACAAATTTGAGGAAACTCTTTGGGTTTCCAGCCCACACGGATGGTGATTGGTGTAGTTTGGAAGAGTTGGGGCCTCTTTCCCAGCTCAGGATTCTCGAATTAAGGAATCTGGAGAATGCATCTGCTGCCTCGTCTGCCGCAAAGGCCAAGCTTGGTGAAAAGGTGCATCTTACTAATTTATTCTTATACTGCACTAGTAGGCTGGGAGATGATGGGTTGGTCGAAAAGGAAGAAGGCGTCACTGAGGAAGAGCAGCGTCTAATCGAGGTGGTGTTTGATGAGCTCTGCCCACCGCCCTGCTTAGATAATCTTGCCATCTTTGGATATTTTGGTCGTCGTCTTCCAGGGTGGATGATGTCCACATCAACGACGCACCTCATGAGCTTGAGGATTCTAATGATGGATCACCTGGCCTGCTGCACCCAACTCCCTGATGGTTTGAGCCAGCTCTCCTATTTGCAGCTCTTACAAATCGACCACGCTCCAGCCATCAAGCGTGTTGGACCTGAATTCCTGCAGCTCTACCATCAGTATGGTCATCATCCATCATCCCAGGCGGGCGCTGCGTTTCCGAGACTGCATAAGATGCACTTAACAGGAATGGTGGAATGGGAGGAGTGGGAGTGGGAGCCTGAGCAAGTAAATGTGCAAGCCATGCCTGTCTTGGAGCTGCTTAAGCTCGAGCGCTGCAAGCTGAGGCGTGTTCCTCCTGGCCTTGCCTCCCATGCAAGGGCTTTGAAAAAACTACACATATATAAGGTCCAACACCTCAACTCCCTAGAGAACTTTGCTTCCGTTGTTGAGCTGGTAGTGCGACAGAACCCCGACCTAGAGAGGATCACTAATCTCCCCAACTTGCAAAAGCTTGTCGTCATCTTCTGCCCAAAGATGAAGATACTAGAGGGTGTGCATGCACTCCAGAGGCTCGTGCTGGAGGACTACAGCATGGAGACGCTTCCAGAATTCATACGAGATGTAAATCCAAGGCATTTGCAGCTAGACTGCAGCCCAGAGCTACTCGCTTCCATAGCCACGGGACGATCTGGTCCTGAGTGGAGCAAGTTCAACCATATGGAGCATTTCAAGGCCTATGCAGATGATGGAGACAATCAAAGGAAATGGTACGTGCAGTACACAAGAGATCCCTCCTACAACTTGGAGACAAATATAGTTGTCAGCTCTTCTCGATCTGCAGGTAAACTAATACTACTGCTTCATCTTAATTTGTTTGGTTACTCTTTTTAGTTTGATTTCTTTGTTTCGTCTCATTCCTTCATCAGTAATTCCTTTCTTCATCATTAATTCAGTATGCTAGGGTCTGAATGTATTTCCTACTTTACCTCCTTTTTCTGAAAGAGATATTTCCAACTTTTTTTTTGGCTTCGCTTGACTACGTTGTTTCAGGGGATGAAGAGGAATAGGACAGCAGAATGCAAATTGAGAAGATTGTTTCCCACAATTATACCAATTAAGCGGCGACTTCGTCATTCTCTTTCTTACTTCAGTTCTACAACCAGATGATCCAGAGTTTCTTCGGAGGTATTTTAAATACTTGGTACGTAAAACCTACCAGCCCTTTGTTCTCTGAAGTGTTGCTATCTTCAACTTTCTCGTGGAATATAATAGTTTCCTTCATTTCTGATTCGTGGTTTACATGCTTGCAGGTGGGATATAACATGTCCTTCATTTCTGATATATTTATTTACATGCTTGCAGGTGGGATATAACATGTCCTTCATTTCTGATATATTTATATTGTACCACGACAGCTGCTGCTATTTTTACCGCTTGGTTCTTTTAGCAAAGAAAACAGAGATTGACAATACAGTACAGTAGTGCTTTGTCATGGCACGTGGGCTTAAGAATGTTTAATTTCACAGCGATTTATTATATATTTTTTTGCAACAACTCGTATGAACCACAAGGTAAAAAAAAAGGACTTCGTCACAGACTCACAGTACAAAACAATATCAAAGAGCATATTTTGCATCCACATGACTGAAAACTCCTAGTATCCTACATTAGGAATCATATATAAGGTATGAGAAACAACAAAGAGCATATTTTGCTTGTATTTCCCTGAATTATAAAAAAAAAGGAAATAAGGATCTCTACCTCCCATGTTCCCCAGAAAAATTTATCACTATTGAAACTGGGGATTTGCTTGCATGAAGACAACCTTCAAAGAGCAATTTTCAGAACCAGAGAAGGAAATGGCCCACTCTTCTTTACGAACTAACTATTCGAATAGCTAACAAGTCTAGAGAAGACATGGATGGTGACTTACAAGTGGTTATAACTTTTCATGCTTCAGATTCCTGCCATTGCCACTGAAAAGCTAACATATATGCCTATATGCGTTGTTAACAGCCTGGATAGGAGATGGCACAAAGCAAGAAAACCAGGGATTTGTGTTGGAATATATATGTTCAACTTTAGACAGAGGTAAACACGAACATGTTGCCATTGGTACAGGCAGGGATATGCAGTATGGTCAAAAAAAAATTAAATAATACATTGTGAGCACCTGAATACCTAGGAGAAGATGGTTGATTAGTGATGCCATAGTAGTAGACCTCAAGAAAACAACTGTAGTCTCTGTTTTTTGTGGAGAACCAACAGATCAGACACGGCGATACCATGCTATCTACACCCCTTAGGGGCAATGGATCAATGGAAGAATTTCTAAAAAGAACTGAACTCAAAAATGAATTCAATATCAATGTACTTGATAACAGCTAGGAAAAAAACAAAGGTAAAAGGTAAAATAAATTGAAGTAGTTTGGACAAACTTTCCCTCACCTGTGCTAGAAAAGGCCAGCGTTTGCTTAGCAACTTGTTCAGCCACTCTTTTTTTTCGATAAAGGATGCTACCAAAACCCCTAAATAACGAGCGACACCTCTACGAAAAGTCTGAACTGAGTTTAACCTCCAAACTCTTAAACCGGCTGAAAAACTAAGTCACCGAAATTTACAAAATTTCGGCATGACCTCTCTAGAACAGAGGACATCCACTCAGCAGACAAAAGAACAATAGCAGTCATAATATCATTCTAGCAGATCCTTAGCTAATCAATCGCACATCCAACACATTTAATAAACACCACCACGACGGACAACACATTGCAACCGCATTAATTACATCCAACTTAACGAATCGATTAAGCAGATTGTTGGAGACCGAAGTCGTGTACGTGTTACTACTCCCAACTCGACGAGCCAGCTTCAAAGTACCTAAAACAAGAAAACAAACAAGCGTGAGTCCAAGACTCAGCAAAGTGCAATCATGTATGGAAAGTAATGAATTCGACTAGAATATAAATGCTTCAAGACATAAAGTAAAAGTTTCTTTAATTGATATCCGTAAATAAAAGAAACGGTTTGAATTCATATACAACCAAACATAAGAGCACAACTACCTCATCTTTTGACATAACCAATACTTAAATTGAAATCATCCAGTTAAAGAAACAGAAACTAACCCTACTTACCACATCCAACTCGGAAACATAAATAAACCTTACTCATGCATCAACAATCATTTCAGGATGATTCCACGACTCAATACTCAACCTGTCATTTTCATTCTCATCAATTAACATTTACCAAATGCAACACACAATGCAATGCTTTTATGTTCTCATTCCTTTTTCTCATGAATCATAAAATGAATGCACCATGCATGCTCATAATGCACATTGTCATAGCGTATACCGGTATAGCTGAGTGCACACCCGTCGGTGTGCACCCTCAATCCCAACCATCCCGTGGCGGGGCCTACTCTTACTGACTCGCTCCCATCCGTGAATGGGACTACGAGGTAGGACTTTTGTGCTCACTACGGGTGAGCACCGAGGCCCGCATCAACATGGGACGCCTCGCCCATCATGAATGCAATTATGCAATTGACGTGAATGCATTTCATCCCTCATTCATTTTCACCACACATAGCCATAACCAATATGGAAGTACCCATTAACTTGCTATTTCCCCAGCGTGATTCATTCGAGAGTAAATAAAGTCATGAATAAAATTCAGGGAAAGGCATCACATAATCTCTATAAAGTAGATTAAATTTACAGATATGAACAACTAGGTGACTATAGTGCAAGCTTGCCCCTACACTTGCATCAACATAACCATACTCATTCGTACAATTTCGTAATGCAATGCAATAAATGGGAGTTGAATAACTTACTTACCAATTTGCTAACATTCATCCATCCTCATCACCATACTAAAAACAACTTCTAGACATGCTATTAAACATAATCACATCATTAGAATTTTCATAATCTTATCGCAAACAAAGCATTTAACATCCTAATAACGCTCTAGGGTTGCACTTGCCTTTAACCTCGGCGATAACTGACGTCCGATTTGCGGTATTAGAGACCTCCGACCCTAGAGAAATAAAACAATACTCAAAATACATTCCTCATGTGAATAATGCCACTAAGATGGCAATAAAACTCTAGTGATCAGCCTTACTCCCTATCTCAATAATACAAGATTCTAACATCATCGATCGATAGAAATTCATTTACCCAGCCATATATATATATATATATACATACTAATCACATTCCATCGGAGGTTAAGCTTTAGGATCGCATACACAGGATGAGACAACCTGAACATAGCCCAGTTCACAATTGATGATACCTATATTAATCGTTATCGATTCTCAATAGAGCATTTTCACAAGTCAATTCATTCTCGTCCACTACAACCGTATGGTCAAAGGATGATCTGTATGAATTTGCTTCATCCTCGAGAGCTAAATAGAACAATAAAGAAGCAAGCAGCCACCAGGTACCAATCATTAGTAAATGTATTTCAATCAATACAACTCGTTCAGATTAATCAAAGCATGAATCAACATTCTGGTACTTTATTTCCTGTAAACAAAGGATCTAATAATTAAAGCATACATGAGTAAGCAATACGAGAACATGCGTAATCATCAGTTTCACAATCAGGACAGATCTATGCCAAGGCCAAGTTACTAGCATCATGCTTCACAATCATATTATGCTAGGTTATCATGTACTTGCAAGAAAAAATAAGTGATCCCCCACCATCAAACAAAGGTCTGTATCATGATAACCTTAAGACATTCTCCCCTATTGTAAGCACCATTAGTTGAGCACCTTTCTCAATATCTGAATACAAATTATACCAACTCTCAATTTAAGCATTTGCTCTCCTCTGTAATTAAACATACCAGCAATGGTTTAGAAGCCATGTTTCTGATTCTCACATGATCATTAGAGGAATTAAGATATAAGCATGGACATGGACCATCAGTTCAACGTTATATTCTGAATACATAATGTAAACAGCCCTTTAGCATTAATCATATCACTAGCGAAGGATCCATGTACATGTATGAACACGAGCTCAAAGTTAATCATAGGATTCCAGCACACATTCTCTGTCTCAATCGGCACAGCAAGAACCAATCAAGAAACTCTATTCTCTATCTCAATAAAACAAAACAACACCATCATTGAGCAGCAGCAATTTATTTAGCCAACCATATTTATAACACCCATTCTTACATTCCCAAGCCAAATTCTCAACCTTGCACACTCAAATCACTGCAATGCCTAACCTAAACCCCCTAGACATTTCATCAAACACATGGCATGCAAGCAATTAAACCCCCAAATAACAATACCTTGCATCTCTCTTGAATGGGGAAGAAGGCCAAGGGAGGTGAGGAGAGGTTCTTCTTGGTGAAG
The DNA here is from genome assembly GCA_036346375.1 of Guadua angustifolia. Classification (NCBI taxonomy): domain Eukaryota; kingdom Viridiplantae; phylum Streptophyta; class Magnoliopsida; order Poales; family Poaceae; genus Guadua; species Guadua angustifolia. The sequence continues at coordinate 157,673 of JAYEVE010000110.1, read as the reverse complement.
TTCTTTGTCTGCTTGCAGCCTCCTCCCCGCCACGCCCTTGCTAATGCTTGCACCTACCGGGTTGGCTCTTGCCGCCTTGTTGCCGGAAGGCCCAGGGGGAGAGGAAGGCGCCACGCCGGCTGGAGAGGAGGGCGAGGAGGAGGAGGCCAGCAGCAGGAGCATCAACTGGGGTGGCGCCAAGAGGAGAGCAGGCGCCTAGGGAAGAAATCGGCAGGGGAGAGGCTAGCACCAGGGATGGAGGAGCGCAGGAGAGAGCTTCGGCCAGCCACAAGAAAAATCGGCCTCCTCCCACCAATGCCAGCCACACAAAAATAAAGAAGAGAGAGAGAGATCAAGTGAGGGAGGGGAATTTCCCAAAAAAAACCTCCTGAAACAAAAACTGAGAGACAACAAAAAAATCAACCCCAGCCAAAAACCTTGGAAAAACCATTTGCGGTATTACACTACATCACACAATATTGTCTTCAAGGCTATCCATCATCATAGCAACACTTGGACCACGATAAAAGCTCTCCAATGACAACGCCTCCAAGAAGGACTCGACACGCACGCACCGCCATTGCCATGATCCAACCAGGTGAAGGCCGGACCAAAGGTTTTTACCTCGGAGAGTAAATCCTCGGACTACAAAACAATGCCTTCAACAAGGCTATTGCCAGCACAACCAACTAAGGTCGACCTAGGATTTCTCCTCGAAGTCGGCACGGAGATCCCATGTTGCAACCACCCTCATTCCGAGTGTGCCGCCATACCACTTAATCTTATCCAATAGCAACGCCACCTTCTCAAGGCCGGACAACAATTTTAGATGTTCGACTTTACGATGACAGATTCGCGAACCAGCCAATAGGCACACGATCATCAAGTCCATAGAGTGCATCTAAAAATGAGTTGTGTCGCCTAAGAAAGCGAATCCGAATCGATGCTAAGATGACATAGGTCAAAAGAAATGTATGAACAACGCTAGTAAGAGATGAAGACGCCGGCGAAGAGTAGTCACCTAGATCGCCCATCATCCACAAGTTGCGGCCACCACCAAAGATCGGCGTTGGCAACAACAAGTGAGGGGATCCAACCTAAACCACCATAAGGCACCGAGGGGCCAGCCATGCCACCGCCTCTGAACCACCCAATAAATCCGCCATCGAGAAGGACCAACACCGACCTCAAGTGATGCAAAAGTGGGCGCCAGACCCGGAGCAGCGGACGGCAACAACGACCGGAAGGCTCCCACCAAGAACAGCTAAATCCAGGGGCCGAGAGCACGGATCCGGTGAGGGACACCAAAGATCCGGCCGCCAGGCCACCGGAGCTCCACCCGCCGGAGTGGAGAGCGCAACCACAGAGGGACTGAGGGGTGGGGGAAGGGAGCCCCCTCCACCAAGCGCCCAGGCCGTGCTGGCCACCACCGGCGGGAGAGGTGGTGTATCTGGCCGAGGGGCGCCAGATCCGGCCCCCACCAGCCCGGCAGCACCGGATCCCGAGCCTTGACTCCAATCGGCGGACGCAGCCTCCACCGTGATGAGCCGAGTGCGGCCCCCTCTCCTTGGCCACCCACGACGCGTGGAGGGGTCGCCATGGCACCCTCCAATCGTCCCCGCGCGGATCTGGGCAATCGAGTCCATGGGGCGTGATTGGCCCCGCCGCCGCCTTCCTCGGAAGCTGAACGGGCCTCCCGCGAGCTCGCTCCGGCAGCGGCGAGGCAGAGAAAGGGTGGGGAGGTGTGGCGGCGGCTAGGGCTAGGGAGCCACCCCCGTACAGACGTTGGATCCTGTATGATAAACTGGTTGTAAAAAACCAAACATCGGGATGATTAATCATTCAGGTCAAACAAATAATAACAAACATGAAAGTTTGTATCCCATATGAGCTAATAGAGTGGAATAGATCTGGAGGTTCAGAAGATAAGGTCAGGTCAGGATGCAGGACGCGCGGGTCAGCTTAGGAAGAAAATATAATATTGTCTGAAACCTGACATACCATAATCGACGGACTGTGGATCACAACAACCTTCATATAAAGTAGAATAACCTAAAAAGACGTCCTGAATATTGACATCATGATGGAGCTTCTTCAAGTCTTCTTTACAGCCTTTTCAGAATAAAAATGTATTAGCTAGGCCATCCACAAACAACCACTGAATAATAATGTTCCCTGTTCTGTCTGCTGGACAATGACAAAACAAATAATTAGGGGATTTGAAAACTTTACATTTTAAACAAACTTACATCATAAGCTTTTAGGATCTTTTCAGTGGTCATTAATATATAATTTCATAAACAAGATATTTCAGACAGATTCAGAAACAAGGTATCCACTCTCCTCGATATCCAATTTTACCAACTATCTGAGGTTGTAGTTGTATGGATCTGACTAACTAGAGTACTAGAGAAATGCTTAACTTGAAGGGAACACAAGAGCATTGCAGATCTGAGAGCACAAGCCTCATCCAGCTGCATCTTTTACTAATAGGAAAGAACAAAATTGAAGGTAATTTAATTGTTAAATACTCGCATCTTTTTAGAACAAGAAGCCATACATATCATTATGCAGGACCTGCGAAGACAAGTACAAATACTAGCCAATGGTTAAGCATGATTAATATGTAATTGCATATACCCATGTTGACATTATGTATTGTCTAACCATATTCTAAAGTTATCAAGGTTCACATGTCCATACTTATCAAGAAAGTTTCATAAGACAACGGTTATATCTACCGTACCACAATATAGCAAATTTACAGAAAATAAACACATAAATAAATTGACTTGGTTAAACAAAATGTAAATTAAAATACTAGGATCAATATGATCAAAGGGGGTTCTTGTCTTGCTTAATTGTTGTTTACGACGAAGTCATGGTCGCGGTTGAGGTTGTCGACGACGGAGGTAGTGACGTCGGGTTCTACATGTTGTTTAATGGAAAACGTGGCAAATAACAAATTTTCAATAAGGGCAAAAAGAATCAGATGGAAAATCAAATGAAGACTTACTATAGAAAACAAGTGTGGTTTAGGGTTAGTGTTGTATGATTTCATGTTCTCGCGTTTAGTTGATTACATACATACATACCTATGTATATATATATGTATATATATATACATATATATGTATGTATGTATATATGTATGTATACATATATATGTATGTATGTATATATGTATATATATAAAATTTATCGATTTCAAGTTCAATGATGATATGGTTCCTTTTATAGATCATCCATTCTTGTTTTACTTAATTCAAGGGCTAAAATTATGTATTCTTGTATATATAACTTCGAATTAAAGGGCTAAAATTATTTGGATTAAGGCATTAGTTATTATATAGCATGTTATTAATGAATAGTACTTAGCTTGAAACGATTTTGCATGAGATGTAGTTTCGTATATGTTAGTTCTATTAAATTTAGGCTACTGGTTGTATATTCATGGTTTTTAAGAAGGTTCTGTAATACAAATATCTTAATTATTAATTCTTATTTGTTAAGTTCAGATATTATGGATTTTAGTGTTCATAATACTTAGGGTTATATTTTTAACAGGACTTATAAGTAAAGCAAGTTGTAATGAAATTATTTTTTAGAATAGGATAGTCTTTACCTTGAAGAGCATTTCCAGGCTAATTTTATAAATTTTAGTGTTTAGATGAGATATTTTATTCATTGCTAAAATTGCATATATGATCTTAAAGTTTACATCATAAGGGATCAGACTTCGTTTTAGGTTTGCGACTGCACTTTACATGATTATGCAATTATTTTTCTGGCATTAGTAGGTTATGACCCTAGAAGTATTTTAAAATTGGTTTGCATTATTTAGCTGTTATCCGAGATAGTTTATATATGCAGGAAAGATGAAGTCTTTTATGAACTTAATTTGGATTATATCTTTTTGCTGACTAATATGATCTTAACTTTAAGAATATGTTGAGATTAGCCCTACATGATCTTGACATTTAATTATGTCATTTTATTTACACTGGTTGATCATATTTTGATTCTCTAAGTATATATATTGCATGGAAACATATTTTGGTTAAGAATCAAGTGCAAATTATAACTTATTATAATTATTTTCATTTCATCATGTAATCTGGTCCTAAAGAGCCTTTCTTTTTCATTTGCATTTATTTAGGGACTTTACACACACACACACACACACACACACACACACACACACACACACACACACACACACACACACACACACACACACACACATATATATATATATATATATATATATATATATATATATATATAATGGTTCCATACTCTGGTGTATGTACTCACCTCTAATATACCGTTTAAATAATGTTGTTATACCTCTTTATCCTTTTGAGTATACTCTAATACTCATTATAAAATACTCCAAAGTGAGTCCTATGAAAAATTTCATTAAAATCCACCCTTTATAGCATAATTTGTTTACATATTCTTATACATATAGAAAAGGGTATGTAACAAAAAATAAAGGGTATAATGAAATTTTTAATCATTTTGCATTGGAGTATCTTAGAATAATTATTGTAGTATACTGAAAGTGATAAAGGAGTATAAAGTGTTTATTTAAGTGGTATATTAGATGTGGGAGTATGTACTTGAGTACTAAAAACTCTATATATATATATATATATATATATATATATATATATATATATATATATATATATATATATATATATATATATATATATATGATCCAAGTTTTTAGCTATTTTCATTTCTATGCTTTGAAAACTAACTATTTTCAAATTGATACAAACTAGATTAAAATCTAAATATTTCGCATATTTGGATTACTCACCTCCTCAGATTATTTTAAAATTTATCTCAAGATTTTAGGAGTTATGGTTTTGTACAGAGTCTTTCTTTGTGAGTCCATAATTTTTAAAGTTTATTTAAATAAGTTAAGCTTTTTTAAAAATTTCAATTTGGAGTAACAATCTTACTTATTGAACAACAGGTGCAAACCATCTTTGTTTTTACTCATTTTTATAGTGACACAAGATCATGATTTTAGTGAGTTGTAGGCACTGGTTTTACTTTTTTTGGTGTTTGTTTGCAAAAGTTATTAAATTTTGAATATTACATACATTGAATGCTAAACCTATTTAAAGTTTACATCAAATTAGGTTCAAATTCAAATACTTTTAAAGAAATGAAGTCCTTATAGTCTCTGGATTTTTCAGAAATTTGTCACATCAATTTTTGAGTTAGGATGCAAAACTTCGTAATAGCACATGTACTAGGTTCTATTCTAATTTTAAATTAAAAATTCCTAAAAGAGGTTTAACATTAAATATTTTTATATATTAAGAAATATCATGATTTTATACGAATTTGGAAATTTTTTGACTAAATTTGGATCAATAATGCAAAAGTTATTCAACTTTGAATCTTTCGGTTTGGAAAAAGGCTGGAAAAATGAAAATACGCTTTTACAGTAGAGAAGACGTCTTGTCCATTTTCCCGGTTTTCCCGTTATTCCGCGAATTAAACCAGCCACCGACATGCGCGGGCTGGTCGGAACAAGGGTGAGGAGCGACAACGACGAGCGGGACCCACTCGCGGCCTCACCGAGACAAGGGAGATCTTGGCGAGCTTCTTGCAGGTGAGGAAGTCGGCCAAGCTAGGCCGTCAGCGAGTATAGCTAGAGGGCAACTAGGCGATCTAGGGGTGGGCTCGATCGCGACCGACGGCGATCGGAGTGGTCCGCCACCGAGCTCATGGTGGCATCAATGGCGAACGGAGGAAGGCTATGGGAGTGCTCAAGCACGGATAAGGTGGGAATAAGCATCAACGAGCTAAGGGGTTCCAATTTGGGGTCTTAACTAGGGAAGGAGCTTGGGAAGGTCGCCAACCGGTGGTCGACCATGGGGAAGAAGGACGTAGTCACGGCGGTGATTGAGGCGCTCCAACCTGAAATTGGGCATTGCAAAGTGTTCAAGAGGGGCATGGGTGCTCGTGGCAAGGAGGAGTCGAAGAAGGCTTCTTGGGGTGTTTCAATGAGGTTTCATGCGCTTATCGCCCGTTAGAGCTCCATGGAGCATCAATGGTGCAATAGTGAATAGCGCCAAGAGCAGGCGAGAGGGCGCAAGGGAGCTTGGGGTGCCCAGCCGGTGAGGCTTCAATAAATTCGAGGAGGAGAAATGGGCGCCTGGCTCAAGGGTGGACACTCGGCTCAAGGGTGGACACTCGGCAGCAGGGAGGAATGGGCGCACGGCTTGGCTTCATCTCTGCAGAAACAACGCGCACACACGAGCTCAGCGACGCAGTAGGGAGGATGTGACATAAGTCTATGGAGGGGCGGCATGGGCAGTGGCGCAAGTTCCAGGCGACGCGACCGTGCCATGGCGAAGGAGGTTCATGGGTCAGCGCTATTGCGGCAAAGGATTGGCGGGGATGGACGGTGGAGCTTGGCGCGGTGCTGAAAAGTTGAGTCGGGTTGCTGCCATAGCAAGGCTGCAAGGGTGAGCTCGGGATTCGGCTGCCACAACGATCTTCGGGAGTTGGCGCTGACCGGCTGCCTTGGTAGGCTTTCGGACGAGAAACGACTACCACGGCAAGGATTGGGCAGAAAGGGCGGCAGCCTCTTGGGAAAGCTGGCTGCCCAGGCGCTGCCACGGCGAGGAGACACCAAAAAACGCTGCAGTGGCAGTCGTTAGGCACTTCGCGAGTGGGCGAAGGCAAGGGAAGGAAGAAGCAGCCACGCAGGTGGGCGGACTTGCTGCTTGATCGCCAATGGGCGTGGAGGTCAGGGGCACCACGAATGGCAAGGGGTCCCACCCGAGAGATATGCGTAAAAAGAAAGGAAACCGATTTGTTGAGTTCTTGGAAGTAATTCGGTTTCGGATTAAATTGAGCATTCAAACTGATCTCTAAATTTTTTAAACTTTGTTTGAAAGATTCTGATGAGCTACTGATATTGCCAAAAAAAAACTGCAGCTTAATATCAGACTCGAGAATGTTTATGAAATTCTGACAAGCCTACAGTTTGATTATTGATCTCTCAGTTTTTGATTTTCTAAATACAACAAATGAGATCAAAATATTTTAAAAATTTTAATGAATGATTCTGGGTTTCTGAGATTGGTGCTATAAAATTTTCAGATCAAAATCATGCTTAATTATTTTTATAAAATTCTGTCATTTTTCTGTTACAAAAATCCAAATTGCTGTTTTTGATTTTTATTAACTAATAAATGAGTTCAAAACTTTATGAAACTTTTGAGAGGTGATGTTGGGAGCATTTAGGGTTTAAAAAAATTAATTCCATAGTTTGTTGAAATTGGAAATTTTGAGTTTGAATTTTTGTAACCCCTATTTGAGTCATGTAAAATGTTTTTGAGAAATTCAGATAAAGTCCAGAAATTCCAGAAAGACATACAAACTCAAATGAATTCAAGGATTCAATTCAGTCATTTATATTTATTTTTATGAAAAACGGGATGTTACAGTTTTTCAACAAATTTTCTTAGAAGATTATATTCTTAAGGGTTATTGACCCAAATCCGGTCAAATCCAGTCATCAAAAGTTAAAATATGGTAAAAAATCCTGAGGTTATGACGAAAGTTGCCGAAATTTCACCTAAATTTCTGAAATAATGAAGCATTTTGAATTTTTTTCAAACTTTTTTTATCTGGCTGAGATTTTGCATCTAGTCTCCGGTCGAAATCCGAGATCTTAGCGAGAAATTCTCAAATTTCACAGATTTTTGTAACCTTGTTTCAAACCCTGCTACTGCTTATAAAAGGAAGATTCTTCCCCATGATAGAGGCAGGCATATGCGCAGGCCACCAAGACGAATGGCACAGACACGTACCCGACGGGTACAACACGTGTACTGCTCGCCATCAAAAGAGACACGCGCAGGCCAGTCCAAGGCGGAAACAGAGCCAGGCCAAAAAGAAAAACAGCAAAACGCTCCTGCCGTTAATCATCATTGTTAACAAGCTACAATGTGTAATATCCGTATTTGGTGCTAAGTAACTTAACGTTGTTTGACGAGAATAAATTTCTTCAAAACATGCATCACACATTCCTTATTAAGGTGAGACTGACTACAGATAGTGCATGCTATAGATAATTACTGTCTATAGCAAACTACCATGTCACCTATAGACAACCTTATACAATGGTACAGACAATCACTTTTTTGGTTCCCGTGCTACAATCAATTCATCTCTACACATAACCAGCTTGATTCCCGTGCTACAGTCGATTGCGAATGTATAGACAGCTTCTTTCTCTTTCATCCACATCAACAAAAAGGTGACATGGCAACTCTTATAGACAGCTGATGTCAACCCATTGTACATGGAATCGGCCATGAAAGTTTACACAAACGTGGTATAAATTTTTCCAATACGAAAAACTAGTTCTAAAATATGTAGTTCGAATTCCTAATCGGTAGAAAATCTATCGTGATTCTATGCAAACCGGTACTAGAGAGTACCATATTATATTGATTTTCTGCTCTCGCGAGGGAGCAAGAATTATTTAATACTTTAAAGAAAACATTGTCCAGTACATCGTATGCTCGTCGCTCGCTGCAAGGCCAAAGCGTGCAACCTGCATATTTTTCATTTCTACCTGCCGCCGAACCCAGCCGTAGACCCCATGCGCCGAGCTGCCCAAACCAACTATAAAAGCACCATCTCCACTCCACCATGTGACCGCGGCTCAGTGCAGCTCACAGCCACCATTCACGCCTTCTTGGAGCCCTGAAACCGAGCAAAACGCCAGTAACCACCTACTTCCTTCCTCTGCCCATGTCGCACAAAGCGCAGAAAAAAAAGGGAAAAAGATCAATTGAACTGCTAGGTGAAGCAATCTTCAATTCCTTTCACTTGGAACACCCTTATGTACCTATTAATCCACCGCACGTCTTGATTCCAGCTTCCATCACCCGATTCATCACTGCCACTATTCATCTTCTTCCTCCTGTCCGGTGCACGGTGGCAGCTCACCTCGGCATACCTCCGATCAAACCAAGCCGAAAAATGGAATATCTTGACTCCCTTTATTCTTAATACGAGTTCTAACTCCGTCGTTTTTGCCCCGGCCAGAGCTCTGCCATGACCGCCGTTGGCTCTCGGTGGCGCACCGTTTTCGATCACCACCGGCCATGAATGAGTTGCTCCCCAGGTCCTCCGCAGCACCCTACATCTTACTGAACCGCCGGAAAACCCTCTCCGGCCTCCGTTCGCCGCCGCCGGCGTTCCTGGGTCGACTCTGCTTTCGGGTCTCTGACCTGCGAGCCCAGGATGGCAGCCAAATGGCTTGAGCACGAAGGGGTAATTGTCTGACTACGCTTTCCAGTTTTGAAAGCGTAATTCTTTTTTTACTCATTTCTTAAAACTGACACAAGTTCAAATGCTAGTATATTCTGCAGTTTCGGTCCAATTACAATGGAATAAAATTATAAATTCATTTAAAATCATGAATATTTAAAATATGCAAAAATATTTAATTTTATATCACATTTTAAGTTGTTTGAAATAAAGTTTGCATATGAACCTAGTATGGACACTATTGCACATATGAAAAATATAACTCATAAAATAACGAAATAATTTTATACGCCCCTGGGACCATAATAAACTCATTTGTACAAAAATAATTAATTTTAAAACTCATTTTAATAATTTAGATTAAAACTTGAAGGAAACCTTAATATGGTTACTATTAAAAGTACAAAAACATTAATCCAAAAATCATGAAATTAATTCTGGAAAATTAAAATAACTAAATTACTCAATTTATGTAAAAATGTTTAGATTTAAATCTAGTGTGCATCAAATTTGAAAATAGTTATTTTTCAATGCATAAGAACAAAAATAACTAAAAACATGGATCATATAAACTCAAATAATGGTAAAAATAATTCTTCGACCTTAGTAATATCATAATACCCCTATTTATCCAAAAATATTTCATATTTGTTTAAGTTGGAATCAAAGTTGTAACTAGTCATGCTTTACATATATATAGTATATGAATAGGTGGTTAGTATATAAATGAAGTCCATAAATAAAGTGCAAAAGTAAATGAACACAAAGCTTTACATATATATAGTATATGAATAGGTCTTTAGGACCAGATTATCTACTGCAATGAAAATAATTATAAAAAGTTATAGTTTGTACATAGATCATTAACCAAAATATGCTTCTCATATATAGAAAGTCAAATGGTTAAAATTTGGATCAAATGAACACAAATCTTGGTAAAACTGGTTTTGTTATACTCTTGAGGTTACAAGGATCCCAATTATATAAAAATATTTAAGTTTTACCATATTTAGTATTTGTTCAATAGTCGAAATTTCAATACTTGTATAATCTAAATAGTCATAACTTTCGCAAATGAACTTCAAATTTGATGAAACCAGGTCCTATGACCTTGAAAATGATACCCTTGCTGGTCGTGGGATATAGAAATTTCAATGAAGTGATCTTTTAAGGATTATGCCTTGTCGGGTTGCTAAGGGTTGGATAGACACACTACAAGACTTTACTTCTTCTCTTGCAATATACTCTGAACTATAAGAATACATTGTATAAATAGTTGCCGCTTTAATAATATTATGTATGGTTGTGATTCCAATTGTTGTAAATGTGCGTACTAGTCACTAATCCTGGGACTAGTCCTGTATGCTCATAGATTCTTATCTTCGCATTTTATGAAAAAAAATGAAGGTCATTACAAACATGTCGGACCAAATGTTGCAAGAAAAAAGTATTGGCCTAATGGATTCCCAAAACTGAAGCTAGAAATGCTCAAAAGACTAGAACTCTCCATTGATCTGCATGTTCCAGGGTTAACAAAATCGGTTTGGAGAAAATCGTATGAAATTGTGGGCAAAATTGGAAATATCGAACCAAAAATCAGTCGAAAATGGTAAAAATCATAGAGTTTCAAAATCAAAATTTTTGAAAAGAAAATAAAAAATCGACTGTTCTTATGGAAAATCAGCCAATTTCATATAAAATTGATCGATTTATAGAAAATCGATCGACAAGTTGAACTTTTGGCGGTCGATTTTTGAGCGATTTTTGCCGATTTCAACCGATTTTCTACCGGTTTACGTCGTACAAATTTTTCTAAAATTTTGAAATAGACCAGTTTACTGAGCGGTTTTAAAAACCGAGCCACGCCGATATAGCCGAAAATCACGATTTTCCACCAATTTTGTCGATTTTGCTAACCCTAGCATGTTCTACGTGGAAACATGCGAAAAGATACCATGAAAAGAAGGCAAATCTGACATGGAAACTGATTTTCTCAAATCAGTTTGTAGTTCTACATGATTCATTTCCTTTTAACTGTGTATGAAAGGTAGAAGAATAACAAGCGCAGTGAAGGTTGTCACAGGTAAGCTGTTGAAGTAGTAAACAACAGAGAAAACACAAGTAAAAATGGTTGGAGGAGGGTCGCCAGCGGCGACCTCTAGGAGAGGGACCCCGCGATCCAACGGCCACCCTTGCGCCCCAACCGCTCACCACATATTCACATGTACGTCATCAGCACAAGTTGACTGGCTGCGTGCCGGCCTGCATCCGGCAATGCAATAATTCATTCTAGTCAACTAAACTAGTGGACCTAGACCGAATTAAAGAGTCAATAGTTTACTCTAAAATGTAAACAAGATGATTTACCTAAACATTCTTAATGTACCCACAGCTCCAGCTCCATAAATTTTTGGAGCTAGAAATACCCTGCTCCACCAACTCCACAGATTTTAGTGGAGCTGGAGCTGTCCCAAACACCCCCTTAGGATAGCTCCAGCTCCACCAAAATATATGGAGTTGGTGGAGTAGGGTATTTCTAACTTCAGAAATTTGTGGAGCTGGAGCTATGAGTACATTAAAAGTGTTTAGGTAGATAATCTTATTTACATTAAAAGTGTTTAGGTAGATAATCTTATTTACTCCAGCTCCCCATGATCGAGCTGGATCAGCAATAAATGTACTGATGCCACTTGTGCAATTTAACAAAAAGACTTAAATAACAGCCACTTATGTAGTAATAAAGTGTTTGTGTTTTGTGAATATAATATGTTCATACTGTGTGTAATTTGTGTTGTGTGAATATGATATGTACAATATGTGTTATTTTTAGGAGGGTGCACAAATGAGAAACAACACACCTCCTTATCACAATCGGTTCTTGCTCAGAACCAATTGTGATGAGAACATTATCAAAATCGGTTCTTGAAATTAAGAACTGATTGTGATAAGGCAGGATATCACCTTTATCACAATCAGGCAAAAACTAACTGTGATAGTGCCTCCATATCACTGTTTAATCACTTTATATCGCCACTAGAATCGACTATAATTACGAAAAAGAACCGATTATAATGTACATTCCTGTAGTAGTAGACTGAACAGAATTGATCATTAATTGGCCGTCATTCAGCAATAATTTAATTTACGGGAATTTCAGAGAAAAACAGTGTAGTTTCCGAATTATATAATGACATGTGATGCAGTCACAGAGATATTATACATACAGAAATCCCATGATAGTCGTCACAAAGAAAAAAGAAAGAAAGAAAAGATCAACAGAGTTATTTAGGGTGTGTTTGGTTGCTAATTATATCAAGGGGTATATATATGAGATGGTTGGAAAAAAATCATTCATATGTTTAGTTACTTAAATAGAACCATCCCATCCTAAATGGTGGGATACAAATTTGAAGAATATTCTCTATAAATACTGAACCATTTCATTCACCCAAAACAATGGAACCAACTGGTACCGGACCATCCGATCCCACTCAATCTCATCCCAAACACACCTTAAAGCACCGTCCTAGATCTGGTCCCTCACGGCTTCACCACTGAGAGCAGCTGAGCAAGACGCATCCTTCTCTCCAACCCAATTTTTCCTGGTTTCACATCGTTAAGTATGCAAGCATCGTCCTCTGGTTTCACATCTTAGAGCTGCTGAGCAAGACCGCATCCTTCTCTCCAACCCAAGGCAAGTACCCAATTTTGGCTCACCCCGTCTATGTTTCTAGCTTCTTTAATTGTTTCTGATCTATAAGAGCTTCTCACTGTTAAAATTCTGTCTGTCCGGCTTTGCAATTTTCCATGCAGCTGTAGCAGTGCTTTCTTGTTGTTAGCAATTGACGCTAGCTAGCGTTTTCTTCTATTTAAAAAAGAAGAAGAAGAAGCTAGTTGTGGTAAATTGATTAGCAGTATTGTAATTCGACTTTTAGCCTTGGTAGAATCTGTAGTCGAAACTAATTGATGCTTGATTTACTAATGATGAAACCAGTTGCAGAAATGGCGGCAGTCCCACGTCCAAAGGATGCTGACGGAGATGGCCAAAGAAGAGGTGGACTTGCTGCTCGGTGCATCTGGCGAGATCGATAACCTGGGTGTCAAGCTTGGGGACCTCAAGAACTTCCTCGCCGACGCCGAGAGGAGGCGCATCACCGACCAGAGCGTGCAGAGTTGGGTGAGGGAGCTCAAGGATGTCATGTACGACGCCACCGACATCCTCGATCTCTGCCAACTCAAGGCCATGGAGCGTGGTCCATCCGCGGTAGACATAGGGTGCTGCAACCCCTTGCTCTTCTGCCTGCGGAATCCCCTCTTCGCCCAAGACATCGGCAGCCGCATCAAGACTCTCAACCAGAAGCTAGACAGCATCAAGAAGCGGAGCGCGGCTTTCAGCTTCATGAACCTCGCTTCCTACGAGGATCATAGCAGAAGGGTTCATGCCTCTAGCTCTATCAGCCGTGAGACGTCGGGGGAGCTCGATCGAATCAGTGTGGTTGGTGAGAAGATCGAAGAAGACACAAGAAAGCTAGTGGAGATGCTGACAACAATAACCGAGGGGGAAACCAGCCGCGACGATAGCAAAATGATGATATTGGCAGTGGTGGGCGTTAGCGGGATTGGCAAGACCACCCTCGCCCAGAAGGTCTTCAACGACGAGACCATTCAACGTGAGTTCGACAAGAAGATATGGCTGAGCATCAATCAAGACTACAACGAGGCTGAGCTGCTGAGGAGAGCCATCACCGAAGCCGGAGGAGACCACCGGCATGCTGGAGATGCAAAGGCCATTCTTGATCGAGCCCTTAGGGATGCCTTGAATGGGCAAAAGACCTTGCTGGTGATGGATGATGTCTGGAGGCACCAAGCATGGGAGGATGTGCTCAAAACACCCTTTCTCAATGCTGTCTCTCGAGGCAGCCGAGTCCTCGTCACCACGAGACACGACATGGTTGCCCGAGGGATGAAAGCCAAGGAGCCCTTCCATCACATCGACACATTAGGACCTGTCGATGCCTGGTCATTGCTCAAGAAGCAGGTATATGTAATATACTAGAAACCTCTGAACCAACTCAATAATCTATTTATTTATAAAGAATTTTTACCGCCTTGCACCGGTACCTCCTGATACCTTTTAAAGATGGTAAAAATTCTCTTATTTATATGCTTTACCAAAAACTGAATCACGTGCTTGAATCCTAAATATGTATGTTGTTAGTAGCGAAGTAGTGGATGGTTGGAAAAATTAGACCCTTAGTGTTCTAAAATTTGGACCTTTTCCTTTTTAGGAAACATACTTTACTAATTTAGGAGTGGCAGAGTTACGGAAACTAAGCATTGTGTGGATGATAGGCCATTATTTGTGTTGGAGACTACTCAATATCTCAACTTACCATATTTTTGGTTTTATCCAAATAGGTTATTAGTTCAAGTGGTCTTTGTTGGAAATACCAATATACTTTTCCGCTACCAATACACTATTCGTTATTAATTATACATGTCTAAACTTCTGCCTGCAGGTGATCTCAAGTGAGATAGATGAACGTGAAATTGATGAAACGTTGAAGGACATTGGAATGGAAATTATATCAAGATGTGGTGGTTTGCCACTTGCTGTCAAAGTAATGGGAGGACTCTTACGCCAGAGGAGAAACGACGAAGTGATTGGAACAAGGTTCTGAATGATGCTATATGGTCAGTATCTCAAATGCCCGAAGAGCTAAACAATGCAGTATACTTAAGCTATGAAGATTTGCATCCATGCTTGAAGCAGTGCTTTCTACACTACTCGCTTCTCCCTAAAAATACAGTGTTCTTTTATCATGAAATAGTTGGCATGTGGATTAGCGAGGGATTTGTTCATGGAAACTCGGATGAATTAGAAGAGTTAGGAGAAGACTACTACATGGAGTTAATATTGAGGAACCTTATAGAGACAGATACAAAGTATGTTGATCACTGTGTTTGCAACATGCACGATGTTGTTCGCTCATTTGCTCAATATGTGGTTAGAGATGAAGCACTAGTAGCTCACAACAGAGACACTCCTGATATTATTGGAAAACTTAATTCACAAAAGCTTCTTAGGTTGTCTGTAGAAACCAAAGGATCGGAATCAGATGGATTTGAGTGGACGTTTTTACACGCCCAGAAGTCGCTAAGAACACTAATATTAATTGGCCATATGAAGATTAAGCCCGTTGATTCGTTGGTTACTTTTTCAAGACTACGGACTCTACGTATACAATCTACAAATGTTGCTGTATTGGTTGAATCTCTGTATCAACTAAAGCACCTGAGGTTTTTGTCCTTACGAGAAACTGATATATCTAGATTACCAGAAAACATCGGCAAGATGAAATTCCTGCAGCACATTAGCCTTAACGGTTGTAAAAGTTTGGTGAAACTTCCTGATAGCATTGTAAGGCTAGGGCAGTTGAGGTATCTAAGCCTTTATCACACAAGTATAAAGAGTAAACCTAGAGGGTTTCGTGTTCTAACAAATTTGAGGACACTAAGTGGGTTTCCAGCCCACATGGATGGTGATTGGTGTAGTTTGGAAGAATTGGGGCCTCTTTCCAAGCTCACGGCTCTTGGTTTAAATAATATGGAGAATGTATCTGCTGCCTCATCTGCCGCAAAGGCCAGGCTTGGTGAAAAGGTGCATCTTACCAAACTGGGATTATACTGTTGGAACAGAACGCTAAAAATTTTGGGATAATTTCTCTTTATTACTTCTCGCTCTGTTCTCCTTTACAACTAAGAGTTACCCACATATTTATACCCAAAACTTCAACCCACACAAACTGAATAGGATTCCACTTCCATATCCTAATCAGATTCCTTTTCCTAAATGGACTCTTAAATACGAAACATACTCCATATAGAACTTAGACTCCTACTCAATCTATAATTGTCAAGATTATTCCCAACAATCTCCCCTCTAATCTTGACAATCTAACTTAACCTGTTGAAGCAGTCGGACACAACTACGACCTGCTCAACTCGACACACCACACAGGATGGCGACACACCTACTCAACATCCCATGCTTCACACCTTGATCTTGACTTCAGGACGGCGACACAACTACTCCACGTCCAGGGCACAACTCATCGAAACCAACTTCTTCGAACTCGACTTCAAGATGGCGTCTCATCTTTTCAACATCCTGAACTCATCTTCAACGGATTTGACTTTGGACGGCGAACACATCTCTTCAACGTCCCGGAGTCAACTTTGACGGACTTGACTTTGGACGGCAACATATCTCTTCAACGTCCTGGAGTCATCTTCAACGGATTTAACTTTGGACGATAAACACATCTCTTCAACGCCCCAGAGTCAACTTTCTTACTTCTTACCCCGACTGTCACACGGAACCGATCTCCTGATGCCGCACTGCCGTCGTTCTTTTCTTCCTTGCTGCATGGCCGCAGCATCTCTGTTATTCTTCCTGCAACAACGCGCCTGATGGACCCCTTGTCCACGCCGCATGCATGTCGGGATACTCCAGTTGATGTCTCCTCTTCGCGTGCTGCGCAGCCTCTGCAGCCGCACGGAGTCCTTTTGTTTTACCTCGTGAGACAAAGTCTGTGACCACATCGGAATTGCTTCGATACAGATCTAGCTTGTCTAGGACTTGATGACACAACTCTGCTTCAGAACACGTTGCGTCGTCCGCGTAGCTCCCGATCTGATGCCGCGCAGATTCACGTCGATGTTGCCTCGGCCTTAAAGCTGACGCCACCGCCCGAAGTCGACGCCAACACGCTCCACCTGCTGCGCCTACTAGCGCCAGCCTCCTCTTGCCGCGCGTGCGCCTGGAGCGCTGCCTCAACTTTTCTTCGATCAGATCTTCTGGTGCCTCTTCCTCGGTGCCGCCCCGCGATAGCCCGCCCGACGGTGCCACCCCAGGAGTCTCCTTCTCCCGGGGGCAGCGGGTTGAACCAAAACCTTAGGCTCTGATACCAATTGTTGGAACAGAACGCTAAAAATTTTGGGATAATTTCTCTTTATTACTTCTCGCTCTGTTCTCCTTTACAACTAAGAGTTACCCACATATTTATACCCAAAACTTCAACCCACACAAACTGAATAGGATTCCACTTCCATATCCTAATCGGATTCCTTTTCCTAAATGGACTCTTAAATACGAAACATACTCCATATAGAACTTAGACTCCTACTCAATCTATAATTGTCAAGATTATTCCCAACATATACTGTTCAAGTAGAGTGAGCGAAGGCGTCACTGAAGAAGAGCAGCGACGAATCGAGGAGGTGTTTGATGAGCTCCGCCCTCCACACTGCCTAGATAATCTTAACATTAGAGGATATTTCGGTCGTCGATTCCCAGGGTGGATGATGTCGACAGTAGCAGCAACCCTCAAGAGCTTGAGGAATCTGACGATGGATGACCTAACCTGCTGCACCCAACTCCTTGATGGTTTGAGCCAGCTCCCCTGTTTGCAAATCTTACAAATTGACCATGCTCCAGCCATCAAGCGTGTTGGGCTTGAATTCCTACAGCTCTACCATCAGCATAGTCATCATCCATCATCCCAGGTGGCCACTGCGTTTCCAAGACTGCATGAGATGCTATTAGCAAGAATGGTGGAATGGGAGGAGTGGGAGTGGGAGGCTGAGCAAGCAAATGTGCAAGCCATGCCTGTCTTGGAGGAGCTTAAGCTCGAGCACTGCAAGCTGAGGTGTGTTCCTCCGGGCCTCGTCTCCCATGCAAGGGCATTGAAAAAACTATACATATACAGTGTCCAGCACCTCAACTCCCTGGAGAACTTTGCTTGTGTTGTTGAGCTTGAAGTGTTTGACAACCCCGACCTCGAGAGGATCACTAGTTTCCCCAAATTGCAAGAGCTTGACATTGTGATCTGCCCAAATCTCAAGGTACTAAAGGGTGTCCCTACACTCCAGAGACTCGTGCTGGAGGACTACGACATGGAAACGCTCCCGGAATACATGCGAGATATAAAGCCAAGGCATCTGCTGCTCGACTGCAGCCTAGAGCTACTCACTTCCATAGCAGCGGGACGATCTGGCCCTGAGTGGGACAAGTTGCGGCATATTGAGCATGTCAAGGCCTATGCAGACGATGGAGACAATCAAAGGAAATGGTATGTGCAGTACACAAGAGATCCCTCCGGCAACTTGGAGACAAATACCATTGTCAGCTCTTCTCGATCTGCAGGTAAACTAATACTACTTCTTCGTCTTAATTTGTTCGGTTACTCTTTTTAGTTTGATTTATTTGTTTCGTCTTATTCCTTCATCAGTAAGTCCTTTCTTCATCATTAATTCAGTATGCTAGGGTTTGAATGTATTTCCTACTTTACCTCCTTTTTTTGAAAGAGATATTTCCAACCTTTTTTATTTGGTTTTGCTTGACTGTTGTTTCAGGGGATGAAGAGGAATAGGACATTCGAGGAATAACAGCAGAATGCAAAAGAAGATTGTCTCCTACGCAGCGGTGACTCCGTCATTCTCTTTCTTACTTCAGTTCAACCCACCAAATCTACAACCAGATGATCCAGAGTTTCTTCACACGTATTTTAAATTCTTGGTACGTAATACTACTAGCCCTTTGTACTAAGTGTTGCTATCTTCAACTTTCTCGTGGTTTTGATCTATGATAAATGAAGTTCAAAATACTCTAATAATGTGAAAAATGCATAATGTTGAAAACTGTTAGTTATGAAGTTGCATTGAGAACTGAAGTAGATGCAATATTCACCTTGTAATGAAAGTGCTTCAACTCATGCATGCCCCTTTTATATTGGAAATTGCTTGTTCATTAGCTATACTTTAGATGCATGCAGGTGGAAGCCGGCACTGCTCCATTCAGTGTATGGATGTAGTGAAGCCCCCTGACAAGTGACAACGGAATGGAGCCATGAAGCCACGGTTAATTCTTCTCTCTTAAGAGGTGATTTTGGTGATCACTTTGATTATGGAAGACAAGCCTTTTCTCTTAAGAAAAAGATCATCGAAATTATTTGTGATTATGTATTGTGAACATGATTAGCAACTATTTGTGATTTATATTGTGCCACGATATAGCTGTTGCAATTTTTACCGCTTGGTTCTTTCAGCAAAGAAATTAAACAGATATTTGATATCTGCAGTCCAGGCTTGCACCTTGCTAACTATCTGTGTAATAAGCCTCACTTCAATATCCAGGTATATTAACAGTGAAATGGTTAAGCAAGTAAAAAGTTGTAGTTAATGATTAGGTATTCTACCGAGACAAATTTGGTGAAGCCTTGTGATGTGTAGTAAGAAGCCTTGTGCACGGAGTGAAGTCCCCGGACACCTACGAGATCGGCTAGCATTGAAGTTGAAGTCAGGCAAACTGCGCGCCCCTGCAACCCTCAACTGAGTCCACCACCATGCGCCGAAAGCTTACTGGAGAGCTCCACCACCATGCGCCGGAGTTGGAGAAGAAGGAGACCAGTGCGGCGGCGTTGCAGGCAAAGGAAGCTGAAATCGAGGCTTGATAAGTACCCAAATATAGATGTATCACGAAGCTCTCTGGCAGATGAATTCCAAAAATTCCTACCGGTTTGATTTAATTCACTTGTGTCTTCGTTTTGGGTTCCTGCGGCAGAAACGGAAGAGGAGAACAGCTTCAGTCTTTTGCGCTCGGTTCAGGAAATGGCCAGGGACTCACAAGTCAGTGCATAGCTAAGGGATGGGGGAGCTCAATGCAACGCTTATCCAATACTTATAGCCGGCAATAGATAACATCACA
Source organism: Guadua angustifolia (assembly GCA_036346375.1). Lineage (NCBI taxonomy): Eukaryota > Viridiplantae > Streptophyta > Magnoliopsida > Poales > Poaceae > Guadua > Guadua angustifolia. Next base: position 137,605 of record JAYEVE010000110.1, on the reverse strand, counting down.
GTGTTTGAACGCGGAGAGGGAGTTGCGGCTCGGTTCTGTGCATTAGCTATACTTTACACGCACGCAGGTGGAAGCCAGCATTGCTTCATTAGTGTATGGATGCAGTGAAGCCCTGACAAGTGACAATGGAATCGAGCCATGAAGCCACGGTTAATTCGGCGCTGCAACCAAAAAAAAAGTCTCGCATTCTGATTTTGGTCAACTTTTTGATTATGGAAAACAAGACTTTTCTCTCAAGAAAAAGTTCATCGGAATTATTTGTGCATATGTATTGTGAACAAGATTATCAACTATTTGTGATTTAATTATTTGTTGCAAGTGCTTTTGCTCAGATTCAAAATTCTTCAAATTCTCCATTTTCTTTCAAAGTGGGTGAAATTTTCTGTCCTATTTCTCCGGTTTACTCAATTGCTTCAGGATCTTTCCAACCTCATCATAGAATTGGTGTTCATTCAGTCTTCAAGAATCTTAACAGCTATTCCACAATTGATAATTCTTTACAAGCTCTTAATCACAATCACATTTGAATTCAAAATCTGCGATCACCTCTCAGCCAGCTCCTAAGATTTTGTCCATTCCCAAGAATCCCAAAAGCAATATCATTGAACCCATGCAGGCTTTTGGCAGAGAGGCTCCTTGGGAATAAGCACTGGGTACCTGCCACCAATCCTTTGAAGATTGCACGAGATTTCCTTCTACTTGTCCCCATTGCCTTGGAATGGGCCATGCAGTTCCTCTTGTTCCAGGCCCATCAGGTGCTCCTTTTGCTTCAACTATGGCCATTGGATGGCTGTTTGTTTTAAAAAAAAGGTTAAATCAACGGTTGAGATGGTGGAAGAGCCATTTCGCATTCTCCCGAGAAGCAAATCTTGCCTCTGGATTCTAGGGCCGCATTAGACTATCACCAGCGAAGACTAGTCCCGTTCCGTCCCTTCCGATGGGCAAAAGAGCGCGAGGGGAACGCGTGCGTCGCTCCGGCATCCCGTCCGGGTCGGCGAGATCGGTGAAGACAGAGAATCCCGATCGGGCGAGCGCTCTCTCCTCACCCGTCCACTCCACGAGCCGTTGGAGGCTGCTACACAGCGCTGGGCGAAGAGTCCTCGGGCGGCGGAACGGTGCGAAGCTCGCGGTCGGCGGCACGGCAACTCGGCGGAAGGCGGCGCAGCTACTCGGCTGTTCTATGAAGAGGCGGCGCTGGCCATCTTCACCGGCGTGGGCGGAGACCTCGCCGCTATGCGACACCAGGTAAAACTTCCCCCAAATTTGCGCGGCTTTTTCCCGAATGTGTGATGCTGACGAGATTTTCCGGGCAATCTTTGACGGCGATAGTGCTTCGATCGGTCGATCTGGTTCCGTCGATCTGGTTATGGCATTCGTGTAGCTTGATGTGCTTGTGAAACTGATTTCAAATGTGCTTCTCAAACTAATTGAATCCTGAAGGGGCCGACGAAACCTAGAAAAGAACATTTGGGATTTGGGGTGGGGAGGCCCACTTGTTAATGGATCTTACAAAACTATTTTAAGAAAATTTCATCTGTAGAAGGACCACTTTCATGTCCATTTACACGGAGATTGGCACTTGCAGCAAGAAATTTGTTATATAGTATGCATTTTTTAACAAGAAATTTGTTATGATTCTTCTTGTGTATGGCATTCGTGTAGCTTGATGTGCTTCTGAAACTAAAATTTAGATTTGCCGCGTTGGCAATTCTCAGTTGGCAATTGCTCGTCAAATATTTTTGTCCCCTTTCCTGAGAGGAAAATACTAATGTAGCTTTATTCAGCACACATTCACGAAAGGTTAAAGTAAGAATAAGGTGGTTCATACTCACAATCATATCCAGTTTACAACATTTCACTGACTTAGTTAAGTTGGCCATGCAGTTTAGCTCAGTTTAGCAGTTTAACATGATTTGCAGTTTAGCTCAGTTGCTCATGCATGATTCATGTTAATTAAATTTGGATGTGAATGAAGTTTCATATATGTAGCAAGATTCAATGTTAATGAATCTTGGGTACATCTACATGGATTGAGCACCTTCTTCTAGCATGAAAAACTGGTCTCATTAGTTTTTACTACATTTCAGATTTGGCGATAAGTTTGAGATATAATGAAGTTGTCACATTTTGCTATGAGAAATTGAGGACTTCTGGTGTTTACAGCAATGATCTCTACTTTACCTATAAGAAGTTGTCACATTTAATTTGCTATACGAAATTGTCAGATTTAATTTGCTATATGAAAGAGCCTGTTCTACTTTGCTATACAGCAATGATCTCTACTTTGCTATACAGCAATGATCTCTACTTTACCTATACAGCAATGATCTATATAAGAAGGTGTTTACAGCAATGATCTCTACTTTACCTATACGAAGTTGTCACATTTAATTTGCTATACGAAATTGTCAGATTTATTAAAGACCTGTTCTACTTTGACTGTTTATGTTAAGGACCTGTTTTATTTTTACCTTCCTGGGTTCATGACCTGTTTATGTTAAGGACCTGTGTTTTATTTTTACTTTCCTGGGTTCATAATTGTAGAGTTTGACTTCCAATTTAAGAGCGAGCCTAATTACTTAGAAAGGGCTAAGTAACGACATAATTAAACTAACTTATAAATGTACACTCCTTCGTTAACTGCTGCTGCTGTCTAATTTTTCTGCTGCTTCTGCTGTCTGTTGGTGCCGAGTTGGTGATGCTCCTGTGTATTGTTGCCGACCCAGTGCTGCTGCTGCTGCTGCTCCTGCTGCTGTCTAGTGTTTGTCGAACTGCTGGCTATTGTTGCCGACCTGCTGCTGGTCCTGTGTAGTGTTGCCGAACTGCTGGTGCAGCTCCTGTCCGTTTAATTTGTTACTGCTTTTTACATGCATGCTACATAAGTTACTGAATCGCATGGATGTGCAGTAAATGAAATTCTGGTACCAAAATCTGGTATGGTTGATAGTGTGTGTTTATTTCATGCTTGCAGGATTGTCATGGTTACAGTTTGTATGCAATTCATGCTTAGTGTATGTGTCATATTTCCATGTCATTCCATATCTCTGCAGGCCAAGTCTTTTTTCTTCACGATTCGGTTCTCTGTTTTTCGTTTCCAGTATCAGGGGATGAAACCTCCAAATACATGTTAATGTTGGTTATTTCTCTTCGCTGTGAATGACAAGGCATTTCTTTTCTGATGATACTACCCACATGCTCATATGTTGATCTGGATATATTTGTGCTAGTATATATTTGGTTTGTGCAACCATATGGTCCCATTTAGGAGGTCCAAACCTGCCGATCATATGTGGTGGTAGCAGTCAGTTTAAGCCATTCTCAGTGTATATAAGCCATTCTCAGTTCAAGCCAGTTTCAGTTTAAGCAGTCAGTTTAAGCCATTCTCAGTTTAAGCAGTCAGTTTAAGCCATTCTCAGTTTAAGCCATTCTCAGTTTAAGCAGTCAGTTTAAGCCATTCTCAGTTTAAGCAGTATATACTCAATGTCTCATGGTTGGAGTACCAAAGTAGCTTGTCCGGTTATTTTTTTGGTGACACATGCAGTTGCAATCAGATCTTTTTTGTGGTGGTACCAGTTACTTTGAGCCTTTCTTTTGGTAATTGTAGACGGCATGACATGTACTATTATGTGTAGATGGATCAGCAAACACTACTAGCATGTCTGCGCAGCATGAAAGAAAAAGTTGAGCTGGAGGTCGAAGCTCTTAGGAAGATAGTCAATGAGAGTTTCAGCCCGGCACAGTGTTGCCATTCCATCGACCTCAACTACGCACTACTCGCCGTGGATGCCATCGCTACATCCTTGGACGAACTGAGCCTCCGAGCTGCAGAAGTTGTGGCAGCAGCAGATAATGCAGGCCATGAGGGGGATGATGACCCTTCCAAGGACGTCGACCCTGACGACGTTCTCCCTGCTGACTATGTAGCACCACCGGTGCCTTATGAGACCGGCAGTGATGGGTATAGCTCCGACGGATTCGGGTCCCAAGGATGGGAGTCGGACCGCTCGGGCCATCCCCGCCGCTAATACGTGTGGTAGATGTTAGCTATCCCGGTGTGTCTTTACAATTATGGTGGAATGTCAGAACTTGCCATGTTTAATGTTTTCTGTGCTCCGTAGTACTACGTAATGTTATGATGGACTGTCACAATTTGCCATGTGTAATGTTCGGTGTCCTGTGTACTGTTATCTAATGTTATGGTGGAATTTCACAACTTGCCATGTGTTATGTTTTGTGTGGTGTGTACTAATATATCTAATGTTCGTGCCGGAATGTGACAACAGGGATATCATGGATCCGTTTGTGCAGAGTATGCTCAATGATGGAGGTGACAACATGGACTACAATTATCCTGGGGGTATGGATCCATTGGTGGAGTCCCCGATACCGACATTCTCACCCGGTTGGGGTGATTCCTCCACGGGGGAGAGGACCTCACAAAAGGGTAAGAATAAGAAGCCCGTAAACAAGACTGCGAGGAAAAACTGGAAAGCAGAGGAGGAAGACCTGCTACTGTCGGCATGGCTTAATGTTAGCCAGGACTCTATTGTGGGGACAGATCAATCTGCAGCTAGCTATTGGGGGAAAATTGTTAAGTACTGCGAAGATAATGCCAATGGAAACTGGACTGCGAGATCGCAGAAGGCTATAATCAATCACTGGCAAACCATAAGTGCGGAGTCCAGCAAGTTTGCAGCTTACATGCAGAAGGTGGACGATATTCACCCCAGCGGCAGTACTGTCGATGATAGGGTAAGTAAGAATTCCGGTAAAATTTGCTGATTGTGTTTTCCCTTTATTTGCACTAACGCATTCCTTTACTTCACCATTGCAAGATTGGCATGGCGATGAAGATGTTCAAGGATCTTGAGGGTAGGTCGTACGCTTACATGCACCTTTGGTCCACTCTGAGTAAGCACCCGAAGTGGTGCGCTTACCTAGATGGGAAGCGGAAGAAGGCACATGATGTGGCCCCAGCTCGCTCCACTCCCGCTACTCCCGCTACGGGACATTCTAGTCCTGTCGCACACGATGCGGAGTCCGGTGGTGCTCCTCAGCAGCCTAGGCCGATTGGGCGCGATGCCGCTCGGAAGGCTCGAGCACGGGGTGCATCAGGCAGCACGTCGTCGGTCGGCATAGGGACCGGGAAGTATACAGATCAGCTGGACCGCATCGGCGAACAGAAGACTAGGCTAGCTGATATATGGGATCGAGAGGTCGCCATCCTGGAGCGTGAAGAGGCGGACAAGATAATGGCGATGGATCTCAGCAGCATGGATGAGGCTTCTCGGCAGTACTTCACGCGTCGCAAGGAGATGATAGCCAGTAGGTTCGGGCCGTGATGATGCCGACATTTGGGTTGGATTGTTCGCCATGTCATTAGTGCTTTGGACTGTAATAACTTTCAGTATGTGTTTTTGCGACTGTGTTACTTGCAGTACTTCTTTTGGACTACTTGTTATGGACTACGACAATGGCACTACGTGATATGGATTGTGTTACTTCTCAATTTTTTTGTTGTCATAACTGTGGTGTGCACTCCGGTACTTGGACAATGCGTGCCGATGATTTATTCCATTACAAAATGCGTACAGAAATACAACTGAAGGACATGAAACAGCTAGATTAACTAGAACATCAAACTAGAGAAGGCACTAACATATCAAGCCCTAGTCCCCACCATGGATGAACCAGAGGTGCTCCACAAGGTCGTTCATAAGCTGGCGATGTGTGTTCCTATCACGGATCGCCTGTGTGGCTTCGATGAAACGGAGGACAGACGGAGTAGACGGCCTTGATATTGCAACTGGGTTCTCCATGAAGTCATAGATGAACTCTTGTGCAGGGCCGTCCCTCTCGTCCTCAATAATCATGTTGTGCATTATGATACAAGCTGTCATTATGTCGTGTAGGGTGGCATCGTCCCACATTCTGGCAGGCCCTTTCACAATTGCAAATCGAGCTTGAAGGACACCGAAAGCTCGCTCAACGTCCTTTCGCACTGCAGCTTGAACATTGCCGAAATGGAGGCGCTTGTTCCCTCGGGCCGCCTGGATTGGTTTAACAAATGTCGCCCACTCTGGGTAAATACCATCGGCAAGGTAATACCCCGTAGTGTACGTGTTGCCGTTGATGGTGTAGTTCACGTCGGGGCTACTCCCATCGGTTAACCTGGACAACACGTTAGATCTATGCAGAACATTTATGTCATTCAGGCTACCAGGCATACCGAAGAAGGCATGCCAGATCCAAAGGTCGTAGGAGGCCACGGCCTCCAAAACTACTGTGGGTTTGTGAATATGCCCTGTAAATTGGCCTTGCAGTGCCTTCGGGCAATTCTTCCATACCCAGTGCATACAGTCAATGCTTCCCAGCATTCCCGGAAATCCTCGCATCGCCCCGACGGCAAGCAGACGATCTGTGTCTGCCTGAGTAGGGGCTCGGAGGTACTCATCTTTGTATGTATTCACTACTGCCCTAACAAACCTCTTTAGGGCCTCGACGGCAGTGCTGGCTCCTATTCGAACATACTCGTCAGTAGCATCGGCAGAGGTACCGTACGCTAACTGACGGATTGCAGCGGTCGTCTTTTGAAGAGCAGATAAGCCGAGCCTTCCGGCACCATCTCGCTTCTGCTGGAACCAGTCATCACGGGCCTCGACGACACTTGCAATCTTGACAAACAATCTTCTGCTCATTCGGAACCTTCAACACCATAGCACACATTAGTCAAATAACAGGGGTCATAGCCGGAAAGCACGAACTCTCACATACCTACGCCTGAAGAGTGCGTGACCGTACATAGGCATGTCGGAAAAGTAGTCGTTGAAAAGCCTCGCCGCACCCTCGAGGTGCCCTCGGTTCACCACCGCTCGGCCAGGGACTGAGCCCCCCACCGTGGGACGGTCTGTTGTTCCTCCTCCTCCTCGTCAATGCAAATCTGCATAAGCAAATCGTCCTCTTCCTCCTCCAGCAACATAAGTTGACGAGCACGCCGAGAAATGCTCCGACGACCAGGAAACCGACTCATGCTTGTTGCTACCTCTCAAATGAGATGAAGTCTGAACTACACACAACCTCCTTCAAAGCCAATGTTGAGGTGATGGTTTCTCTTCACCCTGCCTCCCCTTTTATCGCTGGAGGATGTTGCAGGTAGCTTCTCGTGGAAGGAACTGGGGCCAAGTGACAGCTCACTGCAGGACAAGGCAGCTGTGGGCAAATGACAGCTCATTGCAGGACAAGCAAGTTGTGTGGAATTGACAGCTCCTTCCAGGACAAGCCAGCTGTGGCGAAGTGACAGCTCCTTCCAGGACAAGCCAGCTGTGGGCAAGTGACACCCCCTTCGAGGACAAGGAACCATTGCGCACAGGCTACTATTTTTCCCAAGAAGCAACACATTAAAATTATGTATGTACTATTTTAATAACAGTACTGCAAATAACTTATTATTACATAACGCAACTGCATCTAGTAAATAAATATTTTTTTCGTTCAAAAAATATTCGGAATACATTATAAACAAGTCAAATACACTCTCGTATAAAATACGGTACAAACGTTGGCGGTTAAAGTATATGCTTAAAGTATGGATGAAGGGATGGGAAGGGAATCTGGAAGGGATGCTGTTGGAGATGTATGCTGGGAAGGGATGAGAATCTGGGAAGGGAATCCTGTCAGGGGGTGGGAAGGGATTCTGGGAAGGGAAATCGCTGGTGATAGTCTTAGAGCATCTCCAATAGCCAGGAGTCCTTTCGCCTTCTTCCCGTCACAAAAACAATCCTTCTTCTCCCAGTACCAGTAGAATCCATCTCGATTTCTATGGCGAATTTTCCCATTGCCCCTGCTAGATTCCTCGCCCAAGATGTTCCTGTCGATGATGGTGGTCCTCTTCGGATTATTAGAAGAACAATTCATGTCAGTGGCAATCCGCCCAGGGAGTATGATGACTGGGTGCTTGCTGTCGATCGAGACGGAGAATTAGATGAAGCAGATTATGACGAACTCTTGCTCAAGTGAGAGATTACATTGAGGCTGAATTTCGCATCCGGGTTATTCGATGCTGCCAAAGCTCTCATGGATTGGGATTATTGCAACTCAGTAGCATTTTCAATCGGGACAGGCTCATCAGTATTGGAGATCATTTTATTGGGGGGTTAGGGTTCACTTTGTAATGCAAGACCAAACGCGTAATGCTCGAAATGCTCCTTATGCCAGATTGGGTTGGTTCATGTTGCTTGGATTCCCTCTGGACTTAAGGTCCTCCATCTTCCTGGACCAAGTTTGTGCTCTGTCTGGGAGATTAGTGAGGTGGCGGTTGGACAATAGAATCCTTTCTCATGTTTTGGTTCAATGTCTATTTGATAGCCCAAATGAAGTTCCTAGGAGCTTAATTATTAGGGTTGGTTCAGGCCTCAACGGAGCGGCTACTTCCTGGACTGCCCTGATCGTCATCCTATCACACGAATTCACTGATGGAAATATGTTACCTGACAAGGATGCTCCACCTCCGGAAATGGGTAATCCTCATCCTCTCCTTCAAGATTTGCAGCAAGACCACGACATGGGACCTCCAATACCGAATCAGTTTGCTCCAATTCAAGGGGACCCGGTCTGGGATATGTTGGCTCAGAATGAGGCTAACCAGGATCAGGGCTGGCAGAACTGGAACAATAACAACAACAATGAGGTTGCTAATCCTCACAACCTTGAGATGGTCCTAGCTCTTCCAGCTCAGTAGCAACAAGAGGAACTAAATGATTTTGAATTTCCTAATGATGAATTCATGGATTGGGGACCTTCTTCTTCTATCCAGAACAACTCTCAGTTGACAGCTAGAGCCTCAGACAACTCGGAATCTCTCAAACTTATTGCAATTTCAATGACAACCGAGTTCTCTATCTGTAGGTTCTCTAATTCAAGTTTCTTCTTCAAGATGTCGGACAGCTTGAGGCATAAAGATTCTTGCTTCAGGGTTTATGTCTCTAGTAACTCCTCTTTGCAACAATTTGTGAGATCCTTTGATCTGACTAAGCTATTCAACGTCTCCTGATATCTCCAAGACTTCTCTGCCCAAGTCTCAAATTTGGATCAGTAATTTTTCAAAGACATGCCTTGCCTCAAAGAATCTCTCAAGGGACCTTTCATATGCAGTCAGACAATCTGATCCAACAATCAAGCAATCTCGTTTTGCCCATTGTTCATAGCCGAATCACAGTGGTCTATGAGAGGAAGAGAAAGCTGCAAAGGTTTACAATATTCTCCCATCTAATGAGCTGCTTGATTCCAGTTGGGTTGATGTTCCAGCTCATAATATAGTATCCTCCAGTTTCAGGAGAAGCAAGAGGCTGGAGGAAAAGTACAAGGGCTTAAGGCACCCAAGCGTATCCTCCTTGCTGAAGAACCGAAAGAAGATTCACAATAGGGGCTCCTCCACTAGTCCAAATCAGAATGGTACTTCACAACAATTACACTGCCTCATTTTTAGTTCTCAGCCTTTACAGCAATTCCCTACTATTAAAGATGTCAACAGATTCAGAAATAATACTCCTCTCATATCTATAAATGCTATCCAGAAAATAGGAATGGAGAAGTGCGGGCTTTCCCCTGAGGAGGTGGCCGTGGATGCTCTATTAAAAGAAGATGTTTCCGAATGAAGTTGTTTTGCAAAGTTGGTGGTCGCAACAGAGAGTCTCATCTTCCTTTTGATCTCACCTTTTGTAATAGGAGTAATTCCAATGACTCGGAGTACATGTATGGCTTAACTATAGACGATGTTTTCTACTGCTACTTCCCTACTCTCCTGATTCGGTCTTATATGTCTCTTTCCTGGACCGTCATTGGAGCTATGGAAGTTTGTCTTTATCCCCAAATAGAATGTCCTAGTCATGGGCTGACCCCTGTCTTTTCGCTATTGTGAAATTTCTTGTTTCGCTGTTGTGATGTTTTTCTGCTGCTTGAATTTTCCCCACTATTTCCATGGCACGTAATAATTCTTGGCGAAATTGGATAGTGCTCAATTGGAATGTCAGGGGTTTGCATGACCTTAATAAATGCAATCTGCTCAGAGCTAAGATTCAGGAGGCAGGCTGTTCAATTATATGTATACAAGAAACCAAAAGATCCATGATTAATCACACCATCCTTAAAAGCTTTGCCCCCAAGAGGTTTAACCAGTTTGCTTTCTATCCATCTAATGGAACCTCAGGTGGTATTCTTATTGCTTGGATGGGTTCTATTCACTTGGGTGAAGTCACTTTCAGTTCATCCTTTGCCCTGATGATTAAATTCACATCAAAATTTAATGGCAAAGTTTGGACATTAACTTCGGTTTATGGCCCTTGTGCTGGGCAGGGTAAAATTGATTTCTTAAACTGGCTGTCCAACCTTTGTATACAAGATGATGAAGACTTGATTTTGATGGGAGATTTCAACCTTTATAGGTCTGCTCAGGACAGGAATAAACATGGCGGGAGATATGCTGATGCTCAATTATTTGATGATATTATTAATTCTCTTGGCCTTATTGAAATTCCCCTTAAAGTAGAAAATTCACTTGGAGTAACATGCAAAAGAATCCATTATTAGAGCAACTGGATTGGTGTTTCACTTCGGTTCATTGGACCCTATCTTTTCCTGGAACTCTTTGGCTGCCTCTATCAAGAACCATGTTGGATCATATCCCTTGTGTGGCGCAGATCCAAACTCATATTCCAAAGGCTTCTATCTTTAGATTTGAAAGTTTTTGGCTAGAGCGATCTGATTTCCAGGAGATTGTGGAAAAATCCTGGTGCTATTCTTCCAATTCTGGTTCTTGTGCTGCAAATAATATCAAATCTAAGCTTCAAAGTCTCCAGCTTGAATGCTTGATCTACAAAAATGGAAGATAAACATGCCTCGTATTAAAGATCAAATTCATCACTACAGCTCTTCAATTCATGTTCTTGACAGGATTGAAGAATTCAGACCTTTATTCATCTAAGAAAGAAACTTCAGGAGAATCATTAAAGCTCAGCTGATCCATCTTTTAGCTATTCAAAATGCTTACTAGAAGAACCGATGCTCAATTCGCTGGATTCAACTTGGAGATGAAAATGCCAAAATTTTTCATGCAAAAGCCACTGAAAGATATAGGCACAACTTAATCACTTCTCTTATCACAGAAAATGGAGATATTCTCTATGATCATAATGCCAAAGCTGGTTTGCTTTTCAACACCTTCTTTTCACGAATGGGGCTCTCAGAAAATCCTGCAATGATTTCTGAACTTCAGAATCTAGTTCATCAAGTCAATGGCTTGGACTGGTTTGTTTCTCCCTTCTCTAATCACAAGATTGATGAAGTGGTGTCTCTCTTCATCCAGATAGTGCTCCCAGCTGTAACATCCTCAAAATAATAATAATAATAATAATAATAATAATAATAATAATAATAATAAAACTAAACTAGTTTTTAAAATCAACAAACCTAATAAACTCATCTTCAACAGTATATATATATTGGAACACGAATGTATACAAGTAAGTGTATATATGCATACATGTTCGATCGAGATCAACAATCATAACACCGCAACTAAACATCCACACATTATCACTCAAAAATATCAAATAGAATTCATTCCATTCCAGTTATATCAAGATACAAGTCTAGTACCATCTTTTTACATCAACACCGACAGTTAAAAAGAAATCACAGAATCAATACACGTCTTCACAAATAGCAGATTTCGCAAGTCCATAAAGAATAATCATTTCAAAACCAGTCAAATCGCGGGCAAGCCCTTTTCTATTTTTTCAGGATAGCGAACAGGTCCAAAAACATAACATTCAGGTCCTTGCTCCTTACGTCTAGGTCATTTTTCCGTTTTTCCCGGAAAAAATGTTTTCGTCAACAAAAAACACAGATTAAATCCGAAAGTTTATAGCAGCCTATGGATTCACCAACGGTCCTACCGACCCATTTTATTTAAAAATATGAAGATCGAAAATTCGACCAAATTTTTTGTTTTCTAAAAAAAACACAGATTTCATCGAAGGTTTATAGCAGCCTATGGATTCGCCGATGGATCCTATATATCGACTCTACAGAATGGCGCAGCGTAGCGCGCTATTATTGCTAGTTAGGATAATTTGGTTGGTTAAATCACGATGGAAGGGGCAGCTAGCATATTTACACCACGAGTGCATTAAGTTTGTGCCTTTTTTTTAAATAGAAACCCTCCTTGTTATTTATGGATGGATAAGATATCAAGTGAGTATGATATACATGTACCGTATATATACGACCATGCATTCTCACGTCTTTGCGCTTGGCACTGCGCATACCACGATTGAGCTGTGAAATATAAAGAAGGGCTGCAAAGCTCCTTCCGGAACTAAATGGTATAATTGCCGTGGATTAGGCTAGTCATCATTAACATACCTATATGTGCAAGAATTGGAGAGCAACCGGCATAGCCACCTGTCACCTTGCGCTTTTGCAAAAAAACCCTTCCATTTCTCCGAAATCATTAACATACCTATATGTGCAAGAATTGGAGAGCAACCGGCATAGCCACCTGTCACCTTGCGCTTTTGCAAAAAAACCCTTCCATTTCTCCGAAATTACGGATAGGTCCCTGTGCGATTTCCTAAGAGACAAAGATATTTTTTTCACTTCGCGTTTGGGTCCTCGGCCCGGTATTTTCTGGAAAAGCCTCCCGTTAGTTTCAAATCGCGAGCAAGTCCTTTTCTAATTTTTCGGGATAGCGAACAGTCCAAAAAATAACATCCGGTCCTGCTTCTTACGTTCGAGTCCTTTCTCCGTTTTCGAAAAAATGTTTTCGCCACCAGAAAAACCGGAAAATTTTTTTTCCACCCAAAAACCCGAAAAATTGTTTTCGTTACCAAAAAATGCAGATTCATCAAGTTTTATAGCAACTTATGTATTTGCCAACGGATCAATGTATGGGTTTTTTAAAAATGTAGATTCGTCCATGATTTATAGCGACCAGTGGATTCGGTGGGTCCTAACGACCCATTTTTTTTAGCAAACGCAACAAAAAAAAACTGGAAAAATATTTTCGACACCCAAAAAGCGGAAACAATGTTTTCGTCCGGATTCATGGGTGGGTCCTAACGACCCATTTTTTAACAAATGCAACAAAAAAACGAAAAAAATGTCTGATAATTTTTCCTTTTCCTGGACTATTTTTAACGGTTGGTGGTTTTGCGAAAATAAAAAGTTTATTTTAAGCGCATGCTATCGAAATTCAACCGGCGCAGCGTAGCGCGCTTTTCTACCTAGTATACTTTATACTCCGAACATTAACCTACTTTATAGATGAAAGGTACATCAGATACGTTAATTTGTTTTCTTATCCCTCGGAACGGATAGAAGCGCTACTCATTAATTACTTATCGACATAGTCAGTATGGTGCTTGTAATAACATCCCAAAGTTCCAAAGAAAACCTGTTTAATTATTTTCACATGTGCATTCTGAAATTGTGCGCTGTTTTAAAATTTTTATGCATTAAAGAAATCGCTTTGTCATTTTCTAGCTACTATTTTTAAATTTTGAAAATTATTTTGAAACTATGTAAAGGCTAAAAATACTTTATTTGGGTTCCATGTGATCTGAATTACCTCTCAAAAAATTTTCATAATTTTTGAAGTTGGTTTGCTATTTCTAAAAATTCAGACTTGTTTCTTTGTAATTAAAGCACTTTTGAAAAATGTTAAAAATCAGATTATTAGAAAGCGGCCGGCCATAAACTCGTTTCCTCTGCGAGAAAACAAATTTCAGCCAATACGCCTCCTCTCCTAGCCTTCCCTCTCTCACTAACGCACCGGGCCCGCATGTCAGCCCTTTCCATTTTCCTCACGTGAAGACGCCCAGTGCCAGCCCGTTTTCTCTCTCTTATCTCACTGTCAACCTAGCAGCCATAGCTGAGACCCGAAGCTTCCCTCTCTCTCTCTCTCCCTACTCTGCCTTGTCACGTTGCCTACCTGCAGACCGATTTGCACCATCGCCATGAGCTCCTTGCCTGGCCCCGCGGCTGTGGGCGAGAAATAGGGAAAGCCATCATGGCGCGCACACAACCTAGAGGAACATGACGAAAGGAATCACTCGTTCTCTCATATTTGAGCTCCCCAACCTTGCCATTTCTCCTCAATGTGCGACGACGAACCCGTTTTGCCTGGTTGCGCCCTTCCTCCTCCACCGAGCTGGTTGGAACAGGGGTGCCATTTTCAAGCTCTAGAGCGAGCCCCGCTGTGGCCGATGACCCTCCGGTGCATTCCACCTCTCGACTCTTGCGTCAAAATGTGCCAAATAGTCCCAGGATCGATACCGAAACGCCACTTGACCCCTTCGCTTTTGCAGTGAGACACCGAATCGGGCCTTCTTTCCCAAATCCAGCCAACGCCATTGCCCACACAATTTCTCTCTCCGGTGAGTCAAACTTCAACCCCGTGCACTTGATCCATCTTTATATATATATATATATATAGACACACACGTATGTATGTGTGTATATATGTATGTGTATATACCATACATATGCATATATATGTACCAATACATATACATACATATATATACATAAGGCAAGGAATGCAGAAATTAAAATTTTAGGAGTTCTTGTCAGACACAGATGCAAAGGTATCACTCATTGAGATACTCGATTGTTCGTGCCAGTCGACACTTCTCGCTAGTTAGAGTTTCATCATCTGGTATTTACAAACTCTGTATTTGTCGAAAGTGACCGTAACATTGTAAAAATAGTGCTTGAAAATGTCCTATAGTAAAAAGATAAAATGTGTATAGTAAAAGGTAAGTTTCCAATGTTAAAAGGAGCCAATAACAAGCTAGCCAAGCCCTCCATTTCCAAAGCACCAAAGCCATCAAGCAACAGAGCATCACTAACACAAGGAGCAAGCTCCCAATAAGCAACACAACCACCAAAGCCCCAAGCATAAAGCCACAGAGCCAAGGTCCAGGAGCAGACAAGTCCAGAGAGCACACAAGCAAGTCTCCAGGAGGCAAGCACAAGACCAACCAAACACAAGACCAAAGCACCAGGAGGCCAAGCCACAAGAGCAAGAAGCCATCACGACGAGCAAGGAAGCTAGGAGGTCACCCCAACCCTCACCACCAAGCACAACAAACAAGACCACAAGAGGCAACCACAAGCCCAAGGAGCAAAGAAAGAGCCCCACCAACACCTTCTATAGCCCTGCATTTCTTCTCATTTCCCCAACCTAAGGTTCCCAACATTTTTGGCCCTAGCACAGATATGGTTGCACCCATTATAGCGCATGGTTTTGCCGAGACCAGAGGTGATCCACCTGTCCCCCAAGGCGTTTTTGCAAAAGAGCCCTTCCATTTCTTCGAATTACGGATAGGTCCTTTTGGATTACAAATAGGTCCTTCGCGATTTTTTGTGAGAGGAAGATATATTTTTTCTTCGCGTTTGGGTCCCTGGCGCGGTATTTTACGGAAAAACCTCCCGTTAAGTTCAAATCGCGAACAAGCCCTTTTCTAATTTTTCAGGATAGCGAACAGGTCCAAAAAAATAACAAACAAGCCCTTGCTTCTTACGTTTAGGTCCTTTCTCCGTTTTCCCTGGGAAAAAATATTTTCTAAATAAAACACGCATCGACAAAAAAACACGGAGGTTTATAGCAACTTATGGATTTGCCAACGGGTCGTGACCGCGGGTTTTTTTCAAAAAAAAAACGTAGATTCGTCCAAAGATTTATTGCGACCCATAGATTCGCCGGCGGGTCCTAACGACCCATTTTTTTTAACAAACACAAAAACCAAAAACGAAAAAACCATATTCGTCGAAGGTTTATAGTGGTTCATGGATTCGCCACGGGTCCGGAAAGATCTTTTAAAAGGAAATACATAAAAAAGCGGTAGTACTTTTCTTTTAAAAACAAAAAACACAGATTCAACCGTAATTTTCTAAATAAAACACGCGACGACAAAAAAACACGGATTAAATCGAAGGTTTATAACAACTTGATCCTAGCGACCCATTTTTTTAACAAACACACAAAAAAAGAAAAAACACAGATTCAACCGCAATTTTCTAAATAAAACACGTATCGACAAAAAAAACGCGGATTCGTCGAAGGTTTATAGCAACTTATGGATTTGCCAACGGGTCATAACCGCGGGTTTTAAAAAAAACGTAGATTCGTCTAAAGATTTATAGCGACCCATAGATTCGCCGGCGGATCCTAACGACCCATTTTTTTAACAAACACAAAAAACCAAAAAACGATCAAATATCCCAAAATGCATAAAAAAACAACCGCGGTTTTCTAAAAAAAACACAGATTCGTCGACGGTTTATAGTAACCCGTAGATTAAACGTGGATTCATCGAAGGTTTGTAATATCCCATGGATTCACCAGCGGGTCCTACCGACCCATTTTATTTAAAAATTACAGAAATCAAAAATTCGACAAATTTTATCAGACGACGGGTTGTGCCACGGTTTTCTAAAAAACGAGATTAGTTGAAGGTTTATAGCTAACGACCTATTTTTTAAACAAATATGAAAACCAAAAATCGACCCCATGGATTTGACGATGGGTCCTATCGACTCTACTGAAGCAGCGCATGGCGTGGCGCGCTATTATTGCTAGTAGTAATGATAGTAGCAAAAATCAGTATAGAGACTAAAGACAGTTAGGTAACTAGTAATCTTAGTAGGGATCGTAGTGGAGGCGGCATTGCGCATGCTCGGAGACTCCTTGGCATATGGGAGGTCCCCTAGTGTCGTCATAACACTGCCAAATCCAAAAAAATCACCCATAATCATCATCAACCGACAAAAAGTAATATGGCACAATGCTAAATCATACACATAAGCAAACAATCGTGCAAATCTTAGTAGGGCCATAGGAGGAAGAAGAAGGAAAATGGGGAAGAACTAGGGCTTTTCCAAGCCCTAATAGGAGGGGGAGGGAGCTCGGCATGGAGGAGGCCTGGGAAGGAGCCTGGCATGGGGAAGGCTAGGGAGGGGGTGAGGCCGGGTGGCCTAGTGGCGAGGGCGGCATGTTGGCGCCCACGCCAACTTGGGTGCGAGGCCACACGGGGCGCTGGAGAGAATGGGCCAGGCTTGGGGGTCAGCTCAAGAGAGGGGCGTGGCCCAGGCGGGCTGCAGCGTGGGAGGAAGAAGCTAGGGATGGGGGCGGGTGGCCTAGGGAAGGCGGCGAGGCTCGTGGTCAGACAGCGGGGAAGGCAATGGCAGCTACGCTGGGGAGCGAGCGCCGACGGTGAGCCAACCAGCCAGATCGAGGAGGACCAGAGAGGAGACAAGAGAGGAGAGTGGGGGAAAAGAAAAGATAAGGGGAGATAGAAGATAAGGCCAGTCGGGTGGATTAGAACAAGGGAAAATGAAAAGGATAAGAAAAAGAAAAAAATTCTAAAAAGAGAGAAAAATTTAATCTACCTTGCTGCAGTATCCAAATCTCATATACATGATTAAAAACTAGGTAAATTAAATAAACAAAACTGTCAGACTTTAAATAATTACATCAAATTTAAAAATAACCAAAATTTTAAAAGAGACATTATATGTAAGTCAAATAATGCATTTTAATAATAGTTTGAACGCCATAAAACATGCAAAAATGTAATATTCACCTAAGATGTGGTATTTTATAATTCAGGAATTAATTCAAATCAGACTAGTGATCGTCAATAGCCATCGTGTGAGGACGACTATTTGTACCAAAATCTAGGCAAGCTTATCTTGATCATATTTTTGAAGTTGTCTTTAAATGTTTTTAGATATATGTGATATCACCGATGCATGAAAAATAAATAAATAAAAATATCTTTTAAAATAAAACCTCAAATTGGTTGTGGTTGGAAGGATGGTTTGATGATGAACTGAGACAAGAAATCGATTATTGATATGTTGAAATAGCTTGTCCAACGAATGGAGCATATATATATATATATATATATATATATATATATATATATATATATATATATATATATATATATATATATATATATATATATATATATATATATATATATATATATATATATATATATATATATATATATATATATTTCTAATCGTCCTGCCTTTTACGTTGCTTTCCGCATGTCGGTATCACTTTTGTCATGTGTTGTGTTGTCTTTTAGAGCAGCGGCTGTTGCTTCCCATAAGCGCCCTTATGGTTGCTTGTTTTTCTTGTTATCTTTTTTGCCTGTGTTTTGTCTCTCTGCCTTCTCTGTTTTTTATTACCTTTCTTCTCTTTCGTAGAAGATAGCCTCTATCTATCAGTTAATTCTATTGACGCAGCTGAAAATAGGAAGAGAAGAAGGTTATTTAATTTGCGCCATCGCTATGCTAGGGCAGGTTTGTTCGTTTGCCCTTTCTTCTTGCTATAGGTCTGCTACTGCTGCGGTGATGCTATTATTTTTTATTGTTATGATTGTCACCGCTGCTGTTCTATTTCTCGTAGGTTTTTTATTGCTGGCATACTATTATGCTCTTGCTTGTTGTGCTTTCAGCTGTTTCCATGTTTGTTTTCTTAATCCTACTAAGGGCCTGTTTGGTAGAGCTTCAGATTTTAGTTTCTCCTGAAATCTGAAACTTGTAGGCTAAAATAAAGTGAATTAAGTTTATATTTTTAGTCTAAAATGTAAATAAGATGATTTATCTAAACACTCTTAATATACTCACAGCTTCAGCTTCACGAATCTGGTGAAGCTAAAATTTTCAGCTTCACCAGATTCTCAGAATCTAGAGAAGCTGAATCCCTGCCAAATAGGCCCTAAGGTTTATCATTTTCTTCTGTGTTTGCCGATCATCTCCCTTCTTCTTGTAGGTGCTGCTGGTGCATCCTTTTCTATTTCAGTCAGCGCAAACCCTTTTCCTCTCCGTAAAGAGTATATTTCTTACTTGAAAGGTTTGCTTTGACGATTCTTTGCTCGATGTCGTTTTGTCTTTGATATAGAAAGAATTTGTTATGTGAGTTTTTTTCCTTTGTTTTCCTTTATGTTTATATTTCGTTTATTCCTGCTTTTGCAGCTAGGTATAATGATCAATCTTATTATGGTGGTCCGGACTATGAATGTACCAAATGTAATGCTATTTTTTGGTTCCAAGAAAGGTCTAGATGTACGAGTTTTTCTAGACAACAACGAATTGTTTACAATACGTGCTGTCGAGGTGGTAGAGTCTCGCTTCCGCCTCATAAAGATTTTCCATCCCCACTTAGACAGCTTATTGGTTCCGGTGGCGGAGCTCGATCAAAATGAGTTTATGCGGCTGATTAGGCAATACAATTCGCTGTTTGCATTTACTCTTTGGGCGTCAATGTTGATAGTAGCATAAACAACGGTGCAGGTTCTTATGTTTTCCGCATCAATGGTGTTGTCCATCATCGTATCGGATCGATCCTGCCTAGCTTAGGGTGCCTAAATATGGTCAGTTATATATCTATGGCACTGACAATGAGGTTTGCAATAGGTTGGCTGCTCTGAAAACAGAAGAGACTGTTTCTAATGAGATAGATCCTGCTATTGTTATAAGTCTCATTGATATGCTTAATCATCACAATCTGTTAGTAAAGAAGTTCAGGATGGTGCATGATCGGTTGTTTTCTTCGCAGAATTCGGAGGTGTGTATTTGTCATATTGGTTCATCGGATACTTATGATGATCGCTATTGTTTACCAACTATGCTAGAATTAGCTGCCTTGCTAGTCGGTGAGTTATCTAAAGAAAACAACAAATTTGATGTAGTTGTTCAGAGCCATGTTGGTGATCTAAAATAGATCTCACCGCTAAATCCTGCTCTGATGTCTCTTCAGTATTCTGGATCATTACTTCTATAGAAGGGGGAAATGCCAATTGTCGTATCCTGCCATGGTTAGTAAAATAAAAGAACAAGTATACAAATCATACCTCTTCTAATTCTGGGAGTCTTCCGCGCCTCTCCTTCGTTTGAGCCGAGCCATGCTCGCTCAAAAAATACTTTTTCGTTTTGGTCCTTACATAAATTACGAATAGGTCCTTCGCGATTTTTTGTGAGGGGAAGATATTTTTTTTCTAAATCGCGTTTGGGTCCCTCGTGCGCCATTTTGCGGAAAAAAGCTCCCGTTAAATTCCAATCGCGAACAAGCCCTTTTCTAATTTTTCAGGATGGCGGATAGGTCCAAAAACGTAGCGGTCAGGTCCTTACTCCTTAGGTCTAGGTCCTTTCTCCGTTTTTCGTGCGAAAAAATGTTTTCGTCACCAGAAATATATGTGCAGCTCTATCTCTAGACTTTTTTCCCAGCTCGATTTCCCATCTCGCTCTTTGATATTTTTTAAAACATGTATTATTACTCGGTGAACGCGTAGAGTGTTAGACTCGACAAAAGAAGGTTGTCATCTCTAATAATTTTTCGCCCTTTTCCCTTTAGATAGATACCGAAAAAAAACTATTGACGTTTGGATCTTTCGTGAGAGGACCCTAAATAGATACCGAAAAAAACGTATTGACGTTTGGATCATTCCGACTGTTTTACACGAAAAGGACCTTTCAATTTAGCGCAAACGCAGATGCGTTTTTGTTTTTTCAACCATTTCGCGTGTTTCTTCGATGATTTTTTAAAAAAACGTCGATAGAAAAAAACAAAAAATTTTCTCGTGAAAAAAACAACGCACGCGGCGTATACGCCGCGCAAACTATCCTAGTATGAAATATACAATGAATGCAAGCGTATATGTAATCACTCAACCTTATCCTTTTTACCAAAATCAAGTTCTTGCCTCTCCATGATGAATTAAGGTCAAAACTTACACTTTGGTAGTCGTAGAAGCCAATAATGGTGATCATCAAAAAAATAAAAGATTGAGCCCAAAGCACAATAGTGGTGGTTTAGTGGAGTTTGGTATGGAACTATGGATATATATGTAGCAAGGAGTACTAGATATGTAACTTAGTTAATGCAAAATCAAATAATAATCCAAAAGCTAAGGATACCCTAAGATGCTGTCACACGGTATAGGATAAAACTAGCAAAAGTAAGACGTGTAACAAAGTGGATGTAAACACCACACACCAACTGAGAAACATACACCAAAGAGACACGGAAAAAGCGCACAAAAATATGAAATTTGCTCTTTTAAATATTCCACCGAGCGCTTTTTTTTTTTTCTGATTTTTTCTCTGTTTTTTTCAACCTGTTTTCTCTCTCTCTCTCTCTCTCTCTTTTTCTTGAACCGATTCTTTTTCTCCGTTGTTTTGGTACAAAGGCAAACTTTAATTAAGGCACAAAGTATCAGCCACGTACTACTAATGCCAGCACATTAGTCACAGAAGCAATGACCAACAGACCAAGACCAAGACCCAAGTGATCACAATTCTCTTTCTTATTTGCAGCCTGCTGTTAGTTGTTGCTGATCGGGTCGATCAATATCCCAAAGAAAATAAAAATGTAATGGAGCAGCAGCTTTTGAGGTGGGTCAGCAACGAGTTTGCCGAAACGCGAGCGCTGCCACGTCAGTGATTTCGGGCGGAGGCCATCTGAAAAAATAAAAATTACGTTTAGATCCTTTCTAGCGATTTTGGTCCTCCTCACGGTTTTTAGTGGAACAGACCCCCAAAAAAATACTTTAAGTCCTCTATGGTTAAAAAAAACACAGATTCGTCGAAAGTTTATAGCAACCCGTGGATTCGTCAGCGGGTCATAACCACGGTTTTCTCAAAAAAAAACACAGGTTCGTCGAGGATTTATAGCGGCCCATAGATTTGCCGATGGGTCATAACGACCCATTTTTAAAATAAATACGAAAACAAAAAATGCGACCAAATTTCCCGAATTGCGTAAAAAAAAAGGCAGCAACGGTTTTCTAAAAAAAACACAGATTCGCCGAAGATTTATAGTAGCTCATAGATTCGCCAACGGGTCCTAACCACGATTTTCTCAGAAAAACACAGATTCGTTGAAAGTTTATAATAACCTATGAATTCGCCGACGGATCTTGCCGACCTATTTTTTTTATAAAAATGCGAAAACTGAAAATACGATCAAATTTCTCAAATTTTTCACGTTGCACCATTGTGCGCGATGCGGCGTAGCGTGTTATTCTGGCTAGTGTGTGTGTGTGTATGGGCAAATATTTGGTGCAAACCACCCATTCCATATTTTTCAAATGCATTGAGTTTCATCTTTAAATTTTGCAACATTGTGAAGTTCACCTCCTCTACATATGGTAATTTTTTGAGAATTTTTAAAACTTTTACAGATGGTTTTACAGAATGGGTGGTTTGCACCAAATATTTGCCCTATACACACACACATACATGTATGTATGTATGTATGTATGTATGTATGTATGTATGTATGTATGTATTGTGGTCACCTGTGTTTTTTAGAAAACCCGGTTAGGACCCGTCGGTGAATCTATGAGCTGCTATAAATAATATATAGTATATATATATTGTTTTCTTCTCGACACGTTGATTACTATGTGAGTTACATTTATCTTGTGTTTCAAGATCTCATTCATATTCACTATTGTTTCGTATCAACATTTAATCTAGGTTCGACTTTTGTCTAGGTTTATCTCATCGACTTTGCCGATTTGCTGAAAAAATCATCAGGCACGTTACATACGCGGCTAAAGAAGCACCCTCCACGTGGCATGTTGTGCATGTCAATTGGAGCGTGTTACTTAACTCAAATGCAGAATTATGGCGCATCCTATAAATAATAATGCAATAAAAATCAAATCTAATCACAAAGGTCTAGGTATAGGATGATGTTTTTTTTGGTGAGGCAATTTTCTAGATTATAGGATTGAAAATAAATGTGATAGTAGCTAGGGATAAAAATCCTACCGCTGATACCAAGATGATATGAGGTTTTACCTGTTCTTTATGGTGTAGGCTTTGAATACTTATGTACTCTCTTAATGAACACTAGCTGGTCTCCTATTGTCACATGCAATGGATTTGCAACTCTTCGATTTGTCAAGATCACACGAGTTGAACTTCACGAACACTAAGTGAATTATATGATCTCCCAATTTCTAATGGATAGGCATAATGATCTTTGGTAAAGCTACATAATTCCTCATCTACGTACGTATGCAATGAGAAAGAACAAACGAACAAGTCTAATGGATACAAAATAGCTATTTTATTAATCTGCTCTCTCATTTTAGAATGACATTATTCATGTGAATATATACAGCGGAAAAAGGAGCCATACGGCTGAGGATCGTAGCACCAGAATTCAGCACGTCCTGCTTTTACATGTGGCATGCACCGTGGGGCCCACATGGTTGAATTTCCTTGGAATTGTCTTGCATGGGAGAGGACAATGTGGGCCCCATGATCTTTGTTCCCTTGTTCACTTGCTTGCGTGTATTTTTTTTTCCCGGTATGCATTAGGCTCTTCCGAACGCATATTCACGTTAGTTAATTAGTCTGGGTGTGTTTAGTCTTCATTCGGATGTTTTGTTTCTTAAAACATCTAAATTTTGGACTCGTAGATTAAAGTATCAAACATTCCATCAAAACACAATCCTACCTCCCTTCACGGTTTACGGATCTCAAAGTAGATCCAACGCTTCATAATTTGGATGTTTTTTATCTAAGAAAATATCAATTATAAGCCTGTGTATAGTTAAATATTCTCCGAACGCATATTCACATTAGGCTCTTCCGAACGCATATTCTCCGTTGTTTTGGCTCTCGATCGGTACAAAGGCAAACTTTAATTAAGGCACAAAGTATCAGCCACCTACTACTAATGCCCAGCACATTAGTCACAGAAGCAATGACCAACAGACCAAGACCCAAAAGATGTCTGTTAGTTCTGGCATTAGTAGCCAAGTCAACAGACCCCAAGACCAAGACCCAAGTCACAATTTTGCAGCCTGCCCAGGGAAGCAAGGTAGGCATCTCTCTTACTTTGCCGGCCTTTCAAAAATGTAGGCATCGTCAATATAGATACAGATCAAACACACTCTATTTCTTTCAACCCTGCTTGCTTGCCTGAATACAAGAAAAAGTTAAGAGAAACACACACTAGCTAGTACAGAAGATATGGCCATAGTCCTGGATGCTTTCGCATCCTACCTCGCTGACCTGCTCAAGCAGGCGGCACAAGATGAGGCCGGGATGCTGCTCGGAGTCTCTGGCGAGATCGACAAGATGGGCTCCAAACTTCAGGATCTCAAGAACTTCCTCGCTGACGCCGACAAGAGGCACATCATTGACCAGAGCGTGCAAGGGTGGGTGAGGGAGCTCAAAGGCGCCATGTACGACGCCACCGACATCCTCGACCTCTGCCAGCTCAAGGCCATGGAGTGTGGTCCATCCGTGGTAGACATGGGGTGCTTCAACCCTTTGCTCTTCTGCCTCCGAAACCCCCTCTACGCCCACGACATCGGCAGCCGCATCAAGGCGCTCAACCAGAAGCTGGACGGCATCAAGGAGCGGAGCGCGGCCTTCAGCTTCGTCAACCTCGGTTCCTACGAGGACCGTAGCAGCAAGGTGCATTCCTCTTGCCCTGTCTCTCGCGAGACGCCGGGGAGCTCGACCGACCGGTGTGGTTGGCGAGAAGATCAAGAAGACACAAGAAAGCTAGTGGAGATGCTGACGACAAGAATCGAGGGCTAAACGAGCCTCAAGGATAGCAAAATGATGATCTTGGCCGTCGTGGGTGTTGGCGGATTGGCAAGACCACCCTCGCCCAGAAGGTCTTCAACGACGAGGCCATCCAATGTGGGTTCGACAAGAAGATGTGGCTAAGCGTCAACCAAGACTACAACGAGGTTGAGTTGCTGAGGAGAGCCATCACCGAAGCTGGAGAAGACCACCGGCCTGCTGGAGATGTAAAAGCCTCTCTTGATCGAACCCTCAGGGATGCCTTGAATGGGCACAAGACCTTGCTGGTAATGGATGATGTCTGGAGGCACCAAGCATGGGAGGATGTGCTGAAAACACCCCTGATCAATGCTGTCTCTCGAGGCAGCCGAGTCCTCGTCACCACAAGACACGACATGGTTGCCCGAGGGATGAAAGCCAGGAGCCCTACCACCACGCCAACCTATTAGGGCCTGACGATGCCTGGTCATTGCTCAAGAAGCAGGTCCGTGCGTAATAAACTAGAAATCTCTAAACCAACTCAATAATCTATTTATTTATAAAGATTTTTTACCATCCTTCAGATAAAGATTTTTTGTAGCCCTTGCACCGCTGCCTTTTGATATCTTCTAAAGATGGTAAAAACTCTCTTATTCGTACGTTTTAAAAAGGGTGAGTCGCGTGCTTGGAGCCTAAATATGTATGTTGTTAGTAGCGAAGCAGTGGATGGTTGAAAAAATTAGACCCTTAGTATTCTAAAATTTGTGCCTTTTGCTTTTTAGGTGAGCACGTACAGAAACATACATACTAATCTGCATCGTGTGGGTGACAGGCCAATGCAGATTATTATTGTGCACCATCCGTCCTAATTACCCCGCTACCTTCTGTATTATGCGATTAATATATATGTATTATGCAATTAATATAAGAACAAAAAAAAGGAGATCCATCAGGTAGTTTGCATGATCCCAGCTTCAAATAATTAGCGGACAGTTCTACGCTTAACTATAGTTCACTTGACAATTGAATCTAGTACATACACTGACTGTTAAGCCGGCCTTTTATTAGTTTCTTTTCTTGAGAAAAAGGCACTTTTCCGCTACCAATATACATGTCTAAACTGCCTGCAGGTGGTCTCAGGTGAGATAGGTGAACATGAGATTGATGAAACGCTGAAGGACATTGGAATGGAAATTATATCAAGATGTGGTGGTTTGCCACTTGCTGTCAAAGTCATGGGAGGACTCTTATGCCAGAGGGAGAAACGAAGAAGTGATTGGAACAAGGTTCTGCATGATGCTATATGGTCAGTATCTCAAATGCCCGAAGTGCTAAACAATGCAATATACTTAAGCTATGAAGATTTGCATCCATGCTTGAAGGAGTGCTTTCTGCACTACTCGCTTCTGCCTAAAAATACAGTGTTCCTTGTGCATGGAATTGTTGGCATGTGGATTAGCGAGGATTTGTTCATGGAAACTCGGACGAATTAGAAGAATTAGGAATGGAGTACTATAAGGAGTTAATATCGAGGAACCTTATAGAGCCAGATACAATGTACGCTGATCAATGGGTTTGCAATATGCATGATGTTGTTCGCTCATTTGCTCAGTATGTGGCCAGAGACGAAGCATTAGTAGCTCACAACAGAGAAACTCTTGATATTATTGGAGAACTTAATTCACAAAAGCTTCTTAGGTTGTCTGTAGAAACCAAAGGATCAGAATCAGATGGATTAGAGTGGAGTTTTTTACATGCACAGAAGTCGCTAAGAACACTAATATTAATTGACCATATGAAGATTAAGCCCATTGATTCGTTGGTTACTTTTTCAAGACTACGGATTCTACATATACAATCTACAAATGTTGCTGCATTGATTGAATCTCTGTATAAACTCAAGCACCTAAGGTATTTGTCCTTGGAAAAAACTGACATATCTAGATTACCAGAAAACATCGTCGAGATGAAATTACTGCAGCACATTAGCCTTTATGGATGTGAAAGTTTGGCGAAACTTCCTAATGGCATTGTAAGGCTAGGGCAGCTAAGGTATCTAAACCTTTTTGGCTCAAGTATAAACAGTACACCTAGAGGGTTCCGTGGTCTAACAAATTTGAGGAAACTAGGTGGGTTTCCAGCCCACATGGATGGTGATTGGTGTAGTTTGGAAGAGTTAGGGCCTCTTTCTCAGCTCACGATTCTTGGTTTAAATAATCTGGAGAATGTATCAGCTGCCTCATCCGCCACAAAGGCCGGGCTTGGTGCAAAGGTGCATCTTACCTTTCTGGCACTATTAAATTCCAGTAGAGTGGGAGATGATGGGTTGGTCAAAGAGGAAGAAGGTGTCTCTGAGGAAGAGCAGCGACGAATCGAGGAGGTGTTTGATGAGCTCTGCCCCCCACCCTGCCTAGATTATCTTGAGATCAAGGGATATTTCGGTCGTCGTCTCCCAAGGTGGATGACTTCCACAGCAGCGGCTCCTCTCAAGAGCTTGAGGATTCTAAGGATGGAGGACCTGGCCTGCTGCACCCAACTCCCTGATGGATTGTGCCAGCTCCCCTGTTTGAAGTTGTTACATATCGACCGCGTTCCAGCCATCAAGCGTGTTGGGCCTGAATTCCTGCAGCTTTACCATCACCATAGTCATCATCCATCATTTCCGAGGCTACATGAGATGCGCTTAAGAGGAATGGTCGAATGGGAGGAGTGGGAGTGGGAGCCGGAGCAAGTAAATGTGCAAGCCATACCTGTCTTGGAGTTGCTTCACCTCGGCGACTGCAAGTTGAGGTGTGTTCCTCCGAGCCTTGCATCCCATGCAAAGGCTTTAAAAGAACTATGCATATACAGGGTCCAACACCTCAACTCCCTGGAGAACTTTGCTTCCTTGTTGAGCTTGACATGCGACACAATCCTGACCTAGAAAATCTCAATAATCTCCCCAAATTGCAAAAGCTTGTCGTCGCCTTCTGCCCAAAGATGAAGGTACTGGAGGGTGTGCCTGCACTCCAGAGGCTCGAGCTAGAGGATTATGGCATGGAGAAGCTCCCGGAATTCATGCGAGATGTAAAGCCAAGACATTTACTACTAGATTGCACCTTAGCTCTGCTCAGTTCCATTGCAGCGGGGCAATCTGGCCCTGAGTGGCACAAGCTGTGCCATATCCAGCAAGTCAAGGTCTATGCACACGAAGGAGTCAATCAAAGGAAATGGTACATGTTGTATACAAGAGATCCCTATAGCTTGGAGACAAATATCAGCCACTCTTTCATACCTGCAGGTAAATTACAACAAGACCTAGTTTGTTCAGTTACTCTGTTTTCTTTGTTTCCACTTGTTCATTCCACCGTTCATCCATATGCTAGAGTCTAGAATATATCTTCTACTTTTTTCTTTTTCTTTTGTTATAAAAGAAATATTATTCCCAACTTTTTGGTTTTGCTTGACCGTGCTATCTCAGGGGATGAAGACGAGTAGGACATACGAGGAGGAAGAACATGATGAAAATGGGAGGAGATTGTAACCCACGTTTGCAGAATATTTTAGCTAGCTTGTAGTGAAGGTGCTTGCTCTCACGCATCTCCCTTTTCTATTGGAAATTGCTGGCTCATTCAGTGGCATGATTAGGACAAACACTACACACGAAAAGAAAATATGACATACATATATGCAGGTGGAAGCTAGCTGGGACTGCTTCGTTCAGGGTACTGATGCAGAAGCCTCATCGAATTTATTTTTGATTATCTATTGTGAACATGCTTAACAGCTATTTGTGATTTGTAATTTATTTTTGATTATCTATTGTGAACATGCTTAACAGCTATTTGTGATTTGTATTGTACGACGACGGTGCAATTTTACCGTGGTTCTTAATTTCACCAAAGGTAACAAGCTAGGATGATTGTCTAAGTTGTGACAGATCAATTGATTTGATACCTCCAGTCCAGATCTACTTACACCTTGCCAACTATATATCTGAATAATATAAGCATGACTTAAATATCTGCTTTATTAATAACAAAATTGTCAGATAAATCAAAACAGTGGCCAACAATTAGGTATTAATATATGTTACAAGTGATGGAATGCCAAGGGATAAGGAAGAAGAAGCATTTACCGTAACGTATTTGCAGCAGCCACCAGCTAGCTTACTTGATAATTCATCGAAAAATTAACGGAGGCGCAGATTGATATATATATATATATATATATATATATATATATATATATATATATATATATATATATATATATATATATATACACACACACACACATATATACACACACATATATATACGTACATACATACATATATATATATATACATACATATATATATATATACATATATATAGGTCAGTAAAACTTAATGTCTATTGCTTCTTCAGGAAAAAACAACATTTTTTTCATAGATCCCACAGATCAAAAGAAATTATCAGCGAATTTCTTTCATAGATCTCCTGCCGTCAACCGTCCACTTCGTGCACTGTCGTCAACACGCATGCTACAAATCGTGACATCCGGATTTCATGGTAAGCAACTTGACCACGTCATATGAGAATAAAATTCTCCACAACATGTATCATATATTCCGTGTTGACGTGAGGCTGGCTATAGATCAAAATGATCATAGTAAATGTGCTCATAATGAGATGTAATCGGCCATGAAAGCTTATACGGGCATGGTATGAATTTTCCCAATAGGATAGAATTAGCTATGAAAAATCATAATTTCAATTCCGGATTGGTAGAAAATCAATTGTGACTTCATGCAAATCAATAAAAGAGACTATCATACTATATTGATTTTTGCCGCTCAAACGGGAGTAGAATTATTTAATGCTTCAAAGCAGGTATTGTCCAATGCATAATATGCACATCACCCGCTGCTAGGCTTAGGCGCGCAAACATCATATTCTTTTCATACATTGATACCATGGCCGGTTGTCGATGAGAGAAAAAGGGCTACTTTATCATAAATATTACCATCTATCTACGGCCAACAAGGCTAGACAAAATTATGACCTAGTACCAACAATGTAAGATCACTACTTCATCAACATGTCTCCCTTTCAGTGTGCTTCCTGACGGCCATTGACGCCTGCCCGACGGCGTTTTTTATGGTTGGGTTCCTATCGCCCGAATATGAGGCGGTCGCCCCGCCTCATATTCGCCACTGAACCCATTTTTGTTATTTTTCCATTGATTATTTTTAAAAAGATTAAAAATAAATATTAAATAAAAATTCTGTAATCTCCTCACATCCACGCTACCACACCCAAACGATCCCAGGTCAATTTGAAGCGTACCTCAGGTTGAGGTAGAACTGAAGAAACCATAGGCGCCTAGGCGGCGGCCGGCGGCTGGTGACCGACAGCGGTGTAGCGTGACGATGAGTGGAGGAGGGTCGTCGAGCCGGGGCGCTATGATAGGACCCTACAGTGGCATAGGCAGCGGCCGAGCAGGCGAGAAGAGAAGGCGGGAGGTGCTCACTGGCCACCACTCGTGGTGCCGAGTAGGCGAGGCCTAAGGAGCTAGGGCAGGCCGCCACGGGGCAACCACCACCGCCAGGGACAGGGAGGAGGAGGAAGAGGAGGAGCTGAGGGGCTGGGGTGGGTCGCCGACCGCAGGGGAGCGAGGCTGCCATGGGCCACGGTGCAGTTGCCACCGCCAAAGAGGAGAATCGGGAGGAGGCGAAAAATAGGAGGTGAGGAGCCGAAGCCCAAGGAGCTAGAGCAGACTGCCGGCCGCGGTGGTAGCTAGGCTGCCATGGCTGAGGCATTGGAGATATTTGGGTATTTGCCACTTCAAACATGTGGCTTCGCAAATTTGCCACTGGACCCACATTTCATTGACTCGATGATCCCATATGTCATTGACTCAAATGGCATCATAATCCAAAGGGTCAATCTTTAAAGTGGCAAGGCATTGCCGCCACCGCCAGGGAAGACAAGAAGAGTCAGAAGGGAGGACTTGGGGCTAGATCTGGACTGCTGGCGCTGGAGACTAGACTGGAGAGCTTGTATGATGCTAAAGATTACTTTAGGTAAACATTTGGTTCTTTAGAACACAATCATATCAGGTATAGATGTAAGGTTTGGTGGGCTAAAATTAGTGTAATGCTATGCTATGTGCTGCTACGTTGGAGATCTCCTCCATTTGAAGGGAATCTAGCAATTTTCCTTTGGGAGTCTTGTTGAAACAGTTATTGGCATTATATATACACTGTTTTCTTTAAGATGCAGTGCTTACGCACAGTAGCTGGGGGTATTTGTTTACGTAATGGGCCGGTGTATGCTTTATAAAAAAAAGGTTCTGAATGATTTCACACGATCAGTACCTGAAGAGATAAACCACGCAATATACTTAAGCTACGAAGATTTGCCTCCCTGTCTGAAGCAGTGCTTTCTGCACTACTCCCTTCTCCCTAAAAATGCGAAGTTCTCTTATGATACAGTTACTAGCATGTGGATTAGCGAGGGATTTGTTCATGGAAACACGGATGAATTAGAAGAGTTAGGAGGAGACTACTACAAGGAGTTAATATTGAGGAACCTTATAGAGCCAGATTTAAAGTACCCTGATCAATGGTTTTGCAACATGCATGATGTTGTTCGCTCATTTGCTCAATATGTGGCCAGAGACGAAGCACTCGTAGCTCAAAACGGTGAAACTAACATTATTGATAAACTTTGTTCACAAAAGATTCTTCGGTTGTCTCTAGAAAGCAAGGGATTGGAGTCAGATGAGTTCGAGTGGAGTTCTTTAAATGAACAGAAATCACTAAGAACACTAATATCAATTGGCCATATGAAGATTAAGTCGGGTGATTCGTTGATTACTTTATCAAGTCTGCGGACTCTACATATAGAATCTGCAAATGTTTCTACAATGGTTGAGTCTTTGTATCAACTCGAGCACCTGAGGTATTTATCCCTAAGACGAACTGATGTATCAAGTCTACGGACTCTACATGTATCTGCAAACTTTGCTGCATTGGTTCAATCTTTGTATAAACTCAAGCACCTGAGGTATTTGGCACTAAGAGAAACTGATGTATCAAGATTACTGGAAGACATCGGCAATATGAAATTCTTGCAGCACATTAGCCTTTATGGTTGTAAAAGTTTGGTGAAACTTCCTGATAGCATTGTAAGGCTAGGGCAGCTGAGGTGCCTAAGCCTTTCTGACACAAGTATAAACAGTACACCTAGAGGGTTTGGAGGTCTAACAAATTTGAGGATACTGGGTGGCTTTTCAGCCCACATGGATGGTTATTGGTGTAGTTTGGAAGAGTTGGGGCCTCTTTCCCAGCTCTGATTTCTTTCTTTAAATTATCTGGAGAATGTATCTGCTGCGTCGTCTGCCGCAAAGGCCAAGCTTGCTGAAAAGGTCCATCTTACTATTTTATTCTTATTCTGCACTAGTAGGGTGGGAGATGATCGGCTAGTCAAAGAGGAAGAAGGCGTCTCTGAGGAAGAGCAGCGACGAATCGAGGAGGTGTTTGATGAGCTCTGCCCATCGCCCTGCTTAGATGTTCTTAAAATCTTTGGATATTTTGGTCGTCGTCTCCCAGGGTGGATGACATCCACAGCAGCAGCGCCCCTCAAGAGCTTGAGGATTCTATTGTTGGAGGACCTGACCTGCTGCACCCAACTCCCTGATGGTTTGTGCCAACTACCCTGTTTGCAGCTCTTACAGATCAACGACACTCCAGCCATCAAGCGTGTTGGGCATGAATTCCTACAACACGACCATCACCATATTCATCATCCATCATCCCAGGTGGCTATTGCATTTCCTAGATTGCATGAGATGCGCTTAATAGGAATGGTGGAATGGGAGGAGTGGGAGTGGGAACCTGAGCAAGTAAATATGCAGGCCATGCCTGTCTTGAAGCTACTTCACCTCGAGCACTGCAAGCTGAGGCGTGTTCCTCCTGGGCTTGCCTCCCGTGCAAAGGCATTGATAAAACTATATATATGTAAGGTCCGGCACCTCAACTCCCTGGAGAACTTTGCCTCTGTTGTTGAGCTTGAAGTGTTTCACAACCCTGACCTGGAGAGGATCACTAATCTCCCCAAATTGCAAAAGCTTGTCATTGTGATTTGCCCAAAGCTCAAGGTACTTGAGGGTGTCCCTGCACTCCAAAGACTCGTGCTGGAGGACTACGACATGGAAACGCTCCCAGAATTCATGCGAGATGTAAAGCCACGGCATCTGCTGCTGGACTGCAGCCTAGAGCTACTCACTTCCATAGCCGCAGGATGATATGGCCCTGAGTGGGGCAAGTTCCGCCATATGGAACATGTCAAGGCCTATGCACGGGACGGAGACAATCAAAGGAAATGGTATGTGCAGCATAGAAGAGATCCCTCCTGCAACTTAGAGTCAAATATCATTGTCAGCTCTTCTCGATGTGCAGGTAAACTAATACTACTGCTTCGTCTTTACTCTTTTTAGTTTGATATCTCTTTGTTTCGTCTTATTCCTTCATCAGTAATTCCTTTCTTCATCATTAATTCAGTATGCTAGGGTCTGAATGTATTTCCAACTTTTTTTTTTTTTTTTGGATTCGCTTGACTGTGTTGTTTCAGGGGATGAAGAGGAATAGGACACTCGAGGAATAACAACAGAGTGCAGATTAAGAAGATTGTTTCCTACGCTTGCACAAATTAAGCGGCGACTCCGTCATTCTCTTTCTTATTTCAGTTCAACCTACCAAATCTACAACCAGATGAACCAGAGTTTCTTCGCAGGTATTTTAAATTCTTGGTACGTAGTGCTACTAGCCCTTTGTACTCAACTTTTGCTATCTTCAACTTTCTCATGGAATATGACAATTTCCTTCGTTTCTGATTCGTTGTTTTGATCTATGATAAATGAAGTTCAAAAGACGTTACTAACGTGAAAAATGCATAATGTTGACAACTGTTAGTTATGAAGTTGCATTAAGTAGATGAAATATTCACGTTGTAATGAAAGTGCTTCGATCAACTCATGCATGCCCCTTTTATATTGGAAATTGCTAGTTCATTAGCTATACTATACGTGCATGCAGGTGGAAGCCGCCACTGCTTCATTGCCTTCATTAGTGTATGGATGCAGTGAAGCCCTGACAAGTGACATATGGAATCGAGCCATGAAGCCACGGTTAATTCGGCACTGCTCCATTCAGTGTACGGATGCAGTGACACCGGTGGACCGACTATCCATTACTCGACTACTTGCTTGATAATTCATCGAAAAATTAACAGAGGCGTGCAGTCGATTGATATATATATATATATATATATATATATATATATATATATATATATATATATATAGGTCAGTAAAACTTAATGTCTATTGCTTCTTCACAAAAAACCACAACGAATTTATTGTTTGGCATGACTGGTTGGGCCATTCCAAATCAACAATGATGCGAAAAATTATAAATACTTGTGTGTACATACATTGAAGAACCAGAAGATTCTTTAGTCCAATGACTTCTCATGTAGCATGCTCTTAAGGAAAATTGATTGTAAGATTATCACCAGCTAAAATTGGGCTGAATCCCTTGATTTTCTAGAGTGCATACAAGAAGATATATACAGACCTACTCATCCAGCAAGTAGTCTATTTAGATATTTTATGATTTTGATTGCCGCAACGACTAGATGGTCACATGTCTCTCTATTACAACTCGCAACCTAGTGTTTGCGAGATTATGGTCTAAGCAGCATATACCTAGATAAATGGACCACTATACAGAAAAAAACTTACCTTCTCGCATTTCTTCTCTTTTACAAAAGGCATCTCATAATTCCCTAAATAAAACAGAGAAAAGAATTCTTAAATATTCCCTACGCTTTCTAAACTTTTTAATATGCGCTTGGAACACAGAATACATGCGGATGCAGAGGGCTCACCAGCTGCGAGCCTGCGACCTCTAGGTGGGAAAAGCATCAAACACCACTTGTACAAGTAGTCTATTTTGGCAAAACTCAAGAAGAAGATAGAGGCCAACATAATACAACTCATCTAGATGTCTCCGACTTTATTATTTAAGAATATTTTTTAAGTAGTTATTTGTATAAAAATAAATTTTATATGTTACATCTTTAATAATGCAAACATGTAATGTTTTGTTTAGGAATAAATATAATATATTATGTATTGAATTATGGTTATAATGTTTCATGTGTTAATGAATTTTGTGTTATAATGCTCATTTATCTTATTAAAATTTTCTTTTGAGGTGAGTGGAAAAAATATTGGTAAATAGTGGAGATGTATGTATTGTAGACAGTGCAACAACACATACTATTCTCTAGAATAAAAGGTATTTTCAAGATTTAACGATGCATAATGGAAGTATCAATAGGAGTGCAAATTTGATAGAGGGCTCCGAAAGGCTATAATTTTATTACCCAATAGGACAAAAATAAGTGTGAAAGAAGCTTTGTATTCTCCAAAATCTCAAAGAAACCTATTGAGTTTTAAAGATATCCGCCAAAATGGATATTACATTGAGACAATTAATGAAGGAAATATGGAATGCCTTAATATTACAAATATCCCATCGGGTAGGAAAAATATATTGGAAAAATTGCCATCACTATTATCTGGTTTGTACTATACAAAGATTGATAAAATTGAATCATGTATGGTGATAGACCAGAAGCTTACCAACCACAACGAATTTATTGTTTGGCATGACTGGTTGGGC
Organism: Guadua angustifolia; assembly: GCA_036346375.1. NCBI lineage: Eukaryota > Viridiplantae > Streptophyta > Magnoliopsida > Poales > Poaceae > Guadua > Guadua angustifolia. The sequence goes on along the minus strand of JAYEVE010000110.1, from coordinate 102,282 downwards.
CATTCCAAATCAACAATGATGTGAAAAATTATAAATACTTTGTGTGGACATACGTTGAAGAACCAGAAGATTCTTCAGTCCAATGACTTCTCATGTGTAGCATGCTCTCAAGGAAAATTGATTGTAAGATTATCACCAACTAAAATTGGGCTGAATCCCTTGATTTTCTAGAGCGCATACAAGGAGATATATGCGGACCTATTCATCTAGCAAGTGGTCCATTTAAATATTTTATAGTTTTGATTGACGCATCGACTAGATGGTCACATGTTTCTCTATTATCAACTTGCAACCTGGCATTTGCGAGATTGTGGTCTAAACAGCATATACCTAGATAAATGGACCACTATACAGAAAAAAACTTACCTTGTCGCATTTCTTCTCTTTTACAAAAGGCATCTCATAATTCCCTAAATAAAACAGAGAAAAGAATACTTAAATATTCCCTACGGTTTCTAAACTTTTTAATATGCGCTTGGAACACAGAATACATGCGGATGCAGAGGGCTCACTGCGACCTCTAGGTGGGAAAAGCATCAGACGCCACTTGTACAAATTTTTTTCAAAAAAAGAAGAGACTAACTTACCAAGTAACTTACCTTCCCGCATTCCTTCTCTTTCTGAACCACTATACAGCAAAAAAAAAAAATACTTACCTTCTCGCATTCCTTCTCTTTTCCAAAAGGCATCTCATAATTCCCTAAAGAAAACAGTGAAAAAGAAGTCTTAAATATTCCCTACTCTTTCATTCTGAACATTTTCAGATGCGCTTGGAGCACAGAAAAATTTCTGGCCCTGCAAAAGATGGACCGATTCACGTGAAATTCCTATGCGTATCCTCCATATTCATGTTCCATCTTATTAGATGTGGGCAGGGGCGGAGCCAGCTGGGCCCCGAGCCTCGGGCCCAGGCCTTCAGTTCAAAGCCGAAACAGGAACAGACTAATCACTTGTGACCTATATACACCTAAAAAGAAAAAAAAACTCCTGCATCATCCTCTGGTTTTTGAGCCAACTCCGCCCCTGGATGTAGGCATCAGGTTGAGTTTTTGGGACCGGCCCGTGGCATGGCAAGTGTGACATAGGCTAAGGCATAGTACCGTATGTATACACACGGGTCGGACTGGCACGGTTTGATTGTTAGGGTTGTGCAGGATTTGAAGGCCTGACATAGCACAGCACGGTCCTCTGGTTTCACCTCTTAGGGCAGCTGAGCAAGAGCTAGCAGTAGCATCCTTCTCTCCAACCCAACGTACGTATATAAGTGCCCAACCCCCGTCTAGAGGAGCTTCTCATGCTTAAAATTCTGTAGCTTTGTCCGGCTTTACAATTTTGGATGCACCTGTAGCTCTGCCTTTCTTGTTGTTAGCAATTAATGCTAGCTAGCGTACGTTTTCTTCTATTAAAGAAAAAAAGAGGCTACTTGTGGTAAATTGATTAGTAGTATTGTTCTCCCCTTGTTGATATGCAATTCTATTTTTAGCATTTTTAGAATATGTAGTAGAAACTAGTGATGATATTGCAGATGACGTTTGATATGCTAACTTTGTTACAGCAGAAGGCAGCAAACCAGTTGCAGCAATGGCGGCGGTCCTGGATGCTTTTGCTTCATACATCCAAAACATGCTGACGGATATGGCGAAAGAAGAGGTGGGCATGCTCCTCGGAGTCTCCGGCGAGATCGACAAGATGGACACCAAGCTTGGAGACCTCAAGAACTTCCTTGCCGACGCCGAGAGGAGGCGCATCACCGACCAGAGCGTGCAGGAGTGGGTGAGGGAGCTCAAGGACGCCATGTACGACACCACTGACATCCTTGACCTCTGCCAGCTCAAGGCCATGGAGCATGGTCTGTCCGTGGTAGACATGGGGTGTTTCAACCCCTTGCTCTTCTGCCTGCGGAATCCCCTCTTCGCCCACGACATCGGCAGCCGCATCAAGGCTCTCAACCAGAGGCTGAACGGCATCAAGGAGTGGAGCGTGGCCTTCAGCTTCGTCAACCTCGGTTCCTACGAGGACCGTAGCAGCAGAGCGCATTCCTCTCGCCCTGTCAGCCATGAGACGTCGGGGGAGCTCGACCGGACAGGTGTGGTCGGCGAGAAGATTGAAGAAGACACAAGAAAGCTAGTGGAGATGCTGACAACAGTAACTGAGGGGGAAATCAGCCACGAGGACAGCAAAATGATGATGTTGGCAGTGGTGGGCGTTGGCGGGATTGGCAAGACCACACTTGCCCAGAAGGTCTTCAACGACGGGGCCATCCAACGTGCGTTCAGCAAGAAGATATGGCTAAGCATCAACCAAGACTACAACGAGGTTGAGTTGCTAAGGAGAGCCATCACTGAAGCCGGAGGGGACCATAGGCATGCTGGAGATGCAAAGGCCACTCTTGATCGAGCCCTTAGGGATGCCTTGAACGGGCAGAAGACCTTGCTGGTGATGGATGATGTCTGGAGGCACCAAGCATGGGAGGATGTGCTCAAAACACCCCTGATCAATGCTGCCTCTCGAGGCAGCCAAGTCCTCGTCACCACGAGACACGACATGGTTGCCCGAGGGATGAAAGCCAAGGAGCCCTACCACCACATCGACACATTAGGACATGATGATGCCTGGTCATTGCTCAAGAAGCAGGTGCGTACGTAATAAACTAGAAACTCTAAGCCAACTCAATAATCTAATTATTTATAAAGATTTTTTTACCACTCTTGAGAATATATTTTTTACTGTTTTACACCAGTACCTCCTATACCTTCTAAATTAAAATGGTAAAAACTCTCTTATTTATACGCTGTCCTCGCACGCCGGTGCCTAGCTCAGATGATAGCCTGATATATTGTTTCACACATTACATATCACAACATGGCGTGTAGCGCTCTCACCTCTGTGTGGTCTTAAGTTCGATTCCCATAAACAGTGTTTTTTAATTATTTTTTGCATCGACTTGAATGATTTATATAGTTATCTATTAAATTATGTTGTAAATTTTGAAACTTTTTGAGAACCCTATTTTTGATGCAAATTGACTGATTTAATTAGCTATTAAATCATGTTGTAAATTTTGAAACTTTTGAGAAATATTTTTTTCTATATTTTTAGCATCAACTTGACTGATTTAATTAGCTATTAAATCATGTTGTGAATTTTGAAACTTTTGAGAGCGTACCATACGTTTTTTGCATCCACTTGACTGAATTAATTAGCTATTAAATCATGTTGTAAATTTTTGAAACTTTTTGAGAAGGGTTCTGAGAGCATGTCTAACCTACTATGAAAATTTCATATCATGATCAAACTTGTGCAATTTTTAAAAATTTTGACAATGCTACTAATGCATTTAAAGGAGTTTCATTGATTTAATTGAGTTACTAAATCATGTTTTAAATTTTTAAAACTTTTTGAGAAGGTTTCTGAGAGCATTTTTAGGCTACCATAAAAATTTCAAATCATGATCAGACTTATACTATTTTTAAAAATTCTAACAATACTACCAATGTGTTTAAATTTCGTTGTTTCTGGTTTTCCAGAGGAATCAAATTAATATTTTTCCAAACTTTTTGAGAAGGGTTCTAAGAGCATGCCAAAGTTACCATAAAATTTCTAGATTATTGTCAAACTTTTGCAATTTGTAAATTTTTTGACAATGCTACTAATGCGTTTAAAGCAACTCCACTAATTTAATTGAGCTATTAAATCCTGTTCGAAATTTTTGAATGCTTACTAATATAGGAGCACTAGCTAGTTCTTGTGCACCATGCATCCTAATTACCCTGCTACCTTCTGTATTGTGCGATTAATATGTATGTATTATGCGATTAATATAAGAACGAAAAAAGGAGATCCATCAGGTAGTTTGCATGATCAAGTACACTGACCGTTAAGGCTGCCTTTTATTAGTTCCTTTTCTTGATGAACTTACCATGAGAAAAAAAAGAAATAGGCACTTTTCCGCTACCAATATACTATTCGTTATTAATTATACATGTCTAAACTGCCTGCAGGTGGTCACAAGTGAGATAGATGAACGTGAGATTGATGACACGCTAAAGGACATTGGATTGCAAATCATAGCAAAATGTGGTGGTTTGCCACTTGCTGTCAAAGTAATGGGAGGACTCTTATGCCAGAGGGACAAACGACCAAGCGATTGGAACATGGTTCTGCATAATGCTATATGGTCAGTATCTGAAATGCCCGAAGAGCTAAACAATGCAGTATACTTAAGCTATGAAGATTTGCATCCATGCTTGAAGCAGTGCTTTCTGCATTACTCGCTTCTCCCTAAAAATACAGTGTTCTATGATAGTGAAATAGTTGGCATGTGGATTAGCGAGGGATTTGTTCATGGAAACTCGGATGAACTAGAAGAGCTAGGAAGAGACTACTACAAGGAGTTAATACTGAGGAACCTTATAGAGCCCGATACAATGTACACTTTTCAATGGGTTTGCAGCATGCACGATGTTGTTCGCTCATTTGCTCAATATGTGGCTAGAGATGAAGCACTAGTAGCTCACAACAGAGAAACTCCTGATATTATTGGAATTAAACTTAATTCACAAAAACTTCTTAGGTTGTCTGTAGAAACCAAAGGATCGGAATCAGATGGATTCGAGTGGAGTTTTTTACACGCACAGAAGTCGCTAAGAACACTAATATTAATTGGCCATATGAAGATTAAGCCCGTTGATTCGTTGGTTACTTTTTCAAGACTACGGACTCTGCATATACAATCTACAAGTGTTGCTGCATTGGTCGAATCTCTATATCAACTCAAGCACCTGAGGTTTTTGTCCTTACAAGAAACTGATATATCTAGATTACCCAAAAACATCGGCAAGATGAAATTCCTGCAATACATTACCCTTTATCATTGTAAAAGTTTGGTGAAACTTCCTGATAGCATCGTAAGGCTAGGGCAACTGAGGTATCTAATTCTTACAGACACAAGTATAAACAGTGCACCTAGAGGGTTCCGTGGTCTAACAAATTTGAGGACACTAGGTGGGTTTCCAGCCCACATGGATGGTGATTGGTGTAGTTTGGAAGAGTTGAGGCCTCTTTCCCAGCTCAGGGTTCTTAGTTTAAATAATCTGGAGAATGTATCTGCTGCCTCATCTGCCACAAAAGCCAGTCTTGATGAAAAGGTGCATCTTACCTATCTGAAATTATGCTGCACCAGTAGAGTGGGAGAAGGCGTCTTTGAGGAAGAGCAGCGAAAAATCGAGGAGGTGTTTGATGAGCTCTGCCCTCCGCGCTGCCTAGATAATCTTAACATCAAAGGATATTTTGGTCATCATTTCCCAAGGTGGATGATGTCGACAGCAGCAGCACCCTCAAGAGCTTGAGAATTCTAACGATGGAGCACCTGGCCTGTTGCACCCAACTCCTGATGGTTTGAGCCAGCTCCCTGTTTGCAGCTCTTACAGATCGACCTAGCTCCAGCCATCAAGCGTGTTGGGCCTGAATTCCTGCAGCTCTACCATCAGCATAGCCATCATCCATCATCCCAGATGGCTGCTGCGTTTTCAAGATTGCACAAGATGAACTTAACAGGAATGGTGGAATGGGAGGAGGGGAGTGGGAGCCTGAGCCAGGAAATGTGCAAGCCATGCCTGTCTTGGAGGAGCTTATGCTCGAGCGCTGCAAGCTGAGGCGTGTTCCTCCGGGCCTCGCCTGTCATGCCAAGGCTTTGAAAAACTATACATATACAAGGTCCAGCAGCTCAACTCCGTGGAGAACTTGGATTCCGTTGTTGAGCTGGAAGTGTTTGACAACCCTGACCTAGAGAGGATCAATAACCTCCCCAAATTGCAAATGCTTGTCATTGTGAACTGCCCAAAGCTCATGGTACTAGAGGATGTCCCTACACTCCAGAGGCTCGAGCTGGAGGACTACGACATGGAAACGCTCTCGGAATACATGCGAAATGTAAAGCCAAGGCATCTACTGCTTCAAGTTACTTGCTTCCATAGCCGTAGGACGATCTGGCCCTGAGTGGGGCAAGTTCCACCATATAGAGCATGTCAAGGCCTATGCAGATAAAACGAAATGGTACATGCAATATACAAGAGATCCCTCCTGCAACTTGGAGACAAATATCATTGTCAGCTCTTCTCGATCTGCAGGTAAACTAATACTACTGCTTCATCTTAATTTGTTCGGTTACTCTTTTTAGTTTTGATTTATTTGTTTCGTCTTATTCCTTCATCAGTAATTCCTTTCTTCTTCATTAATTCAGTATGCTAGGGTCTGAACGTATTTCCTACTTTACCTCCTTTTTTGAAAGAGATATTTCCAACCTTTTCTCTTCTTTTTTTTTTGGCTTCGCTTGACTGTGTTGTTTCAGGGGATGAAGAGGAATAGGACATACGAGGAATGACAGCAGAATGCAAATTAAGAAGATTGTTTCCCACGCTTGCACAAATTAAGCAGCGACATGATCTAGAGTTTCTTCGTAGGTATTTTAAATACTCTGAAGTGTTGCTATCTTCAACTTTCTAGTGGTTTTGATCTATGATTGGAAATGGCATGCAGGTGGAAGCCGGCACTGCTTCATTCAGTGTATGGATGCAGTGGAGCCATGAAGCCATGGTTTATATAATTCGGCACTGCAACCAAAAATGGTCTCGCATTTTGATTTTGGTCACCTCTTTGATTATGGAAGACGAGCCTTTTCTCTTAAGAAAAAGATCACCGAAATTATTTGTGATTATATATTGTGAACATGATTAGCAACTATTTGTGATTTATATTATACCACGACAGGTGCTCCAATTTTTACCGCTTGGTTCTTTTAGAAAAGAAAACAGTGCTTTGTCATGACACGTGGGCTTAAGAATATTCAATTTCACAGCGATTTGTTATAATTTTTTTTCAAACAGCATGAACCACAAGGACTTCGTCACAGATTCACAGTACAAAACAATATCAGACAACATTCATGCCAGGTCGCAATATTATGGAAGGCGTGGTGGTATTACATGAAACTATTCATTAATTACATTCTAAGAAGCTTAATGGAGTGCTCTTAAAACTTGACTTTGAAAAGGCCTATGATAAGGTAAAATGGTCTTTTTTTCAACAAACTCTTCGCATGAAGGGTTTTAGCCATCAGCGGTGCTCATGGATCGATCATTTTGTTACTGGTGGTAGTGTGGGCATTAAAGTTAATGATGATATTGGACATTACTTTCAAACTAAAAAAGGCCTCCGGCGGTGACCCCATGTCCCTATCCTGTTCAACATTGTGGCGGACATGCTTACTATTTTGATTAAGCGAGCAAAAGGCGATGGTCGATTCGAGGAGTTATTTCTCATCTTATAGAGGATGGCTTGTCCATTTTACGATATGCGATAATACTATCCTTTTATGGATCATAATATCGAACAAGCTAAAAACATGAAGCTATTGCTCGTGTGTTCAAACAATTATCGGGTTTAAAATTAACTTTCACAAAAGCGAGATCTTTTGTTTTGGTGGCGCCGACACGAGAGCAAGAATACACCGATTTGTTTGGTTGTGGAATTGGATCTTATCCGTTTAGATACTTAGGTATTCCGATGCACTATCATAAACTCTGTAATGCGGACTGGGGTGTAATTGAGGATAGAGTCCAAAGAAAATTAAGTATGTAGAAGGCAAAACACCTCTCTTACAGGGGTAGACTTGTACTTCTAAATTCTGTGCTAAGTAGTCTTCCTATGTTCATGATGTCCATCTTTGAAATTCCCAAGGGAGTTCTACAAAGGCTGGATTTCTATCGTTCTAGGTTTTTTTGGCAAGGCAATAATGATAAGAGAAAATATCGTCTTGCTAAGTGGAATATCCTATGTCGTCCTAAAGATCAAGGAGGACTGGGTATTATTGATTTACAGATCCAAAATAAATGTCTCCTAAGCAAATGATTATTTAAACTGTTGAATGAGGATGGGATCTGGTAGACTTTGCTTACAAATAAATATTTAAGTTCTAAATGTTTGTTCCAAGTGCATATTAAACACAGGGACTCACATTTTTGGAAAGGGCTCTTAAAGGTCAAGGATGATTTTCGAAATGTGGATCCTTAGGATAAGAGATGGTTCACAAACAAGGTTTTGGGAAGACGCTTAGGTAGATTCCTTACCACTTAAGGTGCAGTTTCCTAGCCTATATCAAATTGTTCATTCCCCACATGATACCGTGGCTAAGGTCATAACTCAGATGCCACCAAATATCAATTTTCGAAGATTATTATTAGGGGATAAATTGACGGCATGGTATAATCTAGTTGCAAAAGTAGCTAATTGTCAACTTACCGATGGAAGGGACATTTTTCACTGGGGTCTTCATAGACATGGGCAGTACTCTGTACGTTCTATGTATGGCTATTTGATGAACCAGGATACTCCTTTCACCAGTAAATTTATTTGGAAGTTGAAACTTCCTTTAAAAATTAAAATTTTCCTCTGGTACTTACACCGAGGAGTAATTTTAACAAAAGATAATCTAGCTAAAAGAAATTGGAATGGGAATCAAAGATGTTTTTGTAATTGTAATGAAACAATACGACATTTATTTTTGGGAGATTTAGAAATTTGCCACTCTTCAATTTCAATCTTCGACGCCATGTACAAATCATGCCATTGGAGTGGCATTTTTTGTACATGGCGTCAATTTTCACGTTGAAGGGTGGCAAATATCGGATTAAACCTTTATTTTTGATTGCCAACATTCAAAAACTATTTGGCGACTTGTGCATATTGCTACTGGTTTAGCACCGCCGAAGTCTATGACTCATATACTTGGTGATTGGTTAATAGGCCTTGAGAAGGGTGTAAAGAGATTGATTTTTGTGGGGGTGCTGCCCTATTATGGGCTATAAGGTGTACACATAGCGATCTAATCTTGGCAAAAAACAATATTCTTCTTTCATGCAGGCTCGTTAGGGAACATCTGGATGTAGTTTTGGGCTCTATTGCAGTCTGAGGACAACAGGGAGACCATTCGACTGGCATGCAATGCATTGGAGGTTGTGGCGTTGGACATCTTTGCCAGAATGGATGGAGAAGCAATTATAGAATTTGCTTTTAATTTTACGCTCTCTTTGTCTCTGTTTCAATAAAGATATACGGATGTGATATTTGTAAGAACTTCATTGTGTGCAATTGCAGAGGCGGATTTTAATCCTTTATCAAAAAAATATTTTGCATCCACACAACTAAAACTCCTAGTATCCTATATTAGGAATCATAAGGTATGAGAAACAGCAAAGAGCATATTTTGCTTGTATTTCCTTCTGTTGAATTATAAAAAAGAAATGAGGATCTCTACCTCCCTTCTTCCCCAGAAGAATTTATCACTATTGAAACTGGGGATTTGCTTGCACAAAGAAGACCTACAAAGAGCAATTTCCAGAACCAGAGAAGGAAATGGCCCACTGTTCTTTAGGAACTAACTATTCGAAACTGAGGATTTGCTTGCATAAAGACAACCAATCTTCAGAAGATAGGTGAGGTGATTCTCCAAGTCTTTAGGAACTAACTATTCGAATAGCTAACAAGTCTTGAGAAGACAGGTGAGGTGATTTTCCAAGTCGGCTTAACGAACATCTGGGCATTAGGAAATAGCTAAACCAAAGCTCATAGCCCTCTTCCAGACAATAAGGAATTAAGGACAACTAAAACAACGCGGTAATATCAGCCGAACAGATCGGATCAAATTGCGTCCCTAACCCTAAAATTCCCCAAAACCAGGGATTTGCCTTGGAATATATATGTTTAACTTTAGACAGAGGTAAACACGAACATGTTGCCATCGGCACAGGCAAGGATATGCAGTATGGTCAAAAAAAATTAAATAATACATTGTGAGCACCTGAATACCTAGGAGAAGATGGTTGATTAGTGATGCCATAGTAGTAGACCTCAAGAAAATAACTGTAGTCTCTGCTTTTCGTGGAGAACTGACAGATCAGACACGTCGATACCATGCTATCTACACCCCTTAGGGGCAATGGATCAATAGAAGAATTTTCTAAAAAGAACTGAGCTCAAAAATGAATTCAATATCAATGTACTTGATAACAGCTGGGAAAAAACAAAGGTAAAAGGTAAAATAAATTGAAGTAGTTTGGACAAACTTTCCCTCACCTGTGCTAGAAAAGGCCATAGTTTGCTTATCAGCCACTCTACCTGTAAAAAACCAAACATCGGGATGATTAATCATTCAGGTCAAACAAATAATAACAAACATGGAAAGTTTGTATCCCATATGAGCTAATAGAGTGGAATAGATCTGGAGGTTTAGAAGATAATGTCAAAAGATCAAATAAGACAAGACGGAAGCCTGGCCTTCTGGCAACATACAAAAATATCAATAAAAACAGCCCACTTAGCCTGTATGATTCTCTCTCTTAGCACTTCCTAAATTCATTTCATTCCAGTGTATGTGCAGCAAAGCACAATATGCAGGCTCCAAATGGGATTCTTTGAGAAGAACTGTTCAAAAATTTTATGAAGATATGTCCAACAAAACAATGGGTAGCCACCATCTCGGGTGTTTTCAGCAGTTAATAGCTAATGCTACTATTAGCACAGAAGACACTGCAATACACTATTTCTCCAGCAGGCCATGAACGCCACCTCCACCACCAGCCCCATGACCATCCCCGAGATGAGGCCAGGCCGCAAAAGCTTCGATCGCTACTGGTAGTTCCTTGCTACCACATGAAGCAATAATTCGAGCCGCGCGAGGAGATGTAGCAAGGCATTGCCGGGGAAGAAGGCGACGGCAGAGAGGGCAATGTGGCTAGCACGAGGGAGATCGATTAGGCTGGGTACCCTTAATTTATCTGGGGTTAGGAAATGTGAACACATGATTTTCTCCTTGGGAGCCCAACACCGGTCGGATCTGGCCAGCCAGGGGTGGAAGAAGGGCGGAGAAGAAGTTGGGGAGCGGTGGGGTGGAAGAAAAGGAAAAATTTGGTTATTTGCCACTTCAAATATTGACTCTTTGATTATAATGCCACTTGAGCCAATGACATATGGGACCATCTGAGTCAATGAAATGTGGGTTCGATGGCAAATTTGCGAACACATGTTTGAAGTGGCAAAATACTAAATCTCTCGGAAGAAAAGGTGGAGAAAAGCCGAATACCAACTGGATTTGGCCAGGAGGGGTGGAAGAAGCGGTGGAGAAGAAGCCGAGGGGACTGGCGGCAACAGCGGCGGTGTTTTTTCGCGATGCAGAGCAGCGGAGGCGACGATGGGGAAAATGAGAGCACCGAGGAGGACTCCGTGGGGGAGGATTTCTTCATGAAGCACGGGTCTCTGTGCTCGGGAGCGAGATTTGTGGTCATTTATGTGAATTTACACTGGTTGTAGATTTGACATTTATGTGAATTTACACCGAGTGAAAAAAATACCTCTTGAAGAAACTCTGGTTCAACGGGTCTCTGTGCTCAGGAGCGAGATTTGTGGACATTTGGAAATACGTTGTCTTTCAAATACATAGAAGTTAAAATAGTTATTAACTTGAGTTCATGAGATTTAATAATGGTAAAATGAATTCATAAATATTAGTAAAATCATAAATACCCTGGTTATGTAAAAATAACATATGTTTGTGTAAATTTGAACTAAGTTCATATTAAGTAAAATATTGTGAAACAAGCTTTGAAACATTCTTAGAGCCATCCCCAGCTAATGTCTAAAATATGGTTCAATTATCTTGTAAGGCGTAGTCGCAAACTTAAAATAAAAGTCGACTCCTGATAACGTCAAACCCATGACCATTTAAGTCTTTTCGACAACCCGTAAAACAACTCGTCCAAACCCTAAAATGTATGAAATTAGCTTAGTGACACTCTCCGAAGTATGTACTACCATAATACGAAGAAATGATCTCATTTTATTATGTGTTGGATATAAACCTTGCCAATAGAATAACCTAAATATTATGATTCTGAACTTAATAAACTGGATAAACGAACTCGGTAGTAATGAAGAAGTCCGTAGCTAAGTTATTCAAATCTTCTTAAAACCATGGATATGTAATCAGTAACTTAACTCATCGGATCCAGCATAGTCGAAACTAATCCATATGCAAAGTTAATTAAAGAATGAATGCTATTCATTTATATACATCATACAACAAGTGAACTAATAATTAATTCTATTAATCCAAATAATTTTTACATCTTGAATTCGATATTATAAGTACAAGAATACATAAATTTAGCTTCTTGAATTCGTAAAGTAAAAATAGGCAATGTATAAAAGTAAGTTGTTCTCATATCAAACTTAAACACTAATATCAGTGTAAAGTTTAATCATTTAAAACACAAAAGCTTGAAATCATCTAAACCAAACCACAACCATGCCTGCTTTTTGTAGTCCATCTTTATTTGACTTTCTATCTATTTTCTTTTTGCCCTTATTGAAGTTGTTATTTGCTACTTTCATTGGAACGACGCGTAAAACCCAACGTAATTACCTTCATAAATCGACTATGACAACAACTTCGTTGAAGACATCAATAAGCAAGGCAAGCAACCCCTTTGACCATGATCCCAGTTTTATAAATATTTTCATTAAATGTTTTTATTGCACGCGTATATTCATTAAACTCTGCTATATTGTGGGAAATGGTAGTTATACCTGTTGATTCCTGAAACTCCCTTGACAAGTATGAATTGTAAACCTTGAAACCTTAGAATCATGGTTAGACAATATATAATGTCATTCTAGGTATACACGATGTTTAATAATCTTGCTTAGCCATGCTTTAGACTTGGTAAGGATTTGTTAGAAACATTGATCGCATGACATTTTGAAGTCTTGAGATAAATCAATTGGAGACATTGATCAAATGATACTTGGATATGTTGAGGCATGATGATGATTCTTAGACATGTTGAGACATGATGGTGATTTTTGGTTATTTTAATTAAAAATGAAAATAAAATTATAATATTGATGCGGGCAATTATTGGCAATAGCCGGGTGTGCAGAAGGGCTTGCACGTAGATTAGGGGGAGACTATTGCCCGTGTTGGATTAAGAACCGAATTATGGGTTGTTTTCAGGCCAAGATAACCGTACAACCACAAGTGCTGCTATGGGACAGCCTTAACCAATTAAATTACTTAAAACTAGCTTTTCACATTGGAAGGTTGGAGTAGTACGAGCTGTTTCTTAATGGATTGCTCGAAAGGACGCTCACACTGAGGTGATCATGGAGCAAACGTTTACCGATAAAACGGTGTACGCCGTACTTCTGGGGAAGTTCCATCATTTCTATGATCTGCATTCTTCTGCCAGGGTATGGGTTTTCATCCTGTGCTGGTGCAAAGTTAGGATTAAGTAGTTGAACGGTTATTTTATGATCTCCTTGCCGACATACCAAAGGAAGTATGTCGAATGGCCTAGCAAAAGAGGCTGATCATTTTTTGTGGGTAAAGCTGTACAACTCTGCAGAGTAAAAACTAATCGATTAGCCGTGCCCGCGGTCATGGGCACTTGGTAAAGTCATCACATAGTTAGCTGTTTTATTTTACAAAATATGGATCTTGACTTGTGTTGTCGAGAATTATAATTTGGATTGGATATCCTTGTTGGAAATGAATTATTTTGGATTGACATGTGTTGTCGAGAATTATGATTTCGATTGAATATCCTTGTTGGAAAGGAATTATTTCGGATTGACATGTGATGTCATTGATTGATTCATGGAGATGATCAAAGGAACTGAGGTTCGTGAAATTTACTATTTCATACTTACATATTAAACTGCTTTTACTTAAATTCCGTTTATGTTCTATACTTCAGTAAATTCTTTTGCAAACTAGCTTTATGCAAATTAACCATGAAAGCCTTTCCTTTGAATGGCCTGCATATATAATAGGATTTGCAAAAATCTTGCTAAGTACGAAAGTACTCACCCTTACTTATTCGTTGTTTTTAGGTGAAGAATCAGAATAGCTCGATGAAACTTGTTTGATGCAGGATTCGGGAATGTTAAACGAGTTTTTCTAGGGATTATGCCTTGTCAGTTGCCTGAGGGATTGGATGGGCACACTACAAGACTTTTGGTTCTTTCCGCTGCATTACTCTGAATTGTAAGACCTTCTCGTGTATATTACCATTATTATTTATAATAAAGAGTATGGATGTGATATCAATTGTTGTAAATGTGCGTGCTAGCTATTGATCATGGGACTAGCATCGTATGCACATGAGATTCTCATTTTGGCATTTCATGCTAAAATAAGGGTCGCTACAATGAGATACATGGATTGCCGCCAATGCCATCTTATCACGTCGGTTGTCAATGATACTCTTCAATAGCAACTATTAGAGAGACACATCTCCTTCACCTTTCACCACCATATCTTCTCAATGACTTTTTACACTCGTGAGGCAACTTCGACACTACGGAGACTCGGACAATAGCTTCACACACTTGAGCACTTAGACACACACTTACAAGTACTCACGCATATATGAGACACTAACACAATGACCTGATTACACAAGCATGTACACCACACATTATGTACAATGCATAGCTCAATGATGGCTTCATACTGTATTGTCTCCTTGTCGTGAAGCTGCAGAACTGCCAGAGCCACATTCAATGCATTGGTAGATCCCGCTCAGTACTGTATCACTCAGCGATGATAGCCTACCCCGAGGTGCAGTAGTTGTGGATTCACCGGGGGCAAACACAATATTAAAATTAGACCATCGCTCTGATACTAATTATTGGTTTTAGCCCGGATCATCACACATGTACGATGGCAAAAAAATAAGCACAAGTACTCACGAACACAAGTATTTTGATGGTGCAATACAAACTTTGATGGAAAAGGTACCAAGAAAGAATTATGGCTAGACATTCCATTGCCACCTAACAGGAATCACCCGTTGGAGCTCCTCAGGCATCCTACCAACATTTCATTGACTTCCCACTATAGGGAATAAAGCTGTCTTGTTATTGTCACTGCAGGGCTTCTTAGTACCAAAAAAAGAAATTTGATAGAATCTGAGACCATCCGCCGTATATCCACACAAGTTTGCAGTAGGTTTTGGTAGTTTTAACAGCAAACAATGGCTCACAATATGTCGATCATTCTCACAAATATCACAAAACAATCAATGGTGAATGTCCTTTTTCTGACATCGAGAGCAAGTAGACTTGGTATTATCCACGGCCTCTGAAGACTTCAGGACCTGTGCAGTCGAAGAAGATGGAGCTGCTGATCCACTTCCTGAAATGTGCGCAGCACCAAGCCCCATTTAGATTGTGAGGTAGTCATCTTGGGAGGTAGTACAACACCATCAGGAATAGCACGGTTGTGCCACACTAGTCACAAGATTATGTCTTCCACCAAAACGTCCGGCCATGACCGGAGAATCGCGGTTGCCAACGAGATCGGCCCCGGTTGTGCATACCTTGACCATGATATCCATTGCCACCGCCTACAGTTGCCCCAGCATCACCCTGACCATGATATCCACTACCATGACAAGAATTCGCCCCACAGTCAAAACCAACACCTTGCCGACCTCCACCGTCCATCTTTTTGTCGGAACCCTCCCTTTTGGCGTGGAATACCAGGAGGGATTCCTATATGCATACAATACTGGTTCTATGATCAGTGACTAGTACGAACATGTACAACATTATTATCACATCCATATAAGTTCATAGTACATTAATAGAAACTTAGATCTTACAACCGAGCCTATTGGTCGAATTAAGAGTTTGCAATGGAAGATAATTGCAGCGGAAGTACATGGCTCGACAGTATGCCTTTTACTCAAAATACCACAGGCATCTAAAAATACCAAAAACTCTAACCAGTGTCAGTACACCAAGTCTCCCATAACCGTGGGTATAGTTTTTCGAAAGGTTTTACACTCTGCAGAGGTGTATAGCTTTACCTTTAAGCCATAACTAACTCTTTTTGCCAAACTTAATTGGTTTAAGTTTATTTCATACCAGCACTTGTGGTTGCACGGTAATTCTTAGGTTATATAACACTATGTTTGGTCCTTAATTGACTCAAGTGAGAAACTCCCCCTACACTACATGCAAATTCTTCCCTTGCACATCATACTATTGCCATATCTCATCCATGTCAAACCAAACTTTTATCTTTTTTATTTTTGTGCATAAAAAACATCTTAAACCTTGGTTTAATTGGAAAGTACCGTGTGTGGGAGACAAAGAAGAAGGGAGTTAGCCGTGGCAGAGGAATTAAATATTTTTGAAACTTTTTCTGTATAATATTGGGTCCATATAATATTACCATAAAAATTTGAGAGCATGACACCTTGACATCGTCGGACAAGAAGCCAACTTGTGAACTGCAGGCGCCAAATCAGTCACCGAGTAACCAGCATCCAACGCATCTTGAACAAGGGATAGCACCCAAAACCGTGATCCACTCCGAGATTGTTCACTGGAAGGTTCCAAGATACAATTCAAAGACATTGCACTCCGAGATAGTCATTACATCGCCGACCGTTGCTGTTGTTATTATCAGGTATTTTCTACTCTTATTATACCTTTCCGATATGCTTTTTTGCAGGCCAACGCCTGCGTCTTACAGATTCCCATATTTGATCCAATAAATCAGATTAATTGGTATTTATTTATACTTCCTCCAGTAGTACAGTAGTAGAAATACTCTATAAATAAATGGCTAGGTCTAATTTATACTACTACTATATACTACTAATATAATGTACTGTAAAATTTCTCACAAATATAGCCATTACTCAATCTGATTCCATGAAGCTAGCGTGAAACATGAAAAACCACACCTGTCTCCCTGCCTTTTACTATGCTGATCAAAAGCTACAATCAGAAAAGGCCCTTGTGAACTAAAAAATCAGTCCAGTCAGAAACATCCCTTGTGAACCGAGAAAAAAATCCATCGTTATTTAATCCATCATCAGTCGGGGTCGTGTGTGCTGCTTTGTTTCTTCCGGAACTAAGACAGTGGAAACATATAATTCTTGGTCAAACCAGTCTCATACATGCACTTGAGATCAATCATCATAGAGAAGACAGAGATACATATATAGCAGCTCATGAACCAAACACACACGGGGTAGCACAAGCTGCAGCAGCACAACGGTTAATTAAGCACCAACCAGATGGTCTCCACATTATTCATTCACAGTCACACAGATTAGAAGATAAATCATGGATGTGCCTTCTCAGCAGGTGCAAGGGTTGCACTTGCAGTTGGAGCCGCAGCTGCAGCCATGGGCGGTCTCGCCGGACTCGGCCGCCTTCTCGAGCTGCGCCTTCTCCGGCGCGACACCGACGACCACGGTGGCCTGGCTGCTGCTGCTCTTCTCTTCCAAGTCAGGGTACATCTTTCTGCAACCGGCGAATCAAGTTAATTAACCAGCACAACTCAAAGAAATTAATTCTTCACTAGTGATATGATTCACTGCTACTGAAACAAACGATCAGTAAGCATGCATGCATACCCGCACTTGCAGCTTGAGCCGCAGCCGCAGCTTGATCCACAACTGCAAGACATCTTGTTCGCAGGCCTGCCTCTCTGTGAGCTCAAACAGCTCAGGATGAAGGGAGAAGAAGAGCTTTGAGATGATGAGCACAGTGCATAAACTGGATTCCTACGCCACTATTTATAGGACCCAATCAAGGCAAACAAGTGTACAACACGGCGTTGTTGCGTGTGACGATGCTATAGGCTGTTTAGAATTAGTCTAGGAATCATCGCTCCCCCAATGGCAATAGTCTAGACGGAACTCCTCTGATGTGCCCTTCTTCCGATTATGCCGAGCAAATTAATTAAGATATATGACCTAATAATATTAGAAAACACTATTTTGCGTCCTTTTTTATCTATGACTTTTGCTACTGCCAGTGGGCAAGAAATGGGCCTTATTTGCTCCTTTCGCCATGTCTTCTGTCGGAAAGCAAGTAATCTGCACTGATGGCATAAAGAAACATAGAAGTATTTGTATCGGGAAAAAAAATTCGTGTATGCCATTCAGAATCCCTAATCTGCTACTAGAAAAAGTGTACTTCCTTCTATACCACTAGAAAAAACTTTCCACATCCCTTCCGTAATACCATCGCGTTAGTTCTATTAGGGCAATCGGCCATTAGTGCTCGGAAACTTGTCATATTTTTTGAAAAATGTCTATCTTGCCCCTCTCAAAATCAGGGACCACGTGTCAGTACGGACGTGATGGACACAGAAGTGCAATAAACCGAGGGGGCCCACGTGTCATATAGGTGGGTCCACCGGTCGGGAACAGAGAGAGAGCAGAGATGGACAAAATTCCTCATGCCCATTCTCAAACTGGTCCTTTTCATAGAAATATTTGTATCCAAAAAAAAAATCCATGTATGCCATTCAGAGTTAACCCAGTCTCTAATCTTCCACTAGAAAAAGTGTACGTACGTTCTTTTATACCACTAAAAAAACTTTCCATATCCCTACCACTGCTGTGAGCTCTGTTAGGGCAATGAATTTTTTTATGCCAAATTCGAAATCAGGTCAAAATTCATTGGCATATTAGGAATTTTCTCATTCATATATTATTGTAGCAAGAAAGTGTTACGAAGACGTGCAGTGTGCTTTCTTTGTGTTTTCTTGGCCTCGCTGTAATTGATAAGGCCAATGACAGTGCAAATGTAGAAAAATTGGATGTACTAAGGTGATATTGAAAATGGCTAGATCTATCTCTAAGCACTGTATGTAATGCATACATATAAATAATATAAAGCTAGATATTTATTAGAGGTATAGAGGAGGGAGCATCGCACTAACTTTACATTAGAATATAAAATATACCTTATATTCAATGATAGATCATTAAAATAATATGCCCTATATTTTTAGATGGAGGAGCATTATTTCCATTCTAACGCATAATGCTTGCTTCAAGCAACGTATATGTGAATCACAATGTTAAGGATTACCAACAAAGGGTATTTTTCTAGATTACTACGCAAGAACCTTTCTTGTAACGATTATCAAAAGGCGTGATGCTAGATTGCCATGTCGTCTGTTTTAGTTGTTCTGACTGAGACAAAAATAAAACGTCACATCCAGCACGTCAAGAATCTAGAAGGGGATTTTGCTTAAAAAAATTTGACACTGAACATAGAAAACGTTATCACAATGCATTAACAAAGATAATGTCAAATCCTTAGCCACTTGCTAGTCCTATGTGTGGAAAACTAATGAAAATTTGAACTAGACAAGCTCCATAGCAGAGCTGCCGGAGCATCTGTTCCACAGCAAGGCTTACTTTTGCTATGCATCCTTGTACACCAAAAAAAAGTTTGGAAAATTTTCAGATGGGAGTACTTGCTGTTCGTTGTTACCTATCGATCGGGAGGAGCGGCAGTCCAAGCAAACCCTTCCCCCAAAAAGAGAGTGGAAGATCTGTGTCAAGGAAAAATGCAGCCACAATCGACAATAATTTTGCTCGAATCAATGCCCTCTGGATCTGAGGCATCCGTAAGGTCTCACATCTGGAACACCCTGCAGTCTCCTCTCCAGTTGTTTGTACATTGCGTCAGCTCCCTCTTCGTCTATGTTGTTCACAACAACCAATGATATATGGGCGTTTTGTCAATCCTGTGAAGGATCAAGGCGCACCACTAGAAAGGTGAATTGGTGTAAACTAACACCTAAATTTAATCTACCAAGAGGTCTCGAGTTCAAGACTCCCATCACAGAAGTTGGCTCCGCTATTACTTTTAAAAAACGAGGGTAATTGCAGCGGTTCCCTCCGGCCTTCGTTTAATTTCCTGTATTCTTTCATTCCTAGCAGCAAAACCTAGGCATCCGAGGGCGGAGCCTGCAGCCCCTTTTGTGAGGTGAACTGCTCACCTTTCCTCATCAGCTGCTTGAAGTATCTCAATATGGTATGAAAGAGGTCTCGAGTTCAAGCTCACCTTTCCACGCCATCCCGAGGAGCCTGCACGTGAAAGCGATTTTGGGTGAACTGGTTGGTGCATGTAACTCAATAGTTTTTACCCTCGCATCCTAGAAGCGAGAAGGTGCTCCTCTATTTACAAAGGCTAAATCCTAATTTCGCTAAACTTAATTTGTCGTCCATCTACATAGACCTCTATGCATTCTATCATATTGCACCTGTAACCTCGCGTGCTACTCCTTGGACTATGCGCCACCTACCGGAATTCTCTCTGACCTGCAATGTATATCCAACACAGTATCTATTCTTTCACAAAATAAATTATTTCATAACAAATATTGTTGTCATATGAATCATCACGCATATATTATATCATTGTCAAATTAATCATTACATATAAATTTCACAAATAGAATTAACATCCTTCTTGGTAATGCTCCAGCTCCACGAGACCACGATCTAAATGTGCAGTTGCTCCCATGGTGTGAGAAGACGCCGACCAGTCTATGACTCTACTTCTATTGTTACGGGTCTACGCGTCTTTTTTAGATAATGGAATGAAATTCCGGCTTCATCTCTCTTGGAGAGAATCAGACCACAATTATTACAAACTTTAGAAGTAAAAACACCGTTTCGACAAAAGAACCAAAACAATCAAGCAGTATATCCAATCCTGGCCTCTAAAAGCCAACCAAAAGAAGCAAACAACTGCAAAGCAACTGTCTCCAACCGGCGACAAGCATTGAGGAGACCCTCTTTGGTCGAATCACTTCGCTGTAATTTGGCCCATGTGCGAAGCCAGTACGTTCCTCTGAACAAGACCTGCAAGAAAGATTTAGGTATGCATCTGTCAAAAACAGTATCATTCCTTGTGCGCCATAAGGCCCAACAAATCCCGGCAACTCCTGATAGTAATACAGAAACCTGATCTGGACCCCTTTGTTTCACCCACCCCTCAAATAGATGATGGATAGAATTGGGCGGACCCAAACCCAAAGTCATGTATACCAATCGCCATATAAATTTAGCATAACTACACTCTAAGAAAAGATGGTGAATAGTTTCCATTGTTGCACAATAACAACAGGACTTATCCCCCCGCCAATTGCGCTTAGCCAAATTATCTTTAGTTAATAACACCCCTTTCTTTAAATACCACAAGAAAATTTTAATCTTCAATGGTAATCTAGTATGCCAAATATCTTGTGAAACTTTAACTCCATTATTAACCAGGTATTTGTACATAGATTTAACCGAGAACAGGCCAGTATTATGAAGCTGCCACTTAAATTTATCGGACTCCCCTTGCAAGGAAGTATTGACCATTCTCGCCACTAGACTCACCCAGTCACGCAAATTATTCCCCTGTAACGATCTCCTAAAAGACACATTTAGCAATGAAGACCCTATGACTTCCGCAACAGTAGCTTGTCTTTTCCGAACAATATTATAGAGAGAAGGGTATTGAGATTTGAAGGGTAAATTATCCAACCAATTATCTTCCCAAAACCTTATTTGGGTCCCATCTTTTAAGATATAGGAACCTAGACTCAGGAATTGAGTTTTTACCCCCATCAGACTACTCCAGAAATGTGAGTCACCAGGTTTCTTTTCTACTTGGCTAAGAGGCTTGCCTTTTAAATATTTGTTTCGCAATAACTGTTGCCAGGTTCCTTGCTCATTGTAAAGTTTAAACAACCACTTGCTAAGCAGGCTTTTATTCTGTAGGTCAAGGTTTAAAATCCCTAACCCACCTTGATCTTTTGGTTGACAAATAAGTTTCCATTTCGCGAGCCTGTATTTCTTCTTGTGCTGATCATTTTGCCAAAAAAACCGAGATATGTAATAATCTATCTTTTTGAGGACTCCCCGAGGGACCTCAAAAAAAGACATCATAAATATAGGTAAGCTGGACAAAACAGAATTAATCAACACTAACCTCCCACCAACCGACAGCAGCTTACCTTTCCAACTACTTAATCTTTTCTCAAATCTCTCCACTACCATCCGCCAATCTGAATTACTCAACTTCCTATAGTGCATCGGAATCCCCAAGTATCGAAAAGGGAATGAACCTAACTTACAGCCAAACAACTTGGAGTAATCAGCCTCATGGTCCTTTGCCTGACCAAAACAAAATATTTCACTTTTGTGGAAATTTATTTTGAGACCAGAAAGCTGTTCAAAAGCACATAACAGAAGTTTCATATTTTTCGCCTCCTCAAAGCTATGGTCCATGAAGATTACCGTATCATCAGCGTATTGGAGAATAGATAAACCCTCATCAACCAAATGAGGAATCACTCCCTTAATTTGGCCATCCTCTTTAGCTCGTGCCAATATGATAGCCAACATATCCACAACTATATTAAAAAGAATTGGGGATAGCGGATCCCCTTGACGAAGCCCTTTCCTAGTTTGGAAATATGACCCCATGTGATCGTTTACCTTGATATTAACATTCCCCCCGTGAACAAAAGATTTGATCCAGTTGCACCAAATCGGCGAAAAACCTTTCATCCGCAGCGTTTGATGTAAAAAATCCCATCTAACTTTGTCATAGGCTTTCTCAAAATCAATCTTTAAAATAACTCCATTCCGTTTTTTC
This sequence comes from Guadua angustifolia, assembly GCA_036346375.1. Taxonomy (NCBI): domain Eukaryota; kingdom Viridiplantae; phylum Streptophyta; class Magnoliopsida; order Poales; family Poaceae; genus Guadua; species Guadua angustifolia. Next base: position 79,752 of record JAYEVE010000110.1, on the reverse strand, counting down.
TTATGCAACTCATGCAAAGTCTCATGAAGGATCACTGCTCCCTCCATAATATTTCTTCCAGGCAAGAATGCCGTTTGAGAGGGACTAATGACTTTTTGAGCAACTTGGGAGATTCTATTAGTAGCCACTTTTGTGAATATCTTAAAACTGACATTCAACAAACAAATAGGTCTATACTGTTGAATCTGTTTTGCATCTCTAGCTTTTGGCACCAAAATTATAGTCCCGAAATTCAGACTACGAAGATTTAGAGTGCCATGATAGAAATCATCAAAAAGAGCCATTAAATCAAATTTAATAACTTCCCAAAATACTTGATAAAACTCAGGTGGGAACCCATCAGGTCCAGGAGCCTTATTTCCTTCCATTTGAAAAACAGCTCTCTTAACCTCCTCCTCTTGAAAACTAGAGATTAGGATCTCATTTTCCAGAGGTGAAATTTGAGGAATGTCTGCTACTCTTGTTTCATCCAACGATAACCTTGTAGGATCAAAGGGACCAAACAAGTTTTTATAATAAGTGGTAATATACTTTCTTAAGTTAGCATCACCAGAAATTAGCCCTTCGTCTTGTTCCAGTTGAAAAATACGGGTCTTACGATGTTTGCCGTTAGCAACCAGGTGGAAAAATTTAGTATTGGCATCACCTTCAAGTAAGGTCTTAACTTTGGCTCGCTGATACCACTTGATCTCTTCCTCCCTTAACAATTTAGCTAACCTCTCATTCAGAAAGTTTTTCAATTTTAACTCATCTGGAGAGAGGGCCATGGTCTCGGCTTTCTTGTCCAAATCATCAAGATTATCAAGCAGCTGTTTTTTTTCCTTTCTATAAGTGCCACTCACATTTTTAGCCCACCCCCTCAAGTATTGACGCAGACGCCTAATCTTAGATTGCCAACGCTCTAGAGGCGTACCTACGCGTCTAGTGGTAATTCCGTAATCTATAACTTACAAAGATTCTTTGATTACGTAAGTAAAAAAAATTAATTTTTCATAGAGTAGCCTACCAGTTCCGCTTCAGCTTTGTTAATTTAATCCTCCAGCTCCACGACCAAATCGCACAGTTGCTCCCTTGATGGGACATCCTTCCTACCATTAAGCGTGGCTGCCAGGTCAGGGACATGGGCCAAAACTTAACTTTGGTGCGTTTTATGAGCCTCAAGAAAGCATGGCCCGGTCAGTCCATGGTTCTTTTTTTTTTTTTGAAAAAGCAGCAAGAGGATTGCTGCAAAATCCATTAAGAAGGAGAAAGAGGTGGTGGCCCCGTTTTTATGAGGAAAAAATTAGGCCCGAAAAAACCTTACAACTCACGACCTCAAAAGCTAGTTCGTAAAAAACACACGACTTACACACCCTAAAAACAACCTCAAAAGCAACAAAACACTACTCATAACCAAACACCTTAGGCCGCTAATTCGTATCTGTCGTTCGCCATGCAAATTCATGGGCTAAGACCGCATCCTTGATTGATGTAGCAACCTGCTCAGCTGTTTTACTTTTCCCTTGAAATATGCGTTGATTTCGTTTGAGCCAAAGATTCCACCAGAAGTAAATGAGTAGACCATCCAAGTCTCGCCGTTTGTCTTTGTCGTATTGGCTTCTTAACCTTCTCCACCACCTGTATATGGAGCCGCAATGACTTATATTCCTCCACCGATCTAATCTTCCCCATCGCAGTAGAAGTTCCCATACTTGTTTAGCGAAATAACAGTCTTTACAGAGGTGATTTGTTGTTTCCGGTGATGTGTTGCAAAAACTACAAACCGCATTGCATGGCCAACCCCTTTTGAGCATGTTATCAGCTGTTAGGATTTTGTTGTGAAGCAAGGTCCATGCAAAAAATCTGCATTTGGGTTCCGCTTTAGCCTTCCATATTGGTGCGATCTTCATCTTACCATAGACCGCGTCAAATTGTACAAGGTAGGCACTCTTTGTTGAGTATTGCCCATTAGATGTCCATCGCCAGGTTATTTGATCATCTCTCTGCCCCTCTATGTTAACTGTTCGTATTGCTTCATGGAGAGCAACAAACTCCCTTACCTCGTTTTGAGAGTTAATCGGAGTACACAAGCGGATCCAGTAATTGTTTGCCAAGGCTTGTTGGACCGAGATATTCTTTCTTCTAGCGAGGTGAAACAGGGTCGGGGCAATGTTTTTTGGGGCTTTTCCTTGTACCCAACTTGATCTCCAAAAATCAGCTAGCTTACCGTTTCCTATCGTGACCACTGTTGAGGCGTTGAAGAGTGCTAAGTCCGTATCATCGCAGGGTAGCTCCAGTCCCGTCCAAGCTCTTTCGTTGTTTTTCCATTTGAACCAAAGCCACCGAAGTCTCAGTGCGCGGGCAAACCGTTCCATATCCTTTATGCCTAGTCCCCCTTTGGCTTTTGGCAGGCAGGTTACCGGCCATTTGATCAAGCAATGACCCCCACTACAGTTTTGTGGTTCTTTTCCACTCCAAAGGAAACTCCGTCTCAGTTTATCAATGCATCGAATCAGCCATCTTTGCGCTGGGAAGACAGACATATGATAAATTGGTTGTGATGTAAACACAGATTTTACTAAGGTTTCCCGCCCGGCTCTAGAGAGGAGTTTACCTTTCCATCCCGCCAGCCTGTTGCTCATCTTGTCAATAAGGGGTTGTATTTCAACACGCCTGAGTTGCCTTATGTGTAAGGGGAGGCCCAGGTATTTCCCTGGGAAGGTTGAGAGTTTCCCTGGGAAAATGTTCAATAGATCGTGGATTAAGTCTTCCTGGCATCTGATCGGATATATTTCGGTTTTGGAGATGTTTATCTTCAAGCCTGAGCATTTGCCAAAAATCTCCAGAATGCGGTTAAGGGCTATTAGTTCTTCTGCTTTTGCATTTAGAAATATTCCAGCGTCGTCTGCATACAATGAGCAGCGAAGTCTTGCCATGGGCGGAAGCACCGGTTTGAGAATGCCTCTACTCGCAGCCAATTCTAGAAGGCTTTGTAGGGGGTCAATTGCCAAAATGAACAGGAGTGGTGATAAAGGATCACCTTGTCGCACTCCACGCGCATGTCTTATCGTCGCCGTTGGTCATGGAGCGTGGTTCATCTGTGGTAGACATGGGGTGCTGCAACCCCTTGCTGTTTTGCCTGCGGAATCCCCTCTTCGCACATGACATCGGCAGCCGCATCAAGGCTCTCAACCAGAAGCTAGACAACATCAAGGAGAGGAGTGCCGTCTTCAGCTTCCTCAGCCTCGGTTCCTACGAGGATCGTAGCAGCAGGGGGCATTCCTCTAGCACTGTCAGCCGCGAGACATCAGGGGAGCTCGACCGAACAAGTGTGGTCGGTGAGAAGATCGAAGAAGACACAAGAAAGCTAGTGGAGATGCTAACGACAGTAACTGAGGGTGAAACCAGCCGCGAGGAGAGCAAAATGAGGATCTTGGCAGTCGTGGGCGTTGGCGGAATTGGCAAGACCACCCTCGCCCAGAAGGTCTTCAACGACGAGGCCATCCAACATGAGTTCAGCAAGAAGATATGGCTGAGCATCAACCAAGACTACAACGAGGTTGAGCTGCTGAGGAGAGCCATCATTGCAGCCGAAGGAGACCATCGGCGTGCTGGAGATGCAAAGGACGCCCTTCATCGAGCCCTCAGGGATGCCTTGAACGGGCACAAGACCTTGCTGGTGATGGATGATGTTTGGAGGCACCAAGCATGGGAGGATGTGCTCAAAACACCCTTGATCAATGCTGTCTCTCAAGGCAGCCGAGTCCTTGTCACCACAAGACATAACATGGTTGCCCGAGGGATGAAAGCCAAGGAGCCCTACCACCACGTCGACCTATTAGGGCCGGACGATGCCTGGTCATTGCTAAAGAAGCAGGTCCGTGCGTAATAAACTAAAACCTCTGAGCCAACTCAATAATCCAATTATTTATAAAGATTTTTTTACCATCGTTGAGATTAAGATTTTTTACTGTTTTACACCAGTACCTCCTATACGTACCTTCTAAAGATGGTACAAACTCTCTTATTTATACGCTTTACCAAAAATTGAATCGCATGCTTGAAGCCTGTCCGTTGTTAACAGCGAAGTAGTGGAATGTTGAAAAGATTAGACACTTGGTTTTCTAAAAGATGCATGTACGTTTTTAGGAGCGAAGTAGTGGAATGTTGAAAAGATTAGACACTTGGTTTTCTAAAACATGCATGTACGTTGTTAGTAGCGAAGCAGTGCCTTTTGCTTTTTAGGAGAATACGTACAGGGACATACTACATATATTCCGGCGCCTAGCTCAGATGATAGCCTGATATATTGTTTCATACATTACATATCACAACATGCTGTAAACAGTGTTTTTTAATTATTTTTTGCATCAACTTGACTGATTTATATCGTTAGCTATTAAATTATGTTGTAAATTTTTGAAACTTTTTGAGAACCCTATTTTTATGCAAATTGACAGATTTAATTAGCTATTAAATCATGTTGTAAATTTTTGAAACTTTTGAGAAATATTTTTTATATATTTTTTGCATCAACTTGACTGATTTAATTAGCTATTAAATCATGTTGTGAATTTTTGAAACTTTTTGAGAATGTACCATTTTTTTTGCATCAAATTGACTGAATTAATTAGCTACTAAATCATATTGTAAATTTTTGAAACTTTTTGAGAAGGGTTCTGAGAGCATGCCTAACCTACCATAAAATTTTCATATCATGATCAAGCTTGTGCAATTTTAAAATTTTTTGACAATGCTACTAATGCATTTAAAGGAGCTTCACTGATTTAATTGAGTTACTAAATCATGTTTGAAATTTTTAAAACTTTTTGGGAAGGTTTCTGAGAGCATTTTTAGGCTACCATAAAAATTTCAAATCATGATCAGACTTATACTATTTTTAAAAATTCTGACAATACTACTAATGTGTTTAAATTTCACTATTTCTGGTTTTCCAGAGGCATCAAATTAATATTTTCCAAACTTTTTGAGAAGGGTTCTAAGAGCATGATGCCAAAGTTACCATAAAATTTCCAGATTATTGTCAAACTTTTGCAATTTGTAAAAATTTTGACAATGCTACTAATGCGTTTAAATTAAACAACTCCGCTGATTTAATCGAGCTATTAAATCATGTTGGAAATTTTTGAATACTTACTAATTTAGGAGCACTAGCTAGTTCTTGTGCACCATCCATTCTAATTACCCTGCTACCTTCTGTATTGTGAGATTAATATCTCTACTATATAAAGTAAGAGTTTCTTCCCGCGTCACTTCATCAAAATTACCCATCTTTGCCACTGCTCTTTAATTACCCACCTTTGCCACTACTCTTTAATTACTACCTTTGCCACTGTTAGTGCTCTTTGCAAATAAACTTTTTATCACAAATTAAGTTTCCGTTGCAACGCACGGACACATAGCTAGTAAGAACGAAAAAAGGAGATCCATCAGGTAGTTTGCATGATCACAGCTTCAAATAATTAGCGGACATTTCTACGCTTAACTATAGTTCGCTTGACAATTGAATCTAGTACACTGACTGTTAAGGCGGCCTTTTATTAGTTTCTTTTCTTGATGAACTTACCATGAGAAAAAAAAGAAATAGGCACTTTTCCGCTACCAATATACTATTCGTTATTAATTATACATGTCTAAACTGCCTGTAGGTGGTCTCAAGTGAGATAGATGAACGTGAGATTGATGACACGCTGAAGGACATTGGATTGCAAATCATAGCAAAATGTGGTGGTTTGCCACTTGCTGTCAAAGTAATGGGAGGACTCTTATGCCAGAGGGACAAACGACCAAGTGATTGGAACAAGGTTCTGCATAATGCTATATGGTCAGTATCTCAAATGCACGAAGAGCTAAACAATGCAGTATACTTAAGCTACGAAGATTTGCATCCATGCTTGAAGCAGTGCTTTCTGCACTACTCCCTTCTCCCTAAAAATACAGTGTTCTATGATAGTGAAATAGTTGGCATGTGGATTAGCGAGGGATTTGTTCATGGAAACTCGGATGAATTAGAAGAGTTAGGAGGAGACTACTACAAGGAGTTAATATCGAGGAACCTTATAGAGCCCGATACCAAGTACGCTGAACAATGGGTTTGCAACATGCACGATGTTGTTTGCTCATTTGCTCAGTATGTGGCTAGAGATGAAGCATTAGTAGCTCACAACAGGGAAACTCCGGATATTATTGGAAAACTTGATTCACAAAAGCTTCTTAGGTTGTCTTTAGAAACCAAAGGATCGGAATCAGATGGATTCGAGTGGTGTTTTTTACACGCACAGAAGTCGCTAAGAACACTAATATTAATTGGCTATATGAAGATTAAGCCCGTTGATTTGTTGGTTACTTTTTCAAGACTACGGACTCTGCATATACAATCTACAAGTGTTGCTGCATTGGTCGAATCTCTGTATCAACTCAAGCACCTGAGATTTTTGTCCCTAAAAGAAATTGATATATCTAGATTACCCAAAAACATCGGAAAGATGAAATTCTTGCAGCACATTAGCCTTTCTCGTTGTAGAAGTTTGGTGAAACTTCCTAATAGCATCGTAAGACTAGGGCAGCTGAGGTATCTAAACCTTGCTGGCACAAGTATAAACAGTACACCTAGAGGGTTCCATGCTCTAACAAATTTGAGGAACCTAGGTGGATTTCCAGCCCACATGGATGGTGATTGGTGTAGTTTGGAAGAGTTGGGGCCTCTCTCCCAACTCAGGAAACTTAGTTTAAATAATCTGGAGAATGTATCCGCCACAAAAGCTAGGCTTGATGAAAAGGTGCATCTTACCTATCTGGCATTACACTGCACCAATAGAGTGGGAGAAGGCGTCGCTGAGGAAGAGCAGCGACGAATCGAGGAGGTGTTTGATGAGCTCCGTCCCCCGCACTGCCTAGATAATCTTGACATCAAAGGATATTTTGGTCGTCAATTCCCAAGGTGGATGATGTCGACAGCAGCGGCGCCCCTCAAGAGCTTGAGGATTCTAACGATGGATGACCTGGCCTGCTGCACCCAACTCCCTGATGGTTTGAGCCAGCTCCCCTATTTGCAGTTCTTACAAATCGTCCACGCTCCATTCATCAAGCGTGTTGGGCCTGAATTCCTGCAGCTCTACCATCAACATAGTCATCATCCATCATCCCAGGCGGCCACTGCGTTTCCGAGACTGCATGAGATGCTCTTAACAGGAATGGTGGAATGGGAGGAGTGGGAGTGGGAGTCTGCACAAGTAAATGTGCAAGCCATGCCTGTCTTGGAATTGCTTAAGCTCGAGCGCTGCAAGCTGAGGCGTGTTCCTCCTGGCCTTGCCTCCCATGCAAGGGCTTTGAAAAAACTACACATATATAAGGTCCAACACCTCAACTCCCTAGAGAACTTTGCTTCGGTTGTTGAGCTGGTAGTGCTACAGAACCCTGACCTAGAGAAGATCACTAATCTCCCCAACTTGCAAAAGCTTGTCGTCATCTTCTGCCCAAAGATGAAGATACTGGAGGGTGTGCCTACACTCCAGAGGCTCGTGATGAAGGACTACAGCATAAAGACGCTTCCAAAATTCATACAAGATGTAAATCCAAGGCATTTGCAGTTAGACTGCAGCCTAGAGCTACTCGCTTCCATAGCTGTGGGTCGATCTGGCCCTGAGTGGAGCAAGTTCAACCACATGGAGCATTTCAAAGCCTATGCAAACGATGGAGACAATCAAAGGAAATGGTACGTGCAGTACACAAGAGATCCCTCCGGCAACTTGGAGACAAATATCGTTGTCAGTTCTTCTCAATCTGCAGGTAAACTAATACTACTGCTTCATCTTAATTTGTCTGGTTACTCTTTTTAGTTTGATTTGTTTGTTTCATCTTATTCCTTCCTTCATCGATAATTCCTTTCTTCATCATTAATTTATTATGCCAGGGGTCTGAATGTATTTCCTACTTAACCTCCTTTCAGGGGATAAAGAGGAATAGGACATACGAGGAATAACAGCAGAATGCAAATTAAGAAGATCGTTCTCTTTCTTACTTCAGTTCAACCTACCAAATCTACAACCAGATGATCCAGAGTTTCTTCGTAGGTATTTTAAATTCTTGGTACGTGATACTACTAGCCCTTTGTACCCTAAGTATTCCTATCTCCAACTTTCTCATGGAATATAACATCCTTCATTTCTGATTCGTGGTTTTGATCTATGATAAATGAAGCTCAAAAGATGTTACTAATGTGAAAAAATACATAATGTTGATAACTGTTAGTTATGAGCTGAGGAAAAGCTTACTAAAAGTGATGCCCCGGCCCTAGATGAAATGCATCCAAAGATACTAGTATGAAGTTGCATTGAGAGGTAGATTTAATATTCAGCTTGTAATGAAAGTGCTTCGACTCATGCATGTCCCTTTTATATTGGAAATTGCTAGTTCATTAGCTATACTATACAATGCATGCAGGTGGAAGCCGGCACTGCTTCATTCTGTGTAACGTAATCAAGATACATTTGGATGTTACAGATGTGGATGCAGGGAAGCCCTGAAGTGACAACGGAACGGAGCCAAGAAGTCACGATTAATTCGGCGCTGCAACAAAAAAAATGTCTCGCATTTTGATTCTGGTCACCTCTTTGATTATGGAAGACAAGCCTTTTCTCTCAAGAAAAAGATCATCGGAATTATTTGTGCATATGTATTGTGAACATGATTAGCAACTATTTGTGATTTATATTGTACCACGACAGCTGCTGCAATTTTTACCACTTGGTTATTTCAGCAAAGAACTATCAAGATGAACATGGAATATCGGGTTGCGGGCAATACGACACATTGCACGCATAGCCCGCCAAAGTTTATACGGACTAATGCGGCAGCCTACCAATCTTTATGGCAATCGACGGCACCCACAACCCGCTGCCAACAATCAATAAAATAAGGTAATTACATAATGTGATTGCCGGCATACGATGGAGACAAACTTAAGAACGGGTTGCAACGTAATCAAGAGATACATTTGGATGTTACAGATGGATGTACAACTATATTAATTACTCACAGAAAATCAGCAGAACAACTTTACACCGATATCTATCAAGTTTATCTGGCGAAACAGTACCACACCCTTAATCTCCGATCCTGGTTTGCACGTTGCAGTACAGCCTTGGCACCTTACTTTTGGGTCTAAGGCTCTATTTGGGAGAGTTCCAGATCCTAGCTCTAGCTCAGATTTGAAATTTATAGGCTAAAATAAAGTGAATTAAGTTTATATTTTTAATCTAAAATGTAAACAAGATGATCTACCTAAACACTCTTAATGTGCCCACGGCTCCAGCTCCATAAATTTATGGAGCTAGAAATACCCTGCTCCACCAACTCTACAGATTTTGGTGGAGCTGGAGCTGTCCCAAACACCCCCTAAGATTCAATCTCCTCCAAGAGCCGCAAGGTGGCCAACGCCTTCGTGAGCCGCAAGTGGGTGGCTCGGGGAGAAGCGATGGCTGGCGACCGGCACAGGTAGGCCGGATCTGGCCACCTTCCTTGCTTCTCCCCACAACAAAACCGTTCGCCTGCTGCTGCCGATGTTACAATGCCTACACCCCCACCACCAAATCGGGAGGAGGAAGGGGTTAGGTGGTCTCGAGTGATTGATGTCGCCGCCGCCACCCACGCTCCTGGAAGGGGAGCACGTGAGAATCACGCAAGGAAGTGGAGAATGGACGACCGCCACCGACTCCTAATTAGAAGTAATAGAGATAAGTAAATGCATACATCATATCCACCTGACCCAATAACATATGGCTTAATTAATACATGCACACAAAGCCTAAAACTCAAATATGTATGTGCACAGCCTACCAGTCGCTCTCACGTGACTCGCTCGCCTGTACGGCCTGCTGGTTGCTATACAGCGTCGTCCATCCACGAAGACCTCTTCGCATCTCGTCTCGCTGCACTCACGTCTCTCGTGTGCTGCGCCTGCACTTGTGACCCTCGCGTATTGCTCTCGGGCTACGCGCCTCCTGTATGGATTTTCCCCGACCTATAGTGTGTGTGCATCTTGTATGCCTACACTGTGCCTCTACATCTGTGCTGCATCTGCTATTACAAATAAAACAAACCCAACACCGTATCTCCTGTTACAAATAAAACAAACACAACATAGTATCTTCTTCCACAAATAAATTACTCCATCATAAATATTTTGTCAAATTAATTATAATACATATATTATATTGTTATCAAATTAATCATCACAAGTATATATCGCAAATATGAACTAACAGTAAGTTTGATGCTCGATCCGAGTTTGTAAATATTAGCCCGTGCTATGTGGGTGCGTGGGAAGCTCATGTGTGCTTGCTTGCGTTAATAATCGATGTTGCTTTGCATGATCCACTGGCTGAACGGAATCGATCGTTAATCGGGTGTCATCTAGAACGCAAGAATTTTCTAGTAACTTCTGGGAAAATAGTATAATTTCTGCTGGTTTTTCACTATATGTTCCTGCCATTTTGAAGCACAATTTTATAGGTCCACCACCCATCTCTGCCACTGTTCTTTAATAACCCGCCTTTGCCACTGCTCTTTAATTACCCACCTTTTGCCACTGTTAGTGTTCTTTGTAAATAAACTTTTTATCGCAAATTGAGTTTCCGGTACAACGCACAGCCACATGGCTAGTATATAAATAAAAGAGAAGTATGGCAAGAAAGCAAAATAAAATGAAGGTACCTTGCTAATGTAAAGGAATCGAAAAACACACAAATATGTGTGTTTCAAAATAGTGGCAAAGGTAGGTAATTTTGATAAAGTGATACGGGAAGAAACTCTTTCTTTATAGTAGAGATATGAATTTCAATTACACAAGACTGTATTTACTATATCTATCTCAACTTCAGCTTAGTCCTTGTAATTTACCTTTTATTTTTACCCTGACTTCACCGCTGACGGTAAAAAAGTTTCAAAAAAGTTAGACATGAAATGTTCCTTCATTTAATGAAAACAGTGTTGCCTGACCATGAGCTTGAGGTGCAAGTCGGTTAATCGCCATGTGACTGATCTGCCGTGTGGGACCGAAGCTCCAGCGACGCAAAGTCAAGTCTGGCTGCAGTCTGCACCCTCCGGCCCACAAGCCAGTCACTCAATCACCCTCATCTCTTCCCCAGCTCGATCGATGAACAAACCTTGCCACGGGGAGCTCCGCCGCTGCTTCCGCTGCCTCGTTGAGTTGCCACTCTTGCCGTCGCACAAATCTTGCGGTGCTTGAGCCAGCCTTTGACCCACGCCATTTCTTCTTTAATTCCACGGCCGCTAGGAAGAAAATCGCTCAAAACAATCGACCATCAAACAAGTTCAACTAGCGCATCGATTTTCCATAGAAATCGGTCGAATTTTGAAAACAACAAAACGTCACATCCAGTACGTCAATAATCTCTAAGAAGATTTTTCTTGACGCTGAACGTAGAAAGCGTTATCACAATGCATTAACAAAGATCATGTCAAATCCTTATCCACCTACTTGTCCTATGTGTGGAAAACTAATGAGAATTTGAAGTAGACAAGCTCCGTAGCAGAGCTGCCAGAGCATATCCGTTCTACAGCAAGGCTTAATTTTGCTATGCATCCTAGTTCACCAAAAAAAAGTGAATCATTGTTTGGGAAATTGTGTTGATGATTTCTAACACCAAAAGGCTTTATCAAGTAAACTGCAAACTATGGGCTCTAATAATTGCTTTCCTTCTGCACATAACCTGATCAGGTTTCTGAACTGTGGAAGGTACTCACTACCAATCAACTAAAGGAGGACAAAGTTGTAAAACCAGGATCGGATCATATCAAACTACAATAATAAAGAAAGCTACTTATTTTATAGCGACTGGATTCAACTAATACGTTGGAATTATTGGCTGAATCAATCAACAATGCTGAATTTACTGGCTCATAACATTTACACGGTACCCTGGAGACAGTTTTCATGCCTAAATGTCAAACTGGAAAATGGTTGCTGTCACTTGTCAGTTTGCAATATTTGCCGCTCCAGTTTGGAGGATTGGTTTGTTCACATCGAAGACAGAAACAAGAGGTAGGGCCAAATGTTGACAGAAAAATGCTTTGGCCTAATGGATTCCCAAAACTGAAGCTAGAAATGCTCAAAAGACCTCTAGTTCATAGAATAGAGAAAAAGCAAGCAAGATGAGAAAAGAGAAAAGATAGCTTCGTTGTAAATAACTTCTCATATAGTGATATTTGTCTTCGTGTGCCTGTGATTTTTCTAAAAAGGTTTTTCACGGCCCTTTCTTCTTTCCACGGCCGCTAGGACCGTCAAACAACAACTAGCGCGTTGATTTTCCATAAAAATCGGTCGATTTTTTAAAACAATAAATCGTCACATCCAGTACATCAATAATCTCTAAGAAGATTTTTCTTGACACTGAACGTAGAAAGCGTTATCACAATGCATTAACAAAGATCATGTCAAATCCTTATCCGCCTACTAGTCCTATGTGTGGAAAACCAATGAGAAGTTGAACTAGTCCTATTAGTCACAAGCTCCATAGCAGTGGTCATGACTATCTAGAGTGGTCGTGTTCTTAAGGAGGTCACAACTAGAAAAGGTCACAGCATAGAAAGATCATGACTTGAAGAGTGATCGTCGCCTGAGGAGGTTACCACCAAAGGAGGTCATAGCCTAGGAAGGTCGTAACTTGAAGAGTGGTCGTGGCCTAAAGTGGTCACAACCTAGATGATTCAAGAGGGAACCTTAGATGTTTGACTAATCAATGATCCTTGTAATGTGCATACTAGCCACTAATCATGAGACTAGTATAGTGTGCAAATGAGATCTTCTTGGTATTCCATGTCGGAAGGGGGGATCTCGACATTGAATAACGCATGTACACGTACAAATGGACATTTTTAATTACCATTAAGGTCAATGGGTGGCAACGGTATCTGTTAAAAGAATATTTTTGGCAATGAATATTATCACAAACATATTTACGTAACAAATAGCAGATAATTAGTTTAATGACTTAATGGTGTTCTACACCAAACGACAGATATTTACATGCATTGGTGATGCTAGAATTGTAAAACAGTTTCAAGGCATGAAAATTCGTAGAATGAACTTACCTTGTGATTCAAGCTAGCGTCTTAATAGATTGTTTATTTTATTCTATATTTTCATAATCGTTTATAATTTACTTGTATAACTAATTTTGCTAATTTTGATATACAAATCACTTTGAACACATATTTATGTGATTTTTTTGCCTTTCTATTAGTGAGGTACCTTCGTTGTGTTTTGCTTTTTTGCTATACCTCTCTTTTATTCATATATAAATTTTAATTTGATAAGACTATATTTGCTATGTCTATATAAATTCAACTTAGTCTTTTTAGTTCACCCTCTATTTTTTTTCCTGATTTCGCCGGTAGACTGACCTTTCCGACAGCCAGAAGGACTCCCGTGCGTAAAAAAAATTATGATAGATACAGACTTTGACACCATCGATCACAGTGAGTCCTAGCTAGAGAATAGCAAGGCATGCATATGAACTACATGTGGCAAGCATGCACTACGAGTTAGCTATATATACTTTGTTTTGTTTTTATTTACTTGGACCGATATGATGTGAGCGCATTTGCAATATGTTTCATTAATGCATGCTTGCATTCACTACAGGAATCCTGAAAATTTTCGTCGGCCAATTTAACTTTCGTCGGCTCTTAAGAAAACCGACGAAATTTTATTTATTTCCGACGGCCAACATCAGCCGATGAAAGTTATGGTTTAATTTTCGTCGGCTTTAATATAGCCGACGAAATTTAATTAATTTTCGTCGGCAAAGAGCAACCCACGAAAGTAAACCCCGGGTTAGGGTTTCCTGAACCTTATTATTTTCGTCGGTTGGGTGGTGGCCGACGAAAATTAATTAATTTTCATCGGCTAAGAGAAACCCACGAAAATAAACCCCGGGTTAGGGTTACGTGGTGGCTCTTATTTTCGTCGGTTGGGCTGTGGCCACGAAAATAGCACGACTTAATTGACCCAGGGTTCGGCTCGGCTCGGCACTTTCACGCGTTTCATCTCCCACGCTGATCTCCCGCGCTGCCGCCGCCGCCCCTATCACAGCGCCCGCCGCCGCCGCTGCCCCGACACCGCCGTCGCCCCCATTCCCACGCTTTGCCCAGACGTCGTCCTCTCCCGCCCGCCCAGACGCCGCTTGCCGTCATGCGGCCGCCGAGGAGATCTTCTCCTGTCCTCTCTGCCGGGCGCGCCCGCCGTCCTCGACCGCCGAGCAGATCTTCCATGCCCGCCACGTACCCAACGCCGCCCGTCGCCCGCCCAGACGCCGTCGGCCCGTCCACCACCGAGCAGTTCTTCCACGCGCACGGCCGCCAGACGTCTCCCGTCGCCCGCCGGTTGCCGCCCAGACGCCGGAGCCGCCGAGTAAATCTTCCCCAGTCCCCACGGCATACAAAATCGCAAGGTATTTGTTTTTCTGTGATCTTACAAAATTAGGGTGTGCATGTGTTTTTGTCAAGTTCATATAGTACGGATGTAATCCCTTTAAGAACATTGAAGTGCCACCATTGTTCTTCTCAAATCTCCAATATCGTTCATGAGAAGAATTTTTCATGCATCCTTCCTACAGAGCAACTTTGGTTCCTTTCTGCGTGGAATGTTAATTTGGACTATAGAGCAGACAAATTCTATTTTCATACTCTTGTCAAAGCACCGGGGACTTGGCGAATGGTGATACTGTCACAGAGCCAATAACCGCTTCTGTCTGTTTTGCATGTGTAAGAATGATAGGCCTGAAGATTGCCACTCAGTTCACTACACTGAAAGCTAATGCCATTAAACATATAGCCAGACTTTTTCAGACAACAGCCTGAAAAGTCAACAAATAATAGCCGAATGTCTAGGTATTTTTCGGTCATCAAACACAGTATCATCCAACTTTATATGTTCTGTTTGTGTGAAGGCTGGGCTGCACAACCACTAGTATAATTCATTAGCACACTTTTTAAATTCTAAAGAAAAGCTATATATAAGCCACCAATATTTCTCGACAAGCGGTTAAAAAACAAAGGCTAGACAACAAAAGTTGCTCGAAATTTGTCAAGTGGAGTCTGTAATACCGTATTGCTGTCGAGGTTTCTTCCCTCTTCATCATTTGCCTTGCCTTGCCCTTTCAAGTACAGAATTTTTCACTTTTTTAGCCTCATTTGTGTTAGAATTTTCGGAAATAGCTGTTTAACATTTCAAATAGTAACCTCCAGCGGATAGAGACAGCGAAAAAAAATTTTAAATTTTTTTTAGCGAATACAGCAGATTGGATCTGTGTGAATTTTTTTTATTTTTCACCACATCCAATAGACTGGTTTTAATTTTTTTTATGCAGTGATATTCAGCAGATCCGATCCGCTGGATGTCAGTGTAGAATTCGCGCCTGAGTATTTCACTGAAGAATTCGCGCCTGAGTATATTAGTACTACTGCTGCGAAGCTGGGACCAGTGTGTGCTGATGCACAGTAGTCTATTTATCACGCACGGCTACCGAAGATTGGGAAAACAAAACGTACTTGAAGATCACCGAGTAAATAAGAAATGTTTTTGGCAGTAGTACTAAAATACTAGTGCTGCTCACGCAAATTCTACAGTGACATCGCTGGATCCGCTGTGCACAGTACCGCATGCGTTAAAAAACAAAGTTTAAAACAAAAAACTTTGTCTCGTCGCAAAAAAAAAATTAAAACCAACGAACTGGGTTCGCTGGATATGGCGAAAAATAATAAAATTCCTGTAGATCTAGTCCGCTGGATTCGTGCAAAAAAATTTTAAAAATTTTCCCACTATCCCCGTCCGTTGAAGGTTACTGTTCAAAGAATAATTCTACAATATATTTCGTGTGCTAAATAGTTATTTTTGAAAATTCTAATGCAAACGAGATCAGGACAATAAAAAATTCCAGAGCACATAGTATCTTGTACTCTTTTGAGTAGACTTGACAGCCGCAGATAGAGTTTGGATAGGACGGCCACTTATTGCAGCATAGATGCAGGGCCAGCTCCCTGTCGTACCATTAATCATTTGCAGCTCTACAATCAAATACATCCACACACGAAGTGATCCTTATCTAGCCTCTCAATTTTTTTTACAAATTTAGTATCGTATCATGGGATTTAAATTTTATTTTGGATAAAATTTGACCAGTGACCACAAGCAACACAACACAAATCACAAGCAATAGATCCGAATTTAAGACAAAGAATGAAAGAAAAATGAACTTGGTGGTGGAAAATCAAGGGGCGGAAGGGGTGGGCCATAGATACCTTTGAGGTTTTTCAAACATGGCCTACTTATTAGTGTTTATTGTTTGGTAATCGGGGTAGAACGAGCATGGGTGAAGCTCCTCCATTCTTGTGCCTGTTTTCCTGTCGGGCAAAGATTTCCCCCTCGAACATACCCACAGGCAATAAACAAGGAACATACCCATCTCTATTAAGGTTTTTACCCATGAGTTAGTGGGTAATCGGGCAAGATTGTCATCTCTAACTATAGCTAATACAATTTTTTCCTCAAAGAATCCAACCAAAATCTCCTAAAACCTTAGAAGAGAGGAAGAAGAAAATCTCCTAAAACTTAGCACTACGGCGGCACTAACATGCTACAGACGTTGATAATGTTGTTGTCGGCGTTTTTTGCCTGACAAGATTCCGCTAACGGGATGTCTACTCCCTGGACGGAAAATATGGTTCAGTAGAGGGCATCTTCGTGGCTGGAAACCCTAATGTCTCTCGACGATGAATTTCGGGAATCAGCAAGCTGGTGGACACAGCGGTTTACCCAGGTTCAGGCCCCCGGTGTGGGTAACAACCCTACGTCTTGCTAGTTCTTTGTTTGAGAAAATGGAGAAATGTTTACAAGGGTGTTCTTCCGTGCCTGCTTCTCTATGCTTTTTGCTCTAGCCGACCGGCCCCCTTCTTCATGCACCAAGGCGTCCTTATATAGACAAGACGGCCTAGGCAAGAGAGAAGGTGGCGCTATACTTATCTACAACACATTAATTACATCCATCAATCCAGCTTCCACGTCGACCCACGACTCATTTATTAAGCACACCTCCGTGGCCTTGTCCTTCAAACCTCATTTAATGTCGGTACTAAGAGGCCTTGCCCGGTCCGCCCGGGACAAGACGCCCCTAGGACGGGTTGGTAAGAGGCGTCAGAGGAATGAGCTGTCGTCGTGTTGAAAACTGAATCAATTACAATTAATGACCCTGACACGAGGTGCCAGGGGAGGGAAACTTCGAGGCGAAGCCTTCCCCCCATTCTTTCGGTCGCCTTCGTGGCCTGACAAGGGGGGCCCGAACTTTCGCCCACTCGTCAAGCCGCCACGCGGGCCGTTCGCCCGGCGAGCAGGGCGTGATCGCCAGGCTGCTTGCCAAGGGGCCACGTGGACTCCTCACCCGACGGGCAAGGCGTGCTTTCGCCGGCTGCCGCCAGGCACCACGCAGCCGCCGCCCGCCAAACAGGCGTGATTGCCGATCGCCGCCAGGCCACGTGGACTCTCGCCCGGCAAGGGCGTGCTTCGCCCATTGCTCGCCAAAGCGCCTGGGTCGCTCACTCGGCGAGTAGGGCGTTATCGCCAGGCTGCTCGCCAGGGGGCCACGTGGACTCTTCGCCCAGTGGGCAGGGCGTGCTCGCCCGACTGCCTGCCAGGGCGCCAAACTGGGCCAAGCTACTTCTTGGACCTATTTCTTCTACGGTGGAGAGGGTACCCCGATGCAAAGTATACCGACAGTTGTGATAAACAGTAACCTTAGTACTACCGAGTTACTGCAGCGGTAGTGCCGTGAACATTAAACATGGTATAAACAGTAAAAATTAGTAAGAGTTTAAGCGTGTAACTTTTGGTCAGCTAATCCAAACCTTGTGAAACTTTGTAGACACTTTTTTTATGGATGTCAAGAATCTATTCCAACCTTCAATTACAAAGATTGACGTCAAAGTTTTGACCCTTTTTTGGGATCTAGGAAAAGTGCATAAAAACTAGGCTAAAACCCAAAATTTCACCCTGTGTTTACTCGTGGGGATTTAATGATCAAGATGACCTTAAATGATCTTTCACATATCACAACAAATAAGAACACTCAAGGAAGATTCCTCAAACTAACATGATCAACAACTATCTCAAGAACTTCCTTCTTAATTCAAAAACCGATTTCTTAAAGAAACTTGGTTGATCAAGAAGAAGCTCAACTAGATGATTGGAGGATGATTTATAGAGAATACATCTATCAATCATACATCTTTGGCTGCACGAGATTAAGCAAGAAAGAAACCACAAGAAAAAATCAAAAGTAAAAAAGAAGATCAAAACTAGAAGCAAACACTTAAGCAAAGAGGTGATTTACATTCAAATCATGAGTGTTTACAAAACCTCTCATACCTGAGGACAAAACTCCTAAGTAGCACACACACCATATGAAAACACAAAATCTTGTGAGAAACCCTAACACTCTTAGTGGCTAAGTCTAGGGTCTCAAGTCCTCATCTCGCACTACATCTCCTAATATAGTGGAGATAACCTTAAACCTAAATCTGGACACTACAAGTGGATACCATTCACATTTACATGAGCTAACTCAAAACTCTTAACGGGTTTTTCACTCACACAAACACACTTCTCAAAGCAGCCAACACATAGCCGCCAAATCCGCTCTACGAGCCTATATTTGCGTCCAATTCTACTTTGGTATGACCTAAACCATTTAGGCTACCGCCATGGGTTTTGCAAACCACCTCGACCGCCGGTGTTAGACAAATTATCAATTTGCCCCAATGACCAGTCTTTCTTCTCATTGAAACATCATCATTCTTCACGCTTTCCATATAGCCCTAATGTCTTCCCGTGAAGCCTCATATGTGTCCGAACTCCCCCGAATCGTCATCGTTTGCAAACGGATCCAAGTCACTTGATCGCCACATGTCCTTTTCTGCTTCATTAGCAGCATCGACTTTCCTTGACTATTCTGGACCTCAATTCCTCTCTAAGCCTAGTCTTGGTCCATACTGTTACCCATCATGTCCATCACCAGTACTTCATATTCTGGCTTCTTGTCTTCCTGGTTTGCAACTACTTCCTGACCTTAATTATCTTCTGGTGTCTCTTCACCATTTTGGACATCAGCTCTCCTAGCTTAGTTCCGGTCTCGCCTTCGTCTCTTCTAGCTCCGAAATCCTACAACCATACAGACAAAAAAAAATCATATAACACTCTTCACAATCTAGGATCAGTAGTACCACACCCAGAACTACATGGATTATGTTCATGATTAGTTCGCATCGACATTTTGTTCGCGGTCTATTTAATGACGCACGTGTCAGGAAAAGTCGTTGATACGTGACATACAAAATTATCTGAAATAAGACTGCGACATTCATGCCCCGCATGTTATTAAGGGCATGTTTGGATCCTTAGGCTAATTGTTAGCTGGCTAAAAATTAGTTCTAGTCCATCCAAACAGGTGGGCTAATTTTTAGCCAACCTCTGAGCTAACAATTAGTCCATTAACTAGTGAGAGTGAGCTAACAATTAGCCCATCCAAACAGGAAGACTAAAGGTGGGCTAATTTTTAGCTGGCTAATGGTAGAGCTAATTTTTAGCCAACTAACAGTTAGTCCTAGGCGATCCAAATATGGCCTAAATATCAATGTTAGACTCGTTTAAAAGGATTTGTCCTAATGGATCCCAAGTCTGATGATTGGCTTAAAAGATCCGGTCTCCGGAAGATTAACTATTATATAAAACAAGCTAGTGTAAAGCAAACGTCAAATCGGTCGCTTACATATATCGTCAGCATATATAATGCTTGTTTGGCAGATTCTGTACATGGCAGATATTCGGTGCATCACCATGCACGGCTGATATGCAGACTACAAGAAGTTTACATCACCATGCACGGCACAGATAAAGCTGGAGACTACCTCTGCCTAGGCCGGGTTAAAAAAATCGTCACCCTGTCGCTGTAGATTTGAGGGTTCAAAACAAATCATAAGCTACATAGCATAAATCTATGACATCCTAAAAATTTTAAATAGTAAAAATAAAACATAAAAATTTGAAAATGGAATTGAATATTTTTAATTAAAATCATGAATATGATTTAAAATATTATTGTCTATCTCTATATCCTAAAATCAAACCTTAATAAAAGGATAAGCTACAATATCAAACTCCAAATTAAATAAAATATAGTTGAAAATAAAAGTTCACCCCAAAATTTCAACTAATGCTTTTTCTTAATTTTTCTGATTTTTTTTATTTTTTGCTTCAATAGAGAAATCCTTTAATATACACTTAACTAATAAAGAAAAGATAAGAATAAAAGTATATAACAATAAAATAAATAAAAATTTTCTCCAAGCTCAGGGCACTTTCAGTAATTCAATTATAAATTTACAGGTCACATCAAGTAATAAAATGTGACAAGAAAGGAATTCATTGAGCCTTGACTAACAACAGTGACAGTAACAAAATTTAATAAAATTATATTACATTATTTCGACTTGAACATTTTATGTAATCCTCTGGAAAAATAAATACATCAACGGTAAAAATATTAGAAATTAATAAAAAATTTAGTATATTTAAAAATTCAATAACAGAAAGGCTGAAAATCCAAGAATCAGAATGTCAGAATTTTATTACATTAAATACAAAATATTTAGAGCTTAAATTTTTACTGAAGGACTCTATATATAAAAGGAACTCATAAAAAAGTTTCATAAAATTTTTATAAGTTATAAACTCCCATAAAATTTAAAAACTGAAAACTAAAATCTGTGCACCGTACTTTGTCAGAATTTTTATAAATTCTGTACAGAGTATTTTGAGCTAAAATATTTACAGTATAAATATAATTGTGTAACAGTCACTGAAAAAAATTATAAAAAAGTTCCGGGAAAGAAAATTATTTGAATCAGTGCACTGAATCTTGATGTGTTCTTAGCTGAACTCCTAATTTCTCATTTCATCTCATTGGCACGCGGGACCAAACCACCGTTGGGGCCACTCAACAGACTCAGTGCCCATCATCTTCCTCTTCTGATCGCTGTCGCCCCGAAGCAAAGCTTGCCGGTCCTGTAGCCCGCGTCATCTGTTGTAGCCGGCATCACCCTTTGCCACTTGCGCCGTCTGGCTACGACGGTCTTCGCCACGCGTCCGCCGCCTCCGCGTCGCCCGCTGAGCAGCCCTGCCTCTCCATGTGCAAGAGCGCAAGAGACCGCTGGTTCTTCTCGCCGAAGGCTTGACCGAGGCAGGCCCACCTGGCCATCTCCCAGCCTATAAAAGGAACCCATTAGTTCGTGTTAGCCTGCACTTCATTTTCCCCCTTCTTCTCCATACCGTCCCCTAGCTGAAACATGCTACTCTCTTCATTTTCCACCATGGCCGTGCCGCCATTAGAGCCACCTTTGAGCTCACGGTGGCAGGACATTCCAACCAACGCCAACTGCAATCACATAGCACTCTTCACAAATATATGCATTAATCAATAATTAATACAGCCGTTAAGCTCAAGTCACAGTAAGATCGATATTACCACCACCTAGGGTCGGTAGTACCACACGCCAGAACTATGTCGATATTCATTCAGGATCTATTTAATGACGCACGTGTCAGGAAAAGTCGTTGATATGTGGCACACAAAATTATCTGAAATAAGACTGCGACATTCATGCCCCGCATGTTATTAAATATGCACAGAAGCTGAGCACGGAGCAACAAGAGGCCGTCCTAGCAGCCTAACCTAAAGACCGACCCGAGAGCAGGTGCGAGGCCGCGTACCCATCCATATATACTCCATCTGTTTTTGCTGCTCCTGTTCTTCAAGCTTCTTATCATCTCATGCTTACCATTTTGTCTTCGCAACCTCGCATGCATTTTTTACTATTTTTTTTATAAAAACTTCGCATGCTAGCCCTTTCTTGTAAAATATTGCTTCCAGATGAATACGAATGAGAAATTTTGGGGAAAAGAACGTTACCATCGAGAGGACTGATGAGACATGCATGGAGGCAGTATAATCTTCGATTAAGATTAATTAATGGTGGAGATCAGATCAGATATATGACGCTTGGTTACACTTTCTTACAGCAAGAAACAAACCAGCTGCAACAATGGCGGCGGTCCTGGATGCTTTTGCATCGTACGTCCAAAACATGGTGACGGAGATGGCGAAAGAAGAGGTGGGTATGCTACTCGGAGTCTCCGGCGAGATCGACAAAATGGACACCAAGCTTGGGGACCTCAAGAACTTCCTCGCCGATGCCGAAAGGAGGCGCATCACCGACCAGAGCGTGCAGGGGTGGGTGAGGGAGCTCAAGGACGCCATGTACGATGCCACTGACATCCTTGACCTTTGCCAGCTCAAGGCCATGGAGCGTGGTCCATCCGTGAGAGACATGGGGTGTTTCAACCCCTTGCTCTTCTGCCTGCGGAATCCCCTCTTCGCCCACGACATCGGCAGCCGCATCAAGGCTCTCAACCAGAAGCTGGACAGCATAAAGGAGCATAGTGCCTCCTTCAACCGTCAACCTCGGTTCCTACGAGGATCATGGCTGCAGGCGATTCCTCCCGCCCTATCAGCCGTGAGACGTCGGGGGAGCTCGACCGGACGGGTGTGGTCGGCGAGAAGATTGAAGAAGACACAAGAAAGCTAGTGGAGATGCTGACGACAGTAACCGAGGGGGAAACCAGCCGCGAGGACCGCAAAATGATGATCTTGGCAGTCGTGGGTGTTGGTGGGATTGGCAAGACCACCCTCGCCCAAAAGGTCTTCAACGACGAGGCCATCCAACGTGAGTTCGGCAAGAAGATATGGCTGAGCGTCAACCAAGATTACAACGAGGCTGAGCTGCTGAGGAGAGCCATCACCGCAGCCGGAGGAGACCACCGGTGTGCTGGAGATGCAAAGGACGCCCTTCATCGAGCCCTTAGGGATGCCTTGAACGGGCACAAGACCTTACTGGTGATGGATGATGTTTGGAGGCACCAAGCATGGGAGAATGTGCTGAAAACACCCTTGATCAACGCTGTCTCTAGAGGCAGCCAAGTCCTTATCACCACAAGACATGACATGGTTGCCCGAGAGATGAAAGCTAAGCAGCCCTACCACCACATCGACACATTAGGAAATGATGATGCCTGGTCATTGCTCAAGAAGCAGGTCCGTACGTAATAAACTAGAAACCTCTAAGCCAACTAAATAATCTAATTATTTATAAAGATTTTTTTACCATCCTTGAGATTAAGATTTTTTTACTGTTTTGCACCAGTGCCTCATATACCTTCTAAATTAAGATGGTAAAAACTCTCTTATTTATACGCTTTAACAAAAATCGAATCGCATGCTTGAAGCCTGTACGTTGTTAATAGCGAAGTAGTGGATGGTTGAAAAGATTAGACCCTTGGTTTTCTAAGACATGCATGTACGTTGTTAGTAGCGAAGTAGTGCCGTTTGCTTTTTAGGAGAACACGTACGTACAGGGACACGCTACACATATTCCGGCCTTCTCACTGCGCCACGTCGTCCCCGTGCCTAGCTGATCAGATGATAGCCTGATATATTGTTTCACACATTACATATCACAACATGCCGTGTAGCGGCGGGCCGGGCAACGCCCGGTTGGTGAGCGAGGGCGAGACTCGCCTCGCCGGCCAGCGCTCGAACGCTGGCTCGCGCACGCACAGTGGCCTCCACTGTTGCTTCTCCGTCAAAAACATGCCGTGTAGCGCTCTCTCCTTGTGCGGTCCCGAGTTTGATTCCCGTAAAAAATGTTTTTTAATTATTTTAAATTTTTAAAACTTTTTGAGAATGTTTCTGAGAGCATTTTTAGGCTACCATAAAAATTTCAAATCATGATCAGGCTTGTACTATTTTTAAAAATTCTAACAATACTACCAATGTGTTTAAATTTCGTTGTTTCTGGTTTTCCAGAGGAATCAAATTAATATTTTCCAAACTTTTTGAGAAGGGTTCTAAGACCATGCCTAAGTTACCATAAAATTTCCAGATTATTGTCAAACTTTTGCAATTTATAAAAAATTTGACAATGCTACTAATGTGTTTAAAGCAACTCCACTGATTTAATTGAGCTGTTAAATCCTGTTGGAAATTTCTGAATACTTACTAATTTAGGAGCACTAGCTAGTTCTTGTGCACCATCCGTCCTAATTATCCCGCTACCTTCTGTATTGTGCGATTAATATATATGTATTATGCGATTAATATAAGAACGAAAAAAGGAGATCCATCAGGTAGTTTGCATGATCACAGCTGCAAATAATTAGCGGACATTTCTACGCTTAACTATAATTCACTTGACAATTGAATTAGTACACTGACTGTTAAGGCGGCCTTTTATTAGTTTCTTTTCTTGATGAACTTACCATGAGAAAAAAAGGACATAGGCACTTTTCCGCTACCAATATACTATTCTTTATTAATTATACATGTCTAAACTGCCTGCAGGTGGTCTCAAGTGAGATAGATGAACATGAAATTGATGACACGCTAAAGGACATTGGATCGCAAATCATAGCAAAATGTGGTGGTTTGCCACTTGCTATCAAAGTAATGGGAGGACTCTTATGCCAGAGGGACAAACAACCAAGTGATTGGAACAAGGTTCTGCATAATGCTATATGGTCAGTATCTCAAATGCCCGAAGAGCTAAACAATGCAGTATACTTAAGCTATGAAGATTTGCATCCATGCTTGAAGCAGTGCTTTCTGCACTACTCGCTTCTCCCTAAAAATACAGTGTTCTATGATAATGAAATCGTTGGCATGTGGATTAGCGAGGGATTTGTTCATGGAAACTCGGATGAATTAGAAGAGTTAGGAGGAGACTACTACAAGGAATTAATATTGAGGAACCTTATAGAGCCAGATACAAAGTTCGTTGATCAATGGGTTTGCAGCATGCATGATGTTGTTCGCTCATTTGCTCAATATGTGGCTAGAGATGAAGCACTAGTAGCTCACAACAGAGAAACTCCTGATATTATTGGAAAACTTAATTCACAAAAGCTTCTTAGGTTGTCTGTAGAAACCAAAGGATCGGAATCAGATGGATTCGAGTGGAGTTTTTTACACGCACAGAAGTCGCTAAGAACACTAATATTAATTGGCCATATGAAGATTAATCCCGTTGATTCGTTGGTTACTTTTTCAAGACTACGGACTCTGCATATACAATCTACAAGTGTTGCTGCATTGGTGGAATCTCTGTATCAACTCAAGCACCTGAGGTGTTTGTCTTTACAAGAAACTGATATATCTAGGTTACCCAAAAACATCGGCAAGATGAAATTCCTGCAATACATTAGCCTTCATGGTTGTAAAAGTTTGGTAAAACTTCCTGATAGCATCGTAAGGCTAGGGAAGCTGAGGTATCTAAACCTTATTGGCTCAAGTATAAACAGTATACCTAGAGGGTTCCATGCTCTAACAAATTTGAGGACACTAGATGGATTTTCTGCCCACATGGATGGTGATTGGTGTAGTTTGGAAGAGTCGTTGGGGCCTCTTTCCCAGCTCAGGACTCTTAGTTTATATAATCTGGAGAATGTATCTGCTGCCTCATCTGCCACAAAAGCCAATCTTGGTGAAAAGGTGCATCTTACCCATCTGGAATTATGCTGCACCAATAGAGTGGGAGAAAGCGTCTCTGAGGAAGAGCAGCGACGAATCGAGGAGGTGTTTGATGAGCTCTACCCTCCGCGTTGCCTAGGTAATCTTGACATCGAAGGATATTTTGGTCGTCGATTCCCAAGGTGGATGATGTCGATAGCAGCGGCACCCCTGAAGAGCTTGAGGATTCTAACGATGGATCACCTGGCCTGCTGCACCCAACTCCCAGATGGTTTGTGCCAGCTCCCCTATTTGCAGCTCTTACAGATCAACCGCGCTCCAGCCATCAAGCGTGTTGGGCCTGAATTCCTGCAGCTCTACCATCAGCATAGCCATTATCCATCATCCCAGACGGCTGCTGTGTTTCTGAGACTACACGAGATGAACTTAATAGAAATGGTGGCATGGGAGGAGTGGGAGTGGGAGTCTAAGCAAGTAAATGTGCAAGCCATGCCTGTCTTGGAGCGGCTTCACCTCGAACGCTGCAAGCTGAGGCGTATTCCTCCGGGCCTCGCCTCCCATGCAAGGGTTTTGAAAAAACTATACATATATGAGGTCCAGCACCTCAACTCCCTGGAGAACTTTGGTTCCGTTGTTGAGCTGGAAGTGTTTCGCAACCCTGACCTAGAGAGGATCACTAACCTCCCCAACTTGCAAAAGCTTGCCGTCATCTTTTGCCCAAAGATGAAGATGCTGGAGGTGTGCCTGCACTCCAGAGGCTCGTGCTGGAGGACTACAGCATGGAGACGCTTCCAGAATTCATACGAGATGTAAATCCAAGGCATTTGCAGCTAGACTGCAGCCCAGAGCTACTCGCTTCCATAGCTACGGGACGATCTGGTTCTGAGTGGAGCAACTTCAACCACATGGAGCATTTCAAGGCCTATGCAAATAATGGAGACAATCAAAGGAAATGGTACGTGCAGTACACAAGAGATCCCTCCTACAACTTAGAGACAAATATGGTTGTCAGCTCTTCTCGATCTGCAGGTAAACTAATTCAAATGCTTCATCTTAATTTGTCTGGTTACTCTTTTAGTTTGATTTGTTTGTTTCGTCTTATTCCTTCCTTCATCAGTAATTCCTTTCTTCATCATTAATTTATTATGCCAGGGTCTGAATGTATTTCCTACTTAACCTCCTTTCAGGGATAAAGAGGAATAGGACATACGAGGAATAACAACAGAATGCAAATTAAGAAGATTGTTTCCGACGCTTGCACAAATTAAGCGATGACTTTGTCATTCTCTTTCTTACTTCAGTTAACCTACCAAATCTACAACCAGTAAATTTTTGGTACGTGATACTACTAGCCCTTTGTACCCTAAGTGTTCCTATCTTCAACTTTCTCATAGAATATAATAGTTTCCTTCATTTCTGATTCGTGGTTTTGATCTATGACAAATGAAGCTCAAAAGATGTTACTATTGTGAAAAAAATACATAATGTTGATAACTGTTAGTTATGAGCTGAGGAAAACCTTACTAAAAGTGATGCCCCTAGATGAAATGCATCCAAAGATACTAGTATGAAGTTGCATTGAGAGGTAGATTTAATATTCAGCTTGTAATGAAAGTGCTTCAACTCATGCATGTCCCTTTTATATTGGAAATTGCTAGTTCATTAGCTATACTATACAATGCATGCAGGTGGAAGCCGGCACTGCTTCATTCAGTGTTTGGATGCAGTGAAGCCCCCTGACAAGTGACAACGGAATGGAGCCATGAAGCCACGGTTAATTCGGCGCTGAAACAAAAAAAAATGTCTCGCATTTTGATTTTAGTCACCTCTTTGGTTATGGAAGACGACCCTTTTCTCTTAAGAAAAATATCATCGAAATTATTTGTGATTATGTATTGTGAAATCATTAGCAACTATTTGTGAAGTGTATTGTACCACAACAGCTGCTGCAATTTTTACCGCTTAGTTCTTTTAGCAAAGAAAACAGAGATTTGATATTTGCAGTCCAGGCTTGCACCTTGCCAACTATACCAACGAACTTCCTGGTTTGCACTCCATGGCGACCCAGAGAGCGCTGCGGCGGTTTGAGCAGGCTCCATGGCGAGGTCGAGGACGTCGTCGGAGACGGAGCCGAAGATCCAACTCCTAACCGAGCAATCAGCCTGTTCCCACTAGGGGTCATTAGGCTGTGGAGGAGCTGTGCCGTCGATGTGCGCCATGAGTCGAACTTGCCGCACATGGCCCGGAAAAAGGGCGACCACTTGTTGAAGTTGGAGTTCTTCATCTTGAGCACTATGGGGACGTGGGATTTCACAGCGACAGTAGCATAAGGATTGATGAAGATGGGTGCCATGGCGTGCATGGCAGCACCTCCAGAAGTGGCAGGAAGGGCCATGTCGGCGGAGGAAGGAGAGTGACGGGAAAGACGCGGACGAGGAGCCCGAGTCCATCGGCGTGGTGAGGGTGGTCTTGGCGGCGTGCGATCACCAGGAAGAACGCAGCAGCGTGAGATGAAAAAAGGTATAGCAGCGGAAGAAAAGGATCTAATCTGATACCATGTTGAATGACAGGGAAACACCACCACCCAATCCGGGGTGACCATGTATATATATAGCCAGTGTACAACGAGATTACAGGAGATCCTCAAATCAAGGAGATATCTATGGTAGGTACAACAGAATGGCTATATTTTCTCTAATACTTTGCAGTACAGCCTTGGCACCTTACTTCAGGATCTAAGATTCAATCTCCTCCAAGCTCAGCCCTTTAATTT
Source organism: Guadua angustifolia (assembly GCA_036346375.1). Lineage (NCBI taxonomy): Eukaryota > Viridiplantae > Streptophyta > Magnoliopsida > Poales > Poaceae > Guadua > Guadua angustifolia. The sequence goes on along the minus strand of JAYEVE010000110.1, from coordinate 51,327 downwards.
GTCTCTGCAACATTGAGGATGACAAACACGAAGGAAAGCAACGATGTGGCTCAAAAAGAAGAAATATGTTGGCTAGCCCAAGGAATTCCAGTAGCAAAAGAAATTGGCACTTAAGTTCTGTATGTTCATATATTTGCGAACAAACAACTGATAGCAGTATAGTAGGAAGCCAAAATACGCTATCCAGAGTCAGAACTGGAGAAGAGGCTGATTTTTCGCAAAATGGGCAATGATACTAAACAGGAATTTATTCTCTTCTTTTGTAGGTTGTGCTATTACCAGAGTAAAATTCCTAGAGCTCAGCAACTATATATGGATATGTTCATCAGTTGTTCACATAAGATCATCAACTTTAAATTCTGCAACACCTGTCATCAGCAACTACTAAAAAACATCATTAAAGAATAAAAGTAAGTGAAAGCTCCTTAGCATTTCTACCTACATGCATGTCCTGATACCAAAAAAAAAAAAAAGCTACCATAACATACTTTATACTCTAGTAACGATCTAGGTCCTAAGCATTACCTTGAACAGCCCAATTAATTTTTCTTTTTGAAACTAAGGGCAGGAGCTCTGCCATTTATTTCAAAAGAGAGAAAATTATAATAACCTCCAAAGAGGAAATTAATTACAAAGATACCGACCAACACCAATACACTACTGTGCCAACCGCGAGTGGACCACTGCCATATACACCACCACCCTGACCAAAACTGGAGGGTTCGACGCTGATCAAACCGTGGACGCACGACTTCAGCGACGGCACGCCGATCAAAATTGACACTATGCCAGCATCAGATGTAGCTGCAAACCCAGCCGTCTACAGAAGTATAGAACATGGAGAAATTGAGTTGTATGCATCAAAGCAATTCGGCAATATGAGAAACTAATATTCCTAGCTACTTCCATTCATTCTATATTAAAAGGAACCATTGAACAATTCCAAGCAAATCAAAGGTACCTGAAGAATGGAAGTTGCATAGTTCAGAACACTCGGTTGGCCTGTTGTCTGCCAAATGAGAGTTTAGCTTACTTGATAACATCAGTTCATAAATCTTTTGGAAACTAATAAAGGCCCAAATAGCATAAAATAAATAGACAATAAGTTTTGTTGAATTGTTCTGCTAGGTACTGCCCCATATATTCTAGTAAAGAATCTCAAATGTGAGAAAATAACTTCTAAAGCTAAAATATCTCCTCAAATATCTCCCAAATTTTTCCTTCAGATTCTTGTTCTGTATATATAGGCAGCCTTAATAGAGACAAGGGTATCATCAATATCATCTGCCAAAACCTTGAGCAGCCCCTCAGTCTTCTCAGGGCATCAATATCATCTGCCAAAACATTGGAAAGCCCTCGTCGTCACCGGCGCCGTCCGTGTAGGGAAACTTGGGCGTGCCTGAGCTGACCATGATCGCTGGGAGCCCCGTGTGCGAGCTCTTGGAGTACTCCTTCACAGGCTTGTCCATCCACACTAACGTACCCCCGCATCCGGCCGGGACGCCACCACAGCTTGATGTACTCCTTCCGGCTCTTCCACAGCGCCGACGACGCACCGATGCGGCGTGTGGGCGATGTCGCGATATGGGCTGGCCGAAGTTAATTCATTAATTGATCCGTGGATGTCCACTTTCATCCCTAGCCAACTATCTGTGTAATAAGCCTCACTTCAATATCCGGATATATTAACATTGAAATGGTTAAGCAAGTAAAAAGTTGTAGTTAATGATTAGCTAGGTATTCTACCGAGACAAATTTGGTGAAGCCTTGTGATGTTGATATTGCGACGTACGGTACAAATTAAACAACCCAAACATTATCCATTGCCACATCATTATCTATGGCGCATGGCCAGTGCAATATCAAGTCCTATATTGATTTGATGGCTTACAAGGATGCTCTCGAAGCTTTCCATCACAAAATGGGATTCACGATATTTTCTTTGCAATGTGTCAAATGAAGTGTGTCACGTTAATCGAATGAAATATCGCGGTGCATCCTAACTAATGCAGTAAAAATAATTTAGAGTGGCGTCATTTTTTTTTTAGAAAACGGTATAAAAACCGTGAAATTTAGAAGAAAGAGAGTTTAAATACAAGGTGCGAAGGCCGCACCCAAAGGAGAGAGAAACAGTGCGGGTGGGGGGGGAGGAAGAGCATTTACAGAGCAGAAGAGAAAGGAGAGCAGTACAACAATGATCACGGCAGGTTCTGCAGGATGGTCTGAAGATGCTTCGCGCCTGCCGATGCCCAGGACACAGCGTCCTCTTTAATGGATTGGAGGATCTGGTCGTGGGTCACCCAAGAATGGCGGAAAATTCTGTTGTTTCGCTCTTTCCACCATTGCCAACAAACGAGGATGATAACGGTTTTAATGCCTCTTCCACGACCATTTGAGAGCTTGATGCGCTGAAGGTTCCATATGTCAAAACCGGTAGCAGGGCCCCACCTAGCCGGGTGCAAGCAAGGAAGGCGAAGCCATTGGGCAACAGATGTCCACATGCGTCTGACCTCCGGGCATTCGAGGAAAAGGTGATTTACAGTTTCAAGGCTTCTGCAGCACATAAGGCAGAAGTATTGATTTGGCCAGCCCCTTAGCTGAAGTCTCTGAGCCGTCCATAGGCGATTTAGTTGAACAAGCCAGAGAAAAATTTTTGTGCGCAGAGGCGCCCAGGCTGACCAGATTGTGGCGACGAAAGGTTTGCAAGTGCTGCCAATGAATTGGGAGTGATACGCCGATCTAGCTGAGTATGTGCCACTGGAAGCAGGCTTCCAAACGATGACATCATCTCTCTGATGGTGGAGAGGCACAGACTGAACCACGATCCACAGACGGACATATTCCCCAATGAGTTGCGGCGTGAGGTGACGCCGGATGTCCCGGATCCAGTTGTTGTTAAGCAGAGCATTTGCCACCGTTCTTCTCTTCCGTCTGGAGTGCTTGAAGAGAGATGGCGCCAATTGACAGGGGGCCATCCCACGTAGCCACGTGGAAGTCCAGAAAACTGCCTTACGGCCATCACCAATGATGACATTGGTGGCGACATGAAGAGCTGTTCATCAATACGGTCACACGTCGTAGACTGGTTGGCCCATGGCCTTTGTAAATCAGCAAAGCGTAGCCGCAGCCAGCGCAGTCTAAGGGCACGCGCGAAAATGGAGAGATCCAAGACACCAAGGCCGCCAAGGCTGAAAGGGCGGCACACCGTTGCCCATGCAACCTTGCAGTTTCCTCCGTGCATTTGACCATCTCCAGCCCAGAGGAATTTACGCCTGATTCTGTCAATGTCCGCAATGAACTTCTTTGGGGTCTTTAGCATCACAAGACGAGATCGGCATTGAAGTGAGAACCGATTTGACCAGGGTTAAGCGACTCTCAATCGTAAGATGATCGGATTGCCATCCTCGCCAGCGACGTGCAACCTCGCTCTAGAGACAGCCGCAGATGAGCACATCGAAGGCGTCCGAGGGTTAGAGTCATACCCAGGTATTTGATTGGGAATTGCGAAACCGTTCCGTGAAAAGGCTGGATGATATTATGAAGGTCGAGGTGTTGACACTGGATCGCCGCGATAGAGCTCTTGAGCATGTTGACCCGAAGGCCCGAGGCCTCGCCGAAGTGATGCAGAATCGAGATGACGGCCTGCAGCTCCTCTTTTACAGGATTTAAGAAAATGATTGCATCATCCGCGTACAGAGATAGACGAGCAGACGGGGCGTTGTCTTTTAAAGGCGAGAGGATCCCATCATCCGTCGCCTTTTTTAGCAGGTAGTGTAACGGGTCAATAGCAAGGTCGAAGAGGTAGGGCGATAGCGGATCACCCTGGCGCAAGCCGCGCTGGTGCATGATGGCCGGCCCAGGGACGCCATTTAGAAGCACAGACGATGAGGATGTCACGAAGGATTCGGACAGCCAACGACGCCATCGGTTCCCGAAGCCCCGCGCATGCAGAAGGTTAAGGAGGTATTCCCAGGAGACGGAATCAAAAGCTTTGGTGATATCAAGCTTCAGCATGAGGACCGGAGTGCGCAAACGATTATGGAGACGGCGCGATCATGACGAAAGGAAGTTTTCTTGGATGCTTTACCCTTGATAAAAGCACTTTGAGACGGCGATATTAAGGAATCAATGTGTCAAGTCGCAGGCGAGGACCTTGAAATAATCTTCAAATGGAGTGAACGAGGTGATTAGGCGAAATCACTAGCCGTGTCCGCGCCTTCGATTTCGAATGAGCACAATCGATGCACGATTAAGAGGTGCAAGAGCATTGATGTTCCGCTCGAAACACCATAAGAAAGCCATGAAATCATTTCTAACGGTTTCCGGCAATGCCTGTGAGAAAGCCGCATGAAGTCGTCGGGGCCAGCCTTTATCGATGGCAAGGATTTAATAGCAAGGAAGACCTCCCTCGATGAAGTCACCAAGACCCTCCAAGTCATGCGAAGGCAGGTTGAGGCATGGCCAAACGATGTCCTGAGAGCGCGAACTTTTGGAGCCGAGCAGTTGCGAGAAATGCTGAAAAAGAATATGTTCTTTGTCCTTGTGGAGAGTGGTAGTGGCTGGCGGATCGGGCGGCGAATGAAATTCTTGCGTCGACGGCCAATGGCCTTCAAGTGGAAGAAACGAGTATTGGCATCACCCTCCTTGAGCCACGTGAATCTGGAAGCCTGCCTTTTGCGAGCACGCTCCACCGCAGCCAACCCTAAGACCCTAATTTTGAGCGCCTTGCGAAGATGCAGCTCCTCAAGCAATAGAGTCCTCGATTCCTGGGCTACATCGAGGCGTAAGATAACAGCATTTGCCAAGAGAAGTTGTTGGGCAGCATCACTGAATAGAGATTTGCTCCAAGCGCGAAGGGCTCTTGCCGTTTTGCAAAGCTTATAAGCAATCCGCCTGCAAGGCTCGACAGGCGCATCAGAGGAGTTCCAGGCTTGCTGGACCACCTGCAAAAACCCCGGGAGCCTCGTCCAGAAATTCTCGAATTTAAAGCTCCAAGCTTTGGCCACGCCATCTTCGCGAGATAATAACAATGGGCAGTGGTCGGAGATAGATGTGGAGAGCGCTTGAAGCAAGTGGTTGGAGAGAAGAGCATCACACTCATGGTTGCAGAAGACACGATCTAACTTGATCAAAGTCGGATTGTGTCGCTCATTGCTCCAGGTGAACCTTCTATTCCGCAGGGGAATTTCACGTAGTGCACAACGATTTATGACCACACGGAAACGTGCCATTAAGCGATGATTCAGATTGTTGTTGTTCTTGTCCCTAGCCTCATAGATGAGGTTGAAATCGCCCATGATTATCCAAGGCACATGAGGTGCCGCGTGGCGATGGACTCAAGCTCTTCCAGAAGACGACTTGTCTCGGCCGATCAATGGCCATAATCGTGGTTAGAAGGAAGGAGGTGCCAACAGAGCGGATAGAGACATCTGCCGAGAGGGTGAAAGTCCGTGGAACGGCGTTTGTGACAACCACCTTTTCATCATCCCGAGCGAATGATTCCCTCTAACCCCTGCTTGGAAGGATAGATACTGACGCCGATCCGTCCACCAATCTGGCAGGTGGCTTGGTCAATATTTTGAGTTTTGACTCCTGCAAGCATGCAATTGCAGGTGCGAAATCGCGCAAGGTCTGGAAGACGGTCGCACGTCTGGCAGGCGCATTTAAACCGCGGACATTCCAGGAGAGAAAACGGCAATCAGGCATGTGAACATGGGAGACCACAGGGGTATAGCGAAGCAGGTGCTGTATAGACATGAAGGTTGAGGAACGCATACATCTTTCAGGTCCCATGAGATCATTTGAGGCCAGCCAGACAACAACGCAAAAGGCCGATCGGCGCAAAAGTACAGCGTAGCAGAACCCACAAGGTAGAACCCACATGACATGGTGCAAGCAGCAAAATACATCTAGAAACAAGCAGTAGGGCGCCAGTAGCACACCATCTAATGGCTGCTAGCCTGAGACGGCTCACCCTCCAGGAGGGGCTGGATGGCCATCATGGTCTTCAAGGTGCTGTCGTCGATGCGGCAGATGGACTTGAGAGCAGCCAGAGAGTCAGCAGACAGTGGGGCGTCGAAGAGCGCGACAAGCTTGCGGAGGTCGTTCGACGCCACCTTCTTCGAACTGGGGGAGCAAAAGCCGAGCCGCTTCGCGAGCAGCTCCTGCGCCATCTTGGCGGTCGAACAGGCCTGTGCTTGACGGCCAGGCGTCGGCTGCGGCGCAGTCCACCCGCACGGCAAGGAGCAGGAGGGCTGGCAGTGGCACCAAGAGTGTGCAGACCCGGAGGCGAAGCAAGGGCTACTGGTGGGGTGAAAACCTCTCGAGGAATAGCAGCTCTGGCTGGGTGGTGCCGTCCGTCCGCCAAGAGCGCCAGACAGAAGCACACTGGGCCCAAGCCTGGGGCCGAGAGCTTGTCGATGTAGCAGAATGCAGCGTGTTGGCGGTGCATGAGCTTGTTGAGCGCAGGAGCATGCAAGTGAGGGGACCGCCAGGAGGCAGGAGAGCGACTTCAAGAAGCATTGGATCGCATGCGGAGGGAAAACAGGGACGGCATCATTATCTCGGGCCACAAACACCGAGCCACCCGATCCAGTGTCTTGCAATGATAGTCGCAATCGAGCTGCCGGAGAGGTCACCGATGAGGTGTCCATGGGGATGGTCTTGCATGACAGTACATCATCGAAGAAACATGCGTAGGACGGCGCCGCGCCACGCAGAGGGGAGCGCAAGGGCGACGGCTTGCGTGATTGGAACACCTGAGAGGCGATCGCCCAGAGCGCAGAAGCCCCCCCGAGTGGCCGTGCGCGCAGGGAGAGGGCGCAGCCTGTCCGAGGATCTGGAGCGGTGGCGCCAAGCAGGAGAGCACGCAGCATGCGGAGGTGAAGAAGAGCCACGCAGGGCCTCAACCAGACAGCCCTGGCCAAAGAAGGATGTAGCATTCTGACGGTGACGAGGAGACCTCGATCGTCGGCCCCCCTGGTCGCGACGAGAGGAGCTCTCACGGGAGTGGTGCCGGCCGGATAACACGCCTGCCAGATTTGCCGCCACGGCGATCACGACGATCGCGGTGCCGGCGGTGGCGGTCATCATGGCCGTCATCATAATCCGGGTGGTTCGAACCAGGCTGCACCCCCAGACGGCAGCGAACATCAGATCTTCGGGGAGGACGCGGCGGCTGAGTCCCATCAACGACGCCAAGCGCCCGCTAAAGGAGCGACACCGCCACGGACGGTCTTCGAGCGCAGGAGGCGAGAAGTCTTCAACAAAGATCCAGTGCACGAGGACCTCATGAGAAGAACCCGCAGCGGTCCGGCGAGGGGGAGTCACCGGCAAAGACCGCCATGCCCTTGGGGCTCTGCCGCGCGCTCTCGTGGAAGACAGAGACCGTGATGCACTTGGGGATGACGTCCGGCCGGAGACCCGCACCTGCACCTGCACCTCCAAAGGTTGAGGCCTCACGGCGGCGCGACCGGGTCACGACGCGGTCGGCAAAGACCAACCCCGAGGGCCTCAGCAAATTGCTACCGGAATTCCAAGCGAGGGGAGACCTTCAAGGCCAAGCCGAGCACGGGAGAATAGCTTGCAGTCGGCAGCAGCAGCGTCAGGAACCCATGGCGAGATGTCATAGCCGCACCCATCGCAGTCAATGTGCCTGGCGCGGACGGCAGCATTGCGCTGAGCCGGGTAGTCGAACCACGCCATGAAGTCTTCAGGGGTGTGCCGCGTGACACGCATATCAACCCACGGAATGGCAATCTTGGACTCAATTGCCTTGGTAGCCTTGTAGGTGTTGGAGATGAAAGAGGCCGACCTGTCACCGGTGACCGAGAGCAACACGGCGTGCTGGCTGAGCTTGGCCGCCTCCTCAGCCATCATTTGCGTCGCCGTGAAAGTGCATGAAGCACGGACCGGCCGCTCCACCGGGCAAGAGGAGGAAGCCATGAGAGGGAGACGGCGCGCACGCCGAGGGCAGGAACGTGCCCGATGGCCGACTTGCCTGCAGAGGAGACACCTGAGGGGGTCTCGGCAGCAAGACACTTTGTGGTCAGAGGCAAGGCAGCGAAAACATCTCCCCCTAAAAGCTTCTGCCCAGGCCGGCTTAAAACGCGAGGGGCCGGAAGGAGCGCCAGAACTGGGCAAAGGGGGGCGATTATGGAGGAGTGAATGCTTATTGCCAGGAGCGTTGGGACGTCTCCTCCACCAGCGCCTGGGCCGCACTAATTGCCAGTCTGGGGGATCAGCAGATGAAGCAGCAAGCACAGGGACCAAGGCAAGCGCTGCAGCAGGATGGAGACGCAGATTGTGCGGTGGCACAGCAGAAGGAGGCACTGGAGCAGCAGATACGGCCATGTGTGGCACAGCAGCAAGGGGAGGCCGGCGGAGTAACTTCGGGGCAACAGCCACATTGATGGCGCACAGGCTTGAAATCGGGGCGGAGAGGCCCGGATCTGGGGGCACACAGGACTGGGCGAGAGGGATTTTGAGGCGCCCAGGTCCAGACGACGACCCGCTAAGACAGAAGACTCAGGAACAGGCGGCGACGAGGGACCCAGCGCACCGACATCAGCGGAGACGGGCTTGGAGGAGGCGAGGTCAGGAAGTCGGGGTCATCGGAATCCGCCGGGGAGCCCCAATGAAGCCTGCCAGATCTTTCACAAGAGGAGCTCCAGGAGGGGGGGGGGTGGAAATGGGACATTTGGGCACCATATCTGGGGTAAGGACCTTGCGAGAGGCTGCTGGGGGGACCACCGATCCAGGGGGCGAAGGCGGGGGGGGACCGGTGAGGCGCAGGGAGGCCACCGTTGCCGGAGTGGCCGACGGCGCGATGGGGGCTCGAAGTCGCGAGAGCCGTTAGGGGCATTGTAGCTGCTGGTGGTTCGAAGTCATGTAGGATTTTCTCTCGAGTGGCGTCGTGAAGAATCATTGTATGCAAACAAACATATAGACCTCATAAGTCATAATTCAGTAGTATTGTGCAGTGAGTTTAATTTTTGGACTGAAGAGTAACATTATTGATTTGATTGAATAGGTTAGCTGGTATGAAATCATCAACAAAAATTACGAAGTCTTAATCAAAGCCAAGTCTTTGGGTTGTAGCTAGTTTTTAAGAAAAGGAAGGTTATAGCTAACTGAGCAGTAAACACGATTACCAGCAGTGATATGAAATTGAGTACACGTCTCAATCTAAGAGAGCAACCGCCTATCGAAATCCTCTTGGAATTGCTTCTTCCAATCCGGATTCGAAATCATCATCAATTCACAATACAGTAGTGCTTTGTCATCATGACACTTGGGCTTAAAATTTTAATTTCGTTATACTTTCTTTTTTTCCAACACCTCGCGCGCATGAACCACAAGGTAAAAAAAAAAAAAAGCACTTCATCACATTACAAACCAATATCAAATAGCATATTTTGCTCATGTTTCTTATCGTTTCGCGCTGCATTCAGATGCTAAGGGCCACCCACGCCTAGCTACCTCTTTATGTGTTTTGTTCCTTTTGTTTTCCTGCAGATTTCTGATCGTGTTGTTTGTCTTTTCATATTTTTCCTTTGTGGCTTTTTGCCTTCTGCATGATTTTGTTGGTCCTCTCGTGCTTGCCTTAGCTTCGCCTCCGCTGGATATATCCTGCTCCGATCCAGCTATTTATGTGCTTGCTTAGCTACCTACTTATGTGCTTGCTTAGCTACCTATTTATGTGCTTGCTTACTGTATATATCCCTTGCGGTTTGTGCTCTCTGTCCATATAGGCACCTTTGTTTGTTCTATATATCATCTTGGCCAGTGTATTACGCAGAAAAATAGACCCTTCTCTGCTTATCTTTTCCTGGGCTAATGTACGATTGCTCAATGCCTTGCACACTGCTTCGCTCTGGTTCGTTGCTGCTTTGTAATTTTCTTCTTTCAGAAGAGTCTCATGCTGCTCTCATGGCAGTATCATTGCAGGCCCATGGTCCGTTCTTTCCTCGAAGACACGTTGTCAGTTACGTGTCTTCCATATTTGCTTTGCAGTTGCTTTTGAGCATTACCATGCGATCGCCACATGCAGCTTTTTTTTTTCCCGTTTGTATTCATGCTGTTTGTTCGTCATACACCATTTCTGTCCAATTGTTCCCCGTCATGTTGCCTGTGAGAATCGCCGCTGAAGACTTTTGGCTAACAAGCACCGTTTGTTGGCCGTGCCATATGTCACTTTCCGTGTACCTTTATTTAACGGGAAAGGAATCCCTGAGAGCTCAGCCACGCCATATGTCACTTTCTTGTGAGAAGAAGACTATTTAGAAAATTCAAAATTTCGTTCAGATCTTCCTATCAGTTTTTAATAAATAGGCCAAAAAAAGATATTATATCTAGGTCCCTCTGTGGTTTACGTTCAGCTCTTCACATAATAAACATAATAGATCCGAGAAAAACTAAAATTACGTTTTTGTCCCTAAAAAGGTTTTTAAGCTGAATTGATCTGAAAAAACGAAATTATGTTTATACTTCTCCACGTTTTTTTTAAACTCACTGACGGCTCATAGCAATCCACAGATTCAACGACGACTCCTAACAACCCATTTTTTAAAGAAAAAACAAGAAAACCGAAATTACGCAAAAAAAGAATCTACCATTTTTTTAGAAAATAAACCAAGAAAACTGAAATCACGAAAAAAAACACTTTTTCGTAGATTCGACAACGATTTCTAGTGGTTCCGTATTATACAAAGATGACCCGTAGTGCCATAAATTCGTTCATGGCTCCTATCTAGCACATTTTTTATAAAATTCCAGAGAAAAAATGAATTCACATTTACGCCCTCACACCCATTTTTTCAGAAATAATCATCGGATCAAATTTCGCGTGGCGCAGCGTCACGCAACCAAATTTCGCATGGCGCAGCATAGCACGCAAACCCTTACTAGTATATCTTAAGCCCGGAAGGATTCCATCGCGAGGAGAGTGCCACGCCAGCGTTTTTTTGAAAAACCCCCTGAAAAATCAAAAATCACGAATAGGTCCTTCCACGGTAAATTAGAAATCATGGAAAGGTCCTTCTATCAGTTATTTTGCAAAAAAAGACCCCGTAGTTTTGTAAATTCCGGTTCTTTTGGCTTGAAAGATTAAAAAAATTTAAAATCATGAACAGGTCCTTCCACCGGTTATTTCGCAAAAAAAACCCTAGTTCCTCAGAATTGACGCGACACCGGTTCTTTCAACTAGAAAGGTTAAAAATTAAAAATCATGAGTAGGTCCTTCCACGGTTATTTTGCAAAAAAACCCCGTGGTTTCAAAAGTCGGTTTGCAAAAACTCAGCTAATTTTTTTTCGTCAAGGGCATCGCAAGACATCTCTACCTAGTTATTCATAACTATAATAAAAAACTCATTATTTGTGTCAAAATCTGAATTATCACTTTATATTTGTATGGCCAAGCAACTAATATCTCTGTTCAAGTTTACATGACATTTTCTCTTGGCATATAGACCAAAGAGATATTGAAAATGACTAATATATCCCTAATTATTATCTCATAAGCACTATATTCAATTCATGCATATAGAAAATATAAAGTAAAGGTAAATATCAAACTAATTTTGTATTAAAATAAAAATACATTTTATATTTATAGATAAGATCTCTCTAAAAGGAAGAAGGTCATGATGGGTTCTGAGAGATATTTAGTCTACCGTAAAAAATACAGGAAAGGGAAGAAGGTCAGTGATGGGTTCTGAGAGATATTTAGTCTACCAAAAAAAATTATGTTTAGATCTCTATGTGGTTTACGTTCAGATCTTCACATAATAAACATAATAGGTCTCGAAAATCCAAAATTACATTTTGATCCCAAAAAGGTTTTAAGCTAAATTGATCTGAAAAATGAAATTACGTTTATGTCTCTCTGCATTTTTTAAAAATCCACTCGATTCACCGACGGCTCATAGCAATCCACGATTCAACGACGGCCCTAGCAACCCATTTTACAAAGAAAAAAGAAAACCGAATTACGTGAAAAAGAATGTGCCATTTTTTAGAAAATAAACCGAGAAACTGAAATCATGCTAAAAATGAATTTTAAAAAATTCTGGAGAAAAATTCTGCAAAAAAACGAAATTTTAAAAAAAATTTGCAGATTCAACGACGACTTAGCGGTTCCAAGACTACACAAAGATGACATGTAGTGCCGCAAATTTGTCGATGGCTCTAGCTAGCGATTTTTAAAAAAATTGAGAAAAACGAATTCATCCTCACACCCATTTTTTCAAAAATAATTATTGGACCAATTTACATGGCGCAAATAATATGCAACCAAATTTCGCGACGACGCAAAGATAGAGTGCAAACCCTTGCTAGTATATCTTAAGCCCGGAAGGATTCCAGCACGAGGAGAGTGCCACATCAATGTTTTTGAAACCCCCAAAATCGAAATCGCGAATAGGTCCTTTCACGTAAATTAGAAATCACGAACAGTCCTTCTATCGATTATTTTGCAAGAAAGACCTTGTAGTTTCAGAATTCTGGTTCTTTCAGCTCGAAAGATTAAAAACGAAATCGAACAAGTCCTTCCACCAGTTATTTCACAAAAAGAACCCCATAGTTCCAGCAAATTCGAGGCGGACGTTGGTTCTTTCAACCAGAAAGGTTAAAATATTTAAAAATCGTGAGTAGGTACTTCCACCGGTTATTTCGCAAAAAAAACTCGTGGTTCTGTAAATCCGGTTTGCGAAAAACTCAGACTAAATTTTTTCTCGCCTCGCGGAATCGCGCGCGTCTCTACCTAGTTATCCATAACTATAATAAAAAACTCATTATTTGTGTCAAAATCTGAACTCTCATTTTATATTTGTATGGCCAAGCAACTAATAACTCTGTTCAAGTTTACATGACGCATTTTCTCTTGGCATATAGAACAAAAAGATATTGAATTCATGCATATAGAAAATATAAAGTAAAGGTAAATATTTATTAGGGCATAAAGGGAATATCAAACTAATTTTGTATTAAAATAAAAAATACATTTTATATTTATAGATAAGATTATTTAAAAAAAGTATGCCCTACATTTATTCGCAGAGGAAGTATTATTTCCATTCGGAGGAAGGACATATGAATTACCAACAAAGGGTAATTTTCTACACTAATATACAAGAACGTTTCTACTAACGTTTATCAAAAGGCGTGATGCTAAATTTCTGTACAGTTGTTCTGATTGGGACAAGAATGAAACGTCACTTGTGTGGAAAGATCATGTCAAATTCTTAGCCACATACTAGCTAGTCCGATGTGAGGAGAAATAATGGGAATTGTTAGCCACAAGATCCGTAGCAGAGCTGCCAGAGCATATCTGTTCTAAAGCATCCTGGTTCACCCAAAAAAAAAGTCCTGTGTGTTTGAAGAATTGTGTTCATGACTTCTCACTGAGCATATATGTTGTACAGCATCCTTCTGCATGCACAGAAGCTGAGCAGGAGCTGGCCCTGCATGCAACAAGAGGCCGTCCAATCCTAGCCTAAAGACCCGAGACCAGGTTACCATTCATATTCCATCTGTTTTGCTGCTCCTGTTCTCCAAGCTTCTCATTGTCTCATGGTTACCATTTTGTCTTTGCATCCTCGGATGCATTTTTTACTTTTTAAAAAAAAACTTCGCATGCAGAACGTTACCATCTAGAGGACTGATCAGACATGCATGGAGGCCGTATAATCTTCGCTAATATTAATTAAAGGTGGAGATCAGATGACGCATGGTTTAACTTTGTAACAGCAAGAAGCAAACCAATTGCAGCAATGGCGGCGGTCCTGGATGCTTTTGCATACTACGTCCAAAACATGCTGACGGAGATGGCCAAAGAAGAGGTGGGCATGCTGCTCGGTGTCTCCGGCGAGATCGGCAACCTGGGCGTCAAGCTTGGGGACCTCAAGAACTTCCTCGCCGACGCTGAGAGGAGGCGCATCACCGACCATAGTGTGCAGGGTTGGGTGAGGGAGGTCAAGGACGCCATGTACGATGCCACCGACATCATCGATCTCTGCCATATCAAAGCCATGGAGCGTGGTCCATCTGTGGCAGACATGGCATGCTGCAAATCCTTGCTCTTCTGCCTACGGAATACCCCCTTCGCCCACAACATTGGCACCCGCATCAAGGGTCTCAACCAAAAGCTAGACAGCATCAAGGAGCGGAGCGCAGCCTTCAGCTTTGTCAACCTCGGTTCCTACGAGGATCATAGAAGCAGGGCGCATTCCTCTCGTCCTATCAGCCGCGAGACGTCGGGGGAGCTTGACTGGACTGGTATTGTTGGCGAGAAGATCGAAGAAGACACAAAAAAGCTAGTGGAGATGCTGACGGTAGTAACTGAGGGGGAAACCAACAGCAAAATGATGATGTTGGCAGTGGTGGGCGTTGGCGGATTGGCAAGACCACCCTTGCCCAGAAGGTCTTCAACGACGAGGTCATCCAACGTGAGTTCGGCAAGAAGATATGGCTGAGCGTCAACCAAGATTACAACGAGGCTGAGCTGCTGAGGAGAGCCATCACCGCAGCCGGTGGAGACCACTGGCATGCTGGAGATGCAAAGGACGCCCTTCATCGAGCCCTCAGGATGCTTTGAATGGGCACAAGACCTTGCTGGTGATGGATGATGTCTGGAGGCACCAAGCATGGGAGGATGTGCTCAAAACACCCTTGCTCAATGCTGTCTCTCGAGGCAGCCGAGTCCTCGCCACCACGAGGCATGACATGGTTGCCCGAGGGATGAAAGCCAAGGAGCCCTACCACCACATCGACACATTAGGACCTAACGATGCCTGGTCATTGCTCAAGAAGCAGGTCCGTACGTAATAAACTAGAAACCTCTAAGCTAACTCAATATTCAAATTATTTATAAAGATTTTTTTTACCATCCATGAGATTAAGATTTTTTTTACCGTCTTACACCGGCACTTCCTGATACCTTCTAAAGATAGTAAAAACTCTCTTATTTATTCGCTTTACCAAAAAAGTGAATCGCGTGCTTGAAGCCTAAATATGTACGTTGTTAGTAGCGAAGTAGTGGATGGTTGAAAAAATTAGACCCATAGTATTAATAATATGTGCCGAGTGCCGTTTGCTTTTTAGGAGAACACGTACAGAGACATACTTTTATTTGTGCTGCGATTAATATAAGAACGAAAAAAGGAGATCCATCAGGTAGTTTGCATGATCCCAGCTTCAAATAATTAGCGGACAGTTCTACGTTTAACTGTAGTTCACTTGACAATTGAATCTAGTACACTGACTGTTAAGGCGGCCTTTTATTAGTTTCTTTTCTCGATGAACTTACCATGAGAAAAAAAAGAAATAGTCACTTTTCCGCTACCAATATACTATTCGTTATTAATTATACATGTCTAAACTGCGCCTGCAGGTGGTCTCAGGTGAGATTGATGAACGTCAGATTGATGACACGCTAAAGGACATTGGAATGGAAATTATATCAAGATGTGGTGGTTTGCCGCTTGCTGTCAAAGTCATGGGAGGACTCCTACGCCAGAGAGAGAAACGACGAAGTGATTGGAACACGGTTTTGAATGATGCTATATGGTCAGTATCTCAAATGCCCGAAGAGCTAAACAATGCAGTATACTTAAGCTATGAAGATTTGCATCCATGCTTGAAGCAGTGCTTTCTACACTACTCGCTTCTCCCTAAAAATACAGTGTTCTTTGATCATGACATTGTTGGCATGTGGATTAGTGAGGGATTTGTTCATGGAAAGTCGGATGAATTAGAAGAGTTAGGAGGAGACTACTACAAGGAGTTAATATTGAGGAACCTTATAGAGCCGGATACAAAGTATGTTGATCACTGTGTTTGCAACATGCATGATGTTGTTCGCTCATTTGCTCAATATGTGGCTAGAGATGAAGCACTAGTAGCTCACAACAGAGAAACTCCTGATATTATTGGAGAACTTAATTCACAAAAGCTTCTTAGGTTGTCTGTAGAAACCAAAAGATCGGAATCAGATGGATTAGAGTGGAGTTTTTTGTATACCCAGAAGTCACTAAGAACACTAATATTAAAAGGCCATACGAAGGTCAAACCCGTTGATTCGTTGGTTACCTTTTCAAGACTACGGACTATAAATATACAATCCACAAATGTTGCTGCATTGGTTGAATCTCTGTATCAGCTCAAGCACCTGAGGTATTTGTCCTTACAAAAAACTGATATATCTAGATTACCAGAAAACATCGGCAAGATGAAATTCGTGCAGCACATTAGCCTTTATGGTTGTAAAAGTTTGGTGAAACTTCCTGATAGCATCATAAGGCTAGGGCAGCTGAGGTATCTAAACCTTGTTGGCACAAGTATAAACAGTATACCTAGAGGGTTCCGTGGTCTAACAAATTTGAGGACACTAGATGGATTTCCAGTCCACATGGATGGTGATTGTTGTAGTTTCGAAGAGTTGGGGCCTCTTTCCAAGCTCAGGAATCTTTATTTAAATGATCTAGGGAATGTATCTGCTGCCTCATCGACCACAAAAGCCAGGCTTGGTGAAAAGGTGCATCTTACTCATCTGTCATTATACAGTTCCAGTAGAGTGGGAGATAACGGGTTGGTCAAAGAGGAAGAAAGCGTCTCTGAGGAAGAGCATCGACGAATCGAGGAGGTGTTTGATGAGCTCGCCCCACCGCCTTGCCTAGATTATCTTGCAATCTTTGGATATTTTGGTCGGCGGCTCCCAAGGTGGATGACGTCGACAGTAGAGCTGCCTCTCAAGAGCTTGAGGACTCTAGCGATGTATGACCTGGCCTGCTGCGTCCAACTCCCTGATGGTTTGTGCCAGCTCCCCAGTTTGCAGTTCTTACTGATCAACCGCGCTCCAGCCATCAAGCATGTTGGGCCTGAATTCCTGCAGCTCTACCATCAACATAGTCATCACCCATCATCCCAGGTTGCTACTGCATTTCCAAGACTTCACAAGATGTACTTAAGAGGAATGGTGGAATGGGAGGAGTGGGAGTGGGAAGCTGAGCAAGCAGATATACAAGCCATGCCTGTCTTGGAGCTGCTTAAGCTCGAGCGCTGCAAGCTGAGGCGTGTTCCTCCTGGCCTTGCTTCCCATGCAAGGGCTTTGAAAAAACTATATATATACGATGTCCAGCACCTCAACTCCCTAGAGAACTTGGCTTCCGTTGTTCAGCTTCAAATGTTTCACAACCCCGACCTAGAGAGGATTGCTAATCTCCCCAAATTGCAAAAGCTTGCCATTGTGAACTGCCCAAAGCTCAAGGTACTAGAGGGTGTCCCTGCACTCCAGAAACTCGAGCTGGAGGATTACTACATGGAAACGCTCCCGAAATATATGCAAGATGTAAAATCGAGGCATCTGCTGCTCGACTGTAGCCTCGAGCTACTCTCCTCCATAGCCGTAGGACGATCTGGCCCTGAGTGGGGCAAGTTCCACCATATAGAGCATGTCAAGGCCTATGCAGATAAAAGGAAATGGTACGTACAATATACAAGAGATCCCTCCTGCAACTTGGAGACAAATATCATTGTCAGCTCTTCTCGATCTGCAGGTAAACTAATACTACTACTTCGTCTTAATTTGTTCGGTTACTCTTTTAGTTTTGATTTATTTGTTTCGTCTTATTCATTCATCAGTAATTCCTTTCTTCTTCATTAATTCAATATGCTAGGGTCTGAATGTATTTCCTACTTTACCTCCTTTTTCTGAAAGAGGTATTTCCAACTTTTCTTTTTTGGCTTCGCTTGACTGTTGTTTCAGGGGATGAAGAGGAATAACAGCAGAATGCAAATTAAGAAGATTGTTTCCCACGCTTGCACAAATTAAGCGGCGACTTCGTCATTTTCTTTCTTACTTCAGTTCAACCTGCCAAATCTACAACCACATGATCCAGAGTATGGATGCGGTGGAGCCATGAAGCCATGGTTAATTCGGCACTGCAACCAAAAATGGTCCCGCATTTTGATTTTGGTCACCTCTTTGATTATGGAAGATGAGCCTTTTCGCTTAAGAAAAATATCATCGAAATTATTTGTGATTATATATTGTGAACATGATTAGCAACTATTTGTGATTTATATTATACCACGACAGGTGCTCCAATTTTACCGCTTGGTTCTTTTAGCAAAGAAAACAGTGCTTTGTCATGACACGTGGGCTTAAGAATATTCAATTTCACAGCGATTTGTTATAATTTTTTCAAACAATTCGCATGAACCACAAGGACTTCGTCACAGATTCACAGTACAAAACAATATCAGAGAGCATATTTTGCATCCACACAACTAAAAACTCCTCGTATCCTACGTTAGGAATCATAAGGTATGAGAAACAGCAAAGAGCATATTTTGCTTGTATTTCCCTTCTGTTGAATTATAAAAAAGGAAATGACGATCTCTACCTCCCTTGTTCCCCAGAAGAATTTATCACTATTGAAACTGGGGATTTGCTTGCACAAAGACGACCTACAAAGATCAATTTCCAGAACCAGAGGAGGAAATGGCCCACTGTTCTTTAGGAAACTAACTATTCGAAACTGAGGATTTGCTTGCATAAAGACAACCAGTCTTCAGAAGACAGGTGAGGTGATTCTCCAAGTCTTTAGGAACTAACTATTCGAATAGCTAACAAGTCTTGAGAAGACAGGTGAGGTGATTTTCCAAGTCGGCTTAACGAACATCTGGGCATTTGCAACATACAACAGATACCTGAACTTGTTAGATGTCCGGTCAAGCATGAGTGATGTGGAGCAATCATGTTACAGTGAAAGCAGCAAGCAAGCAGCTCACCTCACTTGTAACATCCCGAAAAATTTAAAAATAGGAAAAATGAGATTTTTGAGGTTTGAAATGGAATAAAATACAAATTTCAATTTGAATCAAAATTTTAATTTAAAACAATGTCCTTTCCTGATTTTCATGCATTCCAATTTTAAGAAAATGATGAATAGAAATATTAAAAGGCTAATCATGAGATTTTTACCCTGAAATCCTGACAACCTTATATATCTCTGGTAAAAATATCAAAAATAAAAACTTATATTTGATGCATTTAGAAATTCAAAAACAGAAAGTAAATAAATCTGTAAATAGCAATGTCAGAATTTTTATAATTTAATTATCGAAGATAAAAATCTAAAAATTTTGCAGAAGCATTATTAGCTCAAATAAGTTTGAAAAAAATTTAAAAATAAATAAAATAATTTGGACACTCTAATAAATCAAAAACAGAATTGGAATTTCTGTGCAGTATATATTGCCAGAATTTTAATAAAATATCTACAAAGAGTTTTTATCTAAAAATTTTACTAATCTCTTATCTTCACTTTGCCAACCTCTGGAAAAATTATTATAAAATATCAAGTCGGTTTGATAGTTCAATCCCGTGATCTTACCCCAGCCTATCCAGAGAATTCCCTTTAGCTGTCTCCATTGAATCACTTACATGTGGGACCAGACAAGCCAGCTGTCCCTGCCGACTCCCCTCACTTGTGTGACTGCCTGGTGGACCCTTGACCCCACATGTCAGCCACAGTCCAGCTCCTTCTTCCTCATCTCTCTTCTCTCTCATGCAGAAAATATCGGCAGATCGAAAGCACCGCCTTTCTCGTCGAAATGGGTCGCCTCTTCCATCATGAATGCACAAATGCAATTGACATAAACCAATTTGCAAACTACATTCACTTCTCACATTTGCATAGCCATAGCCAAATACATAAGCATCACCACTTCTCACACCCATAATTTACCATTCACATTCTCAACACTCAAATCACATTCTCAACACTTAATAATCACATTTTCAACATTCATATTCATACTCACATCACCAATACTCGAGTAATTACTAATTCCATCTATCTTGATCATAAATCAATCCAATTCCATACTTTCAGTATTCCCTCTAGCCTATCAAACTAGTGAATGTAAATATGAAAGTAAGATTTAGCAAGACGTCATCACGACATCTAGACGGAATTCATTAAACATTGCACATAACATTCACTCCAGGGATGCAGCATAATTTCATGATGGCAAGGCATATAAAGTTCATCAAACAAATCATAACACGTTCAAACAACGATACACTTGTATCAGATTACTTACCCTTTTTATCAAAAGATAATTACCTTACTAGACGTGCTTATAAACACGAATGCAACCATAGGGTATGCATATACATAACACAAGCGATGAACTAAACACCCTATAAGAGATATACGGGTTGCACTTGCCTTTAACCGCGGGAAGAATGGGAATAACGAGAAGTTGAAGCCTCCCTCGAAGCTACTCCTCCTGAAATAACATGGGCAACCTCAACTTTCCCATTCTAGATAGTTTACAACGATAATACATGCAACACTGCTACCCTTAGTGCAAAACAAATTTAAAATCTGCCGATCGAAATTTCGGACAGCAAGCGCCTAACGAGCTTAACTCCTAATTGGTTCAACCAAAATTGGGT
This sequence comes from Guadua angustifolia, assembly GCA_036346375.1. NCBI lineage: Eukaryota > Viridiplantae > Streptophyta > Magnoliopsida > Poales > Poaceae > Guadua > Guadua angustifolia. Next base: position 30,863 of record JAYEVE010000110.1, on the reverse strand, counting down.
TCTTTAACCCAATTTAACTATAAGAGGCCAACCTACAACTACCTCATAGCCACTCATGCGAGAGATGACATGAAGGCCCCCAAAACATACACTAAAACTCAATCGCAAAAACCGAGCTTGTGTAAATTTCCAACTCGTGACAACTTCCAAATAGCGTAACTTTTGATTGGCTCAACGGATTTTCGCGTTCTTATACTTGAAATGAACGCGAGGAAATAAGCTACACAAATAACTTAACCATTCACTTGGCCAATGCACCAGCTGCCCCCAGATCAACGAGGAACAGAGGGTAACGACTGCATGACTCAAACTAGACAGCCCTGACAGAAATAGCCGCAACTCCCAAATGGCAGGGCCAAATCACGACTTGTTGGGCTCTAAATAAACTTAAGAACGCAAGCTTCGATTTTCTCTACGGTCACCCGGCCACTAGGGGCCGCGAACTCGCTCAAAACACGATCGCAAATCACAACCTCGCATAACCTAAACACCAACCCACGCATCCCCTCCAAACTAGTGCATTTCTCCCTTCATAGCCCAAATCCAAAAGCCCTAGACTCATCCCCACCAGCAAAAGGCCCCAAGCCACATCTCTAAACCCCTCACCTCACTTACCATGGAGGAGGAGGAGAAAGAAGAAACCGGTGGCGGAGGAGGGCAGCAGACGCCACAGCCGTGGGAAGAAGCTCCTGCCAGGCTTGGGCAGATGACTACAGGAGCCGAGCAGCACGGCAGGAGCCGAGCACCACTGCAGCGGGGAGAAGACGCAGGCTCACGCACTGGGGAGACGCTGCCCAGCAGGAAGGTTTGAGTCGCGGGCCGAGCAAGGCGCAGGAGCCAGCACCAGAGACCACACAACAAGAAAGAAGGGGAAAAATGGCAGCAACCCAAAGAGATTTCAGCCACACACAGCCAAGGAAAAGGACGAGGGTAGGTGAAAAGTGAGTGATAAGGGAAATTCCGAAAATACCCCTCTCAACCCACACTTTTAGCCCAAACACCCTCAAACAGAATAATTGACCCTGAGATTACATGCCAGACGGCCCCCCGCTCACCCAGCGGAAGGCCCAAATAAATTTGGAATGAGGTTTCAGAATATTACACTCTAAGTACATATATTGCATGGAAGCATATTTTGATTAAGAATCAAGTACAAATTATAACTTATTATAATTTTTTTCATTGCATCATGTAATCTGGTCCTAAAGAGCCTTTCTTTTTCATTTGCATTTATTTAGGGACTTTACACACACACACATATATATATATGATCCAAGTTTTTAGCTATTTTCATTTCTATGTTTTGAAAACTAACTTTTTTCAAATTGATATAAACTAGATTAAAATCTAAATACTTTTGCATATTTAGATTACTCACCTCCTCATGATTATTTTAAAATTTTTCTCAAGATTTTAGGAGTTATGGTTTTGTACTGAGTCTTTCTCTGTGAGTTCATAATTTTTAAAGTTTATTTAAATAAGTTAAGTTTTTTTTTAAATTTCAATTTGGAGTAACAATCTTACTTATTGAACAACATGTGCAAACCATCTTTGTTTTTACTCATTTTTATAGTGACACAAGATCATGATTGTAGTTAGTTTTAGGCACTAGTTTTACTATTTTTTGTGTTTGTTTGCAAAAGTTATTAAATTTTGAATATTACATACATTGAATGCTAAACCTATCTAAAGTTTAGATCAAGTTAGGTTCAAATTCAAATACCTTTACAGAAATGAAGTCCTTACGGTCTCTGTAGTTTTTAGAAATTTGTCCCTTCAATTTTTGAGTTAGGATGCAAAACTTCGTAATAGCACATGTACTAGGTTCTATTCAAATTTTAAATTCAAAATTCCTAAAAGAGGTTGAACATTAAATATTTTTAGATATTCAGAAATATCATGATTTTATACGAATTTGGAAATTTGTTTGACTAAATTTGGATCAAGAATGCAAAATTTATTTAAGTTTGAATCCTTTCGGTTTGGAAAAAAGCCGGAAAAATGGAAATACGCTTTTACAAAGAGAGAAGTCGTCTTGTCCATTTTCCGGTTTTCCGTCATTCATGAATTAAACCAAACATGACATTGGGCCCTGGTGGTCGTGACATGGGTGAGGAGCGACACTAACGAGCAGACCCGCTCCTCACCTCACCGAGACAAGGGAGATGCGCTGAGCTTGCTTGCCGTGAGGGGGAGCCGGCCGAGCTAGGCTATCGGCAGGATAGCTAGAGGGCAACTAGGCGATCTAGGGTGGGCTCGATGGCGGCCGGTGGCGATCGGAAGTGGTCCGCCGCCGAGCTCCAGTGGCATCAAATGGCGAGGAGGGGAAGGCTATGGGAATGCTCAAGCTCGGATAAGGTGGGCATCCACGAGTGAGGGGTTCCAATTTGAGGTCTCAACTAGGGAAGGAGCTTGGGAAGGTCGCCAACGGTGGTCGACCATGGGGAAGAACGTGAGTCGCGGCGGGGATTGAGGCGCCCAACCTAAATTGGGCATTGCAAAGTGTTCAAGAGGGGCATGGATGCTCAGGGCAAGGAGGAGTCGAGGAAGGCTTACTGGGGTGTTTCAATGAGGTTACTTGCGCCTCGGCCCGTTAGAGCTCCGTGGAGCATCAATGGTGCAATAGCGACCAAGAGCGAGGCAGGGTGCAAGGGAGCTTGGGGTGCCCAGTGAGGCTTCAATAAATTCGGAGGAGAAAGAGCTATGCTCGCTCAAGGGTGGACTCGGCAACAGGAGGAATGGGCGGGCGGCTTGGCTTCATCTTCAGAAACAGCAGCACACACGAGCTCAAGGACGCAAAGAGGGATGTGACAAAGTCTATGGAGGCGGCATGGGCGGTGGGCGCAAGTTCCATGGCGAAGGAGGTTCATGGGTCATTATTGCGGCAAAGGATTGGCGGGATGGGCGGTGGAGCTTGGCGCGGTCTTGAAAAGTTGAGTCGGGTTGTTTGCCATAGCAAGGGTGAGCTCGGGATTCTACGCCACAACGATATTCGAGTTGGCGCTGACGGTCGCTTTGGTAGGCTTTGGACGAGAAACGACTACCACGGCAAGGATTGCGCAGAGAGGGCGGTAGCCTCTTGACGCCAAGACAGAAAACCGGTTGCACAGCCGCTGGGAAAGTCTGGCTGCCCAGCGGTGCCACGGCGAGAGACACCGCAAAACGCTATTGCCAGTTAGCCGAGAGGCACTTCAGCGATCGGGCGTGAAGGCAAGGGAAGGAAGAAGCAACCAGCGCGTGGGCGGGACTTGCTGCGATCGCCAATGGGCGAGGAGGTCGAGGCAAAGACGAAATGGCAAGGGGTCCCACCGCAGAGATATGCGAAAAGAAAGGAAACCGACTTGCGAGTTCCCGACAGCAATTCGGTTTTGGATTAAATTGAGCATTCAAACTGATCTATAATTTTTTAAAACTTTTTGTGAAAGATTCTGATGAGCTACTGACATTGTTAAAAAATTTCAACTTACGATCAGACTCGAGAATGTTTATAAAATTCTGACAAGCTTACAGTTTGATTATTGATCTCTCAGTTTTTGATTTTCTAAAGACAACAAATATAATCAAAATATTTTCAAAATTTTAATGAATGATTTTGGAATGCTGAGGATGGTATTATAAAATTTTCATATCAAAATCATTCTTAATTATTTTTATAAAATTCTGTCATTGTTTCTGTTACAAAAATCCAAATTGTTGTTTTTTATTTTTATTAACTAATAAATGAGTTCAAAACTTTATGAAACTTTTGAGAGGTGATGTTGGGAGCATTTAGGGTTTAAAAAAATTAATTCCATAGTTTGTTGAAATTGGGAATTTTGAGTTTGAATTTTTGTAACCCCTATTTGAGTCATTTAAAATGTTTTTGAGAAATTCAAATAAAGTCCAGAAATTCCAGAAAGACATACAAACTCAAATGAATTCCAGGATTCAATTCAGTCATTTATATTTATTTTTATGAAAAATAGGATGTTACAGTTTTTCAACAAAATTTTATAGAAGATTATATTCTTAAGGGTTATTGACCTAAATCCGGTCAAATCCAGTCCTCAAAAGTTAAAATATGGTAAAAAATCCTGAGGTTTCGACGAAAGTTGCCGAAATTTCACCTAAATTTTTGAAATACTGAAGCATTTTGAATTTTTTTTCAAATTTTTTTTATCCGGTCAAGATTTTACATCTCGTCTCCAGTCGAAACCCGAGATCTTGGCGAGAAATTCTAAAATTTCACAGACTTTTGTAACCTTGTTTCAAACCCTGCTACGGCTTATAAAAAGGGAGATTCTTCCCCATTGTACTGGCAGGCATATGCGCAGTCCACCAAGACGAATGGCACAGACACGTACCCGACGGCGGGTACAACACGTGTACTGCTCGCCATCAGAAGAGACACGCGCAGGCCAGTCCAAGGCAGAAGAAACAGAGCCAGGCCAAAAAGAAAAACAGCCAAACGCTCCCGCCGTTAACCATCGTTGTTAACAATCTACTACCCGTATTTGGTGGTAAGTAACTTAACGTTGTTTGACGAGAATAAAATTCTTCTAAACATGCATCACATATTCCTTATTAAGGTGAGACTGACTACAGATAGTGCATGCTATAGATAATTACTGTCTATAGCAAACTGCCATGTCACCTATAGACAACCTTATACAATGGTACAGACAATCACTTTTTTGGTTCCCGTGCTACAATCAATTCATCTCTACACATAACCAGCTTGATTCCCGTGCTACAGTCGATTGCGAATGTATAGACAGCTTCTTTCTCTTTCATCTTTCTCTTTCATCCACATCAACAAAAAGGTGACATGGCAACTCTTATAGACAGCTGATGTCAACCCATTATACATGGAATCGGCCATGAAAGTTTACACAAACGTGGTATAAATTTTTCCAATACGAAAAACTAGTTCTAAAATATGTAGTTCGAATTCCTAATCGGTAGAAAATCTATCGTGATCCTATGCAAATCGGTACTAGAGAGTACCATATTATATTGATTTTCTGCTCTCGCGAGGGAGCAAGAATTATTTAATACTTTAAAGAAAACATTGTCCAGTACATCGTATGCTCGTCGCTCGCTGCAAGGCCAAAGCGTGCAACCAGCATATTTTTCATTTCTACCTGCCGCCGAACCCAGCCGTAGACCCCATGCGCCGAGCTGCCCAAACCAACTATAAAAGCACCATCTCCACTCCACCATGTGACCGCGGCTCAGTGCAGCTCACAGCCACCATTCACGCCTTCTTGGAGCCCTGAAACCGAGCAAAACGCCAGTAACCACCTACTTCCTTCCTCTGCCCATGTCGCACAAAGCGCAGAAAAAAGGGAGAAAGATCGATTGAACTGCTAGGTGAAGCAATCTTCAATTCCTTTCACTTGGAACACCCTTATGTACCTATTAACCCACCGCACGTCTTGATTCCAGCTTCCATCACCCGATTCATCACTGCCACTATTCATCTTCTTCCTCCTGGCCGGTGCACGGTGGCAGCTCACCTCGGCACACCTCCGATCAAACCAAGCCGAAAAATGGAATATCTTGACTCCCTTGAAGCTTAATCCGCTACCAATTCGAGTTCTAACACCGTCGTTTTTGCCCCGGCCAGAGCTCTGCCATGACTGACGCTGGCTCTCGGTGGCGCACCGTTTTCGATCACCACCGGCCATGGATGAGTTGCTCCCCAGGTCCTCCACAGAACCCTCCATCTTACTGAACCGCCTGAAAACCCTCTCCGGCCGCCGTTCGCCGCCGCCGGCGTTCCCTGGGTCGACTCTGCTTTCGGGTCTCTGACTTGCGAGCCCAGGATGGAAGCCAAACGGCTTGAGCACGAAGGGGTAAATGTCTGACTACGCTTTCCAGTTTTGAAAGCGTAATTCTTTTTTTACTCATGTCTTAAAACTGACACAAGTTCAAATGCTAGTATATTCTGCAGTTTAGGTCCAATTACAATGGAATAAAATTATAAATTCATTTAAAATCATGAATATTTAAAATATGTAAAAATATTTAATTTTATATCACATTTTAAGTTGTTTGAAATAAAGTTTGCATATGAACCTAGTATGGACACTATTGCACATATGAAAAATATAACTCATAAAATAACAAAATAATTTTTATACGCCCCTGGGACCATAATAAACTCATTTGTACAAAAATAATTAATTTTAAAACTCATTTTTAATAATTTAGATTAAAACTTGAAGGAAACCTTAATATGGTTACTATTAAAAGTACAAAAACATTAATCCAAAAATCATGAAATTAATTCTGGAAAATTAAAATAACTAAATTACTCAATTTATGTAAAAATGTTTAGATTTAAATCTAGTGTGCATCAAATTTGAAAATAGTTATTTTTCAATGCATAAGAACAAAAATAACTAAAAACATGGATCATATAAACTCAAATAATGGTAAAAATAATTCTTCGACCTTAGTAATATCATAATACCCTATTTATCCAAAAATATTTCATATTTGTTTAAGTTGGAATCAAAGTTGTAACTAGTCATGCTTTACATATATATATAGTATATGAATAGGTGGTTAGTATATAAATGAAGTCCATAAATAAAGTGCAAAAGTAAATGAACACAAAGCTTTACATATATATAGTATATGAATAGGTCTTTAGGACCAGATTATCTACTGCAATGAAAATAATTATAAAAGTTATAGTTTGTACATAGATCATTAACCAAAATATGCTTCTCATATATAGAAAGTCAAATGGTTAAAATTTGGATCAAATGAACATAAATCTTGGTAAAACTGGTTTTGTTATACTCTTGAGGTTACAAGGATCCCAATTATATAAAAATATTTAAGTTTTACCATATTTAGTATTTGTTCAATAGTCGAAATTTCAATACTTGTATAATCTGAATAGTCATAACTTTCGCAAATGAACTTCAAATTTGATGAAACCAGGTCCTATGACCTTGAAAAATGATACCCTTGCTGGTCGTGGGATACAGAAATTTCAATGAAGTGATCTTTTTAAGGATTATGCCTTGTCAGTTGCTAAGGGTTGGATAGACACACTACAAGACTTTACTTATTCTACTGCAATATACTCTGAACTATAAGAATACATTGTATAAATAGTTGCCACTTTAATAATATTATTTATGGTTGTGATTCCAATTGTTGTAAATGTGCATACTAGTCACTAATCCTGGGACTAATCCTGTATGCTCATAGATTCTCATCTTCGCATTTTATGAAAAAAATGAAGGTCATTACAAACATGTAGGACCAAATGTTGCAAGAAAAAGTTTTGGCCTAAAGGATTCCCAAAACTGAAGCTAGAAATGCTCAAAAGACTAGAACTCTCCATTGATCTGCATGTTCCAGGGTTAACAAAATCGGTTTGGAGAAAATCGTGCGAAATTCGTGTGGGCAAAAATTGGAAATATCGAACCAAAAATCAGTCGAAAATGGTAAAAAATCGTAGAGTTTCAAAATCAAAATTTTTGAAAAGAAAATAAAAAATCGACTGTTCTTATGGAAAATCAGCCAATTTCATATAAAATTGATCGATTTCCATAGAAAATCGACTGACAAGTTGAACTTTTTGGCAGTCGATTTTTTGAGCGATTTTTGCCGATTTCAACTGATTTTCTACCGGTTTACGTCGTACAAATTTTTCTAAAATTTTGAATTGGACCAGTTTACTGAGCGGTTTTAAAAACCGAGCCACGCCGATATGACCGAAAATCACGATTTTCCACCGATTTTGTCGATTTTGCTAACCCTAGCATGTTCTACGTGAAACATGCGAAAAGATACCATGAAAAGAAGGCAAATCTGACATGGAAACTGATTTTCTCAAATCAGTTTGTAGTTCTACATGATTCATTTCCTTTTTAACTGTGTATGAAAGGTAGAAGAATAACAAGCGCAGTGAAGGTTGTCACAGGTAAGCTGTTGAAGTAGTAAACAACAGAGAAAACACAAGTAAAAAATGGTTGGAGGAGGGTCGCCAGCGGCGACCTCTAGGAGAGGGACCCCACGATCCAACGGCCACCCTTGCGCCCCAACCGCTCACCACATATTCACATGTACGTCATCAGCACAAGTTGACTGGCTGCGTGCCGGCCTGCATCTGGCAATGCAATAATTCATTCTAGTCAACTAAACTAGTGGACCTAGACCGAATTAAAGAGTCAATAGTTTACTCTAAAATGTAAACAAGATGATCTACCTAAACATTCTTAATGTATCTACGCCCAAATTTCCATAAAAATTTTGAGCTAGAATACTCGCTTCCACCAACTCCACAGATTTTGGTGGAGCTGAGCTGCCCCCAAACACCCCTTAGATAGCTCCAGCTCCACCAAAATATATGGAGTTGGTGGAGCAGGTATTTCTAACTTCGTAAATTTGTGGGCTGGAGCTATGAGTACATTAAAAGTGTTTAGGTAGATAATCTTATTTACATTAAAAGTGATTAGGTAGAAAATCTTATTTACTCCAGCTCCCCATGATCGAGCTGGATCAGCAATAAATGTACTGATGCCACTTGTGCAATTTAACAAAAAGACTTAAATAACAGCCACTTATGTAGTAATAAAGTGTTTGTGTTTTGTGAATATAATATGTCCATACTGTGTGTAATTTGTGCTGTGTGAATATGATATGTACAATATGTGTTGTTTTTAGGAGGGTGCACAAATGAGAAACAACACACCTCCTTATCACAATCGGTTCTTGCTCAGAACCGATTGTGATGAGAACATTATCAAAATCGGTTCTTGAAATTAAGAACTGATTGTGATAAGGCAGGATATCACCTTTATCACAATCAGGCAAAAACTAACTGTGATAGTGCCTCCATATCACTGTTTAATTACTTTATATCGCCACTAGAATCAATTATAATTACGAAAAAGAACCGATTATAATGTACATTCCTGTAGTAGTAGACTGAACAGAATTGATCATTAATTGGCCGTCATTCAGCAATAATTTTACGGGAATTTCAGAGAAAAACAGTGTAGTTTCCGAATTATATAATGACATGTGATGCAGTCACAGAGATATTATACATGCAGAAATCCCATGATAGTCGTCACAAAGAAAAAAGAAAGAAAGAAAAGATCAACAGAGTTATTTAGGGTGTGTTTGGTTGCTTATATCAAGGGGTATATATATGAGATGGTTGAAAAAAAAATCATTCATATGTTTAGTTACTTAAATAGAATCATCCTATCCTAAATGGTGGGATACAAATTTGAAGAATATTCTCTATAAATACTGAACAATGGAACCAAATGGTACCGGACCATCCGATCCCACTCAATCTCATCCCAAACACACCTTAAAGCACCGTCCTAGATCTGGTCCCTCACGGCTTCACCACTGAGAGCAGCTGAGCAAGACGCATCCTTCTCTCCAACCCAATTTTTCCTGGTTTCACATCGTTAAGTATGCAAGCATCGTCCTCTGGTTTCACATCTTAGAGCTGCTGAGCACGCATCCTTCTCTCCAACCCAAGGCAAGTACCCAATTTTGGCTCACCCCGTCTATGTTTCTAGCTTCTTTAATTGTTTCTGATCTATAAGAGCTTCTCGCTGTTAAAATTCTGTCTGTCCGGCTTTGCAATTTTCCATGCAGCTGTAGCAGTGCCTTTCTTGTTGTTAGCAATTGACGCTAGCTAGCGTTTTCTTCTATTTAAAAAAGAAGAAGAAGCTAGTTGTGGTAAATTGATTAGCAGTATTGTAATTCGACTTTTAGCCTTGGTAGAATCTGTAGTCGAAACTAATTGATGCTTGATTTACTAACGATGAAACCAGTTGCAGAAATGGCGGCAGTCCTGGATGCTTTTGCATCCTACGTCCAAAGGATGCTGACGGAGATGGCCAAAGAAGAGGTGGACTTGCTGCTCGGTGCATCTGGCGAGATCGACAACCTGGGTGTCAAGCTTGGGGACCTCAAGAACTTCCTCGCCGATGCCGAGAGGAGGCGCATCACCGACCAGAGCGTGCAGAGTTGGGTGAGGGAGGTCAAGGATGTCATGTACGACGCCACCGACATCCTCGATCTCTGCCAACTCAAGGCCATGGAGCGTGGTCCATCCGCGGTAGACATGGGGTGCTGCAACCCCTTGCTCTTCTGCCTGCGGAATCCCCTCTTCGCCCATGACATCGGCAGCCGCATCAAGACTCTCAACCAGAAGCTAGACAGCATCAAGAAGCGGAGCGCGGCTTTCAGCTTCATCAACCTCGCTTCCTACGAGGATCATAGCAGAAGGGTTCATGCCTCTGGCTCTGTCAGCCGCGAGACGTCGGGGGAGCTCGATCGAATCAGTGTGGTTGGTGAGAAGATCGAAGAAGACACAAGAAAGCTAGTGGAGATGCTGACAACAATAACCGAGGGGGAAACCAGCCGCGACGACAACAAAATGATGATATTGGCAGTGGTGGGCGTTAGCGGGATTGGCAAGACCACCCTCGCCCAGAAGGTCTTCAACGACGAGACCATTCAACGTGAGTTCGACAAGAAGATATGGCTGAGCGTCAATCAAGACTACAACGAGGCTGAGCTGCTGAGGAGAGCCATCACCGAAGCCGGAGGAGACCACCAGCATGCTGGAGATGCAAAGGCCATTCTTGATCGAGCCCTTAGGGATGCCTTGAATGGGCAAAAGACCTTGCTGGTGATGGATGATGTCTGGAGGCACCAAGCATGGGAGGATGTGCTCAAAACACCCTTTCTCAATGCCGCTCTCGAGGCAGCCGAGTCCTCGCCACCACGAGACACGACATGGTTGCCCGAGGATGAAAGCCAAGGAGCCCTTCCATCACATCGACACATTAGGACCTGTCGATGCCTGGTCATTGCTCAAGAAGCAGGTATATGTAATATACTAGAAACCTCTGAACTAACTCAATAATCTATTTATTTATAAAGAATTTTCACCGCCTTGCACCGGTACCTCCTGATACCTTTTAAAGATGGTAAAAATTCTCTTATTTATATGCTTTACCAAAAACTGAATCACGTGCTTGAATCCTAAATATGTATGTTGTTAGTAGCGAAGTAGTGGATGGTTGGAAAAATTAGACCTTAGTGTTCTAAAATTTGGGCCTTTTCCTTTTTAGGAAACATACTTTACTAATTTAGGAGTGGCAGAGTTACGGAAACTAAGCATTGTGTGGATGATAGGCCATTATTTGTGTTGGAGACTACTCAATATCTCAACTTACCATATTTTTGGTTTTATCCAAATAGGTTATTAGTTCAAGTGGTCTTTGTTGGAAATACCAATATACTTTTCCGCTATCAATACACTATTCGTTATTAATTATACATGTCTAAACTTCTGCCTGCAGGTGATCTCAAGTGAGATAGATGAACGTGAAATTGATGAAACGTTGAAGGACATTGGAATGGAAATTATATCAAGATGTGGTGGTTTGCCACTTGCTGTCAAAGTAATGGGAGGACTCTTACGCCAGAGGAGAAACGACGAAGTGATTGGAACAAGGTTCTGAATGATGCTATATGGTCAGTATCTCAAATGCCCGAAGAGCTAAACAATGCAGTATACTTAAGCTATGAAGATTTGCATCCATGCTTGAAGCAGTGCTTTCTACACTACTCACTTCTCCCTAAAAATACAGTGTTCTTTTATCATGAAATAGTTGGCATGTGGATTAGCGAGGGATTTGTTCATGGAAACTCGGATGAATTAGAAGAGTTAGGAGAAGACTACTACATGGAGTTAATATTGAGGAACCTTATAGAGACAGATACAAAGTATGTTGATCACTGTGTTTGCAACATGCACGATGTTGTTCGCTCATTTGCTCAATATGTGGTTAGAGATGAAGCACTAGTAGCTCACAACAGAGACACTCCTGATATTATTGGAAAACTTAATTCACAAAAGCTTCTTAGGTTGTCTGTAGAAACCAAAGGATCGGAATCAGATGGATTTGAGTGGACGTTTTTACACGCCCAGAAGTCGCTAAGAACACTAATATTAATTGGCCATATGAAGATTAAGCCCGTTGATTCGTTGGTTACTTTTTCAAGACTACGGACTCTACGTATACAATCTACAAATGTTGCTGTATTGGTTGAATCTCTGTATCAACTAAAGCACCTGAGGTTTTTGTCCTTACGAGAAACTGATATATCTAGATTACCGGAAAACATCGGCAAGATGAAATTCCTGCAGCACATTAGCCTTAACGGTTGTAAAAGTTTGGTGAAACTTCCTGATAGCATTGTAAGGCTAGGGCAGTTGAGGTATCTAAGCCTTTATCACACAAGTATAAAGAGTAAACCTAGAGGGTTTCGTGTTCTAACAAATTTGAGGACACTAAGTGGGTTTCCAGCCCACATGGATGGTGATTGGTGTAGTTTGGAAGAATTGGGGCCTCTTTCCAAGCTCACGGCTCTTGGTTTAAATAATCTGGAGAATGTATCTGCTGCCTCATCTGCCGCAAAGGCCAGGCTTGGTGAAAAGGTGCGTCTTACCAAACTGGGATTATACTGTTCAAGTAGAGTGAGAGAAGGCGTCACTGAAGAAGAGCAGCGACGAATCGAGGAGGTGTTTGATGAGCTCCGCCCTCCACACTGCCTAGATAATCTTAACATTAGAGGATATTTCGGTCGTCGATTCCCAGGGTGGATGATGTCGACAGTAGCAGCACCCCTCAAGAGCTTGAGGAATCTGACGATGGATGACCTAACCTGCTGCACCCAACTCCCTGATGGTTTGAGCCAGCTCCCCTGTTTGCAAATCTTACAAATTGACCATGCTCCAGCCATCAAGCGTGTTGGGCTTGAATTCCTACAGCTCTACCGTCAGCATAGTCATCATCCATCATCCCAGGCGGTTGCTGCATTTCCGAGACTGTATGAGATGCTCTTAACAGGAATGGTGGAATGGGAGGAGTGGGAGTGGGAGGCTGAGCAAGCAAATGTGCAAGCCATGCCTGTCTTGGAGGAGCTTAAGCTCGAGCGCTGCAAGTTGAGGCGTGTTCCTTCGGGCCTCGCCTCCCATGCAAGGGCATTGAAAAAACTATACATATACAGGGTCCAACACCTTAACTCCCTGGAGAACTTTGCTTCCGTTGTTGAGCTAGAAGTGTTTCACAACCCCGACCTAGAGAGGATCACTAATCTCTCCAAATTGCAAAAGCTTGTCATTGTGAACTGCCCAAAGCTCAAGGTATTGGAGGGTGTCCCTACACTCCAGAGACTTGTGCTGGAGGACTACTACATGGAAATGCTCCCGAAATACATGCGAGATGTAAAATCGAGACATCTACTGCTACATTGCAACCTTGAGCTACTTGTCTCCATAGCCGCAGGACGATCTGGCCCTGAGTGGGGCAAGTTTCACCATATGGAGCATGTCAGGGCCTATTCAGATAAAAGGAAATGGTACGTGCAGTACACAAGAGATCCCTCCTGCAACTTGGAGACAAATATCGTTGTCAGCTCTTCTCGACCTGAAGGTAAACTAATACTACTGCTTTGTCTTGATTTGTTCAGTTACTCTTTTTAGTTTGATTTCTTTGTTTCATCTTATTCCTTCATCAGTAATTCCTTTCTTCATCATTAATAAATTCTTGGTATTTTAAATTCTTGGTACGCAAAACCTACCAGCACTTTATACTCTTTAAGTGTTGCTATCTTCTACTTTCTCGTTGAACATAACAGTTTCCTTCATTTCTGATTCGTGGTTTTGATCTATGATTGGAAACTGCTTGTTCATTCGGTGTATGGATGCAGTGAAGCCCTGACAAGTGACAATGGAATGGACTGTTCAAGCCGACTTTACACATTTAGTGCTGCTTCGTGACGCCGTGACAGTCTAGAAATTTATTCTACATGGGATTAACTTTTACGTCCGTGGCTTGCCCCTCTCAAAATCAGGGGCCCACATGTCAGTGCCCATGTGCCAGACAGAAGTGAAATAAACCTTGGGGGGCCCACGAGTCATACACAGAAGTGGACCGGCGGTTAACTTTGGTCTTAGAGAGGACTGCAAGGTGAGGCCCACCAGTCAGACAAGAGAGAAAAGCAGTGGCTCCGGGCAGCGGCTGCAAACGGTGGCGCGGATTGCACAGGCGACTAAAAAAGGAGTTGGCACAAAATAAAACCTCAATGTCATATATAGAAAAACTAAATGTACTATGTTTGTTACGTAGTCTGCATTATTCATAACTATAACAGAAAAAAAACTCATTATTTGTGTCAAAATCTGAACTCTCATTTTATATTTGTACGGCCAAGCAACTACTACCTCTTTCAAGTTTACATAACATATTTTCTCTTAGCATATAGACCAAAGAGATAGTGAAAGTGACTAATCTCTCCTTAATTATTATCTGTAAGCACTATATTCAATACTTGCATATAGAGAATATAAAGTAAAGTTAAATATTTATTAGGGCATAAAGGGAATGTCACACTAAATTTGTTTTAAAAATACAAAATATGTTTTATATTTATGGATAAGATTATTTAAAAAATTATGCCCTACGTTTCTGTACAGAGGAAGTATTATTTCCATTCGGAGGCAAGGACATATGAATCACAATGTTAAGAAGTACCAACAAAGGGTAATTTTCTAGACTATTATACAAGAACGTTTCTGGTAACGTTTATCAAAAGGCGTACGTGATGCTACATTTCTGTACAGTTGTTCTGACTGGGACAACAATAAAACGTCACTTGTGTGGAAAGATCATGTCAAATTCTTAGCCACGTACCAGTCCGATGTGTGGAAAATGTAACATCCCGAAAATTCTAATAAAGTAAAAATATATATTTTGAATTTGGATATAATTATTTCTGAGTTTCTTAACATCGTTGGTTTTATTTGGATTTTCCTTAGATTTGTGCATTGTGAGAAAAAAATCATATAAAAGGAATTAATGAATGGATAGTGGTAAAAAGATAAAAAGGTAAAATTAAAATCTTGAAAAATTTATATTAAAAATCTTCAGCACTTAGGTATATCATTTTAGCTCATAAATAAATTTTAAAACAAAGAATGATGGAATGACAAATGAAAAGACATCTCTTTTGACTAGAAACAGTACATAATCAGAATTAATATAAACATATTTGAAACTAATCTGGAGCTGTGAAAATTACCATAGAGTCCTTAATACAGTAGTTACCTTTGGTAAAAGTTTCAGAAATTTATAATGTCATTTAAGGCCTTTTAAAATTCAAAAACATTTTGAAACTAGTCAATTTTGAGGAATTATTGTATGAAAACTACAGTGGAGAATTGAGCGAAACCAAAGAAAATGAAAACTACACATCCTGGTCTTGCTACACAAAAATTTATAGAAAATTTCAAAATGGCTAAGACCAATTTTGAACCAAACGTCCAATTTGTAACCAAAACTACGGACGCATGTAAAGACTCACGTCAGACCATACCTAGTCGCCCTTCGGCCGGCCAGAACTCGTGCACTGTAGCTTCTTCTTCCCACGGCAGCAAACAGCGACACTGTGGCTTCGGTCATTCAGCGCCATTACTGCCTGTCACCTGCAAGTCCCATTCTTTGAACAGCCGCCAGACCCACTCCCACGCCATGCCTTTCTTCTCCTCCGGCCGGACAAGCAAATAGCCAGACACTGTAGCATCGCTGGCTTTTCCATTGTTTCGCCGAATCAAGCAGGAATCAAGGTACATTTGAAATAATTGAAACTAATATTCCATTTGCAATAATTGAAAAGAACGATCGAAACAGATTTAAAATTTTGGAGGCCGTTTTGAGGCCCTAAATGACGGTTTTTTTAAATTCTGTCGCGGTGCATGCACTTGCACAAAACATTAGGATCTGACCAACTGATTTTCACACATTTTATGAAATTCGGATGCTACTTTTTGTTATCTTTCCAACGAGCCAAAGAACGTCCCGATTGAGTTACGAGTCAAAATTATGACCATTTTAATAAAAGTGCTCGGATTTCATATTTAAAAATTAGAATCGGTGCCCAAAAGAATATAATTGGAGAGCTCATCGTGTGATGATTCCGGAAAGCATAAGAACAAAAAAATCGAAGGTACGAGTCAAAAGTTATGGTGTTTTTACAAGTTTCATTAATAGTAATAGCATATATATTGCAAGCATAATTAATAGTCAAAAGTATGGAAAATAAATTTGAAAGTTTTAAATTTTGCTAATTACCTCTATAATTTCCTAATTTGAAATAATTGGAATTCAGATTCGTGTGCTCCACAGGTTAAGGGAGGAGCTACGCATTATATGTCGATATTTATCATACCACTACTAAAGTACTGGATCTTATAAAAACTCTGAAGTTAAGGGTTAAGTGTGCTTGGACGAGAGTAGTAATATGATGGGCAGGGATGTTAAAAACATCCAGATCCAATTAGAATTCCAAATTGAGCCTACTTAGACGAGAGTAGTATTAGGATGGGTGACCTCCTGGGAAATCCCCCCTAATTTAATGTTTTTAAACTGCTAGCTAACCAAAAAACGCTAATATTATCAGTGGTGTGGTTTTTAGCTAAAACCGCCATTGATAATGTTATTAGTGACGATTCAAAAACCGCCACAGATAATCCTCGATTATCAGTGGTACTATATCAGTGGCGGTTCGAAAACCACCAATGATGACAGTTACGAACCGTCGCTGATGTGTATTTTTCTAATAGTGAGAATTATTTTGGCGACATGAAAGCTCACGTCTTTTCTGATTTTATTCACTACTTATACCCAGCCTGTACAGGCCCTGTTTTGGACGGGGCCAGACTGCCAGTCCATGGAACATGTGTTTGTTGTCAAATGCATCGGTAATATGAGCAGTTATTCTGCAAAGTCTTGACAGTTAAAATTTGCAGCTGAGCAATCGGTTAATACACCTAACTCAATGGGGAGCCTCATACTGATACAAGGTAAATGTTTTGATTAAGAAATGCTGGTTGTCCTCGAGTGGATTTACAATTCTGTTACTCAAGTCTATAGTTATGTTCAGTGACTGTTTATTTATTCTGACATTGTGATGCTTCAATTCATCCCTGTATCACCTGCCTTATTTGTTGTATTATGCTGTTTGCGTTGCAGTCTGGAGCTCCAAACCCTTCCCCAAATCCATCACCCAACCCAAGTCCTAATTAACCCCGCACCATCTGGTGGAGGCAAGTGGTGTGTTGCCAAGGCCGGTGCGAGCGAGACTGACCTGCAGAACAACATCAACTACGCCTGTGGCTACGTGGACTGTAAGCCGATATATACAGAGCGGTGGTGCATGCTTTGATCCGAACAACGTGCAGTCCCATGCTGCGTATGTGATGAATGCCTTCTACCAGGCCAACGGCCACCACGACTATATATTTTTCAAGGGCACCGGCGTGGTGATCACCTCCAATGATCCAAGTAAGTTCATAACAACTGTATATTTTTCCTGGTCTGCACCCATAAGCACAATAGTACAGCTTCCTACACTTTTCGAATAAC
Source organism: Guadua angustifolia (assembly GCA_036346375.1). Classification (NCBI taxonomy): domain Eukaryota; kingdom Viridiplantae; phylum Streptophyta; class Magnoliopsida; order Poales; family Poaceae; genus Guadua; species Guadua angustifolia. The sequence goes on along the minus strand of JAYEVE010000110.1, from coordinate 13,392 downwards.
AATTTTATCTTTCATGGATGCTTTTGAATCTGGCACCGCGTCATTTTGTATTGGAACTCCCTGATCATGGCGGCGTTCTTGTGTGGCAGGCTACGGGAGCTGCAAGTAGTTAGAAGAGCTACCAGCAAGTTTATCATTATCCCTTAGCATCTCGTCGTGTTACATTTTGTTTGTTTTTGCTGTGTACGTAGTAGTATGTTGATGGTTCCGAAACATTGTATTACATTCTATTTGGAAATGAAAGAACAAAAAGGCAGAAACGAGGCTCTCTTCGTTTCATTCTTTTCACTGTTATTTCGAGAGAATTTTTACTGTGCACTACCATATTACATTCTATGTGGAAATGAAAGAGAGAACAAAAAGGAAGAAACGAGGCTCTCTTCGTTTCATTCTTTTCATTGTTATGCTCTGGTACGTTGTCATGTTGGTGGTCACAGATTCTGAGGTCGACGGGTAACAAGTTTCTGAGTTCACCATGGAGAATGATCTTGTGTTATGTTAATTTCGGTTCCTGCGCAACGAAAAGAAAAGGAAATTAAAGCAGCTGTTGCCTGAGTGATACAGATAAGGCTCGCTTCTGTTTGGAAATCCAGCCCATGGATTCTCGAGTAGTTGGGTCTTCCATCATGCTGCGCCATACATACCGGCAACTCTAGCTTCCTGTATACCGACACCCCTTTTAGAGAGATTGTCTCGAACCTCCAAACATTAACCTACTTTATACTAGATGAAAGTACATCAAATACGTTAATATGTTTTCTTATTCCCCATAATGCATAAAAGCACTACTCATTAATTAGTTCCATTGACAGTGTGGCGCTTGTAACATCCCAAAGTTGCAAAGAAAACCTGTTTAATTATTTTCAAACTAGCAGGGTGGTCCGTGCATTTGCGTGGCTAGATTTTTTTTTCAAGTTTTTAGTATCAAATGATGTAATTTAGATGTTTGAGGATGTATTTACGACATTGAAAATGACAATAGAAGCTTGAGGGAAAATGTAACTCAAAGAATGTAATTGATATTTGAGTTTGATGAAAGGAAATCATTGAGCATACTAAGTAGTTGATGTTCTTAAAAAGGTAAGCACTCTCCATTATATATGGACTATGTACTTGTATGCCTCTATTCTCCTCCATTAGCTATTTGCTTTTTCAAAATGTATGTATGCACATGCATCTATTTTATCTCAAAGCAATATGTTGATTTTATGTGCGGTAAATTATCTTATTAGTTTACATAATATTAGAGTATATTGCTCATGCATATACTGATGCACCATAAGAGACTTACATTGAACTTACAATCTCTCACACGCCGGTTACCCCACTAAACCTTGTCTTCTATCTTTCTCACCACTATAACTTTTTTGTTTTAACCTCCAATAGCACATACAATTCTTGATCAATCCATCTTAGTTGTTGCTATTCCAATACAATCTCTTAGCCTCTACTCATTTCACCGTATAGCTGTCTTCTACTTCTCTCCAATTATTGCTCAACGCTAACCGTTTCAACATCAAACATGCATACATATGCAACCATCATTGATCCTACTAGGGACACCAGTCACGCTCTCTCTTATCTCATTTTATTAATATATTCTTTTTTATTTAAGGATTTTACTTTGAAATTGTGTGAAAATCAAATTTCAAATTTTCTTTTGTTTTCTATTTAAAATTTCAACTTTTCGTTAGAATTCATATGCAAATTCAATTGCTAATTTTTATTCCGATTTGTAGTTATTTAGATTTTTTACTTCGTAATTTATGTTGAAATCAAATTGCTAACCTTATTTAATTTTTTATCCCAAATTTCAGTTATTTTTTATCCCAAATTGCTTCCCTTCTTTATTTCATTCTTTCCTACATACACTTTGGTGGAATTAAAATTGTTGCCCGCTCACGCTGCTTCTCCATCCTAGTGAATGAAGTATGGAATATTCACACAGGCGTGATTTACAACTTTGGTCAAATTAATAGATTGTTAATCATTCCAAGTTACCAAAAAGAAAACGAAATTGGAAGAATTGATTTGATCGGCCGGAATGGATCTATCCTTTGCGTGCCCTGCCGAAAGGGAAAAGCAAGAATAAACGCAAGGGCATCTCTCTAGCTTGGCAACGGCGATCGATGGGGTGACCAGTTTAGGGAAGCAATTAAGGTCGGCATCTCTCTTGCTTTGCCGGCCTTTCAAGAAATGAATTCATAGCTAATATAGATACAACTCAAACACACTCTATTTCCTTCAACCCTGCTTGCTTGCCTGAATACAAGAAAAAGTTAAAGAGAAACACACACTAGCTAGTACGGAAGATATGGCCAAAGTTCTAGAATCTTTTGCATCCTACCTCGCCGACCTCCTCAAGCAGGCGGCACAAGATGAGGTCGGGATTCTGCTCGGAGTCTCCGCGAGATCAACAAGATGGGCGCCAAGCTTCAGGACCTAAAGAACTTCCTCGCCGATGCCGACAGAGGCGATCACCGACCGCAGAGCGTGCATGAGAGGAGCCGCCAGATCGTCCTCGGGTTATCGAATGTCCCGTCGTCCACATCGAATTGGAGGTTAGCAACGGATCGCCGGTGGCGCCGCAGCTAACACCCAAGCCCAATAGAGACAACGCCACCCCATTCGATGAACTCGACAACCGTCCCCAGATTCCCCAGATGCGACTTAACTCGCCCAGATCGCCCAGCATACCGGTTTCAATGCGATATCAATTCAATTTGCATAAAGGGGCAACGAACTCGAAACCAAGCAACCAAACACGCACGCTGAAACACCCGCACAAAGACAAACCCGACAACCACCAAACCACACCGTAATCCACGAATTTGGCCAAGACTCCAAAATCGGAAAAATTCTGAGATGACCTCCTAGAACCTATGGACATCCACTCGCCAGACAAGAAAACACATTCAAAGATATATATATCCAAAAGTAATGCAACAACCACAATAGCAAAGACGATCACAATTAGAACCATCCACGAGACATCAACAGAGACTTAAACAACGATTTAAACACAATTTAAAAGGCTATCTATACAACAAAAGGAATCAAATCGCAACACATTAGCAAAATAAAACTTCTCTAAGTGTTCGCCTCAACACTTCCTAGGCGTAGCGATGTCGCTAGGCCTCTACTCGGTGTCCCGCCCACCACCGAGAAGCAATATGGACAGAACTCACAACCGCTCAGGTCCTCACCAAAAATCACAACGCAAAGAACATGAGTACTGTAGGTACTGCAAGACTTACCCGTGGTCCATATATGACCGACTCCAAAGGAGATGTATTCGGCGGTAGCAAGGTAAACAGAGCTTAGGTTAAAAGTGCGAAATGCTTAACTTTGTTTCAATTTTAGTCATCTACTCAAGTTTTTCTCAATATAGTTAGCAGTTGTAACACACCTACCTCTAGCATGATATTGTAATTAATGTAATGTAAAGCAAGCCATCTCATATCAAAATTTAGCTCAAGCCCAACGGCGAACCACAAGTTCAAGTTGTTTACTACGCAGAAGAAGTTCGGACCAAGCGTGCTCATATCCGAGAGCGCTGCAATTCAATCGCTAATTAACCCCGCAGGGAAGCATTGATCGCACGACACTTACCACAAGGGCCTAGTGTCAACCCTCCCAATCATACCCAATCGTTGAAGCGTCCTCCTGCGTCCGAAAACCTAGCACCCTCGAGGCCATTTAAGCCCGGCTTACGCTCGAGAGTCGCCTAAGCCTCGCCTCAACCACGCCCAACCACGAAGTTACGGTCCATCGATTCCATATGAGAGAAAGAGCGCTTACTGCACCATAATCGGCATGCGACCAACCGGTGTGCTCAATCTTATTCCACTTACGATCGGTCCTTAATCGACACTGAGCGGGCTACACATTTGAGTCTCCGCACTAAATGAACCAACTCCCCACCCGTCCACAATTCATTTCTTTCCAAAACCTTTCCCAATTCCAAGTCCGACATAAAGTAGTATGTGTGTAATGATAACAACCGCAAGTGATGTAACCCTCCGTCACTTGGCCCAACCCCGACATCTAAGCATTCTAAGCACGGACTCATTAATACCCATAGTCTAGCTCAAAAGGAGATATTTGACTTAATACAAGGGGTGTACGGCAAGAAATAGGATCTATTCCTATCCCACATGGCAATTCCTAATGCAATACTTAACATTTCAATTAATCACATTATTCTCAAAAATAACGATACATAAGGATAAACATGCTTAGGTGCTTGCCTGCAGCTTCTGCCGGACCCTCAACGGCAACTTGCCCACCGATGTCCCCCTCGACCACGGCCACGTCACCCTCCGCGGTTTCGTTCTCTACACGAGCAGTGCATATGAATGAGATGCATGCAATGCATATGAGATGAAAACGCCAAATGCATCACCCCAGCTAGCTCCAAAAGTGCAAACATTCAACTCAATTTAAAACTGAAAACACAATTGCTAAACTCCACTTCTATTCTAAAGCAAAATCTGAAAACAACGAACACACTCCTCTAACAAACATAACTCTTAATTGGCTAATCCAAAAATTGACTTCTTGGACACTAAAAGACCACAAGAGGGTGATCTAACATTACCATGCATCATAACATTCAGAAAATAAATTTAAAGTTTGCAATTAAACTCTGAACTTTAGTCCCAAAGTCTGAATTTTCAGAAACACCGGTTTCAGGACAGCATGTATACAAATGACCATAACTTTTGATCACTTAGCCAAATTGAGCAAACTCAGAGCCTACACGACCATAAGACATAGACCTACAAATTAGCTTCAGCCAATCACTCAGATTCTGCCCAGGTAACTCCCAGTTCAGCCAGCAACAGAGGGCAGTTTTCAGAGTTCAGTATTTTCAAAGTTTCAGACAGCATGCACAAAATTCAACATATAAATTGCTATACTTAGTAGAATTGAGTAAAGGATGATATTTTCACAATCTACAAGAAATTTCCTAAAACTTCACAGGCAAAATTAATTTCTAATTCGGCCTCTAACTAATTCTTATTCACAGCTCAAGTTTCTACCCGAAATCTTCAGCATTTTCAGAGCAGCAAGCACTAAAATAGACATAACTTTCAGCTGGATTAACGAAATGAGGTGATTCCAGTTGGAAATGAAAGATAATTTGATTACCCCCAACTTTCTCTACAGCCAACCTAGCAGGAGATGCTCAGAATTTTCTCAAATCAGCCCGAAACAGTAGCTAAAAATTCTGCTCGAAAATTCAGAACTTGCCCCAAACCCTAGATTGGTTATTCCCCATTCAAACCTTGATTCTCCACTCATCTAAGCCCCCATATTCACCATTGCTGCCCCTAAACCAGAAATCACCCAACCCTAACCCTAGGGAAACCTTACCTCATGGAAGTGGAGGAGGAAGAGGAGGAGGGAGCTGCTGCCTTGTGTGGGGGAAGAAGGGAGACGCCCAGGGAGCAGCAGGGAGGAGGAGGCGCCTGGGGAGGTGCTGGAAATGGCGCTGCTTGTGCTGGCTTGGAGAGAAAGAGGAAGGGGAGTGCAGCTTGGGGAGAAGAAATGAGAAGGAGAGGGCTGCTTGGGGGAGAAAAAGGAAATGCTGATTTTGGTTTTGCTTGGGGGAGGAGAGATGTGCTGATTTAGTTTTGTTTGCTGCCCCCCATTTCTTTTGTGTGATACTCACTTGACTCCACTTGTAAGCAGTTGGCTAAGCCTCCAGAAATTTCAGCATAGGATTCAATTTTGATGCTAAGATTTAAATTAGTATTTGATATTAACCGTACTTGCACACTGAAACTTCTAGCTCTTAACTTTCGTTAAGTTGGAAATTCTAAAGTGTCGAATTTAGAACATTTACGGAAGGCGGAAGTCGATCTCAATTGCGGTCAAAACTTGGTTGGCGCTAACGTTAGCCGCAGAAGACGAATTCGAATTTGGGGCCATGACAATTCCTCCCCCCTTAGGGGAATCTCGCCCCGAGATTCAGAAACGAGCGTCTGATTAGGAAGACAACTACAGAGGGAAAAGCTGAAGGATCGGCGAGTAATACTTACATGTCTTGGAATAATTCGGGATACTCGTTCTTCAGACGATCCTCGGGCTCCCAAGTTGCTTCGTCCTCCGTGTGATTACTCCACTGTACTTTATAGAACTTGAGAGTTCTTCGCAGTGTTCTCAAGGCTCCGATTCTTCCGAACCGGATAGGATGCTCCGCGATATGACAGATCCGCTCAGTGCGACTCCGAGGTCTTCCACCTCAAGAGACTCGAACGTAGTACGGAGACACTTCTTCAGTTGGGAGACGTGGAACACGTCATGAACCATTCCGAGCGAAGGAGGAAGCTCTAGGCGATATGCTACTTGGCGCGCTTTCCAACGATCTTGAACGGCCCTCGTGGCGAGGTGCCGCTTTCCTTTAACTCCGAATCGACGGGTGCCACGGAGAGGAGAAACCTTCAGATAGACGAAGTCGCCAATGTCGGCGAGAGGGTCTCCTACGGCGATCAACAGAACTCTTCGTCGCGATCGCTTATCCTCGATTTTCCTGGATAGTCCTCGACCTTTTCTTCCGCCTCCACAACTAACTCAGCCCAATCAAGGAGCGTTCTCCACTTTCGACCAATTCAATGCGCTCGACAATCTGCGACCATAAAGTGCCTCGAACGGAGACATCTGGATATTGGTTTGGTAGTTTGTTGTACGCGAACTCGGCGACGAGAGACACTCTTCCCACTTCTTCCCGTGAGGACAAAATACAAGCCCTCAACATGTCCTCGAGGATCCGATTGACCCTCTCGGTCCGACTGGCCACCGAGGGTGGTATGTTTGAACGTGGAGCAACCGTGCCCAAAGCTTCATGTAGGCTTCTCCAACCGAGAGACAAACCGAGAGCCTCGATCCGACACTATCCGCTTGGGTACTCCGTGGAGACACGATCCGAGAGATATATAGCTCGCATATCTCTTGGTCGAATAAGTGGTCCGGACGGCGAGAAGTCTGCGGACTTCGTCGATCGATCGACGATCACCCAAATTGAGTCATGGCTCGAGAAGTGGCGGCAGCGGTAATGAAGTCCATGGTGACATCCTCCCACTTCCAAACCGAACAGAAGAGGTCAAGAGTACCTACGGCTTGAGGTGTTCGGCCTTCACCCGCTTGGTGACGTCGCACTCCGACACATAGCGGCGACCTCGCATTTCATGCGAGCCCACCAAAACCGCCGCCTCGTGTCTTGATACATCTTGTTATTGCCGTGAATGGTAAGCAAGGAGTGATCGCCTCATCAAGAATCCTTCGCTTCAACTCCACGGTCATCGAGGGACAACTATGCGGTCATTGAACCACAAGGTTCCTTGATCATCCAGCGAAACTCGACTTGCCCCAATTTCAATTTATCCCGGATTTGGGCAACTTCTTCATCCTTCGTCTGCCTCTCGAATCTGATCGAGCAATGTGGATCTCAACTCGATATTAGCTATAAATCCTGCCGCCCATCTCCAAACCGAGTCTCCTAAGTCGGCACAGAGGGAAGCACTCGGTCAGAAGAAGACAATTGCATTGAGCCTTGCGACTCAACGCGTCGGCCACCACATTCGCCTTCCCGGGTGGTAGTGTACCTCCAAATCAGTAGTCTTTGATCAGCTCAAGCCATCTCCGCCACGCCTCATATTCAGATCTGCTGAGTGAAGATGTACTTGAGACTTTTATGATCGGTAAATATTACACTTGTTCCCCAGAGATAGTGGCGCCAGATCTTCAAGGCATGCACCATCGCCGCAAGCTCCAAATCGTGGGTGGGTAGTGCTCCTCATGATGCTTCAACCGCCGAGATGCGTGGCGACAACTCGCCTTCTTGCATAAGCACACGCCAAGGCCGATACCGATGCATCGCAATAGACATCGAATGGCTTGTGAATGTCGGAGTTGAGTGAGGACAGAGCCGTAGTAAGGCGCTGTTTAAGGTCTCAAATGCTTGCTCACAACCCGTTGACCATTTAAATGCAACCCCTTCTTGAGCAAATTTCGGTCATAGGTTTGGCAATCTTGAGAAGTCTGGAATGAATCGGCGATAATAGCCGCAAGCCCAAGGAAACTACGGATCTCTGTGATAGTTTTGGGTGTTCCCACTCGAGAACCTCTTGCACTTTGCTTGGATCGACAGCAACACCTTGCTCGGAGAGGACATGTCCCAAGAAAAATACCTCCTTCAGCCAAAACTCACACTTGCTGAATTTCGCATAAAGGCGATGTTCTCGGAGTCTCTCAAGAACGATGCGAAGATGCTTGGCATGTTCTTCTACATTTGCTGAGTAGATGAGGATATCGTCAATAAAGATGACCACGAAGGAGTCAAGTTCCTCCATGAAGATGGAGTTCATAAGGTACATGAAGTACGCTGGTGCATTCGTCAAACCGAACGACATGACGGTATACTCATATAGGCCATAACGAGTGGAGAATGCCGTCTTCGGGATATCTTCGGCTCGAATCTTGATTTGATGATACCCGAGCCTCAAATCAATCTTGGAGAACACCTGCACCAAAGAAGTTGATCAAAGAGGATGTCAATTCGGGAAGAGGGTACTTGTTCTTTATGGTGATCTGCGTTCAGCGGACGATAATCAACACATAGGCGAAGAGAACCGTCTTTCTTGGTCACGAAGATAGCCGAAAGCGACCCCAAGGTGAGGAGCTCGGACGAATAAATCCCTTGTCCATCGGTTCCTTGATTGCTTCTTCAATTCACCAATTCATCGGGTGGCATTGATGACGCCGCTTGAAATCTGGGCGGCCCGGTCAAGTTCAACTCGAACTCAATATCCCGATCAAAGCAAGATCCCGGCAATTCATTGAAACACCTCCGGGTATTCAGAAACCACGGGAATGGACTCTAACTCCTCATGGAAGGGATAGGTTCTTAGACTTGGTTAAAAATTTTGAATTAAAACATGATCTAGACAATAAAACAAGACAAGGAATCCTACAAGTCCCACATACAAAAAAACATGGATCATGATGCAAAGAGGACACTTAAGAAATATGCATGCATGGTATGACATGGATCTCATATGCATGGTATGAAATGCACGTTCCAACGTGATCGTTTCTCCCACGCCACCATTCAACCCACACAACCTAAATTATAGACATAGGGCGGGTAATATAGCGCTAATTGCTACCTAGAGGTTAAATAAATCCTAATTAATCACCTAAGTGGTTGTCAAGTTTACTGGTTCGTCTTTATGCACCTTGCTCGATACCACCTTGAGAGAGCCGCCTGCATCGTCCTCGGGTTATCGAATGTCCGTCGTCCACATCGAATTGGAGGTTAGCAACGGATCGCCGGTGGCGCTCAGATCTAACACCCAAGCCCAATAGAGACAACGCCACCCATTCGATGAACTCGACAACCGTCCCCAGATTCCCCGATATGCGACCGAACTCGCCAGATCGCCAAGCATATCGGTTTCAATGCGATATCAATTCAATTTGCATAAAGGGCAACGAACTCGAAACCAAGCAACCAAACACGCACGCGAAACACCCTAAGACAAAGACAAACCCGACAACCACCAAACCACACCGTAACTACGAATTTGGCCAAGACTCCAAAATCTGAAAAATTTAAGATGACCCTCCTAGAACCTATGGACATCCACTCGGCAGACAAGAAAACACAGTTGCGGTAGATATATATATCCAAAAGTAATGCAACAACCACAATAGCAATCGATCACAATTAGAACCATCCACGAGACATCAACAGAGACTTAAACAACGATTTAAACACAATTTAAAAGGCTATCTATACAACAAAAGGAATCAAATCGCAACACATTAGCAAAATAAAACTTCTCCTAAGTGTTCGCCTCAACACTTCCAAGGCAGCGATGTCGCTAGGCCTCTACTCGGTGTCCCGCCCCACCACCGAGAAGCAATATGGACAGAACTCACAACCGTCAGGGTCCTCACCAAAAATCACAACGCAACATGAGTACGTAGGTACTGCAAGACTTACCCGTGGTCCATATATGACCGACTCAAAGGAGATGTATTCAAGTAGCAAGGTAAACAGCTTAGGTTAAAAGTGCGAAATGCTTAACTTTGTTTCAATTTTAGTCATCTACTCAAGTTTTTCTCAATATAGTTAGCGGTTGTAACAACACCTACCTCTAGCATGATATTGTAATTAATGTAATGTAAAGCAAGCCATCTCATATCAAAATTTAGCTCAAGCCCAACGGCGAACCACAAGTTCAAGTTGTTTACTACGCAAGAAGTTCGGACCAAGCGTGCTCATATCCGAGAGCGCTGCAATTGAATCGCTTAATTAACCTCGCAGGAAGCATTGATCGCACGACACTTACCACAAGGGCCTAGTGTCAACCCCTCCCAATCATACCCAATCGCTTGGCGTCCTCCCGGGTCCGAAACCTAGCACCCTCGAGCGGCCCAAGCCCGGCTTGGCGCCGAGAGTCGGCCTAAGCCTCGCCTCAACCACGCCCAACCACGTGAAGTTACGGTCCATCGATTCCATATGAGAGAAAGAGCGGCTATCAGTACCATAATCGGGCATGCGACCAACCGGGGTGTGCTCAATCTTATTCCACTTACGATCGGTCCTTAACTGACACAGACGGGGCTACACATTTGAGTCTCCGTACCCAAATGAACCAACTCCCCACCCGGTCCACAATTCATTTCTTTCCAAAACCTTTCCCAATTCCAAGTCCGACATAAAGTAGTATGTGTGTAATGATAACAACCGCAAGTGACAGAACCCTCCGTCACTTGGCCCAACCCCGACATCTAAGCATTCTAAGCACGGACTCATTAATACCCATAGTCTAGCTCAAAAGGAGATATTTGATTAATACAAGGGGTGTACGTGCGACAAATAGGATCTATTCCTATCCCACATGGCAATTCCTAATGCAATACTTAACATTTCAATTAATCACATTATTCTCAAAAATAACGATACATAAGGATAAACATGCTTAGGTGCTTGCTGCAGCTTCTTGGGACCCTCAACGGCAACTTGCCCACCGATGTCCTCGACCACGGCCACGTCACCCTCATGGTTTCGTTTCTCTACAGCAAAGGCATATGAATGAGATGCATGCAATGCATATGAGATGAAAACGCCAAATGCATCACCCCAGCTAGCTCCAAAAGTGCAAACATTCAACTCAATTTAAAACTGAAAACACAATTGCTAAACTCCACTTCTATTCTAAAGCAAAATCTGAAAACAACGAACACACTCCTCTAACAAACATAACTCTTAATTGGCTAATCCAAAAATTGACTTCTTGGACACTAAAAGACCACAAGAGGGTGATCTAACATTACCATGCATCATAACATTCAGAAAATAAATTTAAAGTTTGCAATTAAACTCTGAACTTTAGTCCCAAAGTCTGAATTTTCAGAAACACCGGTTTCAGGACAGCATGTATACAAATGACCATAACTTTTTGATCACTTAGCCAAATTGAGCAAACTCAGAGCCTACACGACCATAAGACATAGACCTACAAATTAGCTTCAGCCAATCACTCAGATTCTGCCCAGGTAACTCCCAGTTCAGCCAGCAACAGAGGGCAGTTTTCAGAGTTCAGTATTTTCAAAGTTTCAGACAGCATGCACAAAATTCAACATATAAATTGCTATACTTAGTAGAATTGAGTAAAGGATGATATTTTCACAATCTACAAGAAATTTCCTAAAACTTCACAGGCAAAATTAATTTCTAATTCGGCCTCTAACTAATTCTTATTCACAGCTCAAGTTTCTACCCGAAATCTTCAGCATTTTCAGAGCAGCAAGCACTAAAATAGACATAACTTTCAGCTGGATTAACGAAATGAGGTGATTCCAGTTGGAAATGAAAGATAATTTGATTACCCCCAACTTTCTCTACAGCCAACCTAGCAGGAGATGCTCAGAATTTTCTCAAATCAGCCCGAAACAGTAGCTAAAATTCTGCTCGAAAATTCAGAACTTGCCCCAAACCCTAGATTGGTTATTCCCCATTCAAACCTTGATTCTCCACTCATCTAAGCCCCCATATTCACCATTGCTGCCCCTAAACCAGAAATCACCCAACCCTAACCCTAGGGAAACCTTACCTCATGGAAGTGGAGGAGGAAGAGGAGGAGGAGCTGCTGCCTTGTGTGGGGAAGAAGGGAGACGCCCAGGGAGCAGCAGGGAGGAGGAGGCGCCTGGGAGGTGCTGGAAATGGCGCTGCTTGTGCTGGCTTGGAGAGAAAGAGGAAGGAGTGCAGCTTGGGGAGAAGAAATGAGAAGGAGAGGGCTGCTTGGGGAGAAAAAGGAAATGCTGATTTTGGTTTTGCTTGGGGAGGAGAGATGTGCTGATTTAGTTTTGTTTGCTGCCCCCATTTCTTTTGTGTGATACTCACTGACTCCACTTCAGAAGTTAGGCCAGTAAGCCTCCGAAATTTCAGCATGGATTCAATTTTGATGCTAAGATTTAAATTAGTATTTGATATTAACCGTACTTTGCATACCGAAACTTCTAGCTCTTAACTTTAGTTAAGTTGGAAATTCTAAAGTGTCGAATTTAGAACATTTACTGGAATGAAGTCGATCTCAATTGCGGTCAAAACTTGGTTGGCGCTAACGTTAGCCGCAGAAGACGAATTCGAATTTGGGGCCATGACAGTGCAGGGGTGGGTGAGGGAGCTCAAGGATGCCATGTACGATGCCAACGACATCCTCGATCTCTACCAGCTCAAGGCCATGGAGCGTGGTCCATCCATGATAGACATGTGGTGCTGCAACCCCTTGTTCGTCTGCTGTGCAATCCCTCTTCGCCCACGACATCGGCAACGCATCAAGGCTCTCAACCAGAAGCTGGATAGCATCAAGGAGCGGAGTGCCGCCTTCAACTTCATCAACCTCGGTTCCTATGAGGATCATAGCAGCAGGGTGCATTTCTCTCGTCCTGCTGCCAGGCACCATGAGATGACGGGGGAGCCTATTCGGTCGGATGTTGTCGGGGAGAAGATCGAAGAGGACACAAGAAAGCTGGTGGAGATGCTGACAGCAAAGGAGGGCAACAACAAAATCATGGTGGTCGCCATCGTGGGCGTTGGCGGGATCGGCAAGACCACCCTACCGGGAGGTCTTCAACCACGACACCATTAAGGACAAGTTCGACAAGACGATATGGTTGAGCATCAACCAAGACTATGACAAGGCTGAGCTGCTCAGGACGGCCATCACCTTGGTCGGGGGAGACCACCGTCGAGAGAAAGCAATGGAAGTGCTTAGGCAAACCCTTACTACTGCCCTGACTGGAAAGAAGGTCTTATTGGTGATGGATGACATGTGGAACGAGAAAGCATGGGAGGGTGTGCTTGAGACACCCTTG